>OZ034968.1:65263398-65863398 GCA_964030785.1 Siderastrea siderea
TCTCTTGTACGAAACTGACAGTAAGTTCCATGAGAGATTAGCTGCTCACCGCTTACTTTCCCCCGACAAAATACACATAAATTCTGAAAACTATTTCAAATAAGTTGATCGTCGATCGGACATATTTATTATGACGAACACCGCTGTCCACGTTTTGACTGGACCGCTTTGCAAGTTGTGAGAACATCGTTTCTCGGTCCCAGGCCTCGCTTCTATCCCCCCACTGTGCTTCACCTTCCGCTTATTACTGGCGTAAGGTAGCACAAGGCCGTACTCTTTATACCCTCACTGTTGAATGACATGGTTGTCTTGTTCGCTACATTCTTGCCCCTTGTCCCATTGTTCCCTTGTCCATATTTGGTACACATCCAATGAAAAGGAACAAAGACACAAGCCTGATAATGCTACACCTTCCGCTTATTACTGGCGTAAGGTAGCACAAGGCTGTACTCTTTATACCCTCACGGTTGAGCTGTCGACATGGTTGTCTTATTCGCTGCATTCTTCTTTCGTAGCACAAATGTTGTGGCATGGGTGCGGTGTTTATACAGTGGATCAGCGCTGTGAAATTTTGACGAATAAATTTGAAAGTTTAGGCTTTTGTTGGCTATGTTTTCGACGTGCTGATGAATAACTGTGAAAGATGATTCATTAGTTTGTTTGTCATGTTTTGAAGGCAAATTTGTTGACGAGGACGTGTCGGAGATGATGTAACTATGAAATGAGCGTTATAAAGGGCGTTCCTTTTTTGCACGTTTCTTTAAAGTATGAGTCGCTGCTGTTAGCGCAGGACAATAAGGACGCTCTGATGTAATTTAGAGGGCAAGTTCAACGCCAAAAATGCAATCGCTTCATTATGATAGTACTCCCCATGAAAAATCCAAGCAAAAAAACCTACCCTTTTTGGTGAAATACAATAACGATAGGATCATTAGACTTGTTCTCTGACTTGTTTTCTCGGACGCTCAAACAATGCAATCAAAACTGTCATTCAATCCAGGTAGCAGCCGGGGCCTTTTCTCAAACAATGGTTCAAAGGAACGACCGAAAAGGTGTGATGCATTTAGTGTCACCATTTAGGAGCAAACTTGGTAATGAAATGCAAGAAATGATTGTCTTTCTCATGCCTTTTCACAACGGACCTTTTTTAAAAGAAGTTTCTGTAATGCTCAAGGTGGAACTTAAACTCAACCGAAGCTTCATGTCTCTGGGAAATCTATAAATAACAATTGTCTAAAACGAAAACAAAAAATGTATGAAAATGTATGGACTCGAAGCTCCATGGCTCCACAAAATCCGTAAAATCCATCTTTTCCGCGTGTGGTGAAAAGTTATTTGAAATGGAAAAGGTGTGATGCATTTAGTGTCACCATTTAAGAGCAAACTTGGTAATGAAATGCAAGAAATGATTGTCTTTCTCATGCCTTTTCACAACGGACCT
Source organism: Siderastrea siderea (assembly GCA_964030785.1). Taxonomy (NCBI): domain Eukaryota; kingdom Metazoa; phylum Cnidaria; class Anthozoa; order Scleractinia; family Rhizangiidae; genus Siderastrea; species Siderastrea siderea. The sequence goes on from OZ034968.1 coordinate 65,264,840, forward strand.
TTTTTAAAAGAAGTTTCTGTAATGTTCAAAGTGGAACTTAAACTCAATCGAAGCTTCATGTCTCTGGAAAATCTATAAAAAACAATTGTCTAAAACGAAAACAAGAGCTCCACGGCTCCACAAAATCCGTAAAATCCATCTTTTCCGTGTGTGGTGAAAAGTTCTTTGAATTGGAAAAGAAATGCATTAAGCATTGACTGCTGGTGAAATTCATAGACAGTAAAACTCTTAAAAAGAGTAGCGGAAAAGACGGATTTCACGGATTTCCCGGAGACATGAATGTATAATAAGATAACTTGCAGTCCTGACTGACTGCTAACTGAAAAAGACTCTTAAAAGAGTAGCGGAAAAGACGGATTTCACGGATTGCCCGGAGACATGAATGTTTAATAAGATAACTTGCAGTCCTGACTGACTGCTAGTTATCTTATTGAACATTCATGTCTCCGTGAAATCCGTGAAATCCGTATTTTCCGCTACTCTTTTAAGAGTCTTTTTCAGTTAGCAGTCAGTCAGGACTGCAAGTTATCTTCTTAAACATTCATGTATCCGGGAAATCCGTGAAATCCGTATTCTCCGGTACTCTTTTTAAGAGTTTTACCGTGTATGAATTTCACTACAACATTTGCGTGAGTGTCCTTAAGGAATTCTCTGGACTGACCATGAAAGGAAGAAGTTTCAATAAACTTTATACTGCATGAGCTCCTTTTAAAGACAATTCTGTATTAGTTTCTCATTTAAGATAACAATTGCACTGTTGTGGTGGAAATAGCATTATGCAGTATGGTTTTTTAATTAAGAATGACATCTTCCTGAGAACATCAACAAAAATTCAGCTTTTTACCATATGAAAAACACTAGCTTACATATGTATTTTGGAAAGTCTGAAATAGAGCTGTATTCTAAAAATTTACAGAAATACACTTTTCAGTGACCTAACATATAATTAGCTCTGCACAGTAAGACAACTGTAATGAAAATGGTAATTTTTTGCCGACTACTGTTAAAAAATACCTATAAATCAACCAAAGTTTGCGGAAATGTGCATTTTGGAAAAACACAAAATGTTTTGGAAGGCGTTAATCCATAGAGAAGTCTATCTTGAAAGCGTGCCCTCCCCCTCATCCATACAAACTCTGTAAATTCTTCGATTTTAGAAGCCACTTATTGAGCTTCTAGAGGGATTTTCAAATAAGTGTCGTAAAACCACAGACAAAGTAATTACTGTGACCAATCACAACAGACGCAAGCAACACAATCAACCAATCAGAACTCGAAGCAAGTGCATGAAAATCGTTTCAAGCGCGGGAAAATGCTGCAGGCTTAAGGTTACTCCGGACCTTCGCGGATGTCCTCCCGTGTCCTCCTGGAAAAAATTCATATGCGTGCCACTTTAAAGGAAAGCACGGCAAACTATATATCGTTGGAAAGCTGAATAAATGTACATTTCGGAAAAAAAATATGAATTGCCAGTTTCTTCAATTCCACAAAAGAAAATTGCAAAAATGACCGCCAAAATGACCATGTGCCATTCAATTAAACAAAGGAATTAATAGGGTACCAAAATTCGGCACACTTCTGTGAAATTGGCCTGAACATTCCTTAAATGTCGTGAAACAAAAGTGTGTCGGGAATTTTTGAAATTTATAATATTTCACCCGTGGTGATCTTCAATGCCATGCCCATCGCGCATTCTTTGCTGCCCGAACTTGAAAAATTAATTAAAATGTAACCAGTCAGAATATCGAAAAATGCTGACACACTTTTGATGATTAATCCTTAGTGATTAACACTGTGCAGTTATTTTGCCAATGCGCTTGAACTTGATACCCTATTAATTCAATTGAATGGCACATGGTCATTTTCATGGTTGTTTGCGATTTTCTTTTGTGTAATTCAAGAAACCGGCAATTTATATTTTTTCCGAAATCTACATTTATTAAGCTTTCCAACGATATATAGTTTGCTGTCTTTTCCTTCAAAATGGTGCGCATAAGAATTTTTTCCCCGAGGACACCCGCGAAGGTCCGGAGTAACCTTAAGCAAGCCACTATTGGTTTTACTTCTGATTGGTTGAGAAATAGCACGACTTCTAGCTTCAAGCGCGGGAAAATGCTGCGAGCAAGCCACAACTGGTTTTTGGTTTTACTTCTGATTGGTTGAGAAATGGCGCAAGTTTTTTTTTCTTTAACCAATCACAGAGCATAGCAAAGCAAACCCAAGGCAAATGCAAATTCTTTACTGCCCTTCGCACACCGCGCAAAAAGCGCAAGTAATAACACAACGACAATCATGGAGTGTGACTCGTGCTGGGTGCCTGATGGACAGCATGAACCAGCGCTTTATTAAACAAGATTATAAAGAGTGCAAGTATTGACAATAAATTGTGATAACGTAAGCGGAATAACACCGCAACTGATGCACAAGGTAAAACGAGGAAAAACCGAATAATTACAATGATCTTAAACAAATAATAAATATAACGAAATATATTTAATACTTAAGATCAACACGGATACACGTACAGTACTATAGAAACTGAAATTAAAAGACAGTGCAAGTGCAGTTACATGAATAAAAAAGCTTAACGAAAAAAATGAAAGCTAGGAAAAAACCTATAAAAGGAAAATACAATGCTTTGATACGCCGCCCGGTACGAAAACCCGGAATAAAAAACCCCATTGGGACAAAAAAGCCCGGGAACGTACTCCTCGATCGAATGCAGCGTATAGAGCTCCGAGGGTTAGAGCTTTAGACTTAATTCATAATTTTAAGTTTGGTTCCACCCGGCGACTGTCCAAAAGGCGAGATAGCCAAAAAATGCTAATACCTCGGTATTTATACAAATATTTATTAGCATACCGTCAAACGTAGTTACGTAATCTTAAATAATTAAGAACAAAAGGATATCACAAACGTCATGAAAATGCTACGAACCGTAATGAAAACGCTTTCCAACTACACGCTGTTACGTTGGAAAGCATTTATTCATTACTACCCTTCGCACACCGCGCAAAAAGCGCAAGTAATAACACAACGACAATCATGGAGTGTGACTCGTGCTGGGTGCCTGATGGACAGCATGAACCAGCGCGAGAGAAAAACAAAGACGAGAAACGAACGTGGAGCAAAACAGGATCTTCTGTTGCGAGGCAGAAATGTTATAAATTGATAGCTCTGGACACTTTCAACTTATCATCAGTACTAAAGCTTATATAACTATGCTTAGACTTGTCTGATTTCCAGCCGGCATGCCTATCCAGAAACTCACCAGAAATGCCCGCGGCGCTAGGCGCAGTAGCATCCCCCTTTTTAAGACTATGGGTGCCAAATTTGTTGCAATCCTTGACAAAAATACTAATAGTCTCCCGAAAAATTTCTCTAACTCTAAAATAGCTAATAGAATGTTGAAGTGCGGTGCCTTTAGACGAAAGTCTACAAACTAAAGGCTGACCTGGCTTATCAGGCAACTTAGATAACAATTTTTCGGTGATAGAAACAGGACAAGTAATTTTATCAGACCTTGCAAAATAAAAGTAATGACCTTGAGAACGCTGATCAGTCTTACGTTTAGGACAAAAAATTGACATATGGTCTGGAAATATAGAAACGTGACTTCTGTTTACATGAATAATTTCATCACAGCGCATGAGACCAGCAATGCATGTATAATAAATATAAAACAGGTTCTCACGTTAAATAAAGAAGCCTGTGGGGTGTTGAATTTTTCTGCAACTTTGGTAATTACATCTAGGTCTAAAGACTGTTTTCCTTGTACCGGCTTTCCCAATAAACGCTTAGACGCTTCTAGAACTTGCTTCACTAAACTACTTTCTGTAGGGGAAGAAATCCCAGCAATTTCGTGCACCCATCTAACAGCATAAACAGCGGATTCAATTGGTGCAGGCGAATTACATGACTCAACTTTCTCCCTGAGGTATAAACAAAACAAAAAAGGCGAAACAGGAAACTGATTAAAGCCTAAATTGTCTTTTTCCTATTTTTTCCAATTTAGCCATGCGTTTTTATACTTAACATCGGAAGAAGTAGCTTTAGAACAAAGCACAAAAGCAGGAAGAGAGTCGGCTAGACTCTTCAACTTGTCAGACATGGGCTGAAATCTCTCAGACCACAATCCAGCTTGAAAGACGTCTATAAGAACAAACAAAAAAGAACATACATGCAATCATCAGATCTAATCGAATACGACTAGCTGGCAAAATTCAGTCTAAAGGGGAGAACATTAAATTTAGGCAAGCCCGAAAAAATAGACTTCTTGTTAGTATATACAAGAGAGGAACCCCTGCCGGGGAGAAAAAACATGTCCCGTGATCTAGGTAAATAACAAAAATCCTTAACAAATTCTGGCAACAAAAACGGACAATCGTAAGAACATAACAATGGCCAAAATGGTGCAGATTTCCACTCAGGTACATTTACAAGAGTACGTTTAGCCTCACAATTTTCCATGTGGTATAAAACTGCGCAAATTAGGTGAGGAGGCGGACAAACAAAATTGTTACAGTCTTTTTCGCAGTCCTGAGTAAAGCAATCAACTGCCTCAGTGCCAGGACACCAGAACTTAGACTTAAATCGGCGCAAATGAGAATTATAACTACACGCCATCCTGTCCACATCGAAAAGACCCCACATATTTGCAATCACCTTGAACAAATCAGGACTTAACATCCAATCGTCAGGGTCAACAATACGACTTAAATAGTTGGCCAGCTCGTTCTCAGCTCTGGGAATCCATTGAGTCTGAAAAGACACACTGTTAGTCAAACAAAAACTAAAAATTTCTACCGCAATCTGCTGCAAATGTGCGACACTGCTCCCATTGTGTACAATACGAACGACATTCTGTTTGTCTGAAAAAATCTTAACCTTCTTACCCATGATAAAGCTCTGAAAGCTTTTTAAGGCTAAGAAAATAGCCATTAACTCGCGAAAGGAAGAACTCTTTGCACGCTCAAACGAGCTCCACATTCCGGAACAAAATTTCCGACCGCTACCAAAAGTTAAGTGAGCACCATAGCCAGACTGGCTAGCATCGCAGGTTAAAACTGCGCTAGACGACAAAGGTCTATTAATTGGATAGCCATTAAAGGCTTCTACATGAGTTAACCAAAATTTCAGCTCTTGTAAAACCCCTTCGGGTGCGGCAAGCACATCATACCATGACTTCCTCAACTGAATGAAAAAATACATTTGCCTAGTAAATAACCTGGCGACAGGCCCTAATGCAACAGTGAGAGAAATTACAAATCCAGAAACACGTGCTACGTCCCTAACGCTAAGTTTAGGAAATTCATGAATAAGCCCAGTCAAAACTTGACTTTAACTTCACAATCTTTTTCTCAGGAATGACAAAGAGCATTCGAATTGTATCTATAACAATCCCTAACCACTCCCCCAACTGACGAGGCTCCCAGTTGGATTTCTTCTCATTACCCTTCCAGCCAGAATGCTGGAGATCAAACCTGACCAATGTACTTGCAGATTGTGCATCTGATAAAGTTCTACAAGCAAAGATTCCATCATCAATATACACAATAGCGAAAATACCGAGAGATCTCCAACGAGCAACGAAAGGTTTAAACATCTTGGTAAATAAATAACAAGCTGAAGACAATCCAAAAGGCAAAACTTTGAAAACAAAATATCTTTCTACTCCATCGAAGGACCATGAAGACCCTAGAAATTTCCAAAACTTATAGTTAACATCCAGATGATGATAACCAGACTCTATGTCAAATGTGAAAAACCAAAAATTCTCTCTAAACATAACCGCTATAAAGTAGGGAGACCTTCATATTTAAACTTAAACTTCTTAACGAAAGGATTAGCAGATCTACTGATATCTAAAACTAAGCGAAGCTTATGCCCCACAACAACAGAAAGAGGGTTACAACAATAGGGTCTTGAGAAAACTTCTATCACACATCTATTCAGTAAAAGCTCGTTAATAGCCTTAACAACAAATTCTGGGTTATTTAAGGCACTTCCGTTGTTTTTGAGGTAGCACGTTGGTGGAAGGGCAACGAATGGAATCATGTAACAATTTAACAGAACTCCAATTACAAGGGCAGACAGTTGAAAATTATTGAACTACCAAGCCTTGCGAGCGGCAATACGGCCTTGAACAGACTGTTCAGGAGTGGATGCTTCGATCACATCAGCGTTCTTGAACTCTAATAATTCTACTAGATCAGTTTCACCTGAATCGTCGTACTGAGACAGCTGGAAATCAGCAATACCGAACCCAGAATCACTTGGATCCTTGAGTGGTTGACATAATGGTTGGCTGCGTGGGCAACTGGACCAACTGGCGTTGCCAAGTGTAGCCGGAATTGCTGTTCGTGGCGGGCAAGTTCCTTGAACGGTAGCAGCTTCTCCAGAAATGGCCAGGTTTACCGCAGAGGTAACAGCCGCTCATAGAAGAAAATGAAGCAGGAAGATCATTAGTAGATCTAGGAGCGAGACACCTAGATTCTAGCTTAAATTTACTATGTTTTTTAGCTCTCTCCGACTTTTTCTTCTCTCTTTGACTTTCCACATCTTTAAGAACTTTGCGAATCCTTTTCTCATCGGATTCGTCCTCAGCTATTAAGGAATCTGCTTGTACTCGGTAACAAAATCTCAGCCATGTAGATCTGCGAGTACTATATGCTTCAAACGCATGGCAACAAGATTCTTACCTTCCTCCAAGGTATTCCTGACCTCGTGGAGTTTGCCAGAATAAAGAGCTTGAATGGCATTGTCGAAGCAAGTGGCGACCTTCTCCTGATGAATGTATTGCTCCTCGTTGCCCTTAGATTTAAACGAGTGGCGAGCCGAATTTTCTAAACGCATTTTCTTAACTGCAGAGTTGACGGACTCGTCGTTCTGCCTTTTCAACTCCTCCTTAAAAGAACAAGTTCGTTCGAGAGAAAACTTTTCAACTCCGCCAACATCGGTGCAGTGGCTGCGAACGAACCAGCTGCTGCGGGGCCAGCGATATGAGAAGAACTAGAGACTGCAGGACCTTGAGAAAGACCTGCATCCGTAACTTGCGGTACGGAACCATCCATCAAAACCGAAAAAACGAAAAAAGTAGACTTTCAGGTTGGTTCCACCTGGCGACTGTCCAAAAGGCGAGATAGCCAAAAAATGCTAATACCTCGATATTTATACAAATATTTATTAGCATACCGTCAAACGTAGTTACGTAATCTTGAGTTTCAAAATAATTAAGAACAAAAGGCTATCACAAACGTGATGAAAATGCTACGAACCGTAATGAAAACGCTTTCCAACTACACGCTGTTACGTTGGAAAGCATTTATTACTTTCGACACTCCGATAGAAAACCGCTCTGGATTCCACTAATTAGTTTCAATCTAAGCACCATTCTTGTGGTGCTTTATCAGATTGTAGAGGGAATTGTTGTCATTCACTCAACTCGTTCAATTCGTTCCCAACTCTCTTTCGTTTCTAAAGTGGCTGAAAGATTTGCGAGAGCCATGAATTACTTTCGATACTCAAACTGTAAACGCCATCTATTATAGGCAAAAGCTACATATTGTGGCAGTAGTAATTGTGCACATCTCCGGCCCTTATAGGAAATACTGACTGGAACAGCAATTCACCAGAAGAACAAGGTGCTTAGTTGACAGAATAATGCAGTAAAAATGACCGTACCCGTGCAGTACGTAAACGTCCCCATTAAAAATAACTGCATTAAACGTTTGTGTTTTACATTGCAATGTGCTCCTAATTTGACGTTTTTCTAAGATGTCCATTTTACGGTTATCCAAGACAAAATGATTTTTCTCGAACAAAATTCTACAAGGCGTGTGCAGGTTTCAATTAAGAAATTCCGCCTAAAATTGTAGTATTTTATTAAGCATAAAGTATAACTTTGTGACTGTGTTGTATGAATAACCTAAAAATGTGGTCATGTGGTCAAGTAATTACCAGCAATTATTGACTACTGCTATGATCTCTTGTGGAACTTTATTATGCAGTACAAGGTGGCTCTGACCCTTTTGTCGGTGTGATTACTAAAATGAAAGCTGTTGAACAGTACGTTTCCGCAGAGGTCCTGTTGACTGTGCAGTACAAGGTGATGTAAAAGTATGATCAAGTAACTTTTGAAACTTCTCCAAAGAGTCGGTGAACATTCAAAACGAAGATGTATTGAGCCTGATTGAGCAGTAATTTCCTGTGATCTGATTCATTATGTTTTATACGGGTGTATATATCTTTTGCGTGCTCAAAGATTGTAGATGAAACCTTAACGAAGTTTCATAATCAGTTGGTGCTGCAAAGTTTATTATATTATGGTCTAAATTGAAAGTTGGTCATGCCTATAAGGCAGCTTTTTACTTCAGGTGCCCGAGAACTCTTATTAGTTCAGTCATCTTTTGTAGCAATCTTGTTATAAATAGCTGAATACATCCCACATTCACAGCAGGAACTGATCTCTTGAGTGTACTCTTCCCAGATTTCCTTATACACAGTCTTGGCAGTCACAGCGCTCAACAAAGCGTCGAACTGGAACATACCGGTCGAGCGCAAAATTAACAATTTCAGGCTTCGCTGAAAACACATCCCCATCTTAGCAGCACACTGCATGTCGATCGCTGTCGCGACAAACCACTTCATTGATGTACCTTGGGAATCGATCATTTGGGAGGCGAGTTGTGGCGGCGCACTCCGTACATAAGCGATGCTCACTGGTGCCATCAATTATTGTACCTCGTCCCTGGCACCCTCGCAAAAGGGTGCCTGGTGACGTGGGGATGGACCTCTTGCGACGCTGGAGTTCAATGTCAGATTGTATTTGATCAGCTTGGCGTTTTCCTTTGCTGTTACTCAACTGCTTCGAAGAGTTGCCGGCCATCGTTGGAGGTCGAGTTGGAGTAGAGCTCTTGAAGGGAGTTAAATCCTGGAATCCGCAAGCGTCAATCACCCGTACAGCGGTGTATCGTCTGATAAATCCACCTACGCTCTTCAGTTGAGTCATCAGTTCGGTGATGTTTTTACGCAAGCACACAATGGGGCCGGGTTCATCCTGCACTCGGGTAACTATTGTACGGTTTCGGCAAATTTCCGGACCAGATGGTTTTGTTGTTGTTGCTGGTGGTGGTTGTTCTGTGATACTGGAAGTAGTTCACAGTCAATGCTTAATGCATTTCTTTTCCATTTCAAAGATCTTTTCCCCACACACGGAAAAGATGGATTCTACGGATTTAACGGTGAACCACCAAAGATCGTGATCAACCTTTGCTTTAATACAATTTTTGCAATCCAACACTGATTGTATAAACTCAACGGATATAACGGATATGCTGGAGACAAACTCACGTAGATATCATGAAACAAAATCGCTCTGGGTAAACCCTTGTTTGCTGCATGATATAAATTTAAGGCTACAGTATAGGAACAAGCGTGCCTTTTCATGGCCGTTCCCCTTACGAGGAACGCTTTTGCGGAGAATCGTCCAGATTTATTTGTAGTTCTTAGCAAAAGATCTGAGAATGTGCTTTTTAGCTTTTTCCTGCATAAGACTACCAACAGATATAATTTTAGAAAGATTTTTGCAGTACTTAGTGTTATTTTAAGGCTTCAAAAAAGGGGAACTGAATTTTTGGGAAACGATCCTTGTTCTTGTTCTTCTAGTTCTTGTCCTTGTCCTTGTTCTTGTTCTCCTTCTTCTTGTTCTTGTTCTTCTTGTTCTTGTTCTTCTTGTTCTTCTTGTTCTTCTTCTTGTTCTTCTTGTTCTTGTTGTTGTTGTTGTTGTTGTTGTTGTTCTTCTTCTTCTTCTACTACTTCGTTTTCTTCTTCTTCTTTTCCTTCTTCTCCTACTTCGTTTTCTTTTTCTTCTTCCTCTTCTTTTTCTTCTTCTTCTTTAGCGTTTCCCAAAATGTGTTTTTTGAATCATTTCTTTATCTTTTAACTTGATTTATGAAACCAAAGTTTGCCAGTTTCATATGTTTAATGCAAAGGAACTTTAAAGTCTTTGGCGTTCCTCCACTTTTTACGTGAGCCTTATTTTAACAGATTGGCACTTTTGCCTATTGTTCCGATATCTGATTTTGGAACGTTCACTTTTGCAAACACGCGGAACAACTGTTCCCAAGTGACATGTTCATTTTTTGCTAAATTGGAACAACTTTTGATATGAATGGGAACAAAATATTCATGTGAAGCTAAACTGAGGGAACGTCTGGTTCGCAATTTTCACTCGCGAGCGGAACTTATTGTTCCTCAATGGATACTTTAGGAACATGTTCCTAACAGTGTTGTTCCTGTTCTGACAAACCGGTTCCTTTTTAGTTCTTTAAGGAACTCTTGTTCCTTTTGATGCGTTCCCATGTAGTGTAAACGTTCCTTTTTCTTCGCGCGTTCTCTAGTTCTTGTTCCCATTGACCCACCTGGTTCCTATTCAACTTGTTGTGACATGCCGTTCCGTTTCATTCAATTAAGGAACAGGCTGTGCCTGTTTAAAGGTTCCTTTTTAGACGATGAGTTCCTCTTGAAGTAAATGTTCCCAATTGCTTGTTCCTGTTCATGTAAAATAGTTCCTCATTGCTAGTAGTGTTCCTTTCTTTGAAATGGGTAAGAGTTATCTCGCCTTAATGAAAGGGTCCTTTTCATCATTAAGCAATTTTTTTGTGAAGGGCGTGTTTTTTCCCTGTCGCCTTGTTGTGAATTAGCATACATGATAGTTGAACACCATTATTGTAAATTCTAAAAATGACAGTTTCAAAGAATTGTCAGGACATGTTTTGACGCAACTGGTTTGCCAAACAAGGGCAAGTCATGGCAAGCCTAGGCATGCACGGGCAATTAGGGGCAAGTTGTGACACGTTCAAGCATGCACGATGACTATATTGTTTCCGATTTTTCCAGCCCCCCTTCATCTGTCGACCAACGCCCTCCCTTCCTACCCGCGTCCAACAGCCTTTGCCTCTACCCCGCGTCCTACAACCTCCGCGTCTACTCGCGAACATCACCTTGCGTGAGTACCCCGCGATAACACCCGTACCTTCAATTTCAAAGAAAAGATGTGGCTGTATCCTTAGTAAGCTACCCCGGTATTTGCAAAATTTTATTAGGTGCCGCCCAGTGTGCTTGCGCCTCAATGAATCCCAGTTGTTCCAAAGGCTCAAAGACGTTGGCGGCTACAACCCGAGGTACGTGGCCATCAACAGAAAAGAGGCGTGCAAATTTACTGACCTCTCTACAGACCTCCAACCCCTACCGCGCAATTTCTCTGGTCCGTTCAAAAACCCTCGAGAGAGAAGAAAGCCCATGGTCACCTTAAGTTCAGGCTCCGTTTTACGTGGGTGCTAGAGTCGAGGCTCTTTCGTGGATGGCAGCCCACTGAAGCGTCTGTGTACCGAATGCTCAGCAACCACCCAAGTTCCCTTCAATGTTTTCCCGCCATTTATCAACGAAGTCCTCTGCTCCGACGATGATCATTTCTGCTACCGTCACATAGGACTGTGCATTGAAAAGGTTCTGAAGTTTACTTTTCTTCGACGAACCGGGGAATTCGAGAGAGATGACGACCTTAGCATCTTAGTTGGAGCAGATGGCTATGTCGAGAAAACTGAAACTTTCCAACAAGACATCAGGTCATGCTGTGAATGTCGCCTATTGCCATTTGCATTTGGTGGTCGTTAGCTCGTAAGACGGCTGGAATGCTGCGCATGTCGTATCAAGCAGGGATAGTTTTCAATCCATTGTTAGAAAAATTAAGTGAGTCATAAAGTGCAAAACCTTGTCTGAACTACAGGCATATTTAAAAACAGGCTAGCATTGTGTAGGTGTCAAAGATACAAGCGTGTAAAGACTCTAATAGTTAAAATAATGAGGTTAAAAGGGCGGCATTTATAACGGTGTATTCATTAGAACCTTGTAACTTAGTCTTAAGGACTTTTAACGTTGGACTTAGATAGATAATTATAATCAAGTCAAATAAAACTGAGGTTAGCCTCCTTCTTCAAATTTCCCCTTTGTTCAAATGATATCTTCGATATTATCGACGATGACCACTTTTGCTACCTTTACATAGGACTGTGCGTTCAAGTGATCAAGTTTACCTTCTTCGAAGCACCCGTTTGTTTGAGTTGTTTTGTGTTGAAAATTGATTTCCGTACAATCCATAACCAGACGTTTGACAAGAACTTAAACGCTTTTCTAGAGTTTACTGAACGAAGGATATTACGGACACTACATTGAAAAAGAAAACTGCGGAAAAAAGTCTAACCGCACTGACATTCGGCTGGCGAGTAAAGAAATGTTCTTCACCGCGTGTTTTATTCTAAATATAGCACATGCATTAAAGAGGTCCGGTGAGCAAATTGATGACAGCATTTTAAAGGAGTTTTTCTTAGCTTGTTTCACGAGAACACCGGACTGAGATCTCTGCAAAGCCGTGAATCTGTTTCATACAAATGCGCTGACGAAGTATTTCTATGTTTGTGATGAACGCCATCCATTCGAGTACGCATCAAACGCACCTTCGTTTAACAATTTATAATAAACGTGCCTTTGAATACAGATTTTAATTTCGAGAGATTATTCTTCTCCAACCAGTCTGCTACAAATTCTAGAGTTTTTCCCTGGAAATAGGTAGTCTTCTCTACGCGGTCCGGCGCAATTGTGTCAACTGAGAAGTGATAAGCTAGTGACGTGCTTCACAAGAAAAACGAGAAGTTATTTTCGATTTGCCCCGCCCCCCCACCCGCGGGACAAAACAGTTTCAAACAATTCCCCACCCCCGGGCCCAAAGGGCTGGACTTGTCCCGGGGGTTGCCCGTGGGGGATGGTAACAGGTAAAATTGACTGAAAGTAGCTTGTTCATTTGAAGGCTCGGATCACATGTTCAGGTTTCCGTTCACGCGTGACGTGGATCAACTGTAACCACAATTGCAAGCACAGGTATATTTACTTCAATGCTTTTTTGAGCACCTGTCTGACTTAAGTAAAGGGTTATATAAGACACCTTTCAAAGACACGTCTTGTTAATACCCACAAGTAAGTCTACGTACTTTTTTTCAACAGATTTTTCTGAGAGTAACAGCCTCGATACTTTTAATCTGATCCTTGGTGCAATCGATTTAATTTTCTCCGCTTCGCTCCCTGAAAGCGAAGAGGAAACGTGGGAAGAATCACAGCCTTGGTTAAGGAGTCAGAACGAGCCCCATCATCAACCCCAGCGCCATGGATGGTTTTGGAGAAAGAAACCAAGAACTACCCCCAGTATCACAGAACAACCACCACCAGCAACAACAACAAAACCATCTGGTCCGAAAATTTGCCGAAACCGTACGATAGTTACCCGAGTGCAGGATGAACCCGGCCCCATTGTGTGCTTGCGTAAAAACATCACCGAACTGATGACTCAACTGAAGAGTGTAGGTGGATTTATCAGACGATACACCGCTATACGGGTGATTGACGCTTGCGTATTCCAGGATTTAACCCCCTTCAAGAGCTCTACTCCAACTCGACCTCCAACGATGGCCGGAAACTCTTCGAAGCAGTTGAGTAACAGCAAAGGAAAACGCCAAGCTGATCAAATACAATCTGACATTGAACTCCAGCGTCGCAAGAGGTCCATCCCCACGTCACCAGGCACCCTTTTGCGAGGGTACCAGGGACGAGGTACAATAATTGATGGTACCAGTGAGCATCGCTTATGTACAGAGTGCGTCGCCACAACTCGCCTTCCAAATGATCGATTCCCAAGGTACATCAATGAAGTGGTTTGTCGCGACAGCGACATGCAGTGTGCTGCTAAGATGGGGATGTGTTTTCTGCGAAGCCTGAAATTGTCATTTTTGCGCTCGACCGGTATGCTCCAGTTCGACGCTTTGTTGTGCGCTGTGACTGGCAAGACTGTGTATAAGGAAATCTACACTCAAGAGATCAGATCCTGCTGTGAATGTGGGATGTATTCAGCTATTTATAACAAGATCGCTACAAGTGATGACTGAACTAATAAGAGTTCTCGGGCACCTGAAGTAAAAAGCTGCCTTATAGGCATGACCAACTTTCAATTTAGACCATAATATAATAAACTTTGCAGCACCAGCTGATTTGGAAACTTTGTTAAGGTTTCATGTGCAATCTTTGAGCACGCAAAAGATATATACACCTGTATAAAACATAATGAATTAGATCACAGGAAATTACTACTCAACGACGCTCAACACATCTTCGTGTTCAATGTTCACCGACTCTTTGGAGAAGTTTCAAAAGTTACTTGATCATGGATTTAGATCACCTTGTACAGCACAGTCAACAGGACCTCACGGAAAACGTACTGCTCAATAGCTTTCATTTTAGTAATCACACCGACAAAAAGGTCAGAGCCACCTTGTACTGCATAACAAAGTTCCACAAGAGATCATAGTAGTAGTCAATAATTGCTGGTAATTACTTTCATATGACCACATTTTTAGGTTATTCATACCACACAGTCACAAAGTTATACTTTGTACTTAATAAAATACTACAATTTTAGGCGGAATTTCTTAATTGAAACCTGCACACGCCTTGTAGAATTTTGTTCGAGAAAAATCATTTTGTCTTGGGTAACCGTAAAATGGACATCTTAGAAAAACGTCAAATTAGGAGCACGTTGAAATGTAAAACACAAACGTTCAATGCAGTTATTTTTAATGGGGACGTTTACGTACTGCACGGGTCATTTTTACTGCATTATTCTGTCAACTAAGGACCTTGTTCTTCTGGTGAAACGCTGTTCCAGTCAGTATTTCCTATAAGGGCCGGGGATATGCACAATTATTACTGACACAATATGTAGCTTTTGCTTATTAATAATAGATGGCGTTTACAATTTGAGTATCGAAAGTAATTCATGACTCTCGCAAATCTTTCAGCCACTTTAGAAACGAAAGAGGGTTGGGAACGAATTGAACGAGTTGAGTGAACGACAACAATTCCCTCTATAATCTGATAAAGCACGACAAGAATGGTGCTTAGATTGAAACTAATTAGTGGAATCCGGAGCGGTTTTCTATTGGAGTGTCAAAAGTAGTTTGCATTTGCCTTGGGTTTGCTTTACTATGCTCTGTGATTAGTTAAAGAAAAAGACTCGCCCCATTTCTCAACCAATCAGAAGTAAAACCAAAAACCAGTTGTGGCTTGCTTGCAGCATTTTCCCGCGCTTGAAGCTAGAAGTCGTGCTATTTCTCAACCAATCATAAGTAAAACCAATAGTGGCTTGCTTAAGGTTACTCCGGACCTTCGCGGGTGTCCTCGGGAAAAAATTCGTATGCGCGCCATTTTGAAGGAAAAGACGGCAAACTATATATCGTTGGAAAGCTTAATAAATGTAGATTTCGGAAAAAAAATATAAATTGCCGATTTCTTCAATTACGCAAAAGAAAATGGCAAACAACCATGAAAATGACCATGTGTCATTCAATTGAATTAAAAGGATATCAAATTCAAGTGCATTGGCAAAATAACTGCACAGTGTTAATCACTAAGGATAAATCATCAAAAGTGTGTAAGCATTTTTCGATATTCCGAATGGTTACTTTTTAATTAATTTTTCAAGTTCGAGCAGCAAAGAATGCGCGAAGGACATTGCATTGAAGATCGCCACGGGTGAAATATTATAAATTTCAAAAATTCCCGACACGATTTTGTTTCACGGCATCTAAGGAATGTTCAGGCCAAATTTCACAGAAGTGTGCCGAATTTTGGTACCCTATTAATTCATTTGTTTAATTGAATGGCACATGGTCATTTTGGCGGACATTTTTGCAATTTTCTTTTGTGGAATGGAATTAACTGGCAATTTATATTTTTTCCCGAAATCTACGTTTATTCAGCTTTCCAACGATATATAGTTTGCCGTGCTTTCCTTTAAAATGACGCGTATATGAATTTTTTCCCGGAGGACACGGGAGGACACCCGTGAAGGTCCGGAGTATCCTTAAGCCTGCAGCATTTTCCCGCGCTTGAAACGATTTTCATGTATTTGCTTCGAGTTCTGAATGGTTGATTGCGTTGCGTGCGTCTGTTGTGATTGGTCACAGTAATTGCTTTGTCTGTGGTTTTACGACACTTATTTGAAAATCCCTCTAG
The DNA here is from genome assembly GCA_964030785.1 of Siderastrea siderea. Taxonomy (NCBI): domain Eukaryota; kingdom Metazoa; phylum Cnidaria; class Anthozoa; order Scleractinia; family Rhizangiidae; genus Siderastrea; species Siderastrea siderea. Next base: position 65,280,959 of record OZ034968.1, read on the forward strand.
AAGCTCAATAAGTGGCTTCTAAAATCGAAGAATTTACAAAGTTTGTATGGATGAGGGGGAGGGCAAGCTTTCAAGATAGAGTCTTCTCTATGGATTTTCTCGAGTTTTGAAAACTTGTACTGTTTTCTTTGTTAGTGACTTGCCAAGACTTCTAACTTGATAGGCCCTCTCAAGTGACAAATCAACTTTTGCAGCCAGTTGATTTTTTGTGATATTTTTTTGTTTGTTTAGTTGATTTTTTGCGAAATTTTGTATCCAGTCCTATTCCTCTACTCGTTCTTAAGGTGATGAATCATGATGTCTTTGCCGCGGGCGTTTTTCCCGCGCTTGGCGCAATATTGTATTTGCTTCAAGCCTTGTTTGATACATTGGGCTGGTGGCTTGTTGTGATTAGCTAGAGCTATTACGCTAGTTTTGGTTTTACGACACGCAGTTGAAACCTGCAGATTTCAACAAGAAAACTGTATGAAACAAAAGTTCTACTTGTTACAGTAAATTCTATTCTGTCACCGAATCCAAGCTCAATTAAGTACAATTCATTTTGAAGACATTTTGTTAAAGGGAATTATGATAAACTCATCTTATCAGTTTAAACATGCCACTATCTGATTAGAAGAGGGGAATGAAAACTGAGAGAAGGGAAAGGGTATTCCCCCAGTTTGTAACAGGAAGATTATAGTTACATAGATGTGTCCTTTATTGAAACCTGTAGCCTGTTCCAGGCGTTCAGAGAGTGGAGTGCAAGCGAAAAATTTAGCATGTGAAAAAAGCGGGAAAAACAGAGAAGACTGGGGACTCTTCTAGTTAAAGATGCCACTACTTGTTTGCTAGAGGGAATGGAAAACTGAAGGGCATTCCCCCAGATTATAAAAGAAAGCTGTAGTTAATAAAAGTTTCCTTGACGTAATTCTATTTTATTTTTCTTTTGTTTTTCTTAATAAACTTCCGCTTTAATATTGCCCTTGAAATATTGATCTTATCGGTTTGTTTGTGTTTTCTGAGTAACCACAGAAACCAGGCTCGTTCGAAAAAGCCCAGGCACCTAGCAACAAAACTGAAACCGCTCGAAAACATTACTTTGTTGTTTTCCTAGATTTTAAAATCCAGTTTGAACAGAAAAATATTCCATACTGCTGGAAGGAACGACTTTTAATAAGCAACACGCACAGGTAATTATGAGAGTTACATCTTGCATGGAGGCCAAGATGGCTCGGTGAAACGCAAGAACTTTATAGACGTTGGTATGGAGTTATGCAAATCTTGCAAATCAAGTGCTCATAAAAAAAACGCTGCCCCATTCACAAATAAAAACAAAAGATTACTCATGTCGAAAGTGGAGTTTTTGAAAATCACTTTAATTCCAGTACACTGGACCTAACCCACACCTCTTAAATAACGTCACTGCTCACTAATTGCTATTTGAGGCCAGTGTAGCCTTTTAATTGTAATAACTCAAAAGTATGACAAATAAACTTGAACTTGAACTTGAAAAGACGAAAAAACATTCGAAAGGAATACAAGGTGCTTTTTATTCCTGACAACTGTCAATAGAAAAAAAGAAAACGTCACTTACTTTCAGAATTTACAAATTTCAAGTGCATTCAACCCTAAACCACACACGTGCACTCAACAATATGACGTGATGTCCTCTGATCCTTGCTGATAGGATCGAAAATTGAAAGTCGAAAGAGAAAAAAAGAATAAATGATTTTTTTAAATGTTTTTTATAGGTCTACTGCATATACCAGATTTGTTTAATTGGCTCATTTTGATCGCTGTTTGCGTCATCTGTTTTGACAAAATTACAGTTAAAGCGTAGTCAACTGTAAGTGGAAACGCTTGAAACACCTATTATGAAAGACAAACTATTATGGGGGACAGGATCTCTTTGTTCCAAACTTGCGTCGTCGTCAAAAGTTTACAAAAGTTTAAACTTAACTTTTTCCGCTTTGGGGGTTTAAATTGGCTGATTTTTGGAGACTAGGTCTAGAACGTGAACCGATGAGGTGGAAATTTGACAAACTTTTTTAGCTAAGTAGAACTGAACATCACAAAGGGCTAAGACCACACGTGCTGAAAGGTTGAATGATCACATCTAGAGCAGCCTTGCTTATCATAATAAACACACCGCAGTTAAGTACTATTCAGTAGCTTTTGTTTCAATGGTCGCACTTTGAGATTTCATCCACAGTCTCAAACGTTAGACCAGCGTTGTACAGCATAAACAGCACTACAGGAAAGTACTGCTCAATAGCTTTCATTTGAATGGTCACACTTTAGGATTTCAACCACAGACTCAAAAGTTAGAATCACCTGAGATGAACAGGATGAGAAACAGTAACAAAACTATAATACTCCCGAATTCTTACTTTTCGCTTTCATTTGAATGCAATCTTCTATTGACTCAAAAGTGACTGCGACTGGCCAATGCTCAGTAGCTTTCATTTGAATGGTCACATTTTGAGATTTCAACCACAGATGACTCAAAAGTTAGAATCACTTTAGATGAACAGGGTGAGAAACAGCAACGAAACGAGTACTCCCGACCTCTTGCTTTTCGCTTCTACTTGAATGCAATTCAGTCTATTGACTCAAACGTCACCGCGAGCCAAAGCAAAAGGAAAGGACTGTAAAAGCAACTTGAATGCTTACACGTACAGAGTTCATCCACACGCTTAAGTGGCTGTCTCCCTAAGATCCTCATAACCCAAATTGGTCACAAAATAGATTTCCTTCAAATCTTGTATGCGAATTGCACTTTGTCTGGGTACTTTAAAAACACTTTTCGTTTGGGCTCTAAATGCTTTCTTCAACAGTTTACAAGGGGGGTCCCCTGGTGGACAAAAGTGCACATTTTATTGGTACAAAAATGCCAATTTTCAATAACTTTGGTAACTCCTCACAACACTTAAAATTTGATGCAGGACAAAATTCTACTGTTGGTTGATAAGTACAACTCTTCCTTATCCTACATTGTTACAGGCATTTCCATGTAGTTGTTTTGAGTAGTTAAAACAGTTCCTTTTAACAACCCAGTTTAACAGCTTTTAAAAAAGTAGGAAAAATGGGTAAACAAAAATACATGTTAACAAAAAGGGAGACCTCGTCTAGCAAATTCCTTGCAGTCATGGAAAGTTAAAGACTTGGTCTTAATTATAATAAAATAAAATCGTGCGGCCAGACGGTTTAAAGAACGTGGCGCCGCTTTGAAACACCAGTATTTCTTAATTATGCAAATTACAAACCACAACCTATGCGTGGAATTTAAGAGCAACTGTGATGCGAGCAATGCTCCCTTACATCAGGAAAACACGAAAATAGTTTCAAACTACAGCAGGACACAAATGTAAACTGGTAACATTTCGCATATAGCTTTAAATAAAATGTACAGCATTCAAATAGCTCATTAACTATGTTCAATTCACAAGATAAACAAGTTATGAAGTACATGCCACTCGATGATTGCTAATTGCGCTTTACAAAACAACCTTGATCTAGAACTATTAATCTGAGAATAAATCAATAAAAGCAAGTCATATTGCCTATATCACAGCCTGTGTTTTGCAAACTTATTTAGCGAACACTTAGTGCCTTGCAAAACAATGAAATCAACGAAGGGCATCTTGTTCTGTTTACATTTGCACCCGTTACCTCAATTTTCTGTCATCTTCGATGAAATATATAGATCCGTGCGTTTCAGAGATCATCTTAGAAGCGTCAAACAGTCGGTTTTTAGAAAATTCTTCGTTCAACAACCTTCGTTTACAACAAGCTTTCCCTGCATTTAGTTCTGTCGTGTTATATTATTCTGGCAGTAGCCGCTGACCAGTTACTAATGTCAACAACAACACCGGGTACTGCTCCATTTTGCACTCGCGTTTTGGCTCTTAGCTATCTAAAATTTGAATTCATGATCCTTCACGAATTAATAGTGAAATTATTTGAAAAAAAGGGTTGGAGCTCATGGGGAGAAGAAACAAATTTTTGTCCTTAGTTTAATCTGCAAGCACACAACCCAATGAAGACCATGGTTTGGCTAAGTAAAATAACTCGTACAGCTGGGTACATCTTCATAGATTTGAAAATAACCTTCCTGTTTTCGACTTCTGGGGCTTTGAAAGGTTCCTTCAGTTTTGAGAAAGTAATCAGCTGCAGTTAAGAGACAACCTTAACCCTATCTAGACCGGGCCTTCTTTGGTCTTCTAAAGCCCTTGTGGGGCAGGCCTCCAGCAAACTCCGATAGCAATAAAGCAATGAAAATGAAACTTAGAGGGTCAAAAGTATGTCCAAGAATTTTGTCCAAGAATGTCTCCTTTGAGATCGGCAAGGGATACTGATGACGTCACACGACGTCAGATTTATGTCATAATTTCCAATTGGATCCACCGTATTGGATTTCGTGATTTCCCTAAGACTTCGGAAAGCCACCCAATTGACCAAAAAGTGAACAAAAATAATAAAAAGAACTCTAAAATTATATAATAGCATGACACCTTCAGTAAGAAAGTCATTTTTGTTTTCAGTTAAAACAGTAATGTACCAAACAATTTCAGATGAACACGCCTGTCAAAGTTTGATTGCCTTAGCAACGTGAATCTCACTGTACATTGACCTACCACACTAATTTGTTCCCAACTAATTTTTCAATAAAATTTTGGCAGTGCTTGTTCACACATTAAAAAAATAATAGAAAAGTTTCAAGTCCCCAAAGGCAGAGTCTGTGCACTCCCCCCCCCTCCCCCATTATAGGGTTAATTTAAAATAAAGTAGGGTTGCAAGGAAATCAAAAATTCCTTCGGCAATGGCAGTAGTAAATGACTGGAGACAGTATTCAAGAGGAAACGAGTTTCTGTTCTAGATAACGGGCGTCTAATGTACAGGTAGATTAAGAGTAGTCTAGTGGAGAGAGAACTTATAGTAGACTAATTTTTGCGCGAGCTCGAGTATCTCACCCGCTATTCAATCCCTAACAAAAATCTGAGGATACTCGTAACTTCCACTGATTAAGCCTGGTTCTCATACTACCCAGCTGGCTAGTCTGTGATCAACTCCGGAAGGGCATGTACTTAAACCCGGAACGCCGGACCGCCGGAACGCTGGAACGCCGGAACGCCGGAACGCCGGAACGCCGGAACGCCGGAACGCCGGAACGCCGGAACGCCGGAACGCCGGAACGCCGGAACGCCGGAACGCCGGAACGCCGGAACGCCGGAACGCCGGAACGCCGGAACGCCGGAACGCCGGAACACTTAGACCTGGAACGCCGGAATACTAAAACCCGGAACGCTAGAATACTTCAACTCTAAATGACGATTTAATATACAAAAGATCGCTGAAAAGACGAACAATTAAGGTTAAGCCACGCTACATTGTTAACGTTACCTTCTGCCTCCCGCCAAAACCTGCGCGCAGGCTAGTTAAGATTCAGTGTCTCACCTCTTTTTCTGTGGACTTTGGCTGGGACTAAAGGAAGGGAATAACAGTTTATCACTTTGTAAAATGTTACTTTAAACGCTTTAAGTCAAAGAGGAAATTTCAGGTACATACGCTTACCTTGCTGGAGAGTCCTCCATGTCGATGCCAGCGCGAAACAGCCCAGCAATCAAATAAATTATAATAATAATGGTTGGCGGGAAAGGAGGGGATAGTGAGGAGAATGGTTTTGGCGGGAGTCAGAAGGTAACATTAATAATGCGGTAGCGCGGCTTAACCCTAATTGTTTGTCTTTTCAGCGATCTTCTTTATGTTAAATCGTCATTTAGAGTTGAGGTATTCCGGCATTTCGGGTTTAAGTATTCCAGTGTTCAGGGTTTAAGAATTCCGGCGTTCCGGGTTTAAATATTCCCGCGTTCGGGGTTTTAGTATTCCGGTATTCCGGCGTTCCGGCGTTCCGGCGTTCCTGCGTTTAAGTATATGCCCTCCGGAAGTGACATTCACTATGTTTGGCGGTATTAACTGCTAATCTAGAGAAAGTGCAGCAAAACCAAGTCGGGGCGAAATTTCAAAAGCAAGACGTTTTTTGGGGTATCGTAGGTTCACATTTGGTAAGCAGTACCCTACGATCAGGTGGTTCTGGGGGCTACATACTGCAAACTGGATCATAACCATTAAGTCGTCATGGACCAAGCTCCCACGACTGTTTTACCAAACAGAAAGTATTCAACGGAGGATATTTCTATCAAGTTGTAATATTTTTGCTATACTGACATTTCGCCAGGGTCGGATTCCAGAATTTAACTGCTTAGATGAAACTAGAAGTTTATTTTCAAACATGTTAAGATGCCCCCCCAAAGTCCGAGTTATATATATTATTTGCCGGCCGGGAGGTCCGTATTGAGAAAAACTGTGCCAGTGGTCTTGAGTACGGCCCGAGGCCGCAGGCCGAGGGCCGTGCTCAAGACCGAGGGCACAGTTTTTCTCAATACGGACCGACCAAGGCCGGCAAATAATATTTTTATTTTTTTCTTGTTGTTTTTCAAAAGTTAAACGTGTCTTGTTGTTTTCGGAAAGCAACGTTTTGCAAGCGCGCGTAAAATGAACCATGAAACGAAGCCGTTTGTGACACCAGAGCAGCAAAATACGCTTTTTTACTCTGTTAAAACTCAGAAATCACAGGAAGCAATATAGCTAAAAGAAACCCCTTTATTTTCCCAAATTTCGATACATGTAGCTAACTCCCCGCGGCCCGTTCCGTTGACCGCGGTCAAGATCGGAAAATTCCGCCCGCTCCCGGAACCAATCAGATTGCAGGATTTGGTTCATCTTGCCCGCTCACGCGCTGAGAAAAAAATAACTCACGTTATTTCACCTTGCTAAAAATCCCAAAAAAATAGCAACCACGTCGCACACTGTGGTTATGTGCTTGCAGCTCTAAATTAAGGGCAAAATTTTAAATTTTTAATTTTCCCTCATGAGCTCCAGCCCTTATTTTCAAATGAATTCACCCTTCATTGGTGAGCGATCATACATTCAAATAGAAACGCGAGTGCAACAGGTCTTTTTGTTGACATTAGCTACTGGTCAGCGGCTACTATCGGAAAATTTAACACGAGAGAAGTAATACATGGAAAGCTTGGTATAAATGAAGGCCTTTGAACAAAGAATTTTCCCAAAACCAACTGTTTTGACGCCTCTAAGATGATCTCTGAAACGCACGGATCTATATTTGATCGAAGATGACAGAATAATTGAGGTAATGGGTGCAAATGTAAGCAGAACAAGATGCCCTTCGTTGATTTCATTGTTTTGCAAGGCACTTCGCTAAATAAGTTTGCAGAACACAGGCTGTGATATAGGCAATATGACTTGCTTTTATTGATTTATTCTCAGATTAATAGTTCTAGATCAAGGTTGTTTTGTAAAGCGCAATTAGCAATCATCGAGTGGCATGTACTTCATAACTTGTTTATCTTGTGAATTGAACATAGTTAATGAGCTATTTGAATGCTGTACATTTTAATTAAAGCTATATGCGAAATGTGACCAGTTTACATTTGTGTCCTGCTGTAGTTTGAAACTATTTTCGTGTTTTCCTGATGTAAGGGAGCATTGCTCGCATCACAGTTGCTCTTAAATTCCACGCATAGGTTGTGGTTTGTAATTTGCATAATTAAGAAATACTGGTGTTTCAAAGCGGCGCCACGTTCTTTAAACCGTCTGGCCGCACGATTTTATTTTATTATAATTAAGACCAAGTCTTTAACTTTCCATGACTGCAAGGAATTTGCTAGACGAGGTCTCACTTTTTGTTAACATGTATTTTTGTTTACCCATTTTTCCTACTTTTTTAAAAGCTGTTAAACTGGGTTGTTAAAAGGAACTGTTTTAACTACTCAAAACAACTACATGGAAATGCCAGTAACAATGTAGGATAAGGAAGAGTTGTACTTATCAACCAACAGTAGAATTTTGTCCTGCATCAAATTTTAAGTGTTGTGAGGAGTTACCAAAGTTATTGAAAATTGGCATTTTTGTACCAATAAAATGTGCATTTTTGTCCACCAGGGGACCCCCCTTGTAAACTGTTGAAGAAAGCATTTAGAGCCCAAACGAAAAGTGTTTTTAAAGTACCCAGACAAAGTGCAATTCACATACAAGATTTGAAGGAAATCTATTTTGTGACCAATTTGGGTTATGAGGATCTTAGGGAGACAGCCACTTAAAACCTAGAACCACCTGTACAACACAAGAAGTCGAACGCCAAAAGGCAGTGCTTGTCAGTAGCTTTAATGTAAATGATAACACTTTAGGATTTCATCCACACACCAAAAAGATGGAACCATCTTGTACAGAATGAAAGCGCGGGAGAACATTGATCACTATTATCCCGACAGTAGCTGTTATCTCTTAGTCATACTCGACACAACAGTACAGTAATAAACTTTGTATAGCATTACAAACAGGATCACTTGACTGTGTCCTCAACATATTTCCATTTGAATGATACTAAGAGTTTAAGCTTTGTGTCTTGTAGTTATTGTCAGATTGGAATGTGAGAAAGATTGCAAAAATAAAAATTTAAAAAAAGTTGATTAAATGACATGATGATTTGTGGGTCGCTTGCTTGAGTCGACTAATCAATGGGAAATTTTTGTCGTTGCGTATTGATTAAAAGAATAAAGATTTCATTTTGGAAGCTTTTAAGACCTTCATTAAAAAGAGCAAAATACAAACAAACAAATAAACCAATATATAGTTGTGAAGTAAACAGATTTATACTGAAAACTGTAAATGAAGGTCTTTTCGTCACGACAAAAAGGGGAAACATTCGCCCCGAAACTGCAAACCACACTTTCCAGAGCAATGATAACTCAGTACAAAATATCGTCCAATGAGGCAACCTGCATTTCGGGTGTATAAAATCTTTGTAAAACACTGCATAATGAAAGAAATACAGAAAAACAGTGTCGAACATCCAAAGAACTAATCTTGCGTCAAGCATTCGTTTCTTTGTTCAACAGGACACAGCTTAAGGAATACTGAATTTTGTTTGAGAGAGTTGTTTGCGCTGGTAGCCGGGCAACTTTTGTCTTTTGTTTTTGTCATCAACTTTTGTTAAATAATCATGGAAATGGGCAATATCAAGTTTTCAGTGTCCAATTTTTCTCTTGTCCTGTTCATTTTCTTGGAATTCCAATCTGTTACGAGTTATTTCCATGGCTACCTGCTACCGTATTGTTAGAGGAACCTCAAAACCTTAATTGGGGACTGAGGAACCTTCGATCGACTGACATCCCATCAGAGGTCGGGAGAGGATAATAGGATGACACGGGAACTAGCTTTAAGCCACTAGGAAGAAGGAACTAAAAATGGTTTGTTTACTTTGCAGTCGCTATAAAACAATAATAGCATCAACATCCGGAGACAAAAGACACCAGCAGGCTAGCGAAGACGAGAATTCATGGAGCTCAAACTGACGGTAAGACCCTGGTTCCTAGACTCTGTTAATGATCATTTATCTTTTATCAAACGAATTCTGTACTTCGTGGAAGTGAAACTCAAGTACACATCTGTTTGCTGAGTGTAAACTTTAACATAACAACAACTTCAAATGTAAGGAAAGAACTGAATAAACTGGAATCCGGAAACCAATTCTGGACTAAGCGAAATTTGCTTTAAACAACCAGGCCTGGTGCAATTCCCTTGTGGGCAGCCATTGGTGTGCTGATGGAATTGATCGGGATAGACTAGCAACCCGGGAGGTCCCCTTGAAATGTTAGCTTGGAGTGTAGCCGAAGGGAGTAAAACTGAACTAGGGGATGTTCAGCAGGGCTCATAACCCTATCTCAGGCAATATTAGGTCAGGCCAAGTAGCAAAGCTCTCAAACCCATTTTATGGCGGTAGGCAACATATGCCCTGTTTCAGACTGCAATGGTGAAAATCTTAACCCCCTTTTTAGACAATACTCTTAAGGGCCGCAAGCACCTATGGAATATACAACTCAGGACATAGCAATTTTCTTATTTCAATTTTTTCTTCCCTTACCTTTCAGATGCTGCTCCCTGCAGTAGCATTTTTTGTTCTGGTTTGTGCGCTGTCTCCATCGTATGGCGAGCCAGGTTGGCCTCGAAGAAGAAGACCCCTTCCGATTATCGTGACCCGGCCACCTCCTAGCAATTCACGCCAGCCCCCCTTCACCCGGCGACCAACGCCCTCCCTGCCTACCCCGCGTCCAACAGCCTTTGCGTCTACTTCGCGACCAACAGCCTCCACGTCTACCCCGCGTCCAGCAACCTCCGCGTCTACTCTGCGAACAACACCTTGCGTGCCTACGCCGCGACCAACAACCGTACCTTCAATTTCAAAGAAAAGATGCAGCTGTATCCTTAATAAGTTACCCCGCTATTTGCAAAATTTTATTAGACGCCGCCCAGTGTGCTTGCGCCTGAATGAATCCCAGTTGCTCCAAAGGCTCAAAGACGTTGGCGGCTACAACCCGAGGTACGTGGCCATCAACAGAAAAGAGGCGTGCAAATTTGCTGACCTCTCTACAGACCTCCAACCCCTACCGCGCAATTTCTCTGGTCCGTTCAAAAACCCTCGAGAGAGAAGAAAGCGCACGGTCACCTTAAGTTCAGGTTCGATTTTACGTGGGTGCTGTAGTCGAGGCTCTTTCGTGGATGGCAGCCCCTTGAAGCGTCTGTGTACCGAATCCTCAGCAACCACCCAACTTCCCTCCAACGTTTTCCCGCCATTTATCAATGAAGTCCTCTGCGCCGACGATGATAATTTCTGCTACCGTCACTTAGGACTGTGCTTTCAAAAGGTTCTGAAGTTTACTTTTCTTCGACGAACCGGGGAATTTGAGAGAGATGACGACCTTAGCATCTTAGTTGGAGCAGATGTCTACGTCGAGAATACTGAAACTTTCCAGCAAGACATCAGGTCATGCTGTGAATGTTGCCTATTGCCATTTGCATTTGGTGGTCGTTAGCTGGTAACACGGCTCAGGAATGCGGTGCATGTCACTATCCAGGTGAAATTTTTCAATCAATTGTTAGAAAAATTAAGTGAGTCATAAAGTTCAAAGCCTTGTGTAAACTATATTTCAAAACAGGCTAGCATTGTGTAGGTGTCAAAGATACAAACGTGTAAAGGCTCTAACAGCGGCGGCATTTATATTGGTGTATTCATTAGAATCTTGTAATTTAGTCTTAAGGAATTTTAACGTTGGACTTAGATAATTATAATTAAGTCAAATAAAACTACAACTGGGGTTAGCCTCCTTCTTCAAATTTCCCCTCTGTTCAAATGATATCGTCGATATCTTCGACGATGACCACTTTTGCTACCTTCACAGAGGATAGTGCGTTCAAAAGGTTCTGAAGTTTACTTTTCTTCGACGAACTGGGGAATTTGAGAGAGATGACGACCGTAGCCGCATTTTGGGGATAAACGTCTACGTGGAGAAGTTTGAAACCTAAGATTAACGCCTAGTTGAACCTAACTGTTAGACTTACAAATGAAGCTCATCATCATTTTAGGAATTTAATACAAACAAATAATTGTTAAATATGTTTGCATGATTCGCCAAAGTGAGTAGGACGGTCAGTCTCCTTCTCCTCTTTCTCCTCCTCCTCCTTGTTGTTGTTGTTGTGTTGTTCTTCGTCTTCTTCTTCTTCTTTGGCATTTTATTTTTATTTAGCGGTCTTGAAGAACTCGAAATTGGACGATTTGTGATATACTTTGCAAGTCGATTTACATTCAATAACTACTGAACTCAAACAGAACGAGAAACCATTGGAATTCTGACCACTTAACGGCAACGCTATGTATGTGAAAGGGTGCCTATATCAGATGTGTCGTCCAAAGGGGGATGTTACAAACTCAAAAAGAACGTACTCGGTAAATCGGGTTCATTCGCAGGTAAAATTCTGTACAAACAAAACTGTAAATGTGTGACTGAATGTTTTACATATACGCGTCACTGTTCTTGAATTCAATTTTTATTGGATAGGCATTGTTACTAATTACTCGAAAATTTATAAAAGAACAAAAAAGTAATAACTCGTGGAACTATTTTTTGACAACTACGTTTGATTCCGTGAAGAAAAAATATCAGCTAGCCAGAATTTCCTCGCTCCTTGTGTCAATGCAGTACAGCTTCGTTAAATTTTCGCCAGAAGGCATTCGAGATTTTTACGGAAGAATTCCACGGACTTTTCTGTCGTATTTCTTTCTTTTTTTTTTAATTGCCATAGTGAAGTTACTCCATTACAACACGTTGCTTGCAATTACACTGCTTGCATGACAGAGCATTACAGTAATAGCTTACTTACTAAGCAAAAGATTACTGACTTTCGTTACCATTATTTACAATATTTACAATACAACGCAGAGAATATAAAACGCGCATTCACACAATGCACACACCTTGCAAGTCAAATTAACTGAAAACAAACAGCTGAGAACTGCATCTGGAAAACTAAATAGAGATAAGCAAGTAACAAAAAACAACCCAACTAGTTTATATAAAAAAGTCAACATGTTACACATTCACAGATACGCACACAAACAAGCCGGTAGAGGGCAGTTTTGAGTTTCTCGGTTGTTTGCTTTAAATAAAGGTACTAACCTTTCCCGCCTACTGATTAGAGTTTGCTTTCAAATGCTTTGAATTCGGTTAGATTGTTTTTCTAAGTTTTTTAAATGTTTCATTATGTTCATTTGTCGCTTTAACGTCGCCCAGGACGTTGAATTTTTTCGCTCTGATTTGTAACCATCTTCCGACAACTTTTGCTTCTAGACAGCCTTGGACCTTCGCTTTGTACATCGCTTTAATTAGTTTTCTCCTTTAGGCCAGTTGAATGCAGCTCGTTAAGATTGGCGAAGTTACTGTTAAAGTTGTCACGTCTCTTTCATCGATTCAATACCAGGCGACCTAGCTGGGCTTGAGTCTGAACCCCTTAGTCACTCTTTTGGTTCTTATTTCATTCTATCGTTACTAACTCTCATCTTATAGAGGCGATATTTGGAAAAGTTTTCCCTTCTTTAGTCACTTCACGGCATAGAACGTTTAACCGACATCCCGATCAGTCCCAGTCCCCCTGACGAAATGAATGACTTTCCAGAGAATTGAAACCGTTCAGCACGTAACTGCCACTAATATATACGTCACTGCAAAGCGGCAGTTATAAAGCAAAAGAGTAAAAAGGCAAGAAGTGAAGAGCAGTTCCACGTGAATCTTAGCCATATTGCTTCGAACCTGCTTTGGATTGGAATTTGATACTCAGGTGGATAATAGTGTCGGACAAATCACCTGCTTTATGGAACAATAGATAGGACATTGACCATCTGAAGTTAACTAAATTTATGTTAATTTAACATCGTCGTCAATTCCGTTCCGGGTATCCTAATTAGAGCCCTGGAGCCATGAAAGTTTTTCCGTGGGCCCCGAAACCCAAAGCCTTTTTCTAGTTGTACCCAGACAAACATAACGAATCTGATTAAATGGAGCCCTACAAAGTAAAGAAATAAAACCCTGGAACTCCAGTTTTTCTGTCTTGGAGCCCTGGAGCCCTTCATTTTTAGGCCAGACCCCTGGAGCCGCAAACCCCTTTAATTGGGACCCTGCGAAGTAGTTAAGGGAGGACAACTACAACTGAGATCTCTGGACTAGGACAACGCTTGACATCGTGTTGGCCATGAACAGTACATATAGCCCGGTGAAGTAAGGATCTCACACTTATTTAATCAGCGAAGCAGCGCTAGCTTGCCTAAGTATTTGCTTTTCCAATATAGATATACGAATACAAACTTATATTATAACCCTATATTATATTATGTATTATATTATGTATTATAACCTAATAACTGATGCCCACCTTTACAGAATTATATATCTAGAGGTCATTTTGAGACGACTAGCGCGTAACTAGTATCAATATCGATTGACGTTCACGATACTTCTCAAGATGAACATGAACTTTCACAGCATGAAACTCAAGTTAGAACTACAAATTTGTTTTTCTTTACTGATTAGTATTTATATTACTTTTTTAATTTGTGCTGAAATTTTGAAAAGCTAGTAATAAATTGTTATTAATTCAAAGCAGAAACTCATAAGGAGTTGAAACGTGTAACTCGCGCTCGATGCTCGTGAATATTCATTTTTCAAACTACCATATTTGGAAACCCCTCGCTCCAGTCTACGAAGCTGCAGTTCATTTCGCTTTCTTTGGAAATTGAACTTATAAGCTATGCAAATGCGCAGTTGATTCGAAACTCAATCACTAGTTACCGTAAAAATCAAGACAGAACGAGAAAAAAGGAGAAAGGAAAAAAGGGAAAATAATCCATCACATGACTGAAAGGATAAGGCGCCAGAACCGTGTTGCAGCGTTTCTTTGCAAAGCTGAATGGATTAATGAAACTGCTCCGAAAACATCCGAGAATAATTTTTGAAAAAGTCCTCCAAATATTGGCTCTAAAATGTGGTACAGGTTTGACCTTTCCTGAAAAATTGCCGTTTTCATCATCCAAAGTGGATTAAAGCTACAGTATGATTTCAGCGTTGAAGATGGAGAGCGGAAACGAACACAAAACGTAGTGGTTACAGGTTCAGAGGCCGCGGACGGAATGTGTCAAAACAACAATGAATCAAACATTCAACTTATTTTGCATCACAATCTCTTTATTTTAACATTTGAAGCTGCTTGAACTCAGAGCTACATCAACAGCAGGTGAAACGATGTTTTTTTGTATAGTAAGCTTATAAAGCCGAAAAAAATGTCGTCCTTTCTTATTCAGTTACAGTAATTGTTTAGCTTGATTTTGGTAGCGAACAACCGAAAATGTGTGACACGTGACACTTAGATAAGCTTGTTATTAAACGGTTCTCTTCAATTTTACTGCGTTAAATATTTTTGTATCATGTCTTTATATTTTGGTGTCAAAAATGCTCCGTGTAAAACCTACCTTTTGTGAACATTTCTTGATAGTGCCACGGTAAAAGAAATCGTAAACACAACGCTAGACTAGTTTGGTTTGGTTTCGCAGTCTGGTCTACTTCTAACCCCAGCGGTTCGCTCGATGTTGTTTCAATCACCAATTTTGTTGCCTGAGAAATTCCTGCTCGGTCGTCGAAACCATTATTTCTTTTTGCTATGTCGTTCCAACGTTTGAAAGCTTTGTCGGTTTGTTTTCCCCCTGTTTGTCAGCCATTCTCTG
Organism: Siderastrea siderea; assembly: GCA_964030785.1. Lineage (NCBI taxonomy): Eukaryota > Metazoa > Cnidaria > Anthozoa > Scleractinia > Rhizangiidae > Siderastrea > Siderastrea siderea. Next base: position 65,296,128 of record OZ034968.1, read on the forward strand.
AGCAAGCGGGCGAAGTTGGTGTGAAATTACGTCACATCGTTCGCGAAATTGATTGGTCAGTTCTCTTTCTCCTCATGTTCCAAATATGGTAATTGCGAAAATGAATAATTACGAGCATCAGTCAAAACCTACATATGCGAGTTACACGTTTCAAGTCCTTATGAGTTTCTGTTCAAAGCTCTTTTTATTCTTGTGCGGAATATTCTGGTGGAGCGATGACGTACGTAATGATTAACGCGCAGGACATCCCATCAGAGTAATGATCGAATGATCAGAAGTTCAATGTTCAAGGCCTGGTCTCTCGTCTAGCCGTGTTGTTTCCTTAAGTTAAGAAACCTTACTCTAGATTTCCTTTCTCGAAGCAGGTGAATGAAAGGAAACGCTATAAGACGCTGGGGAGGGTAAGCTCTTTTCCTTTTTTTTTGGGGGGGGGGGGGGGGCTCAGAAACAACATATTCAAAACTAGCATAACCTAGCTGTAATCTTGAGCGTTATATGTACATGAAATCAGTTAGAGGCAAAGATGTTGCTCACTGAATTCAATGTTTTTGTTGTAAACTTTGGAAATGTTATATAAGGGGTATAGCGGTACATAATAAAATGCTGACGCAATATTAAAAAGGAGGGAAAAATAGCCACCGAAACCACAAAATTACGTCATCTCTACCACTCCCCGATGTAAATTTAGAATTTTTACTATAAGAGAAGTCAGATAGTGGATTTAGTTGGTAACACTTTGTATCTCTGACAACTATAGAAATATATCAAAAGCGCGAATTTTGAAATAATTGCAAGGGCACTCAAGCCTTAATCCACACCCTTAATAAAATATATCGTTATTTGCCACTTCTTGATGCATTTCGGTGTAAAGCCACTTTAGACTTGTTTAGAAGTAAACTACGTCTATCAGATGTAGTAAATTGGATGATTTTGGCTTATATTTCCAACATATGGTTAAACGAGGTTGCATGTTATGTGCAGTCAACCTGACAGAGTAAGCGGAAAAGTTTAAACAGTATCATGCAAACGAGTGTTTGTGTCAAAACCGCACCATTCAGCGTCACAATTTTAGACTTAATTTTTTCCGCTTTTGGGGCTTTTAAATATAGGCTGTGTAGAACGTTCTGCGTGTGGAACCGAAGCACAAAGGACCTGCTGCTGTTCGATAGTATACCAGAAGGTCTTTTCACAGACAGAGATTTGGGGACAGGGTATGTTGAACTTTTGTTAAGTATATAATCGATACCAACCGTTAATACTACCTCTTTTGAGCTCCACCGTGGAAATTTTTCAAACATTCAATTTAGATGCCCATTTAAGAAGCATTGAAGGCAACAAGTATATGAGGGGAAAACTCTGCTTGGAACCATCTAGACACAGTTGACCACTTCACTCTCTTGACTCGTGGTTGCATGCGATAATCAATTTCAAAACGCCTGTTCTGATAGAACCAAAGGCACTGGCCTCTGAATGTTAGAGAGTTTAATAAGCAGGGCCTAAGGAGTGCGTCACGTAGGTTGGTTTCCCCGTTATAGTATTCAATTGCATGTAAAACACTGAGAGATCGTCAGCAATTTTAATGTAGCCAGATTTATTTTTACAATACATTGCTTGCCACTCCATTCGGTCGGCGATCGTTGAATCAAAGTTTGTCAAGTTTCCCATGATCTGTTTGCTACAATTGGTAATCATGATCACTGTTGCAGCAATCGAGCATTCCTTGGCGATTATATGGAAGGCCATGCCTAAGAAACCGGGGGCATTTATTTAGCCAATATCACTACTAGAATCTACCTCTTGAAGCGCTTCAATGAGATTTTTTCGTTGGACGTACACGGACAGCAAAATTTAGCTCGGCTTTGAACAGTCGACTAAAAGACAGTCATCTAGTCACACAACTCAATATGCTTTTCCCAGATTTGAACGTTTCGAAGGAGCTTGGCTTTTCAAATTTATACAAGAAAAAAGAAAAAAGTGAAGCATGTTTTCTGTTTCTTTTAATAATTATTCAGGGAAAGCTTAAGCTTCAGATATTGAAGACGGGTTGTCTGGACGGCGGTTGACAAAAATATACTGACACAATTGTGGGCCTCTGAAATTCAAAGAGGGAAATTTTTGTTCCATTTCTTTTACAATGATGATTACGAGCCAAATCGGTATTTTGTCTTGAAGCTTTTGTTGTTTATCTTGTTAAGTTACTTTCATCGCCGCATACTCTTGAGACTTGAGACTCTGTACCTTTACACTAACAATTGAATCGGATGGACTAAATTATTTTGCAAAGCCGGGTTTGTGACCGTCGGCTACATTAAACCACATCATTTGAGGTAAACCTCAAACTGATATGGTCAATTTATCACTTTTGTGTGTTTAAAATAGAATTCTTTGAACGTTCGTCTGTCGTCAGAGGAAACAAGGAAACATTTTCGTTTGAATTTTTAGGACACAGTTTCCAGAAATGTCTTGTTCAGCAGAGCTAATAGGCTCCTTGAACGTTTAAAAATGTTTGCAAAAACACTCTTGAAAGGAAAAAAATAATGAGCGATTGTTTGTACTGAATCCAATATACTAAAACAAAGACCGAATATCGAGTCACCTTTTATTTCCTTTTGTTATTACGTAATACAGAGGGCAGATAAGGTCAGTTTACACTGTTTGTTGGGAAGGTTTTATTTTATGTTCATGAACGCGGGCAATATTAATTTTTGTATTAACGTTATCGTGACAGTTTAGTTCAACTTTTCATGTGTTGGTAGAACCAATTATCTTTCACCTCGACTTACAGAATGTACCCAGGAGTATAGCCTGTTCCAGGCGTTCAGATAGTGGAGCGCGAGCGAAAAATAAAGCGAGCGAAAGAGTGGGAAAAAACGAGGGGCGCTCGCTTTATTTTTCGCTCGCTCTATTTTTCGCTCGCGCTCCACTATCTGAACGCCTGGAACAGGCTACCAGGAGTACAGGTTGTTGTGCAAATTTAGTTTTGGTTCAATCTTCATTTTTGTTTGTCCAACAATTATTATAACAAGTTAACATAATCTGAAACAAAAGGAAGACAATAGCGAGCTAAAATTGAACCCGCAGACATACACATGGTCAGGCACTGGCAAATTTTCCGAGCAACCGTATGCAAACCAACATCTATTTAACATGCCACCTGTGATGGTCTAATATTGAGGTGGAGAGGAGGGGGTGATATGTGCAGTTTAGCCTAGTAAGAAAGCGGCTTGATACATTTTATCAACAAATTGTAGCTGAGGTGATGGGTGACTATTTCTCCACAATGGCTAATGACATTGGTGGACAAGATGTACTAAAACTTGACGAACATGACTTCAACAACCATCAAAGCGTGGAGGCCATTCGTCGTTACTACTATGACTCTCACGTTCAATTTAAAGAGATTATGAACTAGTCGAGAATGAACTAAGGATGATAAACACAAGCAAAGCACCTGGATGGGATGCAATCTCGCCAAAAATTCTGAACCTTACTGCCGGGGCCATTGCTGCCCCGCTGACAAGGCTTTTTAACAATTGCATTCGCAGTGGACAGTGGCCAAGCTGTTGGAAGATAGGAGTATGGACCCCAGTCCTTAAAAAGGACGACAGGGCTAACAAAATTAACTACAGGCCCATAACAGTTTTAAACTCAATAGCTAAAGCGTTCGAATCTCTGCTCAGTAAGCAGATCAGTGATAACATTGACTCACAAATGTACAGCAAAATGTCAGCCTACAGAGAAATGTATAGCTGCGAGACTAACCTTATCCGCGTAAAGGAGGACTGGAAAAAGGCCGTGGACAACAAGGAATGCGTGGCAGTCTTGTCTACGGACATGAGCAAAGCTTTTGACTCTCTACATCACGCTCTCATGATAAAGAAACTTGAGGCGTACGGGTTCTCTCACGTATCTTTAGAGCTTATGCGCTCCTACTTTCAAGAAAGAAAAAATCGAGTCACAATAAATGGTGTCACAAGCTCATGGAAAGACCAGTCAAGGGGCTGTCCTCAAGGCTCGTCGTTTGGACCGCTACTTTGGAACCTGTTCCAAAATGACTTATCTCTTAACGTGCATACCAGCAATTTGTTCATGTACGCTGACGACCACCAGATATATTTCAACGGAACAAGTATCGAGACTGTAGCTTTCTCCCTCAAGAAAGAAACAGAAAACGTATCACAATGGTATAAGGATAACCTTCTCCAAGCTAATCCGAACAAATACCAAATCTTACTCATAGCGCCTCAACGGGGTGATAACAACGCAACGGACACGTGTACCCTGAAAATCGATGATCAACAAATCAGACCAAAGAAGAATCTTAAGATACTTGGAATAAATATGGATGACGAACTCTCTTTCAACGATCATATCAGCGACATATGTAAGAAAGCCAGCCAAAAAGTGGGTGTGTTAGCAAGACTCAGAAACCTCATCTCAAGTGAGACCAAGCTCCACTTATATCTAACTGCAATACTACCGAATTCTAACATACTGCCATACAGTTTGGCACTTCTGCAAAGTGTCCGACAGGCGTAAACTCGAAAGAGTACAAGAACGCGTGCTAAGAGTTATTTTCAACTCCAAGACAGATACTTACGATGTTCTTCTAAGCCGTGCAAAACTACCCTCCCTTTACAACAGACGGCTTCAGGACATCGCGATTTTAATGTTCAAAGTAAAAAGTGTCCTTGTACCTGACTACATAATGGTACTTTTCAGAAACTCGAACAAAGCTATTCTCTCAGAAATGCTGACTTCGATCTGCCTCGGTTCTCTTCAGTTCGTTACGGAAAACACTCCATCAGATATCTTGACCCTTACCTCTGGTCCAGATTGAGCGCTGTTGACAGAAAGAGACTGACTATTGGAAATATTAGAAACAGCATAAGAGACAAAGACCTCACCGCCCTAATCGACGACGCGTGTTCTTATTGCGCCATATGTGCTACTTGAGATCTGACAATTTATTTATGTATCTACTTATCACTTCTTTTATTTTTATCTTTTAAAGTGTTCCTTAGTTAAGTATAATAATGAATTTGTGAGTTTAGAAACCGTTTTTTTTAACGACCTATTCCTATTCTTATTCTTATTCATTCTCCCTAAGTTTGATATAGTGAAATATTGTAATTTTTAAATGTATATTGTAAATTTTAATTAATTTCAAGTTTTAGAGTGTCCCCAATTAGCTGTCACAAGCTAAATACCCATCCTGACACTTAAATAAAGTTATTCGTTCATTCAAACCCGAGTGTAGCGACTGACCAGATTTTGAATTCTGTTTTTGCAGTTCCCGTAACACTAAAACAAACGAAACTAGCAAGCTCTGATTGGAAACAAGAATTCATGGAGCTCAAACTTAAGGTAAAATAAATAAATAACTTATAAGTTTAAGTCATCTACACAGCACAGTAAGGGACACTAATAATCTTGCATCTTTTCATTTTATTTTTTCCTATCTTTCTTTACAGTTATCGCTCTTTGTGGCATTGGTTCTTCTCGGTATTTCGTTATCTCCGACTTATGGCACGCCCAGGAGATCCAGGCGAGTACGCAACACTCCCCGGCCAACCCGTGCCTCAATACGCAAACCAGTCTGGGTTTTTACTCCCCGACCAACACGCTCAGCGCCTTCAATCTCAGAGAAAAGATGCTTCCGTATTGTGGACAAACTTCCACACTATGTCAAAGGATTTAACAGGCGCCGCCCACTGTGCGTACGTCTGAACGAATCTCAGTTGCTGCAAATGCTAAAGAACGTGGGAGGTTGGAACCCTAGGTATGTCGCTACCAGCAGAGAAGAAGCGTGCAAATTCACCGACCTTTCTATCGACGCAAAGCCACTACCTCGCAATGCCTCAGGTGACGTCAAAGGCCCACAAGGGAGACAAAAGCGCATGGTCTCTTTACGTCCAGGTTCTACTTTACGCGGGTGTTGGAGTCGAGGCTCTTTTGTGGATGGCAGCCCACTAAAGCGTCTGTGTACCGAATGCGCAGCAACCACCCAGCTTCCCTCAAACGTTTTTCCGCCATTTATCAATGAAGTCATCTGCAGCGACAGTGACCACTTTTGCTACCGTCACATAGGACTGTGCGTTCAAAAGGTGATCAAGTTTACCTTTCTTCATCGCACCGGTGAGTTTGAGCTGGATGACAGTTTGGGGGTAGACGTCTACGTGGAGAAGATTGAAACCTTTCAGCAAGATATCAGGACATGTTGTGAATGTCGTGTATTTTCATTTTTTGGACGTGGACGTTAAGATCGCGAAAGCCTCTTGAATTTCGCTTGTCTAATCGTAGAAATAAATTAATTTTTACCCATTGGTAAAGCTAGAAATAAAACAAATGAAAACTAGAAAACGTAGTGTAACCTGTACTAAGAAATAGGCCTAGTTTTACTAAACTGTTAGGGTTACGAATGATTCAAGCCCCAGTGAAATGTTTTAATTATGTACGTCTTAGACATGTCATCATTTTAGAAATTTAATACAAATAAATAGTTGTTAAACATGTCTGCATGATTCGCCAACGATGATAACACCGTCCTCCTCCTCCACCACCACCTCCTCTCTTTCTTCTGTTTCTTGTTGTTGTTGTTGTTGTTGTTGTTCTTCTTCTTCTTCTTCTGTTTCTTGTTTGAGTTCTACTTGTTGCTTTTTCTTCTTGTTCTTCCTTTCTTTTATAAACTGTTGCCAGAAACCTTAAAAACAAATTTTAAAAGACATATTGAATTCCGCACTATACTCCTGTTTCGAGTTCACTTCACAAATACCATTCAGAAGTTGTCTTTTTACAACTTTGTGTATAATTGCTTTGTTTTAGAATTTAGCACTCTCCTGCTGGCTGTGCTTACGTGGCCGGGCTTTATAATCAGATTGGAACTAACCCTTTACAAAGGGCTCCTTAGTGTTTTACTGGAGAATTGAAGCATTTTGGGACGAAAGACATTACAAAGTTAAAACACTCAATTTGATTAATATACACCTTATCGCAATAACGTTGTCATATAAAAATGAAAAAAAAAAAAAGAGAGGAAAAGAGAAAAAAGCCACATAGGAAAAAATTAGGCACGCTAACTACATTCAGGGAATTGCTCTGACCAAGTGTTAACGCTCAAAAGGTCTCTACTGTGGTTAATTTACCTTGTATCAACTCATTTGATATCAAACTGAAGTATTACACCCTAGTGCGCACTAGGGTGTAAAGGCCGGCACACACTAGGGGACATGTCACGGGGCCGTGTCGCGGGGACATGTTGCAGCGACAGTATTCCTTGCGTGACATCCCCGTTTTTGCGAAGAAGTTCTGTTGCGGGGACAGAATTTTGTCCCCGCAACATGTTGCATGAAATTCAGCTGGTTTGAATTCGTGCGCCATGAAGTGGGAACAAAATGACCTCAATTTTCAATGTTGCATCGTGTGCACTGCTCCTGCAAACTGTCCCCGTTACAAAATAGCGAGAACCAATAAAAACGCGCCATTGGCTATCCCATAATTCATAATTCTGTCCCCGCTATGGAACTTTTTCGCAAAAACGGGGATGTCACACAACAAAACTGTTGCTGCATTAGTCCCCAGGCCTTGTGTGTGCCGGCTTGTGTACTGTCTCTGCAACATGCGTCCAATGCAGTGCACACTGATCGTGAGACCTTCTCTCCGCTACATCTCCCCGCAACATGTCCCTTAGTGTGTGCTGGCCTTAATACTTATGCATGCATAAGTGCTTTGAGAATTATTGAAATCCAGGAATGTCATTTGTATTCCTATTTGGCTTTTTTCTTTATTCTTGTTTTCATTTTTGTATGATAACGTTATGGCAATTAGGTGTCTATTCGATAGGATTCATATTTAGTAACTCAAACAGAGTAAGAAAGCATCGGCGTAAGTGAAATCAACAGCCTCGTTCGCAGGGTCTTTCATGCTCTGGGGTGGGGAGATGATAGACCCTGGGAAGGAGGTTGGTGAAATTCTTTGGCAAGAGATAATGAAACATTTCTTGGTTTTGACCACACTTCTTTCATCAGCAGCCTCTAGTTCTGACCACCGCTTAATGGGCATGACGTGTGTGAGTATGAAGACGTGCTTTTATCAATATAGACTTCCAAAGGGGTGCTACAAACTAGAAATTTAGGATGAGCCGGTATATCAGGTAAGGTCACTGGTAACTTTTGTACAAATGGAAGGATAAATGTGTGACTAAACGATTATAAAGCAAGATACCGTGTGGCACTAAATTTTTGCGGGTTCTAATTTTAGCGATTTCTGCGGTTTTTGTCGCGATCCGCAAAAATAAGTTCCCACAAAATAAAATTACGGCAAATTTTTTCTCCGCAAAAATTTACTCCACTGTAGAAATTATATTCAAAAATACTGATTTGAAGGAGAAAATGCCATAGATAACTCGGTGGATAATACATCAAGTGGTACCCCAGTAGTTATTTTCGATCCATTGTAGTGTAATATAGTGAAATTCCCATGTTGTTTTATTTGTATTTTGATTCCTTTTAGTGGTCTTTTACTCAAAAAAAAACGAAAACGTTATTAGTTCCGCTTGAACGCGACTTCCAGAGAATCGCAAAAATTAATTCCCAGCAAGAAAAACCAGTTATTTCAAATTCGCAAAAATTAGTTCTCACAAAACACAAAAAAATAAAGATTTCATTTTGGAAGCTTTTAAGACCTTCATTAAAAAGAGGAAAATACAAACAAACAAATAAACCAATATATGGTTTTGAAGTAAACGGATTTATAGTGAAAACTGTAAATGAAGGTCTTTTGGTCACGACAAACAGGGAAACTGGCATTCGCCCCGAAACTGCAAACCACGTACAAAATATCGTCCAATGATGCAGCCCGCATTTCAGGTGTATAAAATCTTTGCAAAACACTGCATAATGAAAAAAATACTGAAAAACAGTGTCGAACGTCCAAATAACTAATATTGCGTCAAGCATTCGTTTCTTTGTTCATCAGGACACAGCTTAAGGAATACTGAAACTTGTTTAAGAGAGTTGTTTACGCTGGTAGCCGGGCAACTTTTGTCTTTTGTTTTTGTCATCAACTTTTGTCAAATAATCATGGAAATGGGCAATATCAAGTTTTCAGTGTCCAATTTTTCTCTTGTCCTGTTCATTTTGTTGGAATTCCAATCCGAATTGTTAGAGGAACCTCAAAACCTTAATCGGGGACTGAGGAACCTTCGATCGACTGACATCCCATCAGGGGTCCGGAGAGGATAATAGGATGACACGGGAACTAGCTTTAAGCCACTAGGAAGAAGGAACTAAAAATGGTTTGTTTATTTTGCAGTCGCTTTAAAACAATAATAGCAGCAATATCCGGAGACAAAAGACACCAGCAGGCTAGCGAAGACGAGAATTCATGGAGCTCAAACTGACGGTAAGACCCTGGTTCCTAGACTCTGTTAATGATCATTTATCTTTTATCAAACGAATTCTGTACTTCGTGGAAGTGAAACTCAAGTACACATCTGTTTGCTTAGTGTAAACTTTAACAGAACAACAACTTCAAATGTAAGGAAAGAACTGAATAAACTGGAATCTAGAAACCAATTCTGTACTAAGCGAAATTTGCTTTAAACAACTAGGCCTGGTGCAATTCCCTTGTGGGCTGCCATTGGTGTGCTGATGGAATTGATCGGGATAGACTAGCAACCCGGGAGGTCCCCTTGAAATGTTAGCTTGGGGTGTAGCCGAAGGGAGTAAAACTGAACTAGGGGATGTTCAGCAGGGCTCATAACCCTATCTCAGGCAATATTAGGTCAGGCCAAGTAGCAAAACTCTCAAACCCATTTTATGGCGGTAGGCAACATATGCCCTGTTTCAGACTGCAATGGTGAAAATCTTAACCCCCTTTTTAGACAATACTCTTAAGGGCCGCAAGCACCTATGGAATATACAACTCAGGACATAGCAATTTTCGTATTTCAATTTTTTCTTCCCTTACCTTTCAGATGCTGCTCCCTGCAGTAGCATTTTTTGTTCTGGTTTGTGCCCTGTCTCCATCTTATGGCGAGCCAGGTTGGCCTCGAAGAAGAAGACCCCTTCCGATTATCGTGACCCGGCCACCTCCTAGCAACTCACGCCAGCCCCCCTTCACCCGGCGACCAACGCCCTCGTTGCCTACCCCGCGTCCAACAACCTCCGCGTCTACTCCGCGAACAACACCTTGCGTGCCTACCCCGCGACCAACAACCGTACCTTCAATTTCAAAGAAAAGATGCGGCTGTATCCTTAATAAGTTACCCCGCTATTTGCAAAATTTTATTAGGCGCCGCCCAGTGTGCTTGCGCCTGAATGAATCCCAGTTGCTCCAAAGGCTCAAATACGTTGGTGGCTACAACCCGAGGTACGTGGCCATCAACAGAAAAGAGGCGTGCAAATTTGCTGACCTCTCTACAGACCTCCAACCCCTACCTCAAAAACCCTCGAGAGAGTAGAAAGCGCATGGTCACCTTAAGTTCAGGTTCGATTTTACGTGGGTGCTGGAGTCGAGGCTCTTTCGTGGATGGCAGCCCTTTGAAGCATCTGTGTACCGAATGCTCAGCAACCACCCAACTTCCTCCCAACGTTTTCCCGCCATTTATCAATGAAGTGCTCTGCGCCGACGATGATCATTTCTGCTACCGTCACATAGGACTGTGCATTCAAAAGGTTCTGAAGTTTACTTTTCTTCGACGAACCGGGGAATTTGAGAGAGATGACGACCTTAACATCTTAGCTGGAGCAGATGTCTACGTCGAGAATACTGAAACTTTCCAGCAAGACATCAGGTCATGCTGTGAATGTCGCCTATTTTCATTTGCATTTGGTGGTCGTTAGCTGGTAACACGGCTCAGGAATGCTGCGCATGTCACTATCCAGGTGAAATTTTTCAATCAATTGTTAGAAAAATTAAGTGAGTCATAAAGTTCAAAGCCTTGTGTAAACTATATTTCAAAACAGGCTAGCATTGTGTAGGTGTCAAAGATACAAACGTGTAAAGGCTCTAACAGCGGCGGCATTTATATTGGTGTATTCATTAGAATCTTGTAATTTAGTCTTAAGGAATTTTAACGTTGGACTTAGATAATTATAATTAAGTCAAATAAAACTGCAACTGGGGTTAGCCTCCTTCTTCAAATTTCCCCTCTGTTCAAATGATATCGTCGATATCTTCGACGATGACCACTTTTGCTACCTTCACAGAGGATAGTGCGTTCAAAAGGTTCTGAAGTTTACTTTTCTTCGACGAACTGGGGAATTTGAGAGAGATGACGACCGTAGCCGCATTTTGGGGATAAACGTCTACGTGGAGAAGTTTGAAACCTTTCAGCAAGACATCAGCGAGACATGTTGTGAATGTCGTGTATTTTCATTTTTCAACAGTGGACGTTAAGATCGCCAAAGTCTTTTAAATTTCGCTCGTGTAATCGTAGAAATAATTCTTTACCCATTGGAAAAAATTGAAATAATAACGAAATAAAAACTAGAAAACGTAGCGTAACCTGTACTAAGATTAACGCCTAGTTGAACTTAACTGTTAGACTTACAAATGAAGCTCATCATCATTTTAGGAATTTAATACAAACAAATAATTGTTAAATATGTTTGCATGATTCGCCAAAGTGAATAGGACGGTCTTTCTCCTTCTCCTCTTTCTCCTCCTCCTTGTTGTTGTTGTTGTTGTGTTGTTCTTCGTCTTCTTCTTCTTCTTTCGCATTTTATTTTTATTTAGCGGTCTTGAAGAACTCGAAATTGGACGATTTGTGATATACTTTGCAAGACGATTTACATTCAATAACTACTGAACTCAAACAGAACGAGAAACCATTGGAATTCTGACCACTTAACGGCAAGGCTATGTATGTGAAAGGGTGCCTATATCAGATGTGTCGTCCAAAGGGGGATGTTACAAACTCAAAAAGAACGTACTCGGTAAATCGGGTTCATTCGCAGGTAAAATTCTGTACAAAAAAAACAGTAAATGTGTGACTGAATGTTTTACATATACGCGTCACTGTTCTTGACTTCAATTTTTATTGGGTAGGCATTATTACTAATTACTCGAAAATTTATAAAAGAACAAAAAAGTAATAACTCGTGGAACTATTTTTTGACAACTACGTTTGATTCCGTGAAGAAAAAATATCAGCTAGCCAGACTTTCCTCGCTCCTTGTGTCAATGCAGTACAATCTTCGTTAAATTTTTGCAATAAGGCATTCGAGATTTTTACGGAAGAATTCCACGGACTTTTCTGTCGTATTTCTTTCTTTCTTTTTTTAATTGCCATAATGAAGTTACTCCTTTACAACACGTTGCTTGCAATTACACAGCTTGCATGACAGAGCATTACAGTAATAGCTTACATACTAAGCAAAAGATTACTGACTTTAGTTACCATTATTTACAATATTTACAATACAACGCAGAGAATTTAAAACGCGCATTCACACAATGCACACACCTTGTAAGTCAAACTGAAAACAAACAGCTAAGAACTGCATCTGGAAAACAAAATAGAGATAAGCAAGTAACAAAAAACAACCCAACTAGTTTATATCAGTAAAAAAGTCAACGCATTACTGGCACAGATACACACACAAACAAGCCGGTAGAGGGCAGTTTTGAGTTTCTCGGTTGTTTGCTCTAAATAAAGGTACTAACCTTTCCCGCCTACTGATTAGAGTTTGCTTTCAAATGCTTTGAATTCGGTTAGATTGTTTTTCTAAGTTTTTTAAATGTTTCATTATGTTCTATTTGTCGCTTTAAGGTCGTCCAGGGCGTTTAATTTTTTCTCTCTGATATGTAACCATCTTCCGACAACTTTTGCTTCTAGACCGCCTTGGACCTTCGCTTTGTACATCGCTTTAATTAGTTTTCTCCTTTAGGCCAGTTGAATGCAGCTCGTTAAGATTGGCGAAGTTACTGTTCAAGTTGTCAAGGCTCTTTCTTCGATTCAATACCAGGCGACCTAGCTGGGCTTGAGTCTGAACCCCTTAGTCACTCTTTTGGTTCTTATTCCATTCTATCATTACTAACTCTCATCTTATAGAGCCGATATTTGGAAAAGTTTTCCCTTCTTTAGTCACTTCACGGCATAGAACGCTTAACCGACATCCCGATCAGTCCCAGTCCCCCTGACAAATTTCTTTGCTTGAAATGAATGACTTTCCAGAGAATTGAAACCGTTCAGCACCTACCTGCCACTAATATAACGTCACTGCAAAGCGGCAGTTATAAAGCAAAAGAGTAAAAAGGCAAGAAGTGAAGAGCAGTTCCACGTGAATCTTAACCATATTGCTTCGAACCCGCTTTGGATTGGAATTTGATACTCAGGTTGATAATAGTGTCAGACAAATCACCTGCTTAGAACAATAGATAGGACATTGACCATCTGAAGTTAACTAAATTTATGTTAACTTAACGTCGTCGTCAATTCCGTTCCTGGTATCCTTGTAATTAGAGCCCTGGAGCCATGAAATTTTTGCCGTGGAACCCGAAACCCAAGGCCTTTTGCTAGTTGTAGTCCAGACAAACATAACGAATCTGATTAAATGGAGCCCTATAAAGTAAAGAAATAAAACCCTGGAACTCCAGTTTTTGTGTCTTGGAGCCCTGGAGCCCTTCATTTTTAGGCCAGAGCCCTGGAGCTGCAAACCCCTTTAGGACCCTGAGTTGAGGAAAGGTCACTGCCGAAGACACAGCCAGGTAGTTAAGGGAGAACAACTACAACTGAGATCTCTGGACTAGTTCAACGCTTGACATCGTGTTGGCCATGAACAGCACATATAGCCCGGTGAAGTAAGGATCTCACAATTTAATCAGCGAAGCAGCTTGCCTAAGTATTTGCTTTTCCAATAGATATACGAATACAAACTTGTATTATAACCCAATATTATATTATGGATTATAACCTAACAATTGTTGCCCACCTTTACAGAATTATATATCTAGAGGTCATTTTGAGACGACTAGCGCGTAATGCGCCGATCAATTCGAAACCTCAACATCCCCCCCCCGGGCATACCCCGGGCATTTGACTTTGCATCGTGCCCGGAGAGGGGGGAATTTGAACCTTGCGTTGGAAGGGTGGGGTATTTGAACCGGATTTATCTCTTGTTCTGACGTAATACGTTTGTGCGTTTTTTTTCGGATTTGTAGGGTTTGACGGATTTACAAGATAGAATTTCGCCTTTGTTAGTGAATAACTCTTTCAAGGGGTCTTTAAAAGAAGTTTGAAGGTGTCATTACAGCATATCTCTCTCTGAAAGGCGTGTAAAGTGTTTGATTGAAGGCGAAATTTGTCTTTGAGGAGAGGTAGTTCAGTACTAATTGGTGGGGCATTTGAACGGCTTTTTTGCCCCGAGGGGAGGGAATTTGAACAATCCAATCTTCAGAAGTTCAAATGCCCGGGGGGTTGCCCTGGGGGGGGATGTTGAACTTTCGAATTGCTCGGCGCATAACTAGTATCAATATCGATCGACGTTCTACGATACTTCTCAAGATGAACATGAACTTTCACAGCATGAAACTCAAGTTAGAACTACAAATTTGTTTTTCTTTACTGATTACTGTATTTATATTACTTTTTTGTGCTGAAAGTTTGAAAAGCTAGTAATAAATTATTATTAATTCAAAGCTCTTTTTTATTCTTGTGCGGAATATTCTGGTGGAGCGATGACGTACGTAATGATTAACGCGCAGGACATCCCATCAGAGTAATGATCGAATGATCAGAAGTTCAATGTTCAAAGCCTAGTCTCTCGTCTAGCCGTGTTGTTTCCTTAAGTTAAGAAACCTTACTCTAGATTTCCTTTCTCGAAGCAGGTGAATGAAAGGAAACGCTACAAGAACGCTGGGGAGGGGGCGGGGTAATTAACCCTGCGATAGACTGCCATCTCACCTGGGGGTAATGGTTGATGCTCCTATAAGTCTAGTTGTTTCGTGTTACAGAAATTGGGTCTGAAAGCTATCGAACACGTTCAGTCTGTTGGATGAAACACAGAATTTACTGTTATAAGTACAGGCCGACCGTCACTAGGTGTGTCACCCACTCAACGCTAGAGTCGAAATGGTCATATGGCTAGTACACCTGTCCTAAGATTTGGAGATCCAGAAGTCAAATCCTCCACTCTGGCCACTGATGTCACTGATAAGTGTGCCTTCGGTAATGCATTCTGAACTAGCTTCACGCTTTGTAAATAGCCAACGGGTTGGCTTCCATTTGGTTGAAACGCTTTTAAGCGCTTTTCAGCTTCCTACCCTATTAAGACCAGGTTACGCCCTGAGTGATTTGATATTTGCTTCGTACGCACGGCCGCTCAGGTTTGGAACTTCAATTAACGCAGACGGTTTTAAATAAGGTTGTGTTACCTTTTTTCCTCTTACTCCTCCACCACAAAAAGGAAAAAAATGCGTAGGAAGCTGAAGTTGCCCACGTAAGCTCTTTTCCTTTTTTTTTTGGGCTCAGAAACAATATATTCAAAACTAGCATAACCTAGCTGTAATCTTGAGCGTTATATGTACATGACTTCAGTTAGAGGCAAAGATGTTGCTCACTGAATTTCAATGTTTTTGGTGTAAACATTTCTACTTAAGCTGACTTTGGAAATGTTATATAAGGGGTATAGCGGTACATAATAAAATGCTGACGCAATAAAAAAGGAGGAAAAATAGACACCGAAACCACAAAATTACGTAATCTCTACCACTCCCCGATGTAAATTTAAAATTTTTACTATATAAGAGAGGTCAGATAGTGGATTTAGTTGGTAGCCTTTGTATCTCTGACAACTATAGAAATATATCAAAAGCGTGAATTTTGAAATAATTGCAAGGGCACTCAAACCTTAATCCACACCCTTAATAAACATATATCGTTATTTGCCACTTCTTGATGCATTTCGGTGTAAAGCCACTTTAGACTTGTTTAGAAGTAAACTACGTCTATCAGATGTAGTAAATTGGATGACTTAGCTTATATTTCCAACAGATGGTTAAAAGAGGTTGCATGTTATGCGCAGTCAACCTGACAGAGTAAGCGGAAAAGTTGAAACATTATGATGCAAACGAGTGTCTGTGTCAAAACCGCACCATTCAGCGTCACACTTTTAGACTTAATTTTTTCCGCTTTTGGAGTTTTAAATATAGGCTGTGTAGAACGTTCTGCGTGTGAAACCGAAGCACAAAGGACCTGCTGCTGTTCGATAGTATCAGCCAGAAGGTCTTTTCAGAGACAGAGATTTGGGGAGAGGGTATGTTGAACTTTTGTTAATCGATACCAACCGTTAACACTACCTCTTTTGAGCTCCACAGTGGAAATTTTTCAAACATTCAATTTCCATACCCATTTAAGAACCATTCAAGGCAACAAGTATACGAGGGGAAAACTCTGCTTGGAACCATCTAGACACAGTTGACCACTTCACTCTCTTGACTCGTGGTTGCATGCGATAATCAATTTCAAAACGCCTGTTCTGATAGAACCAAAGGCACTGGCCTCTGAATGTTAGAGAGTTTAATAAGCAGGGCCTAAGGAGTGCGTCACGTAGGTTGGTTTCCGCATTATAGTATTATCCAACAATTGCATTTAAAAAACTAAGAGATCGTCAGCAATTTTAATGTAGCCAGATTTATTTTTATGATACACTGCTTGCCACCCCATTCAGTCGACGATCGCTGAATCAACGTTTGTCAGGTTTCCATCTGATTGGTACAATTGGTAATCATGATCACTGTTGCAGTAATCGAGCATTCCTTGGGGATTGTATGGAAGGCCATGTCTAAGAAACCGGGGGGCGTTTTTTTGGCCAATATCACTACTAGAATCTACCTCTTGAAGCACTTCAATGAGATTTTTTCGTTGGACGTACACGGACAGCTCGGCTAGCTCGGCTCGGCTCGGCTTTGAACAGTCGACTAAAAGACAGTCATCTAGTCACACAACTCAATATGCTTTTCCCAGATTTGAACATTTCGAAGGAGCTTGGCTTTTCAAATTTATACAAAAAAGAAAAGAAAAATGTGAAGCATGTTTTCTTTTAATAATTATTCAAGAAGAGCTTAAGCTTCAGATATTGAAGGCGGGTTATCTGGACGGCGGTTGACAAAAATATATTGACACAATTGCGGGCCTCTGAAATTCAAAGAGGGAAATCTTTGTTCCATTTCTTTTACAATGATGATTACGAGCCAAATCGGTATTTCGTCTTGAAGCTTTTGTTATTTATTTTGTTAAGTTACTTTCATCGCCGCATACTCATCAGACTTGAGACACTGTACCTTTACACTAAAATTGAATCGGACGGACTACATTATTTTGCAAAGCCGATTTTGTGACCGTCGGCTACATTAAGCCATATCAGTTTGAGGTTTATCACTTTTGTGTGTTTAAAATAGAATTTTTTGAACGTTCGTCTGTCGTCAGAGGAAACAAGGAAACACTTTCGTTTGAAGTTTTAGGACACAGTTTCCAGAAATGTCTTGTTCACCAGAGCTAATAGGCTCCTTGAACGTTTAAAAATCTTTGCAAAAACACTCTTGAAAGGAAAAAAATCACGAGCGATTGTTTGTACTGAATCCAATATACTAAAACAAAGACCGAATATCGAGTCACCTTTTATTTCCTTTCGTTATTACGTAACACGGAGGGCAGATAAGGTCAGTTTACATTGTTTGTTGGGAAGCTTTTATTTCATGTTCATAAACACGGGCAATATTAATTTCTGTATTAACGTTTTCGTGACAGTTTAGTTTAACTTTTCATGTGTTGGTAGAACCAATTATCTTTCACGTCGACTTACAACGTACCCAGGTGTACAGGTTGTTGTGCAAATTTAGTTTTGGCTCAATCTTCCTTTTTTGTTTGTCCAACAATTAATGCAACAAATTAACATAATCTTAAACAAAAGGAGGACAATAGCACGCTAAAATTGAAGCCGCAGACATACACATGGTCACGCACTGGCAAATTTTCCTAGCAACCGTGTGCTAACCAACATCTATTTAACATACCACCTGTGATGGTCTAACATTGTGTTGGAGAGGAGGGGGGAGGTGAGGGGGTGATATGTGCAGTTTAGCCTAGTAAGAAAGCGGCATGATACAGAAACCCCAGTGTAGCGACTGACCAGATTTTGAATTCTGTTTATGCAGTTCCCGTAACACTAAAACAGACGAAACTAGCAAGCTCTGATTGGAAACAAGAATTCATGGAGGTCAAACTTAAGGTAAAATAAATAACTTACTTAAGTTTAAGTCATCTACACAGCACAGTAAGGGCCACTAATATTTCTTGCATCTTTTCATCTTATTTTTTCCTATCTTTCTTTACAGTTATCGCTCTTTGTGGCGTTGGTTCTTCTCGGTATTTCGTTATCTCCGACTTATGGCACGCCCAGGAGATCCGGGCGAGTACGCAACACTCCCCGGCCAACCCGTGCCTCAATACGCAAACCAGTCTGGGTTTTTACTCCACGACCAACACGCTCAGCGCCTTCAATCTCAGGGAAAAGATGCTTCCGTATTGTGGACAAACTTCCACACTATGTCAAAGGATTTAACAGGCGCCGCCCACTGTGCGTACGTCTGAACGAATCTCAGTTGCTCCAAATGCTAAAGAACGTGGGTGGTTGGAACCCTAGGTATGTCGCTACCAGCAGAGAAGAGGCGTGCAAATTCACCGACCTTTCTATCGACGCAAAGCCACTACCTCGCAATGCCTCAGGTGACCTCAAAGGTCCACAATGGAGACAAAAGCGCATGGTCTCCTTACGTTCAGGTTCTACTTTACGTGGGTGCTGGAGTCGAGGCTCTGTTGTGGACGGCAGCCCACTGAGGCGTCTGTGTACCGAATGCGCAGCAACCACGCAGCTTCCCTCAGGCGTTTTTCCGGAATTTATCAATGAAGTCATCTGCAGCGACAGTGACCACTTTTGCTACCGTCCCATAGGACTGTGCGTTCAAAAGGTGATCAAGTTCACCTTTCTTCATCGCACCGGCCAGTTTGAGCGGGATGACGACCTTAGCAGAATTTTGGGGGCAGAGGTCTATGTGGAGAAGGTTGAACCCTTTGAGCAAGACATCAGGTCATGTTGTGAATGTCGTGTATTTCCATTTTTCGGACGTGGACGTTAAGATCGCGAAAGTCTCTTGAATTTCGCTTATCTAATCGTAGAAATAAATTAATTGATACCCATTGGTAGAGCTAGAAATAAAAAAAATGAAAACTAGAAAACGTATTGTAACCTGTACTAAGAAAAGGCCTAGTTTTACTAAACTGTTAGGGTTACGAATGATTCAAGCTCCAGTGTAATGTTTTAATTATGTAAGTCTTAGACATGTCATCATTTTAGAAATTTAATACAAATAAATAGTTAGTTAAACATGCTTGCATGATTCGCCAACGATGATAACACCGTCCTCCTCCTCCTCCTCCTCTCTTTCTTCTGTTTCTTCTTCTTCTTGTTTTTGATGTTGTTGTTGTTGTTCTTCTTCTTCTGTTTCTTGTTTGAGTTCTACTTTTTGCTTGTTCTTCTTCTTCTTCTTCTGTTTCTTGTTTGATTTCTACTTGTTGCTTGTTCTTCTTCTTCTTCTTCTTCTTCTGTTTCTTGTTTGAGTTCTACTTGTTGCTTGTTCTTCTTCTTCTTCTTCTTCTGTTTCTTGTTTGAGTTCTACTTGTTGCTTGTTCTTCTTGTTCTTCCTTTCTTTTATAAACTGTCGCCAGAAACCTTAAAGTGCCTATGAACTAAAAAATTTTTCTCCTGAATATGATAGTTTATGACTCCCTCAGTCTAAATATGTAAGTTTTGCTGAGTAGACCCCTTTGCATGGGATATTTTTCCAGCCGCAATGTTCGAATTTGGCACCCGAAATGTGTCTCCATTTTGCGCGCGGCCAAAACGATTGCATTACAAGGCTGTGTCGTCACAAATCGCGCAGAAGACAAGAGTGTTATGGCTGACAAGAGGGTTTCCAGAAGAGAAATTACTTTGGAGTGACTCGTGGGCCCAGGATTGTAAGCTACAAGGGCAGGATTCGCACAATGAGAGCATGTGTGTGTCGTTTCTCAAAAGGAAACGAATTAGAGAGAGAAGCGCACTCATTTGAACCGTGTTCGACTCGGTAAGAATTCGATTCGACCCGTATTACTGTCTGAGCTGCTTCTCGGAAAAGCCGCAACAGTTGAATGTCACGTTAATATATGTAACTTCTGCCACTGTTAGATTAGTTCTACTAGTAGCAGTTATCGCAATTCAAGATTAAAGATCGAGATAAAGAAGGTTTTCAATATTTGGCCACAAAACTATTGCTATATGCATCTGTCCACTATTACCTAAAAGCATCCAAGATCTACAACGCATAACTGAGCTACAAAGTTTTGTTTACATTTCCGTTTTTTTTGGAAACCACGTGCAATACGTTTCTCAAACTGGATGTTCACCATAGAGTTTGAAGGGATAACAATGAACGGAACTGTCTTGACCGACGACGAGACAAGACGTTTTAGTTAATCAGAGATAGCTATAGGAATATTTATATATATTTCCCTCGTGTCTGATGTTTCGTCAAATAAAAGGAAGCAGTTCAGCTCAGCATTGATAATTTTTATTGCAAGTCACTCTGCTTCCACTGCATTTGATTTATGTGGTCCTCTTTAAACACCACGCATTTCAAACGGATTTGTGCCTCTCTTCTTGTTGACCCTCCTCCTGTTATCTCAAGAGGACCATATAATATGAAATTTCACATACCACACTTAACACCGTCTAATTGACCCTTCTGCAGTACAGTCTTGGTGATGTAGGTTTAATTTGAATTTATGGCATAAGTTATTTCATCATTTTTATTACTGAAGGGCAATGAAAATATGTGACCTTCATTTCCCATTATTTAATTTTGTGGCAGGCTCTGTATTGGAAATTCCTCACACACTGAATTGTCTCAGTCTCTTCTTGACTCATTCCCTGTACCCAAGAAAGCTACCACACAAGCCACCTAATTAGCCAACAGAAAATCAATAATGAGGTTTCAAAATGGGCCTTTTCGATCTCGTTCTCCGCCTTTAATTTGTAATAATAATAATAATAATAATAATAATAATAATAATAATTTTTCCGAAAACTAGCTGCATAGGCTACGTTCCTGCCCTATGCATGCTATTTAGGGACATAACATATAAAAGTCTTGTACTGCTTAAATAATAATAATGATGTATACACAGGATAGCCCCATCAGTGTAAAAACACTGGTAACAAAGGGGGGTTCTGTTACTAAATAAGTGCCCAAGATAGTAAAATACATATCTTCAAACATTAAGAGTGGCATGCATGGTTACGTAGCGGAAGCCTGATGGAAACACGAGAGTGTTGGGAGAATTCAAAGGATTATGCGAGCTTGATCGAACACAGACTCTTAGACATTTGTAACTGAAGAGCATATCTCTTAACAACAAAAAAGGCTAATACATGCATAATGTGTACAGTGTACTGGGAGGGTACTGTAATTTAAAGGGTTCATGGATCAAGGGGAGCTGCCTTAACCTCTCCCCATACCCCCCCCTCATTAAACAAAAATAACAAAAAAAAAATGAAACTACACACACAAAGAGGGCAATTTCTACTTGACGCTGATTTCTGCCATACTTCATGGAATTGGAATGGGTGTATGTTTCAATGAAAATGGCACTTCAAATTACATATTCATCTCAGTGTTGAGATTGACCCAAGGGAGTTATTGTCATATGAGACCAGTATACAAAGGGAGCTCAGACCAGGCCCCAGTTGTTCAAAAGGTGGATAAGTGTTAGGGAAACCAATTGCATTATCCACTGGATAGAGATTTATCCGGTCGATAGCGCTATCCAACTTTTGAACAACCGGGGCCAGTATAACTGGACAGGTATGGTTAAGTTTATTAAAATGAGACCGGCATCATGAAAGTATAAGTGATCACATAAAGCCTGTAAGAATTCAGCACACTAGCTCTCACCTGCCATAGCATGTTTCCACAAAATTGGTATGTACTAAAATCCTCAAGCAAATTGCTGAACAGAAGGACACAAATATTAGCTGGTCTAATATTGTGTAGGCAATTACCTAAACCAGTTTATGTAGTCAGAAGCGATGGATTATTACAAGGACAAAGCTGAAGTCACACTAGTCTGAGTTTGCACGCGTATCATACAATGTCCATCTCTATTTATCACAGTCATCATCCTCATAGCACCTCCAGGTGGAGTAAAAGACCACAAATGAGCACCATACTCAAAACTTCTTATTTATTTACTTTGAGATGCGCCCTCATAAATGGCTTGAAATTTACAATAAAAGCACTGCACTTCCATTTGAAAATCATTTGCAGCTGCTGATTATAATAAATAAATCACGCTCTTTAGAAATTACTATTGATGTCTCAGCCATTAGGCATGTAATATTTCAAGCAAATTTTGGGTATGCTTATCTTCAATGTATAAAATACTTCCTGCTAACTAATAAGTTTATATCAGTGTTCTCTGCGCTAAAGTCCTCATTCGAAAGAGCCGAACAACTGAGTCTATCTTTCTATTGGCGCGAAAACCTATGAAAAGATGAACAAATTAAGTTACAAACAAGTACACCGTAAACTTAAGCACATCTGGTATCGGTTTGAGTGAAATAATTGAAGTACATACAATGACGCTCTTAACAAAAGAAGTAAAGTCAAGGCTGCGTCAATCTCTCCTTATTAACACATAAAGGTACTGACCATTCAATTCTAGAAGCTTCCCCTTCAAGGCAAGTCAAGCCAGTAGAGCTGAAAGTTAGTCAATCTCAACAATTCAATTCGCCATCTTGCTTCGCGCAAGATTGTTGTTGTCGTTGTTTAGGCTTTATCCGCGGACGACAAACCCAAAAACTGCACATCTTCGAAATCGCTTCGACCTGAATCTTAGCGTTTTCCTCAGTCGTCGGTAGCTTTCATTGTATATCAATATTAGCAAGGAAAATGTAAGTTTCATCGCTCAAACACTTGACAAAGACCAAAGAGACAAACATTCTGCGCGATTTGTGACGTCATACGGCCCGCTTCCTGGGCCAACTCGTTCCCAGTCTTCGGAGACACGAGTTTGGTCATTTTGGGTACTTTCAACGGCATAAAAACGGATTTTTGTTTCTTGCCATCCAATTTCTCTTGCCATTTCGGAATTAACACATAATGAACTACCAAAATGTGCAAAAAAATTTTTAGTTCATAGGCACTTTAAAAACAAATTCTAAAAGACATATTGAACTCTGCACTATAGTCCTGTTTCAAGTTCACTTCACACTCAAATACTATTCAGAAGTTGACTTTTTACAACTTTGTGTATAATTGCTTTGTTTTAGAATTTAACACTCTCCTGCTGGCTGTGCTTAGTGGCCGGGCTTTATGATCAGATTGTAACTAACCCTTTACAAAGGGCTCCTTAGTATTTTACTGGAGAATTGAAGCATTTTGGGTTGCCTGAAACCTGAGAGACATTACAAAGTTAAAACACTCAATTTGATTAATATACACCTTATCGCAATAACGGTGTCATATAAAAATGAAAAAAGAAAAAAAAAAAAAAAGAGAAAAAGCCACGTAGGAAAAAATTAGGCACGCTAACTACATTCAGGGAATTGCTCTGACCAAGTGTTAACGCTCAAAAGGTCTCTACTGTGGTTAATTTACCTTGTATCAACTCATTTGATATCAAAATGAAGTATTACACCCTAGTGCGCACCAGGATGTAAAGGCCGGCACACTCTAGGGGACATGTCACGGGGCCGTGTCGCGGGACATGTTGCAGCGACAGTATTCCTCGTGTGACATCCCCGTTTTTGCGAAAAAGTTCTGTTGCGGGGACAGAATTTTGTCCCCGCAACATGTTGCATGAAATTCAGCTGGTTTGAGTTCGTGCGTCATGAAGCGGGAACAAAATGTCCCCAATTTTCAATGTCGAATCGTGTGCACTGCTCCGGCAAACTGTCCCCGTTCCAAAATAGCGAGAACCAATAAAAACGTGCCATTGGCTATCCCATCAGTCATAATTCTGTCCCCACAAAAGAACTTTTTCGCAAAAACGGGAATGTCACACAAGGAAAACTGTTGCTGCAACAGCTGCAACATGTCCTCGGGCCTTGTGTGTGCCGGCTTGTGTACTGTCTCGGCAACATGCATCCAGTGCAGTGCACACCGATCGTGAGAGCTTCTCCCCGCTACATCTCCCCGCAACATGTCTCCTAGTGTGTGCTAGCCTTAATACTTATGTATTCATAAGTGCTTTGAGAATTATTGAAATCCAGGAATGTCATTTGCATTCCTATTTGGCTTTTTTCTTTATTCTTGTTTCCATTTTTGTATGATAACGGTATGGCAATTAGGTGTCTATTCGATAGGATTCACATTTAGTAACTCAAACAGAGTGAGAAAGCATCAGCGTAAGTGAAATCAACAGCCTCGTTCCCAGGGTCTTTCATGCTCTGGGGTGGGGAGACGATAGACCCTGGGAACGAGGTTGGGGAAATCCTTTGGCAAGAGAAAATGAAACATTTTTTGGTTTCGACCACACTTCTTTCATCAGCAGCCGTTAGTTTGACCACCGCTTAATGGGAATGACGTGTGTGAGTATGACGACGTGCTTTTATCAATATAGACTTCCAAAGGGGTGTTACAAACTAGAAATTGATTCGGTAGATCAGGTAAGGTCACTGGTAACTTTTGTACAAATGAAAGGATAAATGTGTGACTAAACGATTATAAAGCAAGATACCGTGTGGCATTAAATTTTTGCGGGTTCTAATTTTTGCCATTTTTGCGGTTTTTGTCGCGATCCGCAAAAATAAGTTGACACAAAATAAAATTACAGCAAATTTTTTCTCCGCAAAAATTTACTCCACTGTAGAAATTCTTATCACTAAGGGTTTTTTAAAACAATTGACAATAAAAACTAACGGTAAAAATTCACGACGTTTCGACCGCTCTTCGGTCATTATCAAGCGAAATGTTCAGAATAAGAATTTGCATAGATATATAAAGTGACAAAGGTGCAAAAATATGTAAGGTAAATGTATGAAGTGAAAATATGTAAAAGTAGCGAAAAGTATGTGTAAAAAGAATTTGTTAAAACAATAAAAGCATGCAAAAACTAACTATATAAAGACTAATTATTTAAAAACCTTCGCACGAATTGAGTCGGTCTGTACATTGAGACTTGGTCTCAGTTCATGGATAAAAAACATTTCGTAAATGAGGCAGTCAAACTTGTTTTTACATTTCTTTAGAATTTTAAAATTCCTGTTAAGATCCTTAGGGGCCAGAGAATGTTCCGAGCGAAAATGCTTGCCAAAAGACGACAACACGTTCTTGTGCTCCTCGACGGGTTGATGCACGTAAAACCAACTTAACCTGCATCGCACAGGTCACATTTAAAAAGGTAAACTAGGCACTGTTGGTTTACGACCGGTGGCTTGACTTCACGTAATTTCAGGTCTCGCTCAATTTTGTGGCTGACGAAAACTGGTTGGATGGTGGTGTTAATTTGCTGGCTAAGGTCTTTCAGTTGGGTGCGAAGAATATCAGCTGAGGCTTGGTCTTTGAACGGTAGAACAACACGAACGGGCTCTGGACTATTGTTATCCGTTGGTGAAGGAATGGGTTGTTCAGTGGCTTTGATGGCAATAAAGCGTGTAATGGTGGAATTTATTAGCTTATCTGGGTATTTAAGACGGGAGAACAACAACTTGAGACGATCGCATTCTTCAGAGAAGTAGGCCCAGTTAGAAGAAAGTCGAAACGCACGATCCAGCATAGTGTTCAGTAGGCCGCGTTTATACCGATCTTCAACGTTACTCTTGTAGTGTAACATTAGACCGGAGTTTGTGGGCTTCACATATACCTTTGTCTCAACGTGGGTAGATTTGTTGAGCAATCGTGTTCCGAGAAACGGAAGCATACGATTATTTTCAATCTCCTGGTAAACTTGTTCGAGGAGTGGCATTGGTTAAGAGTCTCCAGAAAGTTGTTGGCTGATGTTTTGTTAGGCATGATGGTAAATGTGTCATCCACATACCTCCTGTAGTAGCTGGGCATCTTTTCTTCGCGATCCAGGGTTTCTTCAATGCTGCACATAAAGACATTGGCGAGTAAGGGCCCAAGCGGGGAGCCCATGGCGACCCCGTCGGTCTGTTCATATAGTTGGCCGTTGAACAGGAAAAGTTGGTCTTTTGTTGCCCCTTCTAGGAGATCGACTAGGTCCTGCTTACTGAGATTAAGATGGTGCGTTTCGTTAAACCAGTCGTTAGCAAAAGCTTTGTCGGCTAGGATGTGTATTGTTTCATCCAGAGGTACATTGGTGAACAATGAAGAAACATCGTAGGAAACCAAAACGTCACCGTCATTGAGTGTCAGTGCGTTGACTTCGTTCACGAACTCAAAGGTGTCGGTTATCGTGTAATGATTGATGGCAAGAGGTTTAAGCTTGACTGTCGTCTAGCCATTTTGCCAGCACATAGTTGTAAGTCTGTGTAGCTGACAAAATAGGTCGCATAGCCAGCTTTTCCTTGCGTGTTTTAGGCAAACCATAAAGGTGAGCTAACCTTGAGCCAGATGGACGGACAGAGTCTGCAATCGCAGTAGGGAGAAATCGACGGACAAGTGTTTCTAAGTCCTTCTCCTTACGTAGGAGAGGGTGATAGTGCTTGGGTGGTCTTCCTCTGCTTTTTGGTGTCACCGGATCAACCGATCTAAATTTGGTGAGATCATTTATGGATGCGTCGGCTAATAAGCGCAAGTATTCGTCCTTATAGTTATGACAATGTCATCACGCTTCTGCAATTATATACAAAAATACTGATTTGTATTGAAGGAGAAAATGCCATAGATAACTCGGTGGATAATACATCAAGCGGTACCCTAGTTAATTTCGATCCATTGTAGTGTAATAGAGTGAAATTGCCATGTTGTTTTATTTGTATGTTTTTTTCTTTTTAGTAGTCCTTTACTCAAAAAACGAAAATGTTATTAATTCCATTTGAACGCGACTTCCAGAAAATCGCAAAAATTAATTCCCAGCATGAAGAACCAGTTTTTTCAAATCGCAAAAATTAGTTCTCACAAAACACAAAAAATCGCCAATGGGCAAAATTAAACTCCCGCAAAAATTTAGTGCCACACGGTAGGCGTGACTGTTCGTAGCTGCTGATGGAGGTGGGGGGTGGGGGCATATTAGAGCTTTAACAGTGTATTTATTGGTATGGCTAATCGCTTGAAGCTTAATAAAGAAATTAGTATATGTAATCGCATGAGTTCGAGTCGCGCAGCGACTCAGATAATTTTTGAAAACTTTGAAAATATAATACAAGTGAAAATTTATCCTTAATTCTACGAGGACTCAATGCGATTACTTGTTTATAACACAGAGGGCAAAATTCTCTGAAAACTTTTCAGGCACGTCGAAACACAGTCACCTGGCCAGCAGAATAAACAATCCTCCACACAAGCAGTTTATTTAACTGCTGCTCAGCGTACAGAACAAAGAAACTATCTATTATGCAAATGTTCCTCTAATGAGATAATTACAATTCTAGTTTATTGACGAAACACACTGAAAGCTCAAATTAAGTAATTTAAGATTTACCTGAGTTGCGAAGCTTCCTCTCGCTTGCTGGATTAACCAAGGTTTTTCGTAGTTTTAAAACAAATAACCATTTGCTGTTTCACGTAAAACATTCAGCCGGTTCATCTTCTGGAATTTATCTTCGAGCTATCACCCGATTTCCATACCATTTTTGCCAACCAACTCGGTTAGATTTAAACTTTGAAGTGATATCCTTGTGTTGAACAACTCAAAATCCAATTCAAAATGGCTATTCAAAATCTGCTTTTCGAAGACACTTACAAAATGCAAATGGCGCGCTCTCGCTCTCAGCCAATGAAATGCGAGTATTTTTGGCACTTGGCCGATCAGGAGTCAGTAATTTTGCCCTCGTTAGATAGAAAATTAAGAAAAAATGCCCTCTGTCTCAACCAATCAGTAATCAGTAATCAGTAATTTTGCTCTCTATGTTATAAACATTAAAATAACAACCTGTGGAACTTTTTTTAGCACTTACGTTTCATTAAGTGAAGAAAAAAAATTATTTTTTTCTGTCACTGAATGCAACATTTTTAACTTCCCGTAAACAGTAT
This sequence comes from Siderastrea siderea, assembly GCA_964030785.1. Lineage (NCBI taxonomy): Eukaryota > Metazoa > Cnidaria > Anthozoa > Scleractinia > Rhizangiidae > Siderastrea > Siderastrea siderea. The sequence goes on from OZ034968.1 coordinate 65,324,322, forward strand.
ATGTTTCGACCAATTTTTTCCCATGGGGCATTCAAAATTCTTACGGAAGAATATTATGGACTTTATTTCTGTCGAATTTCTTTGTTTGAAATCAAAGATTTTTGCAGAAAATGGAAATTTACAACATCTTTGGGTAACACCTTCCGTATAACAGTACTGCAAAGTGGTATTGTAGTTGTAACGTAAAAAGGGCAAAACGTGACTGAAATAGTTCCCCATGATTCTTCACCCGATGTTGCTTCGAACCTGCTTGAAGCAGAATTTGATAGTCACATGAACAATCCATTCAGACTAAACACCTGTTAATTTTAGAACAATAGATAGAATCGACCATCTGAAGTTAACTAGACTATGTTTATTTAACGTCGTTATTTGTTCTGTTTAGTTTGGGTTGAAATCCGTTGTAGCTGAAAGTATTGACAGGTTTTGTGTATGTTAAATTACTTCCAGTTTTACTTTGAATATACTCGAGTTCAACTTGGATCTCCCGTACCTGCTAAATTTCGATTATTTTATTTTGCTTCACGTGCTTTTCATGTCAAAACGTTGGAACTTGGAAACTCGATCCAACCAAAGTCGTTTACCGTTAACCAATAGCAAAACTACATGTAACCTTATTCAATAATTTATCTAATAATCTTTTGTTCTCTAAAAAATACGAGAAGAGATTGCTGTGGTCTGAGTCTATTGCTCACCACATTTTGTTTAAAGCAGTAAATCAGCTAATGAAGATGAGGATTTCAAGTATACTTCTCTATTATTTGTCCTGCTTTTCTTGACTTCTACTTCAGGTAGTTTTTTTGTTTGGCTGGCACATTGGCCTTTTTTCATAATATGGGTTTCAGTTCTTTATCGTGAAGTTTTATCCTTTCGAAAGCCTTGGATAGACGTTTGTTCTAAGTTCTTGTTACATCGATCTTCAAACTCGAAAAATATCCAAGATCCCATTAAGTGGATTGTAGTTTTAGTACTGACTACGTGCAAGTCTTGCAACACACAAGAAATGAGCGGAACTGCTGTTTTTTTAAGCCAAAACGGCCTGGCCGCTTTACTGACTGTTAACTCTGGGCAGGGTTGTAGTTAAAACAAGGATAGGGCAAACATTAAGCAACAAGAAGGACTCTTAATGTTAACGACTGAATGACAATGCTACTTCCCGAGATTACAATGGAACGGATGTGGGCTCTTTAAATTTAGTCTGACGTACACTTATTTGATAAAGAAACAATGTGATTGAATTAAAACATCATTTCAGCAGAAGCAGAGAACAAGAAGCACTGAAAATTGCCGTTCAGCAGATTCAAGCATTCATGGAACCAAAGCTGAAGGTAAAATTCGCACAGATACAAAAAATATAATTGCTGGTGAGAGTTTGATCCACCACTTGCCTGAGGTCTCATCAAGGATTTCTTCAGTTAGGAAAAATCCAAAGGAATAATATTTTTGGGGGAAGATTCTTAAGACTGCATCACATCAAAGTCTAGAGAACGAGTTAAGAACGGAGGAGGAGGAGCTGGAATAGCTGGTTGAGAAATGTGAAAGTTTATAATATTTGCCACAAGCAACATCAGCTCCACTTATAGTCAATTAATAAGTTCAAGCTAAATTAACGTTCCCTCTGGTAAGGGGATCTGATGTATCCTAAACACCGGTGTATGAGCCGCACTCGCAGTAAGCCGTGCCCCGACTGGAATTTGTAGAAGGTCAAATTTCGGGAAAAAAGTTCCACATAAAGATTTACCTAAAGACACACGACTTGATCTCATCCACACCATAAGACGTACTCAGATATTGCATTTGTCACATTCAGAGAAGGGATACCTTTCGCTCTTAAGAGGACAATGATTGGTGGTCCTCGCCAACACTGACACACAAATGCTGTGTGACCTTTATTAAAGGAAACACCTCCAACAAGAGAAATGAAATGAGTTTTGATCGTCCAAGGCAGGCCTGATACGAAAACTACATTTTTAGCGCACAGTAAATGGACCCCTATAATAATGCACAACGATGCACTAAGAAGCGACTGATCCCCCATGCCAACAGACGCTTCTCATATTATACACTCATTAAGGGACCATCTAGCTCCCATAAAGGAACAATCGGCCGCGGTCGCCTGGATATAGTCGAATTCCACATCTGAATTAAGACTTCAGTATAATGACAGACTGCAAAAACCGTGTACGACCATACTTGCGTAACGTCGGATCATAATAGATCGTGATCAGTCAAAAATATAAATAAACTGTACCCTGCAAGGACTGATCAAACGACGTAAAAAAAGCATTGCCTGAAGGCAACGCAGTACTTAACACAACACCACAGTCAACAAGACCCGGCATGATAAGCGCTCATGACTAGAAGGCAGATACGGACAACGTTGTTTCGCTCTTATTGGAGCTCGTCAGCGTATCGTAGCAACCAACCAGTGAGCCGGTTAGTGAGAAATCACCTATCCCATAAATGCTGTAACTAGATCCATTCCAGAAAGAGCTAGAAATCAAATGATTTCCGGTCACAAACACGTACTGCGCGCAAACTTTGAACCTTCGGGCAGTGCTTTTTTTACGTCGTTTAATCAGTCCTTGCACGGTACAGTTTACTTCAGTATAGTAAAACCTAAACGTATGTAGCGACATTCAGAAGTGACTTTTGTTTTCATTTTCTCCCTTACACCAGAAATGGTCGGACTGTTCAAAAAAATGCGCACCTGATACAAACACAAAAGGGGGTCTGGAAGAACTTCAAAAGCCACCATTTTTGGAGGACTTTCGATTTCTCACTCACGTACACCGGCGTGCTTGTATTAGCGTGGTTATGTTAGCAAAAAACAAACAAAGAACAAACAAACAATAGAAGAAGCTGCTGTTTACTGTTTATTTCTTGAAGTCACACCCATATTGTTTCAAGCTGAACTGACTTTAATTTGTCTGCTCAACAAATCTTAATTTTCGTTATGTAAGAAAAGACAGCCATGCATGACACGTGTTAAAAAAAAACCAAACCATTTTTCTGTTCTTCTTTCAGTTATATCGGCAGTTAATGCTTTACGCCTCTTTCGCCTTTCTGCCAATGGAAGTCTGGCAAACGTACGGTTTGCAAAAAATACCACCCCCGTGCCAACCTGGGCAACCATGCGTCAAGTTTCCGACGCTTCACCGACCACCTGTCATCCCTCAAGCAAAATGCAAAGCTATCGTGAATAAGCTCCCCAAAAGACGCCAACGACTTATCTGCCTGCAACTTAGTGAAGACCAGTTGTTATACAGGCTGAAGGACGCCGGTGGTTACAATCCCCGTTACGTGGCTATCAACAGAAAAGAGGCACTAAAATTGGCTAACTTAGTCACAGCTGCTGAACCACTGCTTCCTGCTAAAATTTCCAGCATCGATCGAAAGAAACTGTTACATTACCTTGGAAACCGATCGGATGTGGGCAGTTTCCTTCATCAAGAGAAACAGATGGCTATTGGCGCGGGCCAGAATAGCCAAAGTAGTCGGAGAAGCTTGGCCAATCAAGTTTGCTTTGATAAAGGCTCTAATGTTGACGGAAGCCCCTTGAAGCGCATGTGCACTGAGTGTTCAGGAATCACGCAGTTACCAACTAACGTGTTCCCGCCATTTATAAACGAAGTCATTTGCGGTGGAGATGGTGTCCACTTTTGTTACCTCAACGCAGGAATTTGCCAACAAAGAGTTTTGAAGTCGAAGTTTCTTCGTTTCACAGGAAATTTTGTTTTTGATCCTCATCTGAATGTTTACGTTCAAGAGTTAGAGACTTTCGATGGAGCTATAAGAACTTGTTGTGAATGTCGGGTATTTCCGATGACTTAGTCAGGAAAATACTGAACAATGTTTGAGCTTTGCATATGTGAAATTCAGTCATTTCCTGCCTAGCGATAGTCTTGTCATTATTGCATATTAAGAGCTATAGAGAGGATTTTCCGTTGTATTGTAAATGTTGATTGAAATGGATTGAAAGTGTGCAAGTTTTTTAGCCTGTTGTTCGAATTACAAGCTTAATCCTGCAGTCCCTTTGCAGTGGCTCTCTGATTCTAGGTCGAACTGGAATCCAAAAATGTTGGTTTAATGAAAGACTGAAAGGCGGAATTGAAACCGGCGAGCAAACTTTGAACCTTAACCCTCGGGCGTACAAGTATGGTTGGGGGGGGGGGGGAGTGGATGCTCCCCCATAAAGTTTTTCTTGAATTTTTCGAAGACGATTTTTCATCAGCTGCCGTTTTTAGTAGCTGTACGCCTGTTCCTTAGACACATTTTGACACACTAAACATTTGCGCATGCCACGAACTACAACGGAATGGCCTGTGGACTTTTTGCATTTAGACTACCTAATGTATGCTTGTTTGACAAAAGACCAATTGATCGATCAAAAATATGATTTGAGGAGAACAAGAAAGCAAAATCACTGAGTGAAAATGGCAGTTAATTCGTAAAATTCATGCACTCATGGGACCAAAGCGAAGGTTAAATATATAATTATGCTGTTGAGGGTTTAATCCACCATTCAGTGCCCGAAGTCCAATCAGAAATAATGGCACGGGTGAAAAGATCTTAAAACGCTATCACAGTTGTCCTTTCAAAAGAATGCGATAAAATTTAACGAGGATCAGAAGAGATCTTTGTTTATCATATTTGAGTGAAAATGTGAAGATGTGTACTACCAGGGCCGCTACAAGAAAGGGAACACAGCAACATGCCTAGGCTTCTTTTGTCAATTCAAGTCCACGCTATCAATCAATCAATCAATCAATCAATCAATCAATCAATCAATCAATCAATCAATCAATCAATCAATCGATCGATCGATCGATCGATCGATCGATCGATCGATCAATCAATCAATCAATCAATCAATCAGTAGTATATTTACCCACGTTTTAACTTCTTTGAGCTAAAAAGCTCGTTCAAAATACGTACGTGCATCTAATAAGAGTAAAAGTTAAAAACTATAAAAAGTAAGTTAACCAAACGTTCTCAAAATGCCCGTCATTAAGTATTTAGAAGAAAATTTGTAGTCGGAAATTATAGTGTGGGTATTGACATCTGACCAGAAAAGAAATTTTCTGGCCATTTCTCATTACAGTAGAGCCCCATTATGTCCAATCAGAAATAATGGCACGGGTGAAAAGATCTTAAAACGCTATCATAGTTGTCCTTTCAAAAGAATGCGATAAAATTTAACGAGGATCAGAAGAGATCTTTGTTTATCATATTTGAGTGAGAAATGTGAAAATGTGTACTACCAGGGCCGCTACAAGAAAGGGAACACAGCAACATGCCTAGGCTTCTTTTGTCAATTCAAGTCCACGCTATCAATCAATCAATCAATCAATCAATCAATCAATCAATCAATCAATCAATCAATCAATCAATCAATCAATCAATCAATCAATCAATCAATCAATCAATCAATCGATCGATCAATCAATCAATCAATCAATCAGTCAGTAGTATATTTACCCACGTTTTAACTTCTTTGAGCTAAAAAGCTCGTTCAAAATACGTACGTGCATCTAATAAGAGTAAAAATTAAAAGCTGTAAAAAGTAAGTTCACCAAACGTTCTCAAAATGCCCGTCATTAAGTATTTAGAAGAAAATTTGTAGTCGGAAATTATAGTGTGGGTATTGACATCTGACCGGAAAAGAAATTTTCTGGCCATTTCTCATTACAGTAGAGCCCCATTATGTCGACCGTTATTTCGAACTGAAACCGACGGTACTGAATGTTCCTGAATTAGATTTATCATTTGTCTGTGGTAATTTTTAATGACTATCAGAATTGCTATATATCTATCATTTTAGCTATCAATTGTACGATGCCCCACAAGGGACACGCTGCAAACAAAAAAGAAACCACCCAAACAAAACCAGAAACCACGCAAATAAAAAAGAAACCACGCAAACAAAAAAGGAAACGCAAACAAAAAAAAAAAGAAACCACGCACACAAAACAGAAACCACGCACACAAAACAGAAACCACGCAAACAAAACAGAAACCACGCACACAAAACAGAAACCACGCAAACAAAAAAGAAACTCGTTCCCAGAGCCCTTGCGGATTTTTTGTGTTGTTTCGCTGACCAAAGTAATCGTGGTTGGCGAGAGTGTTTCCCGCCAAGCGTAGTGTGGTCGACCGTACGAGGCGTGTTCGATGAAGAGTTTAGACGATGTTCTGCTCACGCTGTGGGTCAGAATTGATCACTGATGCTAAATTTTGTCACCTCTGTGGGTCGACAAATGGAACAAATGAAGAAAACCCCACTCTTAGTGTGATAGAGGCCGCCCAATCGGCCAAGAAGCGCCCTAGCTCTGTCCTCACTTTTGATGACTACAGAGAGCGTAAAGGACAAGAACGAAGATCACGATTTGGGGGAAAGAAACCGAAGAAAGAGAAGAATGAGAAAGTTAACGAAGTCACGATTCAGATCGGCCTGATACGATTGAACTGAAGGTGATACGTGGGTCGACCCTACCGCTGAAAGTTACAGAAACAATAGGTGCTCCCGAGCTACTTCAGAAAGGAAGCGAAAAGATGGTGAAGTTTAACAAAGATTTAGCGTCTGGTGGGGGTTTTACTTTGCTATATCCAGATAGAACGGAAGTGAAAAACCTACCTGGAAGCACGGAAGCGTTCACTCTCAACCGTTACCGAGAAGAATTGGGGAAGCCATACGCTCGTATAACGTTATACATCTGCAAGACTCTCGCCATCTTGGATTCGATGTTTCTGAAAACATACAATAGCGACGATAGTGACACCGAATTGCCTTCTTATGAAGAGGTATGAACATGTTTGAAATTATAGTTCTGAACTTCTTACTCAGTGCCATGGCCCTGGTTGAGGTATACAATACTGTATTTCATGTGTGAGGTTGGAAGGGGTGGAGGGGGAAGTTGAGCTGTTTGTTGTGTCTTGGGCTTTTACTTTCCTGATATTACCCGGGGGGGAGGCACTTGACCCATGTTTGGGTATAGGGCTGCCGCTGAAACCCTGACTGTGTTTAGGAAAAAAAAAGCCTTAAAATAATACCTATCCTGTGTAGGACAACACCCTTCATTTTAGGTCCCTGTTTATGACAAATGACAAAATACACACCCTGTTTAGGACAGTCATATGGCCATATGAGGGAGGACCCCCTAAGTTTGTGCCAAGGTGTTTAATTTTCCTTTGCCAAATAATTATTGTGAATCATTGTGAAGGACTTCAATACTTTCATTCTAGAATACTGCAATTTTCAAACAAAGTGAGAATCAGCATTATTATTTTATTGATTACTTCCCAACCACTTGTGTTGGTATATAGCATCAGGGTTTTCAATAGGAATCTGAATAGGTGGCAAAATTGTAGGAGTAGGTGGAGAATGAACTATTCGCACCGAAGTTGGGAAATTCTAGGGGTGTCCGGGGGTATGCTTCCCCTAAAAATTTTGAAAATTTGGGACTCTTAGAATGCATTTCCAGCATTCTGGAGCAAGAATTAGGGTATTTGAACAGAAAAGGAAACACAAATCGCCACTGAAATTACTCAGAATGTAGGGAAGATTCTTTTGTTTTTCCTGAATAAATCTTGGCCGATCCAAAGCTCGTGTTTTGTGGCGAATGTTTCTCATGTTAGTCGTATGAGGTAATTTCTCAATCAAATAGGAGGTGAGTTCATGTGAAATAGCTGGCAGTTTCGCAGCCTTCTGGCCTTTTCAAAAACCCTGTCGCATAGATAATAATAATAATAATAATAATAATAATAATAACAATAATAATAATAATAATAATAATTATAATAATTAGATCCACACCACACCCTCAAGCAGATTTGCTGAAGAATTGATTTGAAAGAATACTCAGCTGTTCCCCCCCACACAAACTACTGATTAGTAGGATAATGACTGACATAATTAACGTAGCATTGTTTGAAACACAGTTGATGACGGTGACAGGAGAAATGCAAAGTGAAGAGAGCAGTGCAGAAGAGAACAACACAAGCACAAACCGTATAGCCACAACGCATACAGTCACGAGCTTTAGCCATACAGCCATTGCTCACACAACCGCCAGAAATGCAGCAACCACCAGGACAACTGCAAGTGACTGTGCCGTCACAAATTACACAAGCACCACCCAAGCAGACCCAGCCAACCCAGATACTAACAATGAAGCTGTGGACAGCTCAGGCGCCACAGATCAGTAAGAAGGTATTACTGTTTTATGAAGGGAATTTGTCTTATGTTCCTCTATGAGGACTCCTTTTGAGTATGATGTATGTTTTATTGTAGACAGTGAAGCGGTTTAGTGGTAATATTTACTCTTGGAACAATACAACAAGATATTGAGAGTAAATTTCGAATTTTACATTGTAAAAAGTGAATAATTTGTGAATCATTGCAGGCACCTTTGACTCCTGTGGAAGCATGTACCTCTTTAAAAAGTCAACATTATTTTCCCTTTGTTCTTATCCTGGTTAGGTCAGATGTCCATCCCAAGTTGAGATAGAGGTTCACTTTCTGGCAGTCAGCTTAAATATTTTGGGGTGTTTAACCCAGTTTAATTATAATGGTATCTTTCAAGGACCTTTTTTTATTTATGATTTTCTGGTCTGTTTCAGCAGTCACCAATGCAGTTTTGGACCTCACTGATTGTCCTACCCAGACAACTAGTTTGCACAGGGCTGTACTGAAGGACAGTATGATAGAGGCGTTTAAAAATCCTGAAATTCTACGTGTAAATCTAGCTGTAACTTTCATCAGTAACAGTGGAAAAGAGGAAGAGGGGAAGGGTGCTGGTGTTTTCCGTGATGCATTGTCTACTTCTTGGAACCAATTCTTTAACTCACTTTCTGTAGGAGCACAAGAGAAGGTTCTGGCCATAAGACATGATTACCAAAGGGGTGAATGGGAAGCAATAGCTAGAATTCTGGTGTATGGGTACATGAAAGAGAAGTATTTTCCCCTCTCTTTATCACGAGGTTTTGTTACATTGTGCCTGTTCGGTGAAGAGGGTATGGGCAGTGATTTTTTGTTGTCTGCTTTTCGCCTCTATATTTCAGAAGATGAGAAAGAAGCTTTCCAGAAATGTCTTACAGACACATTCTTGCCAAATGATGATGACATTTCAAATTTTCTGTCTAGTTATAAGTGTTTTCGATCCCCTTCAAAAGAAAACATCATGCAAATTGTATCTGAACTTGCCCACCAGGAAATAGTCCAAAAACCGAGGTATATTATGAATTGCTGGGCACCAATTGTTAAATCCTTGATCACTTTTCCAGAGTTTACATCTGTCACAGCTTTAGAGAACCTGTATGAGGTTAAGAGGCCAACTTCCAAAAAGGTAATAAAATTAATCAAATCAGAGTCTGTAACTGAATAAGAACGTCAATGTTTGGATCATTTGTGCAGAAGTACATCAGGTCTTTGTCTGGAGAAACACTGTCATTGTTCAGTTTATTTCTGGTAGTAATGTCATTGCTTTTGACCGTATTGAGTTAGGATTTACAACCCTAGAGGGTACTGCCCGTAGACCAATTGCACATACGTGTGGACCATTGTTGGAAATCCCCTCAACATACCAGTCATATAATGAGCTCTCAGAGGAATTCAGCGAATTACTACAACAGAGAGATTCATGGCAATTCAACATTGTTTAATGTTATGTCCTAGAACTAAATCCTGTTAATGCCTGTTATGTGAACAGGCACACCTGAGCATGTTGTACATATAGTATGCTAAGTTGGGAGATTTGTTACAAACATAATTTATTTGAAATTTCTTAGACCTTGCATGTGATCAAACTGTCCTTAGGTGTATTCCTAAGATATGTTTACCAGTTTTGCTCAGTTACTTAAGATTAGACATGTTCTGAAGAACTTTTTTCCAATTTTTTGCATGCATGTATGAATGATTGAGTACATTTTATGATGCACGTTTATATTTTGTGGGCTTAACTTAACTTAAAAAAGCTCTAGTTCAAATTCACAAGAGACATTATTTATGAGAATCTGAAAGGACATGATGAGAATTTGAAAAAAAAAACTGATGCAACGACTGAGTTGAGACAACCTCTAATTTGCTCAAAACTCCCTTGTGTTTTTGCAACAAGCCATTTCAGCATGAGAACTATTTTGTACTTTCCACCAACAACATCAGTCAATTGTTTGACACTGTGGTGATAGCAGTGTTTAATAGATCATTAATTGTGGTGAAACTGCAATACTAAATACTTGTTTGGTTACTGTTAGCTCAACAAATAAAACTTTCAATCAGAATTGTTTCAGTGTTCTTTGATACTTCTATGTCACAATTCAGTGCGGGAAGGTTGTGATCCCTAGAGGGAAAAACAACAAGTTATACCACCTTATTCATTCTGCAATTTAATTATGTGCTGATATAGAGTGAGAACCTCTTTTACAGTACCAGGATAAACAGTTTCCAAAACATATTCGAAATACTCCTCATACAGACTGCCATCCACCTCTCCTTGGCAGTGCACTTCCATCTCCTTCGTCTGTTCTTCAGAAACAGAAATTGCACATTCTTCGTGTGCATAATATTCAGGTAGAAAATACATAACATCTGGTACCCCATGTATAGCACTGTATGCAGACTTGGAAATCTTGTGACTGTTCCAGTGGTCCCTGACTTTGTTCAGGTCATCTTGAAGGAGCCGTGAAAAACAAAACCATAGACACTCCATATGAAGTGCATTTCCTAAGTGAAGTAGCCCATAATCTACCATGTCCTTGAACAGGCTGATCCACCAATTAGACCTGTTTCTCCTGTAAAAGGACCACCAACCTTCAATGCGTTGATCATAGCTGGAGATGAACAATATCTGAGATTTCTCACCAGCTAGTTCATCCTGGTCTTCAGCACGAAAAGTGCACTGCATGGCAGCAGCAATCCCATTTTCTGTGCCACAGTCAGACACAAGCAGCAAAGGGCATCCACCAAGTTCCTTCACTTGGTTTAAGTAGAAGGAGGCTGGTACTTTTGGGTCATTGTTAGAGTGGACTACTTCTAACCATAAAATCCTGCGGATAAATCCGTCCACAGCACCGTGGATGGGGAACCCATAAGGTTTCAGCTTATCATACCCTGTGAAAGGATGAATTAGTAATAATAATCATTGAGAAATTGTATATAAAAAAATCATAATCTAGACCGAGACCATGCCAACTACTCAGTAGCAGCACAAGAAATGGCATATATTTTCAGCCTGTCTTACATTTAGCAGGTGAAGGCTGGAGGTGACCTTGTTTCGGTGACACAAGCCTCTTGTTTCTCCTGTAAATGCGAGCTAGCTATTAACCATAAGAACAAAATGATTTACATAAGAAAAGCAGTGAGGTCGGTATCAAAACAGGATCATCTCCAGCCTTGTTGCCATTCATAAGCTAGGTTCAGTTTACTGAGCACACAACTGTGAAATGGATTTCCTACTTCAGCGAAAAAAGATACTTACCATCCATGTGCCACGAGGCACTGGCTCCTTTAGAAGTAAACGCTCGTCTCTTTAACCGTCGAGACCTCCTCTCTTCTACACCAACAGGATCGATTTCCGCCATAATAGTCGCTACCAGGTTACGAGGTACGCGTATGTGATGTCTCAGTCTCAAGGCGTGCCAAATACTACGATAGCCTGATAAGCTTCCAGGGCCATTCATTTCTTCACGGATGGCTTCTCGCAGTTTAGAATCGTCTATTAGCTTGCCATTGCCTTTCCTCCTCAACCCTAGAGATTTAAGACGCCTCTTCAGACAGTGCAGTGTGACAGTGTCCGTACACACATTTGAAGTCCTTCTCTTTTCTTTAGCAGACCAACAATGGCATCATAAGGATAACCACGATGAAAATAGTGCGTTATCACATCATCAATGCTTTTTTCAGTGATACATCTATCGCAAACAGTCTCATGAGCTACACTTCTACCACACAGGCTACAGAGCATATAAACGGACCACAACATAAAGAATCGGTACGAGCCTGACAAAGTGCCAGGCGCAATGCCTCTCTCCGCAAGGGGTCTGGGAACGAGGTTTCTCTTTTTCTTTGCGTGGTTTCTGTTTTGTGTGCGTGGTTTCTGTTTTGTGTGCGTGGTTTCTTTTTTATTTGCGTGGTTTCTTTTTTATTTGCGTGGCTTCTATTTTGTGTGCGTGGTTTCTGTTTTGTTTGCGTGGTTTCTTTTTTATTTGCGTGGCTTCTATTTTGTGTGCGTGGTTCCTGTTTTGTTTGCGTTTTATTTTTTGGTTTGCGTGGTTTCTTTTTTGTTTGCCTGGTTCCTTTTTTTATTTGCGTGGTTTCTTTTTTTATTTGCGTGGTTTCTTTTTTGTTTGCGTGTTTTCTTTTTTGTTTGCGTGTTTTCTTTTTTGTTTGCGTGGTTTCCTTTCTTGTTTGCGTGTTTTCTTTTTTGTTTGCAGCGTGTCCCTTGTGGGCCATCGTACAATTGTTCTGCGCGTTTGATCATTTCATGTTAAACAGCGCATTGGAAATTAATAAATAATAATAATAATAATAATAATAATAATAATAATAATAATAATTATCATCATCATCATCATCATCATCATCATCATCAGCGCGGGTCGGGTTACGTAACTCCCGTGGTGTTAATCAACACACTACCAAGAAAGGCCAAAGGGCAATTTAACCGGCTGTTCTGACCCACCCCACCCCCAGGTTAACAAATGTTAGCGCGATCTCGTGTTTATAAGAACTATCGAGGCGAAAAGTGGGACTGTGTGATACAATGTTTTGACTATAGCGTTACTGGATGACATAATGTTTTAACTCTGATGACTCAGCTTATCTTTGTCATCGCTTTTTATTTCTTCTGCTGAAAAAGGCAAATTTAACTTAAACGTTGATCGTCGGTATAAATTCGCTGACAACTGAAAATGCTTACACCGAGACGAGAAAATATTTACTGTTGTGCCTAGACCGTGAATAGAAATAGTGAGGATAGCAGTAAAATCAAAATGTAATGGTTGATAAACACGAGCAGATCAACAGAGTCTGGGGAAAACGAAATCACCACTTCACGGTCAAACACGTTCAGTCGTATCTCATGACGTGATGTTTAAATCCGGATTACTAACCTGGGAATCCCCTTAGAGAAGTAAACAAGTTGACTCGGAATTCGCAACGATTTAGTTAAATTGAAAATCGAAAGGACTTTTCTAAAAACGAATAAAAGGTTTGGAAATGAAAAAAGGTGAAACGAAACAAATTAAATATGTGCTAGAATTGCAAACTTCAGGGTGGTGCTTTCTCTTCTTTGTGATGTTACGATTCCGCTGTCATAAAGTTATTCAATGTGCGAGGGTCACGATGTGATGAGTCCGTCTTTATCACGCGGTGAAATATTTATTTTCTTTAGGCAAAGTTGAATGTATTAGCAAGAATCGAGTGGAACTTAGTTGCACATGCGTTGTACGTAAGATACGCTACCTAAACTGCTGCCACGTTGTTAACAGCAATTTGTCTGTGTCATATAAGTAATCGGCGTAGACATACCAGTAGCAATACCTTTGTTGCCCATACGTTGTATGTGAGACATGGACCGCTAATTAAACCTCTACCACAAGGCTAACAGCGGTTTGTCTGTGTGTAATAAGTATGGGACGTTGGCATAATAGAAGTGACGTTGTTGGTGCAATATGACACACTTCAGTTTTGCTTACCTGGGTCACGTAATCATGACGTAACGACTGCATTACGTCATAACCGGAAACGGAACTTTATCAAAATCGTCAGGAGAAAACCGGAAGTTTACGGACACTGAGTTGGCCGAGACAAAACCGAATGACTAAGGCAAGTGACCCAGAACAAAAAACCCGGCCCAATTTATAAAGCGGCGGTCGCCATGGCGACAGCCGGTTAATAAAGAGCCTCCTTCTCCCAATCAAGCTGCGCGAGAAACATACTGTTGACTGTTGCGGAAGTGCTTTTTGGAAACAAGAATAAGTCAAGAACAATGCTACTTTCCAGGCGTGACATTTGCTTCGAAAACATGCATTTCTCAGTTTATCCGACTTAATCAGTTACTAGAATGTTTCCTAGTTCAACCAGGCCCTTTAAGTAGGGCTCTCGACGTAAAGATAGTTGATGCCATGGTTTCGTTGAAGTGACAGTTTTCGACTAGTTTATTATGTCTTTCGACTAGTTTATTATGTCTTTCAGTCAGCATTTACTATCGGCTATCTCGTGCTCGTTTTTATCGAATTCCCCAGTTATCTCTCAAAAAGTTTGATTTCGTTTGGCCAAAATTAAAACAACTGTCTCGAACTGCATTAACTAGTACATACTGACTGAATAATTACAGCGCGAAACGTTGTGGCACTAAAACATGTTGTCCGTATGTCACGATATACAGTGATGGTTATCCTTACTTTATAATTTCTACTTCGGCCGAGGGTGCCCTATAATGGACAATATGTTGAATGTTGGAAGAAGTGGTATCAGTGAACCACTAAACAGGGACAACTTGTTGTATATATTGGCGCAAATCCAGCAATCTCGAATCCCTGCGACAATTTTTTCCAATATTTTTGTTTCGTATATTGATGCGGAATAGTTCTATGTTTTTTCAAACGGCATCTTCTGCATGTAAAATCCGACATTTTGACGGAATTTAACTGAGTGTTTCAAGATCTAGTAAAACCAATCCTTTAAATTGACACAAGCCATTTGTATGAACTGACAGAGACGGCGATTCAGTTCTGACAAATAGTAAGCGCCATTAGACACGTTAGAGAAGTTTTTTTCTTCATGGTAAAATTTGTAAATGAGAGACCGGCTGATAATTTTAAAACCTGTTATAACGTGAATAGGGCCTAAAATGGAAAAGGTTAAGGGGACCTAGCAAACGTACAAAACATCAGCAGCAAGGCTACTAGTGATGGTACATGTAATAAATAATCGTTTTTTCTAGGGACGTCAAAGTTGTCGTGTACCATAAAACAGGATGCATAAAATTAGTCGGTGAAACATAAGAAACACGGCAAGACAACCGAGGACTTCCTGACAGCTTTAATTTTACATTAGTAAAATATAACAATTTTGCTTCACCACATTACGCTGTTACACAGGAGAAGACAAAGGATGAGGAGCATAAGGGTTGACACAATGCCTTTCTGCACCATTAAAGTTTTCTTTTTCATATCGAGGGTGACTTTAATCCCGTTGTGAGCAATTTCAAACGGTTTAATATTTATGGGGATGTTCTTTCAAGCAATTTTGGGCCTGGCTACTTCTGGACCCCAGTGGACATAGGTGAGGTGATAGAAATTTCCTTAGCTCCGAACGAGCATATAAATTGTTAGTGTAATAGTTCTTTTCAGGGTTCGCCAAGAAGCATGATATTCAATTTTAGGAGCGTAATGTTTCAACCCCTAAAGAGGAGAGAGAGAGAGAGAGAGAGAGAGAGAAAGTCATAAGAGTAGCTACGAAATGCTGTCGGAACACCAGAAAATTCAATTTTAAGAACAATTTTCCCTGCTACTTTTAACCACGAAAAAATGAAAACGCCCGACACTGACAACAGGTCCTGATGTCTTGCTGAAAAGTTTCCAATTCCTCAGAAAAAACATCATCGTCAAAAAGTTCGCTAAGATCGTCATCTCGCTCGAATTCCCCTGTGAATCGAAGGAAATTAAATTTTACTACTTGTTGCTGACATCCACCTATGTTACCAAGACAAAGGAGTTCGTCGCCACATACGACCTCGTTGATAAATGGCGGGAAAACTCCGGCTCCTAACTGCGTAACCGCTGAACATTCAGTGCACAGTCGCCTAAAGCTGCCGCCAGCATTAGAGCCTTGATTTTGACACTGACGAATGGTGGTGACTGGGTCTGAGGAACGCTTGCGTCTCACCCTATTCTCGATCCCAGTAATCACGTTCTCGACTTGTTGGCGAAGTATGTTCTCCAAATCTGATTGGTTGCTTTGGGAGAGATTCTGTTGCAAGAGACTGGATAGATTGCCAGGTAGCGGAAGCTGATCCAGGGTCAAGTCGACAAACTTAAGTGCGTGCTCTAGGTTGGCAGCCATATATCGAGGGTTGTACGTACCTTCTTCCCTCAGCTTAGCTAACAACTGGGTTTCATTCAGTCGGAGGCATATCGGACCGTCGTGGGGTTTCTCTGGAAGCTTATCCACGATAAGCCTGCATTTTTCTTGCGGTATGTTAGGACTTATAGATGATGATGATGACGATGATGATGATGATGATATTGATGTTGGTTGGGGTGTGGGTGTCGTTGTTGGCTGGGTAGGCTGAGTTGGAACGCGGATGCGGATCCTAAATCTGTTACGGCGTTTTTTTATTCTGTATCGTCCACAAGTCTGGGAAACTTCCAACAGCAGGAGGACAAGTGCAACGAGAAAAAGCAACTGTTTAAAAAAAGGGTAACTGTTAGTCTTAGAATTATGCTGGGTGGAAAAGAAAGCAACGAACAACAAGCAACGAGCATAGATCGGCGAGCGGCGGAGAACGTGACAAAGCGCGTCCTGAACGTTTGTCAAGTAATATTATGTCATCTAACCTTTCACATTAAAAACAAATAGCACCATACACTGCTAAATAACTCAGTCACACTCTAGGGTTTCACCCATAAGTTCATCACTCAAAAGTTAGAGCCACCTGACAACATAATAAATACGATAAACATATATACAGTGCCATAATTATAGTACTGCTCAGTAAATTAGCTTTAATTTGAATCAGGTCACATTTGAGGGGTTTTATCCACATAAGCCAAAAAAAAGAGAGAAAAATCGAAAAATTTGGTAAGACATAATTTATACAGCACTGCATGAAAGTGATGCTTAGTAGCGTTTATTTGATTTCACTGTACAAGCTAAATTAAAACTTTGATTTATTCAAAACGTACGCAAAGCACGGACACAAGTCTAACTGAAAAACTTAAAACGTTTGCCTAGTCCCTGAACGGTGAAGTGAAACGGTAGGAAGAGGAGAATAAGGTAACAAGCAAGACAGGGAGGCAAAATAGAAACTACACCGGACAAGAAATGACTATTTAGCTCACGTGACATGAGACAATACGTGTGCGAGTCCTAGTCTCCTTTCGTAAACACGCAAGCTACAAACCAAATTTGTCAGCTCTATCTTAAGAGTAATTAAAACGATTTTAAATTTTCTAAAGGAGTCAGCGTGTGAATTTATTTTTGTTTAACGAGCAACAAAGCTCAATGATGCGTTTTTTTCTTTATTTTAAAGCTTTTTGCGGAATGCTCCTTCAGTATCGTTAAAGTTTAAGTTTATGTAGCAATAAAAAAGTACAACGTTTTGCAAGCAGAAATATGCACAGGGTAGCATATTTAGGTCCACGTAGAAATAACAATATTATCATTAACTAGGGAGTATTCCCATCGCATACACCATGGGATTTGACGCACATGGCTTTTGACGGTGGGTTTGTAGTTCAGCCGCAATTTCTACGTAAAATGTCCCCGTGGAAAGTGTCAAAAAATGGAATTCAAAAGCAAAACTTGTAATTTTGCAACTTGAAAAATAGAAAAATTTAAAACAAAAAGACCTCAATACTCAGCGTTTAGATTGGAAAGGTAGATTAGTGGATTAGTGGTATGGGTAGCACACGAGTGGGTAATATGTTCACTTATGATGCGAGTACCTTCAGTTTTAGCTCCATAATTGTTTGAATCTTCCAGGCGAGGGAACAGTGGAACTTACTCCCGTATGTTACGACTCTTTCAAATAGCTGAAACGAAACAGTTAATAACAAGTTAATGATATATCTTAATCGACTAATCGTTCAAACCACAAAACTCTTTGAATACCGTCTTTACAACTGCGTTTCTTGGAGCAAATGCAGTACTTGCCTCTTCTCCCCGAAGTAATTCTTTGCTTTTAGCAAGCAAGTCTCGTTAGACGAGAACTGTTATCTGCAGCCCTTTATTAAGCAGTGCATCCATTCCACTCATAATGGGACATTCCCGGAGCACTGCACTTTTATAGCAATTCGTCATTATTACACGTGAAGGTGCAAACTTAGCCAGCTGCCCTTGCGGCTTAGATATTTGCTTCCCGGTTAACACAAAAGGCTGACCACACGCAAAGGACGACATTTCATGTCGAAAGCTAGAGCGGGTCGTGTTTATCTATTGGTCACCTAGCAACAGAAACAACAAAGAAACCATTATTCGCTATTTTATAAAGCTACATACATCACTTTGGGATGATGTTGGGATCATCTAGTTAACAAAACAGAGGACAATTATTTATTAAAAAATATTCAATCTCAGACTTACCCAGCATTTTAAATAAAAATATATTACTCAGCGATATCGCTTTTAAACTAAACCTATATACTTTTCATTGTTTTTTGACGTCAATCTCGGCACGGCTTATTACCTTTACAGAATCAACGAGATCGTTTCATGTAGCTTTCATGACGTTCAGGTCTTTAATGATAGCGACAAATTGAATATTAGCGTCGAGTTAAAGACCTGATTGTTTAAAAAACAATGACAATGACAAAATATGACCCAAAATAAATCATATGACGCGTAGTTATTTCACACCATAGAACATTGCACGTTGTGTTGCAATTGACTAATGAAGAAGCGATGCCAAGCAGCTCTTTGTTCGTCTAACCCTATTTTTCTGTTGTTGTTTTTTTGTAATTTTTCTTTTGCTTCTAAACTTTCTTTAAATTCAGTCACTTCTCTTCCATTCTGCTTGAGAATGCATGTAGCGTGTAAGTTACGTCTGGTTCAATTGAAAAACAACTCAAGATGTATTTTCCGCCATTATTACGTCAAAAGGTCTCAAAAATAGATTCAGTAACAGTTATTAGGAATAATTATTTGTCGTTTCCGCCAAAGAAATATTGTGTTTCATAACACCCCAGATCTCAGTGAAAGATATAGATATTCCTAAAGTGTAAATGCTTGCCTTTTTGGAAATGTCGAGGTCTCAGAACTTCTATTCCTTTCTGGATCTAGTTCTGCGCTTAAGGGTCAGTCACCATAAAATAAAGAAATAATAATAAAAAATAGTTTTAGTAACATGTTAATGCTGTGGTTTGCCAAAAACCACGAATGTGGTTGTTATTGGGATGCCAACAATATTCAAGAGAAACGGCAAGAACTTCCTCGTGCCACCTTAAGATTCCTTTTTTGGTTTAATGTTCCTTTAAGGCCACAAAATCCTCTATTTTCTCTTCCAAAAGTGGGCACATTTGGAGCCGTTTTCAGCACCTCGTCTCTTAAAACAATCAAGTTCTTCTCCAATCCCTGATCCATTGGTTTTTGTTTTTGTTTTTGTTTTTACTTTTAACCTGAGAAACCTGGTAAGACACTAACACTTCTTCACGAGGACGGATAATTACACTCATCCA
This sequence comes from Siderastrea siderea, assembly GCA_964030785.1. Lineage (NCBI taxonomy): Eukaryota > Metazoa > Cnidaria > Anthozoa > Scleractinia > Rhizangiidae > Siderastrea > Siderastrea siderea. Next base: position 65,343,720 of record OZ034968.1, read on the forward strand.
CACTAATTTTTCTGACTAAGCTTCTTCTGACAACTAACTCTGTAAGCCGGGTTAACTGAACCGAGTCATTCGAATTTAGAACTTTAGACCTATGTCTTGCAAATGGTTCCCGGCAATTTCAACTGTGTGCTATTGAGTTTGCTTTTACTAAAGTATTGTAAAAGTTGTCAGAAAAGAATAGTCAATGTCTGACAAACAAGCCCATATATTTCTAGCAGTATCGATTAGGGCGACCCCTTTGAATTTAAATGTATACCTTCAGTTTAAAAAATAAACAAATATAACAATAGGTCAGACCTGCCTTTCTACGAAGACACGTTCCACAAAATGTAAACTTGCTGTTTTAGCCACAACAATTCGATGGCGAGTATAAATTACACATAAGTCAGACGATTTCACAGTTGTTTGCTGAACACGCTGTAAATGCAGCCTACCGGACTTGACCAGGCACAGCTGTAAATGAATCGTTTATGAATTTATTTGTGGTACAGTGAGTGGGCGGAATGGGTTATTTGTATTACAAAGCGTTTGATAGCAAAGCACTTTTATTTAATATGAAAGTATAGTGCATGTGATGTTTGCGTTGCTGAATTCTAAGGGCCGTCGACATATTCACAATTTCCCCGCTTAACGTCCACTGAGCGTTTGGCAGGGGGGTAGGGGTTAGGGACGGTCAAGATTTGGACGTTAGAGTGGGAAGTCTAAAACAAAACCAACATAAAGTGTCGAAAAACACATTTTACTCATGTTGGTAACAGATAATGAAGAGAAAAACGTACTGTACTAGAAAATGAGAAAAAACTCTGGGCCGCTGTGTTTTACGTAGATTGTCACTTATAAAGATGGCGCAGAAGTAATACGCGTTCGTTAGATTTTACGAAACCAACAAAAGTGTTTTGTCTGGATATACGACATAACAAAATATAGCATCAGTGGTTAATTAAAAAAGTTCCAACAGAATTTCAAACTTTCTCAATCATTTAAGGCATTCAGCATCTTTTCTATTCGGAACTCGTTCCAGTTGCAAAGCAAATGCATCCCTTTGCCATACGTATCAATTCAGTCGTAGCGAGTAATTTCATTGGCTCTAGTAAAACATGGGAGTGCGAAATTCCATGTGGACGTTAAGGAGGAGGAGGAGGAGGAGGGGGGGGGGAGGGTGGGGGTCTGACCTAAACGTCCGGTGAACGTTAAGCGGGGAACTTGTGAATATGTCGACAGTACCTAATGCTCTACTCGTGACCCCGAATATAAATCGAGCTACAGACTCATGTTTGAAACCATGCCGAGTCTGCATACAACAGTGAAATCGGATGATAAGAGATCATTCCGTAGATTTAAAGAGCATCCAATTTAGTGTTGGTTGTCATAGCAACAAAGACAATTTACGAAGGATAACTTTTTAAATTAGTATCAGTCGATCGCGTATATCTTCGACTCCTCCTTTTGACGACGAATACCGTACTTACGCTGGACAAAACCAAACCGCTAGGAAAGATAGGATAGTTCCTCTCTGTAAGATGGCTATCAAAATGTGGGTAATGAAACTTGCAAAATACAAATTTTTATGGTCAGAGAAAAATCATTGCCATTTAAAGGCATTTTCAATACAATACATTTGGCACCTTTTTGACTAAAGAAATGAAACAAAATCAGTTTGGCCAGAGCAGCAAAGTAACTGCCTGTGTTGTTGGTTTGATTGCTAATTTGTTCTTTTTCTAACCAAAAATTGGTTACATAAATTAAGCAAATAGAGTGATTTTTTAATTATTTTGACAAAAATTTGTACATCGAATGCGCTGGCGATGAAGTGAAACTGTAAGTGTTAGCAAATTACCCCGCACATTGTCAGCTGCTAAATGAGCCAATTTTTTAATCCAGCCGACGTTTACCCTCTTTATCTAGACTAATGGTCAATAAGGCCCAGAGGCCGGGAGCTATGAGAAGAGTTGTTCGGTGAACTTAAGTTCACGGGAAGATACGGACGGTGTAAGGGTTGCAGCCCTGGACCTAAGACTTAACCACATACAGAATAATTTTTATCTGAGAAAAATAACACGCAGAGTTCAGTTAACGGAAAGGAATTCAATATTTCCTAGGTACTGACATGACCTTAAATTCGAGTGTCAGAGTTTGCCAGCCCAAATATAGTATTAACAAAATACCCACATTAGCATACACTGCAAGTAAAATATATCTTACTGATCAGTCAATGTTAGTTTCCGCTTCGTATTTTCCCACGCGAAAGTCTGTGGTCGGAAAAAATGAAAGAAGAAGTTTCAAAGAGGTAATTTTGTACACACGTAAATTCAATATACCGGGGATATGTCCGGCATTGATGGTTACTTTATTCCAATGTTTTTTAATCATTGTCGTTGTTTTTGAAAATGGGTGCTAAAAATTATCGTTAAACTTATATCTAAAATTACTTCTTTCACTCAAGAAATTAAGCTAGAAATCAAGTTCAATATCCTATTTATTAGCAATCGTTTAAATTGTTATTTTAGGCTATACATTATATTTGTAGTTTTATTAATGAAGCTATTAGTTTCTTTGGATATGTTGTTTTTGTATGTTATTGAAATCGAGGTTCCCCAGGGTAATATAAAAGATGAAAGATTGGTCTAACAAACCATTTCCATCATTTTACCGTTGCAATCTTCAGTGGTTCAAGACAAATAGTTTCAGTAAACTTATTTAGTATTTTTAAACTATTTATTGATTTTCAGGTTAACATTGATGTCAGCAAGTATTAGTATTAACAAATTAATATTCATACCGAAGAGTATAGCTCCTTTGCTGATTCTAAAGCCGTTTATTTCATGCCATTAGCATGTCTCATAGGTTGCACGATTTCGGTGATTTTAGTCTTTTGATTGAACTCAGTTTACCTCAATTTGTATGATATTTAATGTATTACGGTGCGTAAAAATAAATAAGTATGAAAAAAAATACGTGCAGGAAGTGACGAGAAGAAACTTAAAAGAAACGTATCAGCTTTTGATGTTCGTAATTTCCGCTTTCTCGTTGCAACAGAGCAATATTGACAGAAATATCCAGAATGGCTTCGAGATTAAAGAAAAGTAAAGCATAGGAGGCCAGACGCTACAGCTGGCCTAGTTTCATCAACGAAGTTCGGTCTTCTTCCAATATCATTAACTAGAAGGGAGTTCACGAAAAAACTGGTGCTTAATAGTGCATCACACGAAAAACGAAAGGCCTCGGCAGTTGTTTCACAAAAGCATGAGCGCATTTCTTACGGTCGTCGATGGAAGGTAGAAGTTCGAGTTGACTCGTGATTGCACTGGATGTGGTAAACACACTATAAGTATATTTCTAAACGTCGGCTGCACGTACCGTCGTAAGCAACTTACAAAGCCAAGACTACTCGTGTAACGAACATTTGAAATTGCAATAAAAAGGGAAATCACACCTTAAAAATTAAGGTGATTTGCCTTGATTTTGGAAAGACCACAGCACCGTACCTAATATTTGAAAGACTGGTAGTTTACTATCAGGGCTTGGTAGGAAAGCGAATTCACACACAACACATTGAACAAACTTTCCAAAAAGTTAGTTTGAATGACATCGGTGTTATCATAGAAACACGGGGACGAGGGTCTTGCATTTTTCATATTTTCAATTTTCTTGACATCTTGACCTAACTTTTGAAACGACCTTATATCCATTGTAGGGCATGAGTTAGTGGTTCGCCTTGTATGAGCAACATTCAGAAACAAAGGAGTTACACATTAGGTAAAACACACAACAACAACTACAAAGACACAGTATGCGTCCGCCATGTTGGTGTCTCTCTTTGGGGCACCAATATGGCGGCCAACAAAGTCTGAGTACAAGAAATGAGGCAGCTGATGAAATCAACATCGGCTAGTTTTTCTTCACGCTTATGGAGATGCTTTTTACGTGCTACTATACTTGAAAATTGAAAAGGAACACGAAAACATCGGTATGACATTTGAGAATTCCTGTGTTTCGAGCTGCCACGAACTTGATCAAATTACAAGCTGTTTTATTTAATATAAAACGAAACAATGTATCGCCATGAAACTTTCCTTGAAGATTAATCTCACCAGTGTGTTGAATGTATTAAAAAAAGCAGCTTTGTGCTGACCTTATTTTTTTGAAAATATCAAAGATTCTCCCTTTCTTTTGTTCACTCTTCAAGACCGTGTAGTGTTTTCCAGACAAATTGAAACAACGGATCAGTTCAGTGAGGGTTTATTTATAATTATATATCTGTTCTACGTGGCGGGTTTTGTTATTTAGCATTAAATATTGAAATACGTTGGGTACTGACGACAAGACACAATTTAACGTGGCTTGCCTGAGTGGGTTTTATACGATCACATCAACTAATGTTTGAATGGCTGATACTTCACTGTGAGTACTCCGTAGGTCTAGCGACTTCATACTCTTACTACACATTGAACCAAATATTTAATTTTAAATAACAAAAACACGTCATGTAGAATAGATAATTATAAATAAACGTCACTGAACTGATTGTTACAATAGTGGCCATGAAAATTTCATGTATGTGTTAATCGTCCACGGTTTGGATTAAACTTATGCTAAACAAAAGAATAAGAAAAAAACGTAAGCCTCGCACATTTAAAGAAAGAGAACGGTAATTTGCGCCACATAGAATTAATACATAGATTTAGCCAAGCCTAAAAGCGGTGCTCCACATTTTTTTTTTTTGCTGGTACTTATTAATTTTTGAAAATACTTTCACTCCACTCCAGTCGTTAAATAAAAAAAAAAGAAAGAAAGAAAGAAAGAAAGAAAAGAAAAGAAGAGAAAAGAAAAGAAAAGAAAAGAAAAGAAAAGAGAAGAAAAGAAAAGAAAACATTTATATCCCTGCTGAGAATCGAACCTGGCTCGCCGGTGTCGCAGGTTATTCTACTAGGGCACGAAGGCTGACACTAGTCGTAAAGCTAATTTTACTACTTATTTCGTTTCCAGTGACAAGATGCCCATCGACATGAGAATGCTGGTGTTTTCCTGGGAAAATGTGTTTAGACCGCCGCAAAAATCATGGTTGTGGACAGAAAAAAGCAGAAGGCACTAGCTCTGCTATATTTGGCGTTGGGACTGCTGCCAAATGCTGTAAACTCAAGCGTTGTGCCGACCGAATTTGCAGCAGAAACGACAACAAAGATGAAGTCCTCGAAGGCAACTTCGTAACTTGAATTTTTCGCCTTCCACCAAAAAGACAAGAGTATTCTTTTGGAGATGTGGTCCCCCCCCCAGGCATCCCATAATGCTTATTTAATTTATTTTCCATATGGCTATAATGCGTCGTCATCACAAAAAATCTCTTTTAATGAACAGAACTCATTATGGAACGACCTGGAAGACAAATCAATACAGCTGTTGTACATGTATCGGTAAAATTGATTGCTTCTGATTATTTATATTAATCAATTATTAAATATCACCAATAATTGCAGTCCGAAAAGTGAATTACTATTGACTTAAAATTTGCAAGAATATGTGACTTATTCTGATCCGAAAAGTGTCCATTTATCCATTTATGATTATCATTTGTCCATATAGTTTCCATTTATTTTTGCATTGTAGAAGCTACCTGCGCATATAGTTACTTCAAAGGCTTACAAACAATGTCAACTTCATTTGCTAGTTTTTCGACCGTCTCTAAGTCGCGCCAGTCCAATTTACGCGCATTTCTCTTAATTTCAAGACCAATTTGGTTATAATGACGTTCTAGGACTTTTAAACAGGCATTCGTGTTGTTACCAGTACACGGTGTTTGTTCAGGCGTTCTTACTCGTTGAAGATCATGGTTAAAAAGAACCAAGTCTTTTCTTAAGGAAACTACAGAATGATTGGCGCATATAGCAGGTGTATGGCCTACTGCCCTGTGCGACAAGCAATAACTGTTTAAGATATATGACGACAACTGAAACTTTGCATAAGGAACATGAAAAGCAGTTTGTGGCTCTGAAAGTATATTTTCTATATGTTCCAGACCAATGGTATGTCCACTAGGAAAGCGTTTATTATATGAGCTCAAGTCATTGTAAATCTTAAGAGCGGCTTGCTGTAACGATCACCTATACCTATGCAAGATAGAAAAATTCGATTTTCTCAAACTTTGTCACAATAAAGGGTTTTGCTAACTTGTTTCAAAACTGCAACTCTGAAGTTGTTTGGATTTTTATTTTTTTGTCGAGACGGTGTTTTGTATTTGCCCACCAAAAGTACCCGAAATCGACCCTAAAATCCCACTTTTGTCGAGAGCTAGCTAGCCAACATAATATCCGTAGCAGGAAAATCTAACCCATAGCATTATAATACAATCTTTCAACAGTTATTCAGCGCTGCCAGAACCGAAGGTAATTTGAACCTAAATTTTTTATTAAATTTTAAAAATTATAACCTGCGACGGCGTTGCGTTACTTTGAAAATTAGGTCAATTTCGTGGGCCAAAAAGTCAACGTGGTACATGGATTTACCTATCAAAACTATTATTCAGGACAAAAGTATCACTCCACCTTAGCTTTTATCGTAAAACTAGCTTGGGTAAATAAAACGAAATATTTTGAGAGCGTCTTGAAAAGATGGCACTTGAGCTTGTTGATTGACATTTTGACCTTTTACGCTGCGAGTGCTATCACAAACGCAAGTCAAGAAATGTTCGAATGTGGGTCTAATCTCCGGAAAAATAGTCTTTTGGGCATCTTGAATATCTGAGGGTTATTTATAAGTCATTACTAAGCTCCAAACGAGTATTTTTAGCAGAGGTTTATTTGAATTACAAAATGTACATTTGACAGTTGGCAAGTTTGCTCACGGCACGCGACACAATATCAGTTTATAAATCAGCACATCGACAAAAACATCGAGAAACCTAGTGGAATAGATTGTAAAAAATACTTGAAAGTATTTCTTACCTTAATCCAGCCTAGAGAGATGGTGATATTACTGCTCAAGCTTAAATGAAACGTGAGCGAAACGTTCGCTGCTTCGAAACATTTGCCAGGTTACATATTAACTGGCAGACACAGGCATCCCAAGCTCGCGTAAGAGTGTCATTCTTGTGCCTCGCATTTTACAGGCTACATATCAAACACTTAGAGAAGCTACGATGTGCTGTTCGCTTAATACGATTGCCAACTCACGACTCGCTTTGTTATTGTTGTAAGCAGTAATCACTTCTGCATTGTGGTAGCTATAGGCTTCTGCGTACGTTTATAAGCCTCACTCTATCTACCTAAATACCGTTATTATTAGTATACACTCCTTTTTTTCATGAGAACGTCAATTTTTTTAGCTGAGGCTGAACCGAAACCGAATGTTCTTATTTTTTTGACGATATGAGCCTGAAACGTTCTTAACAATGTTCTTAAGATTAATTGTATAGTATTTCAGTAAATCATAGTTCTGAATGAAAGAAAGAACAAATAGGTCAAGTTCTACCAATTCCCTAAAAATTGTGCGTGTTTCAGGTGTTTGCTTTATTAAAATTCTAGCATTTGAGGATCATTTAGGCTGTAAATTACTCTGACCAAGTTATTACACTGTAGTTTATTCTCACATATCTTAGTGTACAAATATGAAGACAACGTAAAGGCGTTCTTAACAAAATCTTAGCCTGGGTATGTTCTTAGCATGTTCTTAAAATTTTGGCCAATCCCAGCCTCGATGTTCTCATAAAAAAGGTTCTTATATAAAAAAAGAGTGTATATAATTTAGATAAAAATAAAATTAATGAAAAAATACTGAAAAAGATGTAGCGAATAATACGTTGTGGGAAAAAGAAAGAAATCTGGCAAAGTCTTTGACCAGCGGGCGGTCGACACGCGCTTCACTTAGCAGGCGACTTTCGTGCTCGATTTTTTACGACTGTCCCTGAGCAGAAAGAGAAACTGTTCGTAGTCTAACTAGGTTCGATTTATATGTGGAAGGCGTCCTGCGTACTACTAGTGTCAGCAATATCGAAATCGATCTGACCCATGTGGTAATAAAGAAAAAATATGGTAGACCAAGAAATTAAAAAAAAAAACTTGGAAAAATAAGAAAAATATAATTTCATGATGCATCTCCTAGTCCAGCAAGCACAAGGGCCTTTGCTTTTGCTTCCATTAGTTGTGCAACTCAGCACGTGCCTCAACCCGTTTTTTTGGTATTATATGGCCCTTCTGCACGAGGAGAGGAACTGAATAAGTTTCACAGCTTGAGTGCCACTACTGCTAGGTGGCACCGCTGGAACTGGCTTCTGAATCCAAGCGGCCCTCTGCACCGAGCTGATAGAGAAATCAACTTGTTTCTTCAAGTTGAAGGCACATCACTCCTACACCTTTTTCATCAATACCCGCATCAGTTGAAAGCCAAGCAAAAAGAATGCGGTTTGTTTGCATTCGCACACGAGCCGCTTCATCATATGATGCTATCAAAAAAGTAAAAATCTTAACCCTATGGCATTTTCTGTTTTTGTGCAATGGATTTGTTCTTGGGTTTTCCTCCAAGAGGCTGCTGTTTTCGGTACGGCTGTTTCTTCTGCAGCTTCGACTGGCATTTCCAATTGTCTCTCATCGAGCCTTCCGTGGCACTGCCGATTTACACACATATATTTCATTTTCAGCAGTTGTCATAATGCATAAGTCAATTCCAGCAATGCCCATCGCCCCCCCCCTCCCCCCCCCCCTCCTCCTTGGGCCAACATCTGGCATTAGAAAAAAAAGGCAAATTCCTCGGGATGGGGAAGACAAATAAGTCCGTCAAATGCCTCTAGGTGTGACCAAAAAAGAAGGCAAATGCCCCACCCCTGGAATCATCCAGAAAGCAACACTGCTCAAGATTTAATAAATCATAACACCCATCATTATTTTCAATGCTGTTTGGTTGTTTACTGTGCGTCTATCCTCCCGTTGTTCATTTGGTTTAATGCCACTTATCAATAACACGCCAAATTGTGTACACGACAGTTGCTTTTGGTTCATTATTTCGTTCAATTATTCGTTCATTTATTTGATTTTGACGTGCACAATTCATAAGTGTTTATTTAATAAGCTAATAAATGCTGTTAAAAATATATTAAGTTATTGAAGAACTGAAAATGCATGATCTTTATTTAACAAATGGCCAGAAACGAAAAAGATTTTTGCGAAAGTGATCATCTTGAATAACTTTTAAGATCCATTCATTACGTGCGTAACCAAAACCTGACACGGGTGTCAAATGCCCCGGGGCCGCCCGGTGGGTAGGCAAATGCCCGATCCCCGGGCAGTGAAAATTTTTAGATGCCCCACCCCGAGATTAAAATGTCAGCAAATGCCCGACTAATTCCCGGGGTGATGGGTACCGCTGGAATTGACTGATGCATTTAACATAGTTTCAATATTTTCTGTTTTAGGGTAAATTTGTCGGCGCGAATCTATACACCGTAAAAATATACGCATATGCCCTGATAAAAGGAAGTGCTAAACCGTATTTCACGCAAATAACTCTCCAATTATATCCCCGGACATAAATGCACCAATCTACCTGACAATCTAAAATATTTTCGTTTCCTTTCCTTTATTATGAGAAAATGAATTATTTACATTGAATTATCTCAAATCACTTTGCAACTCTTTGGGAAGTAACACACCAGTGGAGTGGAATAGCTGCCTGGAATGGGACAGGGCAGGTCATGGGCTCCTGGACAGGGTATACTGTAAACCAATAAGGGTGATTGTATTGCCCAATATTTTGGTGAGAAGACAAAACTCACCTTTCTGCGTGGTCTTGGGTATCTTTTTGCACAGCTTCTTACAACCATATATTGCACTGTTGGCACTAGAGCCACATGTTTCTCCAACAAGTTTGGCAAAGCGACATGAAGCCAAATAACAGGTTGCACTCAGACTGAGCCTCTTGAAATTATGTCAAACCACCAATATAACGCACAGCAAATACGGAATTGCGGAATTTATAATTGTAGTGGAAACATGCATGTCTAGATGTGATAGGAACAAATGGCTCTTTGATTTACGATGAATAATGAGAAGTGTGAGAAAACAAAGCACCAAAGTTAAAACAAACAAAAAGAGTCGGGAAAATGTAGCAACTAAGACGCAAGCTATCGTGCGAGCTTGGGATGCCTGTGCCTGTCAGTTAACATGTAACCAGGCAAATGTTTTGAAGCAGCCGGAGCGTTTCGTTCACGTTTCGTTTCGTTCAAGCTGGCGATATCACCATCTCTTATCAAGATAGGCTAGATTAAGGTAAGAAATACTTCCGAGTATTTAGTTAACAATCTATTCCACTAGGTTTCTCGATGTTTTTGTCGATGTGCTGATTTATAAACTGATATTGTGTCGCGTGCCGTGAGCAAACTTGCCAACTGTCGAATGTACATTTTGTAATTCAAATAAACCTCTGCTAAAAATACTCGTTTGGAGCTTAGTAATGACTTATAACTAACCCTGAGATATTCGAGATTCCCAAAAGACTATTTTTCCGGAGATTAGACCCACATTCGAACATTTCTGGACTGATGTTTGTGATAGCACTCGCAGCGTAAAAAGTCAAAATGTCAATCAACAAGCTCAAGTGCCATCTTTTCAAGACGCTCTCAAAATTTTTCGTTTTATTTACCCAAGCTAGTTTTACGATAAAAGCTAAGACAGAGTGATACTTTTGTCCTGAATGATAGTTTTGATAGGTATATCCATGTACCACGTTGACTTTTTGGCCCATGAATTTGACCTAAATTTCAAAGTAACGCAACGTCGTCGCAGGTTATCATTTTTAAAATTTTATAAAAAATTTGGGTTCAAGTTACCTTCGGTTCTGACAGCGCTGAATAACTGTTGAAAGACTGTATTATAACACTGTGGGTTAGATTTTCCTGCTACGGATATTATGTTGGCTTGCCAGGTTTCGACAAAAGTGGGATTTCAGGGTCGATTTCGGGTCGTTTTGGTGGGCAAATACAAAACACCGTCTCGACAAAAAAATAAAAATCCAAACAACTTCAGAGTTGCAGTTTTGAAACAAGTTAGCAAAACCCTTTATTGTGACAAAGTTTGAGAAAATCGAATTTTTCTATCTTGCATAGGTATAGGTGATCGTTACAGCAAGCCGCTCTTAAGATTCCAATCATATTGATCTCTTTCGAAGAACCAGGCATAGCTGACAATTATACAGACAGGCGACATTATCTTGCTTCCCTGGTGGTAGAACTTCTTAAAGGCTTCCTCAAAGCTGCTTGTATTAAATCGTTTTCGAATGTGCTCTCTGCAGTGCGTGAATGTGTCGCGGTAAAGGTACACAGGGAAATATGTCATGAAATCTGCAACCATTGGCACACCAAGCGCCGTCTCCGTATTTTTCGCCCAATTTTGTACCCCTTTTATTTTCATTGACCAATCGCAACCCAAAATCCGCAACTTTTTTGTTGGTAAATATTGATGCCTCAGTGACGGGTGTGATGAAGGCAGCGTCTGTGTCCATCCATGCAATTATTTTGTCATTTGTGTACAAATCAATAAAGAAACTACTCCATAACTGGCGATTGTAACCGAAGGACATTAGACCTGGAATATCGAGGATACTTGGGTCCTTTGGCAGGGGTTCGAAGAGCACCTCCAGCTTGCGATCTGGGAAGTGTTCTTTGGTCTGTTTTGTTACATTTTCGGCAAATGCATGGTCTAGCTTCGACTCTTCGTCAAGCAGTACAACGGTCTTCCCAAATGATGCAGGCCAAAAACAGCAGATCGGTAGAAATCGCAGTAAAAACGAGTCCTGTGCTTTTCCAGTTTACCTGCCATCCTCAAGAACACAGTTATTGAATCGTCAAATTTCCTCGTTGAGGTTTGTTTACGTCAGTAAGTTTATAGGAGTGAGGTGCTGCCCATTTGCTGTAGATTAGTATGTTCCAATTTCATAAGTGTTATGTAAATTAAAGCCACGACAAAACTACAGCAGAAGGGAAAGAATAGTCTTTGTGTATAACTCCATCCACACCGTCGCGCCATACTGTTTGTCCTGGAAAAACTGCAAAATAGAGAAATTTGTTTAACAGAATTCATTGCACAAGAAGAGTAAAATCAAGTAAACTCAACAAGAATTTACGATGAATTATAAACAGAAACTAGGACCGGCTCCAAAAATAAATTCTAAGAGTATTGGAAACGTTAACAGGCTCATCCTACATTTCAATGAGTTTGGGAATGGGAAGTTTGATGTACTTGGTCTTACATACACACGCCGATCAGTCAGTGAAATTTTTATCGTGTTTTTCAATTCTGGTCTGTTAGACATGGTTGGAATATTTCAATTATATTTACTTTTAGTGAGTTTCGACTAGGCGTGGACTACCAAAAGGGCATAATACTCTTTTACTCGCAACGCTTGGATAAATTCTGCCGGAATTATTCGAAGCCGGCATACAATTGAGCTCTGTAAAAGCTGGTTTACTGTTGCCGTGTTGCTCTAATTAAAAGCTATCAACTGAAGAAGTTTAACAATAGCAGAATTGATGTTTCAACAGGTCTTTATAACGTTCGCACACCTTACCTGGATGAAAATTTAAATGGAATTAAAAGGATTTCTTCGGCGGAGGTTTTAAGAAAGTCTGGTATTAAAACCTTGACACTTATGCGCCATTGTATCAGGTTTTAACCTGAATTTGTAAAAGCCTATTTGGTTAAGCCACCACGCTAAACATAAACATGTTAATTGAAAGAAAAAAAGATCACTGAACAAATTGCACGACCCTTGAACTCTGCAAAAGCAGAGATCAGAGATTTTGTGCCTCTCCAAGCTATCTGGTAGTTTAACAATGAAAGCAACGCTTTCGTCAGCCTGCAAGCGGAGCGTGAAAGCCAATGGACAATTGACAATCGAGGCGCAAAACACGTCTTTCCATAAAGTTATCGCAACACAAGTGGAAGTTTGAAATAGCGAAAATAGTTTTAAACATAAGCTTACTAATTTTTACGAAGACGAGCAGTCGTACAAACCACGAAGAAACTGGTTTCGTGACTTAACTCCCTTATATTTTGTTTAGTCAAGTGGGACTTATATTTTAGTCAAGAAGACACAAAGGGCAGCATACGTAGATCTAGAGAACACAATTGGCAAACATAACTCTAGATTTTTCACATAACCGTTTTGCGACTAACGGCACCTGAGAAACGCTTCAGCTGTTAAAAACTGCAGTTACCTTTTTGCTTTTTGGTTTTCGTGATTGTTAAAATTCGCCAAAAAAAAAATAAATAATAAATGCAAAAAGGAATGATAACTACAATTTTGCCAGTGTTCACTGATTCTGATCACACACAAATTCAAGAGATCTTGAAAAAAACACACACACACTTTCGCACGAAGTTTTAATACGTTGTGAATAAATTGTAAATATGAACTCGTGCAATAAATCTTTATACGAAAGAGCGTAAACTCCTTGAATTCCAAATCTCCACTGTTCGGTTGCCTGAACAATGCCTCCACCTGAGTTTTGTTTAGTCGAGGAGCGAGCAATGATTTATCTCAGCCCTTTATGTGGATATCCGGCTATTTCTGTTTGCTTTGCCAAAATTTGGTCGCTTCTAAAGGCGCCGACACGCGATGCATCATTGCGCGCAACATAGTTGCATAATTGTTGCATAGTTGATGAATAATAAGTAAGGGTTAGACAATGAACGCGAGTGTTCTATGGGATATAGTGTCCCGAGCAAAGATAGAATGCCACGAGGCCACAGGCCGAGTGGCATTCTATCTTGCGAGGGACGCTATATCCCATAGGATACGAGCGTTCATTGTCTAACCGTCTTAGAACATGGTCACACCCACGAAGAATTTCGTAGTTGCGTGCAGATTGTATTTTTGAATTTCAGTTTTTTAGTTCTCACCTTGAAATCACGTTGCTATTTTGTTTACGATATTTTCGCTATTGTACGCATGCCTTTGAGGTGCAATGTTTTAGAGTGCTTCACCGCGCGGCTTGTCGCAGTTGGTGTGTAAACAGCCATGAGCCAATACACGGAAATTTGGAACTCGAGGCAGTGATCGCCGCTAAAGATTTTCTAGATTTACATTGGTGAAAGCAGTCTTCGAGGCGCTACAACCACCGACACCAGCAAGTGGGGAACCCGCAGGAAACTCCAAGAGGCCAAATTAAGTCAAGTTCAAGTACAACACTCGTAGTCTGGCAAACACGGAGAAACAAGTCTGTCCTTCTGTTTCAATGAAGGTCTGAACAGTTCGTATTTCATGTAAAATAATGGTTTTTCCTTTCGATTTGCTTTTTGCTATGCTATTATACCGTAAGATTGCATTTTTTTTGTTAAAACGCAAAAAATAATGAGTGTTTCTAGCCGTTGAAGCTGTTGATTTTATCGATTTAGTTATAAAGATTCACAGAGAATTTGTGCATTCATTAGTAGTTTCTACTTAGTCATTAGTATGCTCTATATAGAGCATACTAATGAGGCTTCCAAACAAAGGAAAACAATGCCTCATTAGTATGCTCTATATAGAACCACTAATGAATGCAGAAATTCTCTGTAATTTTACCCCGCAATTTCCCTGTGCTTCAAAGCCCCCGCCACTTTAGATAATTTAAGACAGTTTATGGAATATAGAGCATCGAAATGCTGGACACTGATTGGCTGAGTGGGTGTGACCATGTTCTAATGAAGGATTAGTTTTCCCTGCCACCGTGGTCCGCGATCCCATAGTCGCTGAATAATAATGAAGCATTAATTTTCCCTGCCACCGCGGTCCACGGTCCCATAGTGGATGAATGTGGATGAATGTGTACTAAATTATATATCAATAACGACCTTTCATACGTCAGATTGAATGTTTACATTGCTGTTTACAATATTGTTACCGTGTATAATGTTTATACTTTTCAGGTTACGATCGAAAGTTGTAAATGTCATTTAACCGGTCAAAGCAATATTTTAAATTGAGGAATACTTGTCCATTGTTTGTCGAAGCAAAGACTTAGCGTCACCATGGAACGTAAAGGTGGTATTATTGTCTATGCAGTAGTTAATGGCTTGAAAAAGCGCATTAAAATCAGTGATGACTTCTGTCGTCAAGGCATGTTTGGCAGTTTCCACTTCGGTCAACGAAGGTCTGAATGCAAGTGGAGTCGCAAATAAAATTCTTTCGACAAGGCCGTGACCTTGGTCCAAGGATGCTAAACGGCGTATCAGACTGAATAATCCTAGTCTCCTCTGTGGAGTAATGATAAGAACAGCGCTCACCGGAAAACAGTTTACATATTAACTGCACGTCCCCAGTTGGGTTCTCTTTGTCTGATTTGAGGAGCTTGTTTAAAATGTCGAAAACTTCTGGCGACAAAATGAAGGCTTTTTTGTTGTTTGAAATGAACTTCACAAGACCTGATGAAGTTGTCTTGCTGATGACTGAGGGAGTAAAATTTAAAAACTCTAGAGGTTCTTGTGCAGCGTACTGGATGGCTGACGATTTTCCTGTTGTGAAATAAATGAAATTTTCCTACTTGACAGGGTCTCTTTTAGACAACAAACTGAATATATATTTGTCTGAAATAAAATGTTGCCAAAAAAGTATTACCTGTTCCAGGATATACCACGAATATCGTAAAAAGGTTTAAAGGTTGTTTGTGGGTTGACGTGTCCACTGTAGCACTTTTAGACGCAACCATATAGGCCGTCGTGGTGAGGAACGAAGAAATAAAGTAACCTTCGGAGCTTCAAACAGAAATGGCAAAGTTGTGCACAAAATTCTGAACTTCCTGCCACGGAAACAGTTTTGTGCACGAAAACTGAAGGGAATTAATTTGAACGTTTCTGCAGATTTACCCATGTCTGTTCATTTTGTTTGTTCAACTTTGCTAAAGTAAACATGTTGATCGAAGCTGAAGCAGTTCTGAGTCATCAATTCAAAACTATTTATACCAGCGATGCAAGATCATAGTGAATACTAATAAAATTGCAACTGCACAAACGTCAAAATTACAACTGCACATACTCGCAAGCATAAACAACGAAGGGCCCCAAACCGTCTTAGGTTTTTAATTTTCCACTGGTTGTGGTGCTTTTTGACATATATTGCAGCACCGCTGTTATGGGATCTGAAACTTGCAATTTAGTTTCAAAACTAGTCCCACGAGTAACTAGTAATTAAAAGTGCGATAAATATTTGTAATACTGAGATATGCAAATCCAAGACAAAAAAACACCCTAACCACGGTTTCTTACTAAGAACTGCATGTAGTTTGTGAAGCTCACAAACTACAAACACAATAGAGAAGACAAAGCCGTGCAAGTTGTGATAGGTTTGAAGAAACCGCTGCGATTAAGCTCAGAAGTGCAAACTAATTCCGAACCGGCGAAAACAGAACAGGGGACTCAACGTGGAACCTCAAGAGGGAGCTACAACGAATTTGTAGTGGCACCTCCACAGAGTGGCTATTCCAGATGGAATATGGAAATGTTGGTTTTTGTGGAGGGAGGAAAACCGGAGAACCCGGAGAAAAACCCTCGGAGCCAGGACAAGAACCAACAACAAACGCAACCCACATATGACACCGGGACCGGAAATTCGAATCGAACCCGGGCCACATTGGTGGGAGGCGAGCGCTCTCATCACTGCGCCATCCCTGCTCCCCTAGGAGCAACAACAGGAACAAAGATCACGAAAAATGGCGTTACGATGATTTGATGGCTAAAATGGTAGACATAGAAATTCTTATCGAGTGGTTAATGGCCGAGGGAATGTTGGCGAAAAGCAGGTCGTGTCCAACATGTGGTGAACAGATGCATTTGACTAAATGTGAAGACAAGTCAGATGGCGTAACATGGGAGTACAGAAAGGAAGGGGAGTTGGTTTGAGGGAAGCAATATGACATTGGAGGAGATTCTGAAATTCACGTACTGGTGGTGCCAAGTTCTGGATGAGGAACAAATAATGCACGAATTAGGGTTGTCTAGCCGCACAGCAGTAGATTGGGACAGTTTCTGTCGAGAAGTATGTGAGGTTACGCTGATGGACAATAAAGAGAAACTTGGAGGAGAAGGGAAGATAGTTCAGATAGACGAGAGCAAGTTTGGGAAAAGAAATTATCACCGTGGCCACCGTGTCGAGGGACAATGGGTTTTTGGAGGAATCGAGCAAGACAGTCGAAAATGTTTTATGATTGCCGTAGAACAAAGGGACGAAGCCACATTACTACCAATAATACAACAACGGATTAAACCAAAAACTGTAATCGTATCAGACTGCTGGAAAGCGTATACTAATTTTGACAAATATGGTTACACTCATAGTACAGTTAATCATTCCAAAGAATTTGTAAACGATCAAAGCCTTAACACGAACAAGATGGAAGGTCAGTGGCGACAGACAAAAGGAAAATGTCCTCCGTTTGGTGTACGAAAACACCATTTCTCCTCTTATCTTGCTGAATGTATTTGGCGGCACATACATAGAGACGAAGACCTGTTCGAAGTTTTTTTGAATGACGTTAAGAAAATCTATTCCCCAACGGTTGCAAACCCGTAAATGTCTGTTAATTTATTGAATTTCTAGTGATGTTCACAGAAGTGTATTTACTGTTCGAAAATACCACGATTTGCTCACATGAATCCGACTATAATTAGCACATTCCTTAATTAAGACAAAAACTTGTTTCAAGCATTAAAAATGACTGAGGGAAGATGTCATCGCCATATTTTTCAAAAGCTTAAAATTGTATTAGTCTACTAAATTTGTAGTAAGGTTATTAGGGTTTACGGATATTTTAAAAAATGCTTTGATTGTCTCACATAAAGGCAATTTTTGTAAACAAGTATTATTTATTTCTTTATTTATTTATTTACCAGTTAAGTCATCACTCTTAACATAGACTGCTTTAAATGATTAAAAAAAATAAATAATAAAAAAAATACAACAATGAACGAAAAAAAATTACTAATCAATATGTAAGATTACACAGGGATTGCCTAAATGAACATGGCGAAGTAGATACTATAATTTCTGGTGGGAGATTGTTCCACTGCGCAATTGTCCCAGGGTAAAAAGAGTTCTGGTAATAATCACATGTACAGCACCGCTGTTCAAATCGCAGACTGAGAGAAGAGAGCCTGGTGCCCATTCTGCTTTTATGTTCTTTCTGAAGCTTGTCGCATTCGTAAGTGGCTAATCCATTACTCCGTTAGTACAGCATTCAGAGACGTGCATCAGATCGCCTGAGCTCCAGAGATCACCATTTCAGAGAAGATAGTATGACACCACAAAATATAGTTGTAATCCAGCAATAAATACTCAGTGAAGTTGGAAACTACCAATATTCCATTAGATCAAATCACACATTACCCCAGACCCAACGCTAATGCAAACCCTAACCCTACCCTTCCACTACACCTACCCTAACCCTAATCCTACGCTAACCCTACCCCTACCCTAACCCTAACCCTAACCCTAACCCTAACCCTAACCCTAACCCTACCCCTACCCCTACCCCTACCCCTACCCCTACCCCTACCCTTACCCCTACCCTAACCCTAACCCTAACCCTACCCTAACCCTAACCCTTAGGCTTAATCTTGGCCTAATGTGGTTTGCGCTAGGCCTAATTTACACGTAATCTGGTTCCTTGAATTCTTCTTTGCTATTAAATCAACTCGAACAAATAAAAAAAATTAAGTTAACGTAGCCAATGATTTATATAGCCTTAATACGTCATTACTGAGATTTTTTTCTTGTCAACTTAATTCTGCTTAATTTCAGCATTTTGGAGCGACTTTCTTTGGTGACCCTAACACCATTTGTTCAACACTTAGACACAATTTTTTAGCGCGACAGCAAATTCTCGGGATTACAAATATCGCGAAAAACTCTGCTAATAAAGGTACTGGCATTATCAGAGCCCGCGTTATTTTCATCAAGCGGACTTTCAACAATGTGGGACCGCGGACCGCGGACCGCGGACCGCGGTGTCACTCGTTTTAACTTAACGAGTTGTCGACTGTGGGACCCCGGACCGCGGTGTCACTTGTTTTAACTTTATCCGTCGACTGTGGGACCGCAGACCGCGGTGTCACTCATTTTAACTTTAGTTGTCGACTGTGGGACCCCGGACCGCGGTGTCACTTGTTTTTTCTTTATTCGTCGACTGTGGGACCGCGGGCCGCTATGCTCGAGTAATGTGCCTTCAGAGTGGCCGGGTATTGTAAAGTCTAGCCCCGGGAGCTGACTCTGTCAGGAGGACGTTACAGTCCAGGTAGAGAAAAGAAAATTCACTGTCGTGTGTTCATGTTCTACATAAAACTTTGAATTTGGTCATTTCACGTTGTTGTTTTGCAGAGGACGGCAAAGAAATGTACCAAAATCTGTATCACACGTGCAGAGTCATTGTTTTGCTAATTAAACCTTTTGTTTTGTGACGTTGTCGTCAGCCGTCGCCGTCGTGTTTGCTTAAGTTCCCTAATGATACCTCCAGAATGTTTACATAACTGTTTCGCGACTAAAGACGATAGATTGTTTGCGATTGATGAAAAGTAAAACGTTGTGATTGCTAGAAACCGCAAAAGTTACGTACCTTTATGCTTTTAATTTTTGTGAGTTTAGAATTCGAAAAAAAAATTCATGAAAATTACGGAGCGGTACTTACAATTTTCGCACTGTTCAATTAGTCACACACAAATTCAGAGAAAAGTACAAAACTTGGACCGAGACCAAGCCACGCATCTGCACATAATTTAATAACATGGAAATTTAGACTCGTGCAATAAATCATTACATTTACCAAATAGCTCAAATTACATAAACATCAAACCTTCCGCTGATTGGTTTGTCACTTACCACAGTTTTGTGTTATTCGGCTAGTGAGGAATACTTTTATGTCAGTCTTCTATGTCAGGATGACGTGAACCCTTCAATGGATTCATGGCCTGACCCCTAGGCTACTTTTTTAATAAGCAGCATCGATATACTTACGACACATAAGTTAATGAAGACTGCTAGTGGTGAATAGAGTGCTTGGAGCTGGGTTCGAGTCCCGGGGTTCGAGTGTCAGAAGCCAGAAGCAGAAGTAGACGATATGCGAAAAATAAAACTCGTGCACGCACTGAAGCCTGAAAATGACTTAGGACAACTACACGACATTAAGTATTCACTCTGTCAATAGCACGTTCTTGCTTTTTGATACGATAAAGGGTATATGAAAAATAAAACATGCACAGAAAAGGTATGCTCATTTAACATTGTTTAGTACAGAGAGGCTAAGGAAACTAGTTTTACTACATAACCAAGCTATGAACTTCAGATGCTTTTTATTCACGCTTTGACAATTTCAAAAGGTCTTTATTACGTTCGCACACCTTGCTTGGATGAAACTTTAAATGAAATAGAAAGGATTTCTTATCGGAGGCTTTATAAACGCCACAGAAAAAAAGTAAGCAAATGAGTTACCGGGAGATTGAATCTCCCGGTAGCCTAATTTGCATACAATAAAAGCGGTAACATCAGACACTGCGGTTGACGGCTAAGGCGTTAACTGTGTGCATCGGAATTCGTTTAAATTGACATTTTTGACGACTTATCACAGGCGGTCCAAACTCACGTTACGAGGTGTAATGTAATTTACATTCTTACCTTCGGTGAGGCGGAACGTGACCTTTAAGCGAGCCGGTATCGCGTTACAGGAGACCGTTAAAAGAGACGTTGTAGGAGAATTAAAATACTGAGGTCTGCGAACGCTAAATAACGATAAATTTGAACTTTTGTTCAATACAATGAATAAAAAATACTTACCTTTGATGTATTCCTTTGTGTTTTGTCGTGTATTCAGCGTTTTAGTGGATTTTAGGCTTCATTGCGTAACCACTGTAACTCCCTTCATAAGACGAAGTCAAGGCTGGTCATTGCGATCTGGTAGGGATCCTGGACGAGTCGCACCAAAAACCGTTTTATTTCGCGGAAATTCGAATCCGCTGCAATTTTTTCAGCTCCAGCCCAAGAAGGAAACCTCCTCTTCCTCTCTGCGCTATCGGCTCGAAAAAAGCTTCATTCTTTCCCTTCCAAATCGAACCATTCGTGCCGTACTTTGGGGCCCATCTGGCTTTCCTCTCAAGCCTGTGAACCCCTTTGCACCTACCAGTTAATTTGCATTTGAAATTAGAGACCTCGCCAGCGTGACAAATGACACTTACGCGACCCGTGCACGGGCAAAAATGGCCAGTTAACTATGCTGCTTTCCCCACGATTGCGTGTCCTGTACGTTATTACAACGATCAAACACAATCACCCAATTCAAATTTGAAAAGCGGTAACGAGCGTTTGCAACGGGAAATGTAATTTTAACGTACCTGGACACGCGATCTCTCACAGCTTGAGCATCATATTACTTCCGTGGGGTCGTGGGGAAAGCAGCATAGTTAACTGACCATTTTTGCCCGTGCACGGGTCGCGTAAGTGTCATTTGTCACGCTGGCGAGGTCTCTAATTTCAAATGCAAATTAACTGGTAGGCGCAAAGGCGGTCACAGGCTTGAGAGGAAAGCCAGATGGGCCCCAAAGTACGACACAAATGGTTTAATTTGGAAGGGAAAGAATGAAGCTTTTTTCGAGCCGATAGCGCAAAGAGGAAGAGGAGGTTTCCTTCTTGGGCTGGAGCTGAAAAAATTGCAGCGGATTCGAATTTCCGCGAAATAAAACGCAACCTCGTCCCCAGGGCCTTCTCCTCGTTCAAAATGGCGGTCGGAGAAACCCCTGGCCAAGGCTGCCAAAGTGGCTCAAAAAATTCGTTAAAATTTCGTCCCGCAAACAAGATGAAATGCCTGTGTTTTGTTTGAATGACGATTTCCGTTTGCAGAAAACAAACCGGGCCACCAGACGCTGGAAACAACCTCTGAAAAAGTCATTTTATCATGTGTCACGTGACAAAATACTCCACGATTCGTGGAGTATTTCAGCAGCCTTGGCCAAGGGTTTCTCCGACCGCCATTTTTAACGAGGAGAGGCCCCTGGGAACGAGGTTGAATAAAACGGTGTTTGGTGCGACTCGTCCAGGATCCCTACTAGATCGCAATGACCAGCCTTGACTTCGTCTTATGAAGGGAGTTACAGTGGTTACGTAATGAAGCCTAAAATCCTCTAAAACGCTGAATACACGACAAAACACAAAGGAATACAGCAAAGGTAAGTATTTTTTATTCATTGTATTGAACAAAAGTTCACATTTATCGTTATTTAGCGTTCGCAGACCTTAGTATTTTAATTCTCATACAACGTCTCTTTTAACGGTCGCCTGTAACGCGATACCGGCTCGCTCAAAGGTCACGTTCCGCCTCACCGAAGGTAAGAATGTAAATTACATTACACCTCGTAACGTGAGTTTGGGCCGCCTGTGGACTTATAAGAAGGAAAAGCACATGAACAGACGAAGAAAAATTAATTTCAGCGGAACATGATAGAGTCCTGCTAAAAAAGGCGGTTAGGATTCGCAGGAGTTGGCCCGGCTCAACCGACAATTGGCTTAGCGCGCGCACGGGCAATACCACCAAAAATAACGGCTCGGTAAGAATTATTTCGGTTTGAAAACGATCAATACACCTTTAATCCATAGCTACTTTATATCTTACTTCCTTTCAAACAGCGATAACGTCTTTATATCAAAAAAGAGATATCTAAATGGAAAATGTTAAAGTCCTTTCGTAACAATGACCTAAATTATTTGTATGAATTTTTCCTTCAGTAGTGAATTAAAAGAATAAAACTTGAACTATTGTAGCGCATACGATAACTGAAGGGAAATTTACATAAATATACCAAAACCCGATAGCGTTAGCTAAAAAGCGGTGTTAGACATTCCGCATCCGGGTATCTGCTACCCAAAGAAGACAGAATAAGCTAAAGCGCGATGTTAGGCATTTCGCTTCCAGTATCTGTTACCCAAGGAAGACAGAATAAGCTAAAGAGCGATGTAAGACATTCCGCTTCCAGTATCTGCTACCCAAGGAAGACAGAATAAGCTAAAGAGCGATGTAAGACATTCCGCTTCCAGTATCTGCTACCCAAGGAAGACAGAATAAGCTAAAGAGCGATGTAAGACATTCTGCTTCCAGGTATCTGCTACCCAAGGAAGACAGAATAAGCTAAAGAGCGATGTAAGACATTCCGCTTCCAGGTATCTGCTACCCAAGGAAGACAGAATAAGCTAAAGAGCGATGTAAGACATTCCGCTTCCAGTATCTGCTACCCAAGGAAGACAGAATAAGCTAAAGAGCGATGTAAGATATTCCGCTTCCAGTATCTGCTACCCAAGGAAGACAGAATAAGCTAAAGAGCGATGTAAGACATTCCGCTTCCAGGTATCTGCTACCCAAGGAACACAGAATAAGCTAAAAAGCGATGTAAGACATTCCGCATCCAGTATCTGCTACCCAAGGAAGACAGAATAAGCTAAAGAGCGATGTAAGACATTCTGCTTCCAGTATCTGCTACCCAAGGAAGACAGAATAAGCTAAAGAGCGATGTTAGACATTCCGCTTCCAGGTATCTGCTACCCAAGGAAGACAGAATAAGCTAAAGAGCGATGTAAGACATTCTGCTTCCAGGTATCTGCTACCCAAGGAAGACAGAATAAGCTAAAGAGCGATGTAAGACATTCCGCTTCCAGTATCTGCTACCCAAGGAAGACAGAATAAGCTAAAGAGCGATGTAAGACATTCTGCTTCCAGGTATCTGCTACCCAAGGAAGACAGAATAAGCTAAAGAGCGATGTAAGACATTCCGCTTCCAGTATCTGCTACCCAAGGAAGACAGAATAAGCTAAAGAGCGATGTAAGACATTCTGCTTCCAGTATCTGCTACCCAAGGAAGACAGAATAAGCTAAAGAGCGATGTAAGACATTCTGCTTCCAGTATCTGCTACCCAAGGAAGACAGAATAAGCTAAAGAGCGATGTTAGACATTCTGCTTCCAGTATCTGCTACCCAAGGAAGACAGAATAAGCTAAAGAGCGATGTAAGACATTCCGCTTCCAGGTATCTGCTACCCAAGGAAGACAGAATAAGCTAAAGAGCGATGTAAGAAATTCCGCTTCCAGTATCTGCTACCCAAGGAAAACAGAATAAGCTAAAGAGCGATGTAAGACATTCCGCTTCCAGGTATCTGCTACCCAAGAAAGACAGAATAAGCTAAAGAGCGATGTAAGACATTCTGCTTCTAGGTATCTGCTACCTAAGGAATACAGAATAAGCTAAAGAGCGATGTAAGACATTCCGCTTCCAGGTATCTGCTACCCAAGGAAGACAGAATAAGCTAAAGAGCGATGTAAGACATTCCGCTTCCAGTATCTGCTACCCAAGGAAGACAGAAATAAGCTAAAGAGCGATGTAAGACATTCCGCTTCCAGGTATCTGCTACCCAAGGAAGACAGAATAAGCTAAAAAGCGATGTAAGACATTCCGCTTCCAGGTATCTGCTACCCAAGGAAGACAGAATAAGCTAAAGAGCGATGTAAGACATTCCGCTTCCAGGTATCTGCTACCCAAGGAAGACAGAATAAGCTAAAAAGCAATGTAAGAGATTCCGCTTCCAGGTATCTGCTACCCAAGGAAGACAGAATAAGCTAAAGAGCGATGTAAGACATTCTGCTTCCAGTATCTGCTACCCAAGGAAGACAGAATAAGCTAAAGAGCGATGTAAGACATTCCGCTTCCAGGTATCTGCTACCCAAGGAAGACAGAATAAGCTAAAGAGCGATGTAAGACATTCCGCTTCCAGGTATCTGCTACCCAAGGAAGACAGAATAAGCTAAAGAGCGATGTAAGACATTCCGCTTCCAGTATCTGCTACCCAAGGAAGACAGAATAAGCTAAAGAGCGATGTAAGACATTCTGCTTCCAGTATCTGCTACCCAAGGAAGACAGAATAAGCTAAAGAGCGATGTAAGACATTCTGCTTCCAGTATCTGCTACCCAAGGAAGACAGAATAAGCTAAAGAGCGATGTTAGACATTCTGCTTCCAGTATCTGCTACCCAAGGAAGACAGAATAAGCTAAAGAGCGATGTAAGACATTCCGCTTCCAGGTATCTGCTACCCAAGGAAGACAGAATAAGCTAAAGAGCGATGTAAGACATTCCGCTTCCAGTATCTGCTACCCAAGGAAAACAGAATAAGCTAAAGAGCGATGTAAGACATTCCGCTTCCAGGTATCTGCTACCCAAGGAAGACAGAATAAGCTAAAGAGCGATGTAAGACATTCTGCTTCTAGGTATCTGCTACCCAAGGAATACAGAATAAGCTAAAGAGCGATGTAAGACATTCCGCTTCCAGGTATCTGCTACCCAAGGAAGACAGAATAAGCTAAAGAGCGATGTAAGACATTCCGCTTCCAGTATCTGCTACCCAAGGAAGACAGAATAAACTAAAGAGCGGTGTAAGACATTCCGGTTCCAGGTATCTGCTACCCAAGGAAGACAGAATAAGCTAAAAAGCGATGTAAGACATTCCGCTTCCAGGTATCTGCTACCCAAGGAAGACAGAATAAGCTAAAGAGCGATGTAAGACATTCCACTTCCAGGTATCTGCTACCCAAGGAAGACAGAATAAGCTAAAAAGCAATGTAAGACATTCCGCTTCCAGGTATCTGCTACCCAAGGAAGACAGAATAAGCTAAAGAGCGATGTAAGACATTCTGCTTCCAGGTATCTGCTACCCAAGCAAGACAGAATAAGCTAAAAAGCGCTGTAAGACATTCTGCTTCCAGTATCTGCTACCCAAGGAAGACAGAATAAGCTAAAGAGCGATGTAAGAGATTCCGCTTCCAGGTATCTGCTACTCAAGGAAGACAGAATAAGCTAAAAAGCGATGTAAGACATTCCGCTTCCAGTATCTGCTACCCAAGGAAGACAGAATAAGCTAAAGAGCGATGTAAGACATTCTGCTTCCAGTATCTGCTACCCAAGGAAGACAGAATAAGCTAAAGAGCGATGTTAGACATTCCGCTTCCAGGTATCTGCTACCCAAGGAATACAGAATTAGCTAAAGAGCGATGTAAGACATTCTGCTTCCAGGATCTGCTACCCAAGGAAGACAGAATAAGCTAAAGAGCGATGTAAGACATTCTGCTTCCAGTATCTGCTACCCAAGGAAGACAGAATACGCTAAAGAGCGATGTAAGACATTCTGCTTCCAGTATCTGCTACCCAAGGAAGACAGAATAAGCTAAAGAGCGATGTAAGACATTCTGCTTCCAGTATCTGCTACCCAAGGAACACAGAATAAGCTAAAGAGCGATGTAAGACATTCTGCTTCCAGTATCTGCTACCCAAGGAAGACAGAATAAGATAAAGAGCGATGTAAGACATTCCGCTTCCAGGTATCTGCTACCCAAGGAAGACAGAATAAGCTAAAGAGCGATGTAAGAGATTCCGCTTCCAGGTATCTGCTACCCAAGGAAGACAGAATAAGCTAAAGAGCGATGTAAGACATTCTGCTTCCAGTATCTGCTACCCAAGGAAGACAGAATAAGCTAAAAAGCGATGTAAGACATTCCGCTTCCAGGTATGTGCTATCCAAGGAAGACAGAATAAGCTAAAGAGCGATGTAAGACATTCTGCTTCCGGTATCTGCTACCCAAGGAAGACAGAATAAGCTAAAGAGCGATGTTAGACATTCTGCTTCCAGTATCTGCTACCCAATTAAGACAGAATAAGCTAAAGAGCGATGTAAGACATTCTGCTTCCAGGTATCTGCTACCCAAGGAAGACAGAATAAGCTAAAGAGCGATGTAAGACATTCCGCTTCCAGGTATCTGCTACCCAAGGAAGACAGAATAAGCTAAAGAGCGATGTAAGACATTCTGCTTCCAGTATCTGCTACCCAAGGAAGACAGAATAAGCTAAAGAGCGATGTTAGACATTCTGCTTCCAGTATCTGCTACCCAAGGAAGACAGAATAAGCTAAGAAGCGATGTAAGACATTTTGCTTCCAGGTATCTGCTACCCAAGGAAGACAGAATAAGCTAAAGAGCGATGTAAGACATTCTGCTTCCAGGTATCTGCTACCCAAGGAAGACAGAATAAGCTAAAGAGCGATGTAAGACATTCTGCTTCCAGTATCTGCTACCCAAGGAAGACAGGATAAGCTAAAGAGCGATGTTAGACATTCTGCTTCCAGTATCTGCTACCCAAGGAAGACAGAATAAGATAAAGAGCGATGTAAGACATTCCGCTTCCAGGTATCTGCTACCCAAGGAAGACAAAATAAGCTAAAGAGCGATGTAAGACATTCTGCTTCCAGGTATCTGCTACCCAAGGAAGACAGAATAAGCTAAAGAGCGATGTAAGACATTCTGCTTCCAGTATCTGCTACCCAAGGAAGACAGAATAAGCTAAAGAGCGATGTAAGACATTCCGCTTCCAGGTATCTGCTACCCAAGGAAGACAGAATAAGCTAAAGAGCGATGAACGACATTCTGCTTCCAGTATCTGCTACCCAAGGAAGACAGAATAAGCTAAAGAGCGATGTAAGACATTCTGCTTCGAGGTATCTGCTACCCAAGGAAGACAGAATAAGCTAAAGAGCGATGTAAGACATTCTGCTTCCAGTATGTGCTACCCAAGGAAGACAGAATAAGCTAAAGAGCGATGTAAGACATTCCACTTCCAGGTATCTGCTACCCAAGGAAGACAGAATAAGCTAAAGAGCGATGTAAGACATTTTGCTTCCAGTATGTGCTACCCAGGTAAGACAGAATAAGCTAAAGAGCGATGTAAGACATTCCGCTTCCAGGTATCTGCTACCCAAGGAAGACAGAATAAGCTAAAGAGTGATGTAAGACATTCCGCTTCCAGTATCTGCTACCCAAGGAAGACAGAATAAGCTAAAGAGCGATGTAAGAAATTTTGCTTCCAGTATCTGCTACCCAAGGAAGACAGAATAGGCTAAAGAGCGATGTAAGACATTCTGCTTCCAGTATCTGCTACCCAAGGAAGACAGAATAAGCTAAAGAGCGATGTAAGACATTCCGCTTCCAGTATCTGCTACCCAAGGAAGACAGAATAAGCTAAAGAGCGATGTAAGACATTCCGCTTCCAGGTATCTGCTACCCAAGGAGGATAGAATAAGCTAAAGAGCGATGTAAGACATTCTGCTTCCAGTATCTGCTACCCAAGGAAGACAGAATAAGCTAAGAAGAGATGTAAGACATTCTGCTTCCAGATATCTGCTACCCAAGGACGACAGAATAAGCTAAAGAGCGATGTAAGACATTCCGCTTCCAGTATCTTCTACCCAAGGAAGACAGAATAAGCTAAAGAGCGATGTAAGAGATTCTGCTTCCAGGTATCTGCTACCCAAGGAAGACAGAATAAGCTAAAGAGCGACGTAAGACATTCCGCTTCCAGGTATCTGCTACCCAAGGAAGACAGAATAAGCTAAAGAGCGATGTAAGACACTCTGCTTCCAGTATCTGCTACCCAAGGAAGACAGAATAAGCTAAAAAGCGATGTAAGACATTCCGCTTCCAGTATCTGCTACCCAAGGAAGACAGAAGAAGCTAAAGAGCGATGTAAGACATTCCGCTTCCAGGTATCTGCTACCCAAGGAAGACAGAATAAGGTAAAGAGCGATGTAAGACATTCTGCTTCCAGTATCTGCTACCCAAGGAAGACAGAATAAGCTAAAAAGCGATGTAAGACATGCCGCTTCCAGTATCTGCTACCCAAGAAAGACAGAATAAGCTAAAGAGCGATGTAAGACATTCCGCTTCCAGGTATTTGCTACCCAAGGAAGACAGAATAAGCTAAAGAGCGATGTTAGACATTCTGCTTCCAGGTATCTGCTACCCAAGGAAGACAGAATAAGCTAAAGAGCGATGTAAGACATTCTGCTTCCAGGTATCTGCTACCCAAGGAAGACAGAATAAGCTAAAGAGCGATGTAAGACATTCTGCTTCCATTATCTGCTACCCAAGGAAGACAGAATAAGCTAAAAAGCGATGTTAGACATTCCGCTTCCAGGTATCTGCTACCCAAGGAAGACAGAATAAGCTAAAGAGCGATGTAAAACATTCTGCTTCCAGGTATCTGCTACCCAAGGAATACAGAATAAGCTAAAGTGCGATGTTAGACATTCCGCTTCCAGTATTTGCTACCCAAGGAATACAGAATAAGCTAAAGAGCGATGTAAGACATTCTGCTTCCAGTATCTGCTACCCAAGGAAGACAGAATAAGCTAAAGAGCGATGTAAGAAATTCTGCTTCCAGTATCTGCTACCGAAGGAATACAGAATAAGCTAAAGAGCGATGTAAGACATTCTGCTTCCAGTATCTGCTACCCAAGGAAGACAGAATAAGCTAAAGAGCGATGTTAGACATTCTGCTTCCAGTATCTGCTACCCAAGGAAAACAGAATAAGCTAAAGAGCGATGTAAGACATTCCGCTTCCAGTATCTGCTACCCAAAGAAGACAGAATAAGCTAAAGAGCGATGTAAGACATTCCGCTTCCAGGTATCTGCTACCCAAGGAGGATAGAATAAGCTAAAGAGCGATGTAAGACATTCCGCTTCCAGTATCTTCTCCCCCTGGAAGACAGAATAAGCTAAAGAGCGATGTAAGACATTCTGCTTCCAGGTATCTGCAATCCAAGGAAGACAGAATAAGCTAAAGAGCGACGTAAAGACATTCTGCTTCCAGGTATCTGCTACCCAAGGAAGACAGAATAAGCTAAAGAGCGATGTAAGACACTCTGCTTCCAGTATCTGCTACCCAAGGAAGACAGAATAAGCTAAAAAGCGATGTAAGACATTCCGCTTCCAGTATCTGCTACCCAAGGAAGACAGAATAAGCTAAAGACCGATGTAAGACATTCCGCTTCCAGGTATCTGCTACCCAAGGAAGACAGAATAAGGTAAAGAGCGATGTAAGACATTCTGCTTCCAGTATCTGCTACCGAAGGAAGACAGAATAAGCTAAAAAGCGATGTAAGACATGCCGCTTCCAGTATCTGCTACCCAAGAAAGACAGAATAAGCTAAAGAGCGATGTAAGACATTCCGCTTCCAGGTATCTGCTACCCAAGGAAGACAGAATAAGCTAAAGAGCGATGTAAGACATTCTGCTTCCAGGTATCTGCTACCCAAGGAAGACAGAATAAGCTAAAGAGCGATGTAAGACATTCTGCTTCCAGGTATCTGCTACCCAAGGAAGACACAATAAGCTAAAGAGCGATGTAAGACATTCTGCTTCCAGTATCTGCTACCCAAGGAAGACAGAATAAGCTAAAAAGCGATGTTAGACATTCCGCTTCCAGGTATCTGCTACCCAAGGAAGACAGAATAAGCTAAAGAGCGATGTAAGACATTCTGCTTCCAGGTATCTGCTACCCAAGGAAGACAGATTAAGCTAAAAAGCGATATTAGACATTCCGCTTCCAGGTATCTGCTACCCAAGGAAGACAAAATAAGCTAAAGACCGATGTTAGACATTCCGCTTCCAGGTATCTGCTTCCCAAGGAAGACAGAATAAGCTAAAGAGCGATGTAAGACATTCCGCTTCCAGGTATCTGCTACCCAAGGAAGACAGAATAAGCTAAAGAGCGTTGTAAGACATTCTGCTTCCAGTATCTGCTACCCAAGGAAGACAGAATAAGCTAAAAAGCGATGTAAGACATTCCGCTTCCAGGTATCTGCTACCCAAGGAAGACAGAATAAGCTAAAGAGCGATGTAAGACATTCCGCTTCCAGGTATCTGCTACCCAAGGAAGACAGAATAAGCTAAAGAGCCATGTTAGACATTCTGCTTCCAGTATCTGCTACCCAAGGAAGACAGAATAAGCTAAATAGCGATGTAAGACATTCCGCTTCCAGGTATCTGCTTCCCAAGGAAGACAGAATAAGGTAAAGAGCGATGTAAGACATTCCGCTTCCAGGTATCTGCTACCCAAGGAAGACAGAATAAGCTAAAGAGCGTTGTAAGACATTCTGCTTCCAGTATCTGCTACCCAAGGAAGACAGAATAAGCTAAAAAGCGATGTAAGACATTCCGCTTCCAGGTATCTGCTACCCAAGGAAGACAGAATAAGCTAAAGAGCGATGTAAGACATTCCGCTTCCAGGTATCTGCTACCCAAGGAAGACAGAATAAGCTAAAGAGCCATGTTAGACATTCTGCTTCCAGTATCTGCTACCCAAGGAAGACAGAATAAGCTAAAGAGCGATGTAAGACATTCTGCTTCCAGTATCTGCTACCCAAGGAAGACAGAATAAGCTAAAGAGCGATGTAAGACATTCTGCTTCCAGTATCTGCTACCCAAGGAAGACAGAATAAGCTAAAGAGCGATGGAAGACATTCTGCTTCCAGGTATCTGCTACCCAAGGAAGACAGAATAAGCTAAAAACCGATGTAAGACATTCCGCTTCCAGTATCTGGTACCCAAGGAAGACAGAATAAGCTAAAGAGCGATGTAAGACATTCTGCTTCCAGGTATCTGCTACCCAAGGAAGACAGAATAAGCTAAAGAGCGATGTAAGACATTCTGCTTCCAGGTATCTGCTACCCAAGGAAGACAGAATAAGCTAAAGAGCGATGTAAGACATTCTGCTTCCAGGTATCTGCTACCCAAGGAAGACAGAATAAGCTAAAGAGCGATGTAAGACATTCTGCTTCCAGTATCTGCTACCCAAGGAAGACAGAATAAGCTAAAAAGCGATGTTAGACATTCCGCTTCCAGGTATCTGCTACCCAAGGAAGACAGAATAAGCTAAAGAGCGATGTAAGACATTCTGCTTCCAGTATCTGCTACCCAAGGAAGACAGAATAAGCTAAAAAGCGATGTTAGACATTCCGCTTCCAGGTATCTGCTACCCAAGGAATACAGAATAAGCTAAAGTGCGATGTTAGACATTCCGCTTCCAGTATTTGCTACCCAAGGAATACAGAATAAGCTAAAGAGCGATGTAAGACATTCTGCTTCCAGTATCTGCTACCCAAGGAAGACAGAATAAGCTAAAGAGCGATGTAAGAAATTCTGCTTCCAGTATCTGCTACCCAAGGAAGACAGAATAAGCTAAAGAGCGATGTAAGACATTCTGCTTCCAGTATCTGCTACCCAAGGAAGACAGAATAAGCTAAAGAGCGATGTAAGACATTCTGCTTCCAGTATCTGCTACCCAAGGAAAACAGAATAAGCTAAAGAGCGATGTAAGACATTCCGCTTCCAGTATCTGCTACCCAAGGAAGACAGAATAAGCTAAAGAGCGATGTAAGACATTCCGCTTCCAGGTATCTGCTACCCAAGGATGATAGAATAAGCTAAAGAGCGATGTAAGACATTCTGCTTCCAGTATCTGCTACCCAAGGAAGACAGAATAAGCTAAAGAGCGATGTGAGACATTCTACTTCCAGATATCTGCTACCCAAGGACGACAGAATAAGCTAAAGAGCGATGTAAGACATTCCGCTTCCAGTATCTTCTACCCAAGGAAGACAGAATAAGCTAAAGAGCGATGTAAGACATTCTGCTTCCAGGTATCTGCTACCCAAGGAAGACAGAATAAGCTAAAGAGCGACGTAAGACATTCCGCTTCCAGATATCTGCTACCCAAGGAAGACAGAATAAGCTAAAGAGCGATGTAAGACACTCTGCTTCCAGTATCTGCTACCCAAGGAAGACGGAATAAGCTAAAAAGCGATGTAAGACATTCCACTTCCAGTATCTGCTACCCAAGGAAGACAGAATAAGCTAAAGAGCGATGTAAAACATTCCGCTTCCAGGTATCTGCTACCCAAGGAAGACATAATAAGGTAAAGAGCGATGTAAGACATTCTGCTTCCAGTATCTGCTACCCAAGGAAGACAGAATAAGCTAAAAAGCGATGTAGGACATGCCGCTTCCAGTATCTGCTACCCAAGAAAGACAGAATAAGCTAAAGAGCGATGTAAGACATTCCGCTTCCAGGTATCTGCTACCCAAGGAAGACAGAATAAGCTAAAGAGCGATGTAAGACATTCTGCTTCCAGGTATCTGCTACCCAAGGAAGACAGAATAAGCTAAAGAGCGATGTAAGACATTCTGCTTCCAGGTATCTGCTACCCAAGGAAGACAGAATAAGCTAAAGAGCGATGTAAGACATTCTGCTTCCAGTATCTGCTACCCAAGGAAGACAGAATAAGCTAAAAAGCGATGTTAGACATTCCGCTTCCAGGTATCTGCTACCCAAGGAAGACAGAATAAGCTAAAGAGCGATGTAAGACATTCTGCTTCCAGGTATCTGCTACCCAAGGAAGACAGAATAAGCTAAAAAGCGATGTTAGACATTCCGCTTCCAGGTATCTGCTACCCAAGGAAGACAGAATAAGCTAAAGAGCGATGTAAGACATTCCACTTGCAGGTATCTGCTACCCAAGGAAGACAGAATAAGCTAAATAGCGATGTAAGACATTCCGCTTCCAGGTATCTGCTACCCAAGGAAGACAGAATAAGCTAAAGAGCGATGTAAGACATTCTGCTTCCAGTATCTGCTACCCAAGGAAGACAGAATAAGCTAAAAAGCGATGTAAGACATTCCGCTTCCAGGTATCTGCTACCCAAGGAAGACAGAATAAGCTAAAGAGCGATGTAAGACATTCCGCTTCCAGGTATCTGCTACCCAAGGAAGACAGAATAAGCTAAAGAGCGATGTTAGACATTCTGCTTCCAGTACCTGCTACCCAAGGAAGACAGAATAAGCTAAAGAGCGATGTAAGACATTCTGCTTCCAGTATCTGCTACCCAAGGAAGACAGAATAAGCTAAAGAGCGATGTAAGACATTCTGCTTCCAGTATCTGCTACCCAAGGAAGACAGAATAAGCTAAAGAGCGATGAAAGACATTCTGCTTCCAGGTATCTGCTACCCAAGGAAGACAGAATAAGCTAAAAAGCGATGTAAGACATTCCGCTTCCAGGTATCTGGTACCCAAGGAAGACAGAATAAGCTAAAGAGCGATGTAAGACATTCCGCTTCCAGTATTTGCTACCCAAGGAAGACAGAATAAGCTAAAGAGCGATGTAAGACATTCCGCTTCCAGTATCTGCTACCCAAGGAAGACAGAATAAGCTAAAGAGCGATGTAGGAGTTTCCGCTTCCAGGTATCTGCTACCCAAGGAAGACAGAATAAGCTAAAAAGCGATGTAAGACATTCCGCTTCCAGTATCTGCTACCCAAGGAAGACAGAATAAGCTAAAGAGCGATGTAAGACATTCTGCTTCCAGGTATCTGCTACCCAAGGAAGACAGAATAAGCTAAAAAGCGATATAAGACATTCCGCTTCCAGGTATCTGCTACCCAAGGAAGACAGAATAAGCTAAAGAGCGATGTAAGACATTCCGCTTCCAGTATCTGCTACCCAAGGAAGACAGAATAAGCTAAAGAGCGATGTAAGACATTCTGCTTCCAGTATCTGCTACCCAAGGAAGACAGAATAAGCTAAAGAGCGATGTAAGACATTCCGCTTCCAGGTATCTGCTACCCAAGGAAGACAGAATAAGCTAAAGAGCGATGAACGACATTCTGCTTCTAGTATCTGCTACCCAAGGAAGACAGAATAAGCTAAAGAGCGATGTAAGACATTCTGCTTAGAGGTATCTGCTACCCAAGGAAGACAGAATAAGCTAAAGAGCGATGTAAGACATTCTGCTTCCAGTATGTGCTACCCAAAGAAGACAGAATAAGCTAAAGAGCGATGTAAGACATTCCACTTCCAGGTATCTGCTACCCAAGGAAGACAGAATAAGCTAAAGAGCGATGTAAGACATTTTGCTTCCAGTATCTGCTACCCAAGGAAGACAGAATAAGCTAAAGAGCGATGTAAGACATTCCGCTTGCAGTATCTGCTACCCAAGGAAGACAGAATAAGCTAAAGAGCGATGTAAGACATTCTGCTTCCAGGTATCTGCTACCCAAGGAAGACAGAATAAGCTAAAGAGCGATGTAAGACATTCTGCTTCCATTATCTGCTACCCAAGGAAGTCAGAATAAGCTAAAAAGCGATGTTAGACATTCCGCTTCCAGGTATCTGCTACCCAAGGAAGACAGAATAAGCTAAAGAGCGATGTAAGGCATTCCGCTTCCAGGTATCTGCTACCCAAGGAATACAGAATAAGCTAAAGTGCGATGTTAGACATTCCGCTTCCAGTATTTGCTACCCAAGGAATACAGAATAAGATAAAGATCGTTGTAAGACATTCTGCTTCCAGTATCTGCTACCCAAGGAAGACAGAATAAGCTAAAGAGCGATGTAACACATTCCGCTTCCAGGTATCTGCTACCCAAGAAAGACAGAATAAGCTAAAGAGCGATGTAAGGCATTCCGCTTCCAGGTATCTGCTACCCAAGGAATACAGAATAAGCTAAAGTGCGATGTTAGACATTCCGCTTCCAGTATTTGCTACCCAAGGAATACAGAATAAGCTAAAGAGCGATGTAAGACATTCTGCTTCCAGTATCTGCTACCCAAGGAAGACAGGATAAGCTAAAGAGCGATGTTAGACATTCTGCTTCCAGTATCTGCTACCCAAGGAAGACAGAATAAGATAAAGAGCGATGTAAGACATTCCGCTTCCAGGTATCTGCTACCCAAGGAAGACAGCATAAGCTAAAGAGCAATGTAAGACATTCCGCTTCCAGTATCTGCTACCCAAGGAAGACAGAATAAGCTAAAGAGCGATGTAAGACATTCCGCTTCCAGGTATCTGCTACCCAAGGAAGACAGAATAAGCTAAAAAGCGATGTAAGACATTCTGCTTCCAGGTATCTGCTACCCAAGGAAGACAGAATAAGCTAAAGAGCGATGTAAGACATTCTGCTTCCAGTATCTGCTACCCAAGGAAGACAGAATAAGCTAAAGAGTGATGTAAGACATTCTGCTTCCAGTATCTGCTACCCAAGGAAGACAGAATAAGCTAAAGAGCGATGTAAGACATTCTGCTTCCAGGTATCTGCTACCCAAGGAAGACAGAATAAGCTAAAGAGCGATGTAAGACAATCTGCTTCCAGTATCTGCTACCCAAGGAAGACAGAATAAGCTAAAGAGCGATGTAAGACATTCTGCTTCCAGTATCTGCTACCCAAGGAAGACAGAATAAGCTAAAGAGCGATGTAAGACATTCCGCTTCCAGGTATCTGCTACCCAAGGAAGACAGAATAAGCTAAAGAGCGATGAACGACATTCTGCTTCCAGTATCTGCTACCCAAGGAAGACAGAATAAGCTAAAGAGCGATGTAAGACATTCTGCTTCCAGGTATCTGCTACCCAAGGAAGACAGAATAAGCTAAAGAGCGATGTAAGACATTCTGCTTCCAGTATGTGCTACCCAAGGAAGACAGAATAAGCTAAAGAGCGATGTAAGACATTCCACTTCCAGGTATCTGCTACCCAAGGAAGACAGAATAAGCCAAAGAGCGATGTAAGAAATTTTGCTTCCAATATCTGCTACCCAGGTAAGACAGAATAAGCTAAAGAGCGATGTAAGACATTCCGCTTCCAGGTATCTGCTACCCAAGGAAGACAGAATAAGCTAAAGAGCGATGTAAGACATTCCGCTTCCAGTATCTGCTACCCAAGGAAGACAGAATAAGCTAAAGAGCGATGTAAGAAATTTTGCTTCCAGTATCTTCTACCCAAGGAAGACAGAATAAGCTAAAGAGCGATGTAAGACATTCCGCTTCCAGTATCTTCTACCCAAGGAAGACAGAATAAGCTAAAGAGCGATGTAAGACATTCTGCTTCCAGGTATCTGCTACCCAAGGAAGACAGAATAAGCTAAAGAGCGACGTAAGACATTCCGCTTCCAGGTATCTGCTACCCAAGGAAGACAGAATAAGCTAAAGAGCGATGTAAGACACTCTGCTTCCAGTATCTGCTACCCAAGGAAGACAGAATAAGCTAAAAAGCGATGTAAGACATTCCGCTTCCAGTATCTGCTACCAAGGAAGACAGAATAAGCTAAAGAGCGATGTAAGACATTCCGCTTCCAGGTATCTGCTACCCAAGGAAGACAGAATAAGGTAAAGAGCGATGTAAGACATTCTGCTTCCAGTATCTGCTACCCAAGGAAGACAGAATAAGCTAAAAAGCGATGTAAGACATGCCGCTTCCAGTATCTGCTACCCAAGAAAGACAGAATAAGCTAAAGAGTGATGTAAGACATTCCGCTTCCAGGTATCTGCTACCCAAGGAAGACAGAATAAGCTAAAGAGCGATGTAAGACATTCTGCTTCCAGGTATCTGCTACCCAAGGAAGACAGAATAAGCTAAAGAGCGATGTAAGACATTCTGCTTCCAGGTATCTGCTACCCAAGGAAGACAGAATAAGCTAAAGAGCGATGTAAGACATTCTGCTTCCATTATCTGCTACCCAAGGAAGTCAGAATAAGCTAAAAAGCGATGTTAGACATTCCGCTTCCAGGTATCTGCTACCCAAGGAAGACAGAATAAGCTAAAGAGCGATGTAAAACATTCTGCTTCCAGGTATCTGCTACCCAAGGAACACAGAATAAGCTAAAGTGCGATGTTAGACATTCCGCTTCCAGTATTTGCTACCCAAGGAATAGAGAATAAGCTAAAGAGCGATGTAAGACATTCTGCTTCCAGTATCTGCTACCCAAGGAAGACAGAATAAGCTAAAGAGCGATGTAAGACATTCTGCTTCCAGGTATCTGCTACCCAAGGAAGACAGAATAAGCTAAAGAGCGACGTAAGACATTCCGCTTCCAGGTATCTGCTACCCAAGGAAGACAGAATAAGCTAAAGAGCGATGTAAGACACTCTGCTTCCAGTATCTGCTACCCAAGGAAGACAGAATAAGCTAAAAAGCGATGTAAGACATTCCGCTTCCAGTATCTGCTACCAAGGAAGACAGAATAAGCTAAAGAGCGATGTAAGACATTCCGCTTCCAGGTATCTGCTACCCAAGGAAGACAGAATAAGGTAAAGAGCGATGTAAGACATTCTGCTTCCAGTATCTGCTACCCAAGGAAGACAGAATAAGCTAAAAAGCGATGTAAGACATGCCGCTTCCAGTATCTGCTACCCAAGAAAGACAGAATAAGCTAAAGAGTGATGTAAGACATTCCGCTTCCAGGTATCTGCTACCCAAGGAAGACAGAATAAGCTAAAGAGCGATGTAAGACATTCTGCTTCCAGGTATCTGCTACCCAAGGAAGACAGAATAAGCTAAAGAGCGATGTAAGACATTCTGCTTCCAGGTATCTGCTACCCAAGGAAGACAGAATAAGCTAAAGAGCGATGTAAGACATTCTGCTTCCATTATCTGCTACCCAAGGAAGTCAGAATAAGCTAAAAAGCGATGTTAGACATTCCGCTTCCAGGTATCTGCTACCCAAGGAAGACAGAATAAGCTAAAGAGCGATGTAAAACATTCTGCTTCCAGGTATCTGCTACCCAAGGAACACAGAATAAGCTAAAGTGCGATGTTAGACATTCCGCTTCCAGTATTTGCTACCCAAGGAATAGAGAATAAGCTAAAGAGCGATGTAAGACATTCTGCTTCCAGTATCTGCTACCCAAGGAAGACAGAATAAGCTAAAGAGCGATGTAAGAAATTCTGCTTCCAGTATCTGCTACCCAAGGAATACAGAATGAGCTAAAGAGCGATATAAGACATTCTGCTTCCAGTATCTATTACCCAAGGAAGACAGAATAAGCTAAAGAGCGATGTAAGACATTCTGCTTCCAGTATCTGCTACCCAAGGAAAACAGAATAAGCTAAAGAGCGATGTAAGACATTCTGCTTCCAGTATCTGCTACCCAAGGAAGACAGAATAAGCTAAAGAGCGATGTAAGACATTCCGCTTCCAGGTATCTGCTACCCAAGGAGGATAGAATAAGCTAAAGAGCGATGTAAGACATTCTGCTTCCAGTATCTGCTACCCAAGGAAGACAGAATAAGCTAAAGAGCGATGTAAGACATTCTGCTTCCAGATATCTGCTACCCAAGGACGACAGAATAAGCTAAACAGCGATGTAAGACATTCCGCTTCCAGTATCTTCTACCCAAGGAAGACAGAATAAGCTAAAGAGCGATGTAAGACATTCTGCTTCCAGGTATCTGCTACCCAAGGAAGACAGAATAAGCTAAAGAGCGACGTAAGACATTCTGCTACCAGGTATCTGCTACCCAAGGAAGACAGAATAAGCTAAAGAGCGATGTAAGACACTCTGCTTCTAGTATATGCTACCCAAGGAAGGCAGAATAAGCTAAAAAGCGATGTAAGACATTCCGCTTCCAGTATCTGCTACCCAAGGAAGACAGAATAAGCTAAAGACCGATGTAAGACATTCCGCTTCCAGGTATCTGCTACCCAAGGAAGACAGAATAAGGTAAAGAGCGATGTAAGACATTCTGCTTCCAGTATCTGCTACCGAAGGAAGACAGAATAAGCTAAAAAGCGATGTAAGACATGCCGCTTCCAGTATCTGCTACCCAAGAAAGACAGAATAAGCTAAAGAGCGATGTAAGAGATTCCGCTTCCAGGTATCTGCTACCCAAGGAAGACAGAATATCTAAAGAGCGATGTAAGACATTCTGCTTCTAGGTATCTGCTACCCAAGGAAGACAGAATAAGCTAAAGAGCGATGTAAGACATTCTGCTTCCAGTATCTGCTACCCAAGGAAGACAGAATAAGCTAAAGAGCGATGTAAGACATTCTGCTTCCAGTATCTGCTACCCAAGGAAGACAGAATAAGCTAAAGAGCGATGTAAGACATTCTGCTTCCAGGTATCTGCTACCCAAGGAAGACAGAATAAGCTAAAGAGCGATGTAAGACATTCTGCTTCCAGATATCTGCTACCCAAGGAAGACAGAATAAGCTAAAGAGCGATGTAAGACATTCTGCTTCCAGTATCTGCTACCCAAGGAAGACAGAATAAGCTAAAAAGCGATGTTAGACATTCCGCTTCCAGGTATCTGCTACCCAAGGAAGACAGAATAAGCTAAAGAGCGATGTAAGACATTCTGCTTCCAGGTATCTGCTACCCAAGGAAGACAGATTAAGCTAAAAAGCGATGTTAGACATTCCGCTTCCAGGTATCTGCTACCCAAGGAAGACAGAATAAGCTAAAGAGCGATGTAAGACATTCCGCTTCCAGGTATCTGCTTCCCAACGAAGACAGAATAAGCTAAAGAGCGATGTAAGACATTCCGCTTCCAGGTATCTGCTACCCAAGGAAGACAGAATAAGCTAAAGAGCGTTGTAAGACATTCTGCTTCCAGTATCTGCTACCCAAGGAAGGCAGAATAAGCTAAAAAGCGATGTAAGACATTCCGCTTCCAGGTATCTGCTACCCAAGGAAGACAGAATAAGCTAAAGAGCGATGTTAGACATTCTGCTTCCAGTATCTGCTACCCAAGGAAGACAGAATAAGCTAAAGAGCGATGTTAGACATTCTGCTTCCAGGTATCTGCTACCCAAGGAAGACAGAATAAGCTAAAGAGCGATGTAAGACATTCTGCTTCCAGTATCTGCTACCCAAGGAAGACAGAATAAGCTAAAGAGCGATGTAAGACATTCTGCTTCCAGGTATCTGCTACCCAAGGAAGACAGAATAAGCTAAAGAGCGATGTAAGACATTCTGCTTCCAGTATCTCCTACCCAAGGAAGACAGAATAAGCTAAAGAGTGATGTAAGACATTCTGCTTCCAGTATCTGCTACCCAAGGAAGACAGAATAAGCTAAAGAGCGATGTAAGACATTCTGCTTCCAGGTATCTGCTACCCAAGGAAGACAGAATAAGCTAAAGAGCGATGTAATACATTCCGCTTCCAGGTATCTGCTACTCAAGGAAGACAGAATAAGCTAAAGAGCGATGAACGACATTCTGCTTCCAGTATCTGCTACCCAAGAAAGACAGAATAAGCTAAAGAGCGATGTAAGACATTCTGCTTCCAGGTATCTGCTACCCAAGGAAGACAGAATAAGCTAAAGAGCGATGTAAGACATTCTGCTTTCAGTAGGTGCTACCCAAGGAAGACAGAATAAGCTAAAGAGCGATGTAAGACATTCCACTTCGAGGTATCTGCTACCCAAGGAAGACAGAATAAGCTAAAGAGCGATGTAAGACATTTTGCTTCCAGTATCTGCTACCCAGGTAAGACAGAATAAGCTAAAGAGCGATGTAAGACATTCCGCTTCCAGGTATCTGCTACCCAAGGAAGACAGAATAAGCTAAAGAGCGATGTAAGACATTCCGCTTCCAGTATCTGCTACCCAAGGAAGACAGAATAAGCTAAAGAGCGATGTAAGAATTTTTGTTTCCAGTATCTGCTACCCAAGGAAGACAGAATAGGCTAAAGAGCGATGTAAGACATTCTGCTTCCAGTATCTGCTACCCAAGGAAAACAGAATAAGCTAAAGAGCGATGTAAGACATTCCGCTTCCAGTATCTGCTACCCAAGGAAGACAGAATAAGCTAAAGAGCGATGTAAGACATTCCGCTTCCAGGTATCTGCTACCCAAGGAGGATAGAATAAGCTAAAGAGCGATGTAAGACATTCTGCTTCCAGTATCTGCTACCCAAGGAAGACAGAATAAGCTAAAGAGCGATGTAAGACATTCTGCTTCCAGATATCTGCTACCCAAGGACGACAGAATAAGCTAAAGAGCGATGTAAGACATTCCGCTTCCAGTATCTTCTACCCAAGGAAGACAGAATAAGCTTAAGAGCGATGTAAGACATTCTGCTTCCAGGTATCTGCTACCCAAGGAAGACAGAATAAGCTAAAGAGCGACGTAAGACATTCCGCTTCCAGGTATCTGCTACCCAAGGAAGACAGAATAAGCTAAAGAGTGATGTAAGACATTCCGCTTCCAGTATCTGCTACCCAAGGAAGACAGAATAAGCTAAAGAGCATATAAGACATTCCGCTTCCAGGTATCTGCTACCCAAGGAAGACAGAATAAGGTAAAGACCGATGTAAGACATTCTGCTTCCAGTATCTGCTACCCAAGGAAGACAGAATAAGCTAAAAAGCGATGTAAGACATGCCGCTTCCAGTATCTGCTACCCAAGAAAGACAGAATAAGCTAAAGAGCGATGTAAGACATTCCGCTTCTAGGTATCTGCTACCCAAGGAAGACAGAATAAGCTAAAGAGCGATGTAAGACATTCTGCTTCCAGGTATCTGCTACCCAAGGAAGACAGAATAAGCTAAAGAGCGATGTAAGACATTCTGCTTCCAGGTATCTGCTACCCAAGGAAGACAGAATAAGCTAAAGAGCGATGTAAGACATTCTGCTGCCATTATCTGCTACCCAAGGAAGACAGAATAAGCTAAAAAGCGATGTTAGACATTCCGCTTCCAGGTATCTGCTACCCAAGGAAGACAGAATAAGGTAAAGAGCGATGTAAGACATTCTGCTTCCAGTATCTGCTACCCAAGGAAGACAGAATAAGCTAAAAAGCGATGTAACACATGCCGCTTCCAGTATCTGCTACCCAAGAAAGACAGAATAAGCTAAAGAGCGATGTAAGACATTCCGCTTCTAGGTATCTGCTACCCAAGGAAGACAGAATAAGCTAAAGAGCGATGTAAGACATTCTGCTTCCAGGTATCTGCTACCCAAGGAAGACAGAATAAGCTAAAGAGCGATGTAAGACATTCTGCTTCCAGGTATCTGCTACCCAAGGAATACAGAATAAGCTAAAGAGCGATGTAAGACATTCTGCTGCCATTATCTGCTACCCAAGGAAGACAGAATAAGCTAAAAAGCGATGTTAGACATTCCGCTTCCAGGTATCTGCTACCCAAGGAAGACAAAATAAGCTAAAGAGCGATGTAAAACATTCTGCTTCCAGGTATCTGCTACCCAAGGAATACAGAATAAGCTAAAGTGCGATGTTAGACATTCCGCTTCCAGTATTTGCTACCCAAGGAATACAGAATAAGCTAAAGAGCGATGTAAGACATTCTGCTTCCAGTATCTGCTACCCAAGGAAGACAGAATAAGCTAAAGAGCGATGTAAGACATTCTGCTTCCAGTATCTGCTACCCAAGGAATACAGAATAAGCTAAAGAGCGATGTAAGACATTCTGCTTCCAGTATCTGCTACCCAAGGAAGACAGAATAAGCTAAAAAGCGATGTAAGACATGCCGCTTCCAGTATCTGCTACCCAAGAAAGACAGAATAAGCTAAAGAGCGATGTAAGACATTCCGCTTCCAGGTATCTGCTACCCAAGGAAGACAGAATAAGCTAAAGAGCGATGTAAGACAT
Organism: Siderastrea siderea; assembly: GCA_964030785.1. Lineage (NCBI taxonomy): Eukaryota > Metazoa > Cnidaria > Anthozoa > Scleractinia > Rhizangiidae > Siderastrea > Siderastrea siderea. The sequence continues at coordinate 65,386,970 of OZ034968.1, forward strand.
TCTGCTTCCAGTATCTGCTACCCAAGGAAGACAGAATAAGCTAAAAAGCGATGTTAGACATTCCGCTTCCAGGTATCTGCTACCGAAGGAAGACAGAATAAGCTAAAGAGCGATGTAAGACATTCTGCTTCCAGGTATCTGCTACCCAAGGAAGACAGGTTAAGCTAAAAAGCGATGTTAGACATTCCGCTTCCAGGTATCTGCTACCCAAGGAAGACAGAATAAGCTAAAGACCGATGTAAGACATTCCGCTTCCAGGTATCTGCTTCCCAAGGAAGACAGAATAAGCTAAAGAGCGATGTAAGACATTCTGCTGCCATTATCTGCTACCCAAGGAAGACAGAATAAGCTAAAAAGCGATGTTAGACATTCCGCTTCCAGGTATCTGCTACCCAAGGAAGACAGAATAAGCTAAAGAGCGATGTAAAACATTCTGCTTCCAGTATCTGCTACCCAAGGAAGACAGAATAAGCTAAAGAGCGATGTAAGACATTCCGCTTCCAGTATCTTCTACCCAAGGAAGACAGAATAAGCTAAAGAGCGATGTAAGACATTCTGCTTCCAGGTATCTGGTACCCAAGGAAGACAGAATAAGCTAAAGAGCGACGTAAGACATTCCGCTTCCAGGTATCTGCTACCCAAGGAAGACAGAATAAGCTAAAGAGCGATGTAAGACATTCCGCTTCCAGTATCTGCTACCCAAGGAAGACAGAATAAGGTAAAGAGCGATGTAAGACATTCTGCTTCCAGTATCTGCTACCCAAGGAAGACAGAATAAGCTAAAAAGCGATGTAAGACATGCTGCTTCCAGTATCTGCTACCCAAGAAAGACAGAATAAGCTAAAGAGCGATGTAAGACATTCCGCTTCTAGGTATCTGCTACCCAAGGAAGACAGAATAAGCTAAAGAGCGATGTAAGACATTCTGCTTCCAGGTATCTGCTACCCAAGGAAGACAGAATAAGCTAAAGAGCGATGTAAGACATTCTGCTTCCAGGTATCTGCTACCCAAGGAAGACAGAATAAGCTAAAGAGCGATGTAAGACATTCTGCTGCCATTATCTGCTACCCAAGGAAGACAGAATAAGCTAAAAAGCGATGTGAGACATTCCGCTTCCAGGTATCTGCTACCCAAGGAAGACAGAATAAGCTAAAGAGCGATGTAAGACATTCTGCTTCCAGTATCTGCTACCCAAGGAAGACAGAATAAGCTAAAAAGCGATGTAACACATGCCGCTTCCAGTATCTGCTACCCAAGAAAGACAGAATAAGCTAAAGAGCGATGTAAGACATTCCGCTTCTAGGTATCTGCTACCCAAGGAAGACAGAATAAGCTAAAGAGCGATGTAAGACATTCTGCTTCCAGGTATCTGCTACCCAAGGAAGACAGAATAAGCTAAAGAGCGATGTAAGACATTCTGCTTCCAGGTATCTGCTACCCAAGGAATACAGAATAAGCTAAAGAGCGATGTAAGACATTCTGCTGCCATTATCTGCTACCCAAGGAAGACAGAATAAGCTAAAAAGCGATGTTAGACATTCCGCTTCCAGGTATCTGCTACCCAAGGAAGACAAAATAAGCTAAAGAGCGATGTAAAACATTCTGCTTCCAGGTATCTGCTACCCAAGGAATACAGAATAAGCTAAAGTGCGATGTTAGACATTCCGCTTCCAGTATTTGCTACCCAAGGAATACAGAATAAGCTAAAGAGCGATGTAAGACATTCTGCTTCCAGTATCTGCTACCCAAGGAAGACAGAATAAGCTAAAGAGCGATGTAAGACATTCTGCTTCCAGTATCTGCTACCCAAGGAATACAGAATAAGCTAAAGAGCGATGTAAGACATTCTGCTTCCAGTATCTGCTACCCAAGGAAGACAGAATAAGCTAAAAAGCGATGTAAGACATGCCGCTTCCAGTATCTGCTACCCAAGAAAGACAGAATAAGCTAAAGAGCGATGTAAGACATTCCGCTTCCAGGTATCTGCTACCCAAGGAAGACAGAATAAGCTAAAGAGCGATGTAAGACATTCTGCTTCCAGGTATCTGCTACCCAAGGAAGACAGAATAAGCTAAGAGCGATGTAAGACATTCTGCTTCCAGGTATCTGCTACCCAAGGAAGACAGAATAAGCTAAAGAGCGATGTAAGACATTCTGCTTCCAGTATCTGCTACCCAAGGAAGACAGAATAAGCTAAAAAGCGATGTTAGACATTCCGCTTCCAGGTATCTGCTACCGAAGGAAGACAGAATAAGCTAAAGAGCGATGTAAGACATTCTGCTTCCAGGTATCTGCTACCCAAGGAAGACAGGTTAAGCTAAAAAGCGATGTTAGACATTCCGCTTCCAGGTATCTGCTACCCAAGGAAGACAGAATAAGCTAAAGACCGATGTAAGACATTCCGCTTCCAGGTATCTGCTTCCCAAGGAAGACAGAATAAGCTAAAGAGCGATGTAAGACATTCTGCTGCCATTATCTGCTACCCAAGGAAGACAGAATAAGCTAAAAAGCGATGTTAGACATTCCGCTTCCAGGTATCTGCTACCCAAGGAAGACAGAATAAGCTAAAGAGCGATGTAAAACATTCTGCTTCCAGTATGTGCTACCCAAGGAAGACAGAATAAGCTAAAGAGCGATGTAAGACATTCCGCTTCCAGTATCTTCTACCCAAGGAAGACAGAATAAGCTAAAGAGCGATGTAAGACATTCTGCTTCCAGGAATCTGGTACCCAAGGAAGACAGAATAAGCTAAAGAGCGACGTAAGACATTCCGCTTCCAGGTATCTGCTACCCAAGGAAGACAGAATAAGCTAAAGAGCGATGTAAGACATTCCGCTTCCAGTATCTGCTACCCAAGGAAGACAGAATAAGGTAAAGAGCGATGTAAGACATTCTGCTTCCAGTATCTGCTACCCAAGGAAGACAGAATAAGCTAAAAAGCGATGTAAGACGTGCTGCTTCCAGTATCTGCTACCCAAGAAAGACAGAATAAGCTAAAGAGCGATGTAAGACATTCCGCTTCTAGGTTTCTGCTACCCAAGGAAGACAGAATAAGCTAAAGAGCGATGTAAGACATTCTGCTTCCAGGTATCTGCTACCCAAGGAAGACAGAATAAGCTAAAGAGCGATGTAAGACATTCTGCTTCCAGGTATCTGCTACCCAAGGAAGACAGAATAAGCTAAAGAGCGATGTAAGACATTCTGCTGCCATTATCTGCTACCCAAGGAAGACAGAATAAGCTAAAAAGCGATGTTAGACATTCCGCTTCCAGGTATCTGCTACCCAAGGAAGACAGAATAAGCTAAAGAGCGATGTAAGACATTCTGCTTCCAGGTATCTGCTACCCAAGGAAGACAGAATAAGCTAAAAAGCGATGTTAGACATTCCGCTTCCAGGTATCTGCTACCCAAGGAAGACAGAATAAGCTAAAGTGCGATGTTAGACATTCCGCTTCCAGTATTTGCTACCCAAGGAATACAGAATAAGCTAAAGAGCGATGTAAGACATTCTGCTTCCAGTATCTGCTACCCAAGGAAGACAGAATAAGCTAAAGAGCGATGTAAGACATTCTGCTTCCAGTATCTGCTACCCAAGGAAGACAGAATAAGCTAAAGAGCGATGTAAGACATTCTGCTTCCAGTATCTGCTACCCAAGGAAGACAGAATAAGCTAAAAAGCGATGTAAGACATGCCGCTTCCAGTATCTGCTACCCAAGAAAGACAGAATAAGCTAAAGAGCGATGTAAGACATTCCGCTTCCAGGTATCTGCTACCCAAGGAAGACAGAATAAGCTAAAGAGCGATGTAAGACATTCTGCTTCCAGGTATCTGCTACCCAAGGAAGACAGAATAAGCTAAAGAGCGATGTAAGACATTCTGCTTCCAGGTATCTGCTACCCAAGGAAGACAGAATAAGCTAAAGAGCGATGTAAGACTTTCTGCTTCCAGTATCTGCTACCCAAGGAAGACAGAATAAGCTAAAAAGCGATGTTAGACATTCCGCTTCCAGGTATCTGCTACCCAAGGAAGACAGAATAAGCTAAAGAGCGATGTAAGACATTCTGCTTCCAGGTATCTGCTACCCAAGGAAGACAGATTAAGCTAAAAAGCGATGTTAGACATTCCGCTTCCAGGTATCTGCTACCCAAGGAAGACAGAATAAGCTAAAGACCGATGTAAGACATTCCGCTTCCAGGTATCTGCTTCCCAAGGAAGACAGAATAAGCTAAAGAGCGATGTAAGACATTCTGCTGCCATTATCTGCTACCCAAGGAAGACAGAATAAGCTAAAAAGCGATGTTAGACATTCCGCTTCCAGGTATCTGCTACCCAAGGAAGACAGAATAAGCTAAAGAGCGATGTAAGACATGCCGCTTCCAGTATCTGCTACCCAAGAAAGACAGAATAAGCTAAAGAGCGATGTAAGACATTCTGCTTCCAGGTATCTGCTACCCAAGGAAGACAGAATAAGCTAAAAAGCGATGTAAGACATTCCGCTTCCAGTATCTGCTACCCAAGGAAGACAGAATAAGCTAAAGAGCGATGTAAGACATTCTGCTTCCAGGTATCTGCTACCCAAGGAAGAGAGAATAAGCTAAAAAGCGATGTAAGACATTCCGCCTCCAGGTATCTGGTACCCAAGGAAGACAGATTAAGCTAAAGAGCGATGTAAGACATTCCGCTTCCAGTATCTGCTACCCAAGGAAGACAGAATAAGCCAAAGAGCGATGTAAGACATTCCGCTTCCAGTATGTGCTACCCAAGGAAGACAGAATAAGCTAAAGAGCGATGTTAGACATTCTGCTTCCAGTACCTGCTACCCAAGGAAGACAGAATAAGCTAAAGAGCGATGTAAGACATTCTGCTTCCAGTATCTGCTACCCAAGGAAGACAGAATAAGCTAAAGAGCGATGTAAGACATTCTGCTTCCAGTATCTGCTACCCAAGGAAGACAGAATCAGCTAAAGAGCGATGTAGGACATTCTGCTTCCAGGTATCTGCTACCCAAGGAAGACAGAATAAGCTAAAAAGCGATGTAAGACATTCCGCTTCCAGTATCTGCTACCCAAGGAAGACAGAATAAGCTAAAGAGCGATGTAAGACATTCTGCTTCCAGGTATCTCCTACCCAAGGAAGACAGAATAAGCTAAAAAGCGATGTAAGACATTCCGCTTCAAGGTATCTGGTACCCAAGGCAGACAGAATAAGCTAAAGAGCGATGTAAGACATTCCGCTTCCAGTATCTGCTACCCAAGGAAGACAGAATAAGCTAAAGAGCGATGTAAGACATTCCGCTTCCAGTATCTGCTACCCAAGGAAGACAGAATAAGCTAAAGAGCGATGTAAGAGTTTCCGCTTCCAGGTATCTGCTACCCAAGGAAGACAGAATAAGCTAAAGAGCGATGTAAGACATTCTGCTTCCAGGTATCTGCTACCCAAGGAAGACAGAATAAGCTAAAAAGCGATATAAGACATTCCGCTTCCAGGTATCTGCTACCCAAGGAAGACAGAATAAGCTAAAGAGCGATGTAAGACATTCCGCTTCCAGTATCTGCTACCCAAGGAAGACAGAATAAGCTAAAGAGCGATGTAAGACATTCCGCTTCCAGGTATCTGCTACCCAAGGAAGACAGAATAAGCTAAAGAGCGATGAACGACATTCTGCTTCCAGTATCTGCTACCCAAGGAAGACAGAATAAGCTAAAGAGCGATGTAAGACATTCTGCTTAGAGGTATCTGCTACCCAAGGAAGATAGAATAAGCTAAAGAGCGATGTAAGACATTCTGCTTCCAGTATGTGCTACCCAAAGAAGATAGAATAAGCTAATGAGCGATGTAAGACATTCCACTTCCAGGTATCTGCTACCCAAGGAAGACAGAATAAGCTAAAGAGCGATGTAAGACATTTTGCTTCCAGTATCTGCTACCCAAGGAAGACAGAATAAGCTAAAGAGCGATGTAAGACATTCCACTTCCAGTATCTGCTACCCAAGGAAGACAGAATAAGCTAAAGAGCGATGTAAGAAATTTTGCTTCCAGTATCTGCTACCCAAGGAAGACAGAATAGGCTAAAGAGCGATGTAAGACATTCTGCTTCCAGTATCTGCTACCCAAGGAAGACAGAATAAGCTAAAGAGCGATGTAACACATTCCGCTTCCAGGTATCTGCTACCCAAGGAAGACAGAATAAGCTAAAGAGCGATGTAAGGCATTCCGCTTCCAGGTATCTGCTACCCAAGGAATACAGAATAAGCTAAAGTGCGATGTTAGACATTCCGCTTCCAGTGTTTGCTACCCAAGGAATACAGAATAAGCTAAAGAGCGATGTAAGACATTCTGCTTCCAGTATCTGCTACCCAAGGAAGACAGAAAAAGCTAAAGAGCGATGTAACACATTCCGCTTCCAGGTATCTGCTACCCAAGGAAGACAGAATAAGCTAAAGAGCGATGTAAGGCATTCCGCTTCCAGGTATCTGCTACCCAAGGAATACAGAATAAGCTAAAGTGCGATGTTAGACATTCCACTTCCAGTATTTGCTACCCAAGGAATACAGAATAAGCTAAAGAGCGATGTAAGACATTCTGCTTCCAGTATCTGCTACCCAAGGAAGACAGGATAAGCTAAAGAGCGATGTTAGACATTCTGCTTCCAGTATCTGCTACCCAAGGAAGACAGAATAAGATAAAGAGCGATGTAAGACATTCCGCTTCCAGGTATCTGCTACCCAAGGAAGACAGAATAAGCTAAAGAGCGATGTAAGACATTCTGCTTCCAGTATCTGCTACCCAAGGAAGACAGAATAAGCTAAAGAGTGATGTAAGACATTCTGCTTCCAGTATCTGCTACCCAAGGAAGACAGAATAAGCTAAAGAGCGATGTAAGACATTCTGCTTCCAGGTATCTGCTACCCAAGGAAGACAGAATAAGCTAAAGAGCGATGTAAGACAATCTGCTTCCAGTATCTGCTACCGAAGGAAGACAGAATAAGCTAAAGAGCGATGTAAGACATTCTGCTTCCAGTATCTGCTACCGAAGGAAGACAGAATAAGCAAAAGAGCGATGTAAGAAATTCCGCTTCCAGGTATCTGCTACCCAAGGAAGACAGAATAAGCTAAAGAGCGATGAACGACATTCTGCTTCCAGTATCTGCTACCCAAGGAAGACAGAATAAGCTAAAGAGCGATGTAAGACATTCTGCTTCCAGGTATCTGCTACCCAAGGAAGACAGAATAAGCTAAAGAGCGATGTAAGACCTTCTGCTTCCAGTATGTGCTACAGAAGGAAGACAGAATAAGCTAAAGAGCGATGTAAGACATTCCACTTCCAGGTATCTGCTACCCAAGGAAGACAGAATAAGCTAAAGAGCGATGTAAGACATTTTGCTTCCAGTATCTGCTACCCAGGTAAGACAGAATAAGCTAAAGAGCGATGTAAGACATTCCGCTTCCAGGTATCTGCTACCCAAGGAAGACAGAATAAGCTAAAGAGCGATGTAAGACATTCCGCTTCCAGTATCTGCTACCCAAGGAAGACAGAATAAGCTAAAGAGCGATGTAAGAAATTTTGCTTCCAGTATCTGCTACCCAAGGAAGACAGAATAGGCTAAAGAGCGATGTAAGACATTCTGCTTGCAGTATCTGCTACCCAAGGAAAACAGAATAAGCTAAAGAGCGATGTAAGACATTCCGCTTCCAGTATCTGCTACCCAAGGAAGACAGAATAAGCTAAAGAGCGATGTAAGACATTCCGCTTCCAGGTATCTGCTACCCAAGGAGGATAGAATAAGCTAAAGAGCGATGTAAGACATTCCGCTTCCAGTATCTTCTACCCAAGGAAGACAGAATAAGCTAAAGAGCGATGTAAGACATTCTGCTTCCAGGTATCTGCTACCCAAGGAAGACAGAATAAGCTAAAGAGCGACGTAAGACATTCCGCTTCCAGGTATCTGCTACCCAAGGAAGACAGAATAAGCTAAAGAGCGATGTAAGACACTCTGCTTCCAGTTCTGCTACCCAAGGAAGACAGAATAAGCTAAAAAGCGATGTAAGACATTCCGCTTCCAGTATCTGCTACCCAAGGAAGACAGAATAAGCTAAAGAGCGATGTAAGACAATCTGCTTCCAGTATCTGCTACCCAAGGAAGACAGGATAAGCTAAAGAGCGATGTTAGACATTCTGCTTCCAGTATCTGCTACCCAAGGAAGACAGAATAAGATAAAGAGCGATGTAAGACATTCCGCTTCCAGGTATCTGCTACCCAAGGAAGACAGAATAAGCTAAAGAGCAATGTAAGACATTCCGCTTCCAGTATCTGCTACCCAAGGAAGACAGAATAAGCTAAAGAGCGATGTAAGACATTCCGCTTCCAGGTATCTGCTACCCAAGGAAGACAGAATAAGCTAAAAAGCGATGTAAGACATTCTGCTTCCAGGTATCTGCTACCCAAGGAAGACAGAATAAGCTAAAGAGCGATGTAAGACATTCTGCTTCCAGGTATCTGCTACCCAAGGAAGACAGAATAAGCTAAAGAGCGATGTAAGACATTCTCCTTCCAGTATGTGCTACCCAAGGAAGACAGAATAAGCTAAAGAGCGATGTAAGACATTCTGCTTCCAGGTATCTGCTACCCAAGGAAGACAGAATAAGCTAAAGAGCGATGTAAGACATTCTGCTTCCAGGTATCTGCTACCCAAGGAAGACAGAATAAGCTAAAGAGCGATGTAAGAGTTTCCGCTTCCAGGTATCTGCTACCCAAGGAAGACAGAATAAGCTAAAAAGCGATGTAAGACATTCCGCTTCCAGTATCTGCTACCCAAGGAAGACAGAATAAGCTAAAGAGCGATGTAAGACATTCTGCTTCCAGGTATCTGCTACCCAAGGAAGACAGAATAAGCTAAAAAGCGATATAAGACATTCCGCTTCCAGGTATCTGCTACCCAAGGAAGACAGAATAAGCTAAAGAGCGATGTAAGACATTCCGCTTCCAGTATCTGCTACCCAAGGAAGACAGAATAAGCTAAAGAGCGATGTAAGACATTCCCCTTCCAGGTATCTGCTACCCAAGGAAGACAGAATAAGCTAAAGAGCGATGAACGACATTCTGCTTCCAGTATCTGCTACCCAAGGAAGACAGAATAAGCTAAAGAGCGATGTAAGACATTCTGCTTAGAGGTATCTGCTACCCAAGGAAGACAGAATAAGCTAAAGAGCGATGTAAGACATTCTGCTTCCAGTATGTGCTACCCAAAGAAGACAGAATAAGCTAAAGAGCGATGTAAGACATTCCACTTCCAGGTATCTGCTACCCAAGGAAGACAGAATAAGCTAAAGAGCGATGTAAGACATTTTGCTTCCAGTATCTGCTACCCAAGGAAGACAGAATAAGCTAAAGAGCGATGTAAGACATTCCGCTTCCAGTATCTGCTACCCAAGGAAGACAGAATAAGCTAAAGAGCGATGTAAGAAATTTTGCTTCCAGTATCTGCTACCCAAGGAAGACAGAATAGGCTAAAGAGCGATGTAAGACATTCTGCTTCCAGTATCTGCTACCCAAGGAAGACAGAATAAGCTAAAGAGCGATGTAACACATTCCGCTTCCAGGTATCTGCTACCCAAGGAAGACAGAATAAGCTAAAGAGCGATGTAAGGCATTCCGCTTCCAGGTATCTGCTACCCAAGGAATACAGAATAAGCTAAAGTGCGATGTTAGACATTCCGCTTCCAGTGTTTGCTACCCAAGGAATACAGAATAAGCTAAAGAGCGATGTAAGACATTCTGCTTCCAGTATCTGCTACCCAAGGAAGACAGAATAAGCTAAAGAGCGATGTAACACATTCCGCTTCCAGGTATCTGCTACCCAAGGAAGACAGAATAAGCTAAAGAGCGATGTAAGGCATTCCGCTTCCAGGTATCTGCTACCCAAGGAATACAGAATAAGCTAAAGTGCGAGGTTAGACATTCCGCTTCCAGTATTTGCTACCCAAGGAATACAGAATAAGCTAAAGAGCGATGTAAGACATTCTGCTTCCAGTATCTGCTACCCAAGGAAGACAGGATAAGCTAAAGAGCGATGTTAGACATTCTGCTTCCAGTATCTGCTACCCAAGGAAGACAGAATAAGATAAAGAGCGATGTAAGACATTCCGCTTCCAGGTATCTGCTACCCAAGGAAGACAGAATAAGCTAAAGAGCAATGTAAGACATTCCGCTTCCAGTATCTGCTACCCAAGGAAGACAGAATAAGCTAAAGAGCGATGTAAGACATTCCGCTTCCAGGTATCTGCTACCCAAGGAAGACAGAATAAGCTAAAAAGCGATGTAAGACATTCTGCTTCCAGGTATCTGCTACCCAAGGAAGACAGAATAAGCTAAAGAGCGATGTAAGACATTCTGCTTCCAGTATCTGCTACCCAAGGAAGACAGAATAAGCTAAAGAGTGATGTAAGACATTCTGCTTCCAGTATCTGCTACCCAAGGAAGACAGAATAAGCTAAAGAGCGATGTAAGACATTCTGCTTCCAGGTATCTGCTACCCAAGGAAGACAGAATAAGCTAAAGAGCGATGTAAGACAATCTGCTTCCAGTATCTGCTACCCAAGGAAGACAGAATAACCTAAAGAGCGATGTAAGACATTCTGCTTCCAGTATCTGCTACCCAAGGAAGACAGAATAAGCTAAAGAGCGATGTAAGAAATTCCGCTTCCAGGTATCTGCTACCCAAGGAAGACAGAATAAGCTAAAGAGCGATGAACGACATTCTGCTTCCAGTATCTGGTACCCAAGGAAGACAGAATAAGCTAAAGAGCGATGTAAGACATTCTGCTTCCAGGTATCTGCTACCCAAGGAAGACAGAATAAGCTAAAGAGCGATGTAAGGCATTCTGCTTCCAGTATGTGCTACCCAAGGAAGACAGAATAAGCTAAAGAGCGATGTAAGACATTCCACTTCCAGGTATCTGCTACCCAAGGAAGACAGAATAAGCTAAAGAGCGATGTAAGACATTTTGCTTCCAGTATCTGCTACCCAGGTAAGACAGAATAAGCTAAAGAGCGATGTAAGACATTCCGCTTCCAGGTATCTGCTACCCAAGGAAGACAGAATAAGCTAAAGAGCGATGTAAGACATTCCGCTTCCAGTATCTGCTACCCAAGGAAGACAGAATAAGCTAGAGAGCGATGTAAGAAATTTTGCTTCGAGTATCTGCTACCCAAGGAAGACAGAATAGGCTAAAGAGCGATGTAAGACATTCTGCTTCCAGTATCTGCTACCCAAGGAAAACAGAATAAGCTAAAGAGCGATGTAAGACATTCCGCTTCCAGTATCTGCTACCCAAGGAAGACAGAATAAGCTAAAGACCGATGTAAGACATTCTGCTTCCAGTATCTGCTACCCAAGGAAGACAGAATAAGCTAGAGAGCGATGAACGACATTCTGCTTCCAGTATCTGGTACCCAAGGAAGACAGAATAAGCTAAAGAGCGATGTAAGACATTCTGCTTCCAGGTATCTGCTACCCAAGGAAGACAGAATAAGCTAAAGAGCGATGTAAGACATTCTGCTTCCAGTATGTGCTACCCAAGGAAGACAGAATAAGCTAAAGAGCGATGTAAGACATTCCACTTCCAGGTATCTGCTACCCAAGGAAGACAGAATAAGCTAAAGAGCGATGTAAGACATTTTGCTTCCAGTATCTGCTACCCAGGTAAGACAGAATAAGCTAAAGAGCGATGTAAGACATTCCGCTTCCAGGTATCTGCTACCCAAGGAAGACAGAATAAGCTAAAGAGCGATGTAAGACATTCCGCTTCCAGTATATGCTACCCAAGGAAGACAGAATAAGCTAGAGAGCGATGTAAGAAATTTTGCTTCGAGTATCTGCTACCCAAGGAAGACAGAATAGGCTAAAGAGCGATGTAAGACATTCTGCTTCCAGTATCTGCTACCCAAGGAAAACAGAATAAGCTAAAGAGCGATGTAAGACATTCCGCTTCCAGTATCTGCTACCCAAGGAAGACAGAATAAGCTAAAGACCGATGTAAGACATTCCGCTTCCAGGTATCTGCTACCCAAGGAGGATAGAATAAGCTAAAGAGAGATGTAAGACATTCCGCTTCCAGTATCTTCTACCCAAGGAAGACAGAATAAGCTAAAGAGCGATGTAAGACATTCTGCTTCCAGGTATCTGCTACCCAAGGAAGACAGAATAAGCTAAAGAGCGACGTAAGACATTCCGCTTCCAGGTATCTGCTACCCAAGGAAGACAGAATAAGCTAAAGAGCGATGTAAGACACTCTGCTTCCAGTATCTGCTACCCAAGGAAGACAGAATAAGCTAAAAAGCGATGTAAGACATTCCGCTTCCAGTATCTGCTACCCAAGGAAGACAGAATAAGCTAAAGAGCGATGTAAGACATTCTGCTTCCAGTATCTGCTACCCAAGGAAGACAGGATAAGCTAAAGAGCGATGTTAGACATTCTGCTTCCAGTATCTGCTACCCAAGGAAGACAGAATAAGATAAAGAGCGATGTAAGACATTCCGCTTCCAGGTATCTGCTACCCAAGGAAGACAGAATAAGCTAAAGAGCAATGTAAGACATTCCGCTTCCAGTATCTGCTACCCAAGGAAGACAGAATAAGCTAAAGAGCGATGTAAGACATTCCGCTTCCAGGTATCTGCTACCCAAGGAAGACAGAATAAGCTAAAAAGCGATGTAAGACATTCTGCTTCCAGGTATCTGCTACCCAAGGAAGACAGAATAAGCTAAAGAGCGATGTAAGACATTCTGCTTCCAGTATCTGCTACCCAAGGAAGACAGAATAAGCTAAAGAGCGATGTAAGACATTCAGCTTCCAGGTATCTGCTACCGAAGGAAGACAGAATAAGCTAAAGAGCGATGTAAGACAATCTGCTACCAGTATCTGCTACCCAAGGAAGACAGAATAAGCTAAAGAGCGATGTAAGACATTCTGCTTCCAGTATCTGCTACCCAAGGAAGACAGAATAAGCTAAAGAGCGATGTAAGACATTCCGCTTCCAGGTATCTGCTACCCAAGGAAGACAGAATAAGCTAAAGAGCGATGAACGACATTCTGCTTCCAGTATCTGCTACCCAAGGAAGACAGAATAAGCTAAAGAGCGATGTAAGACATTCTGCTTCCAGGTATCTGCTACCCAAAAAAGACAGAATAAGCTAAAGAGCGATGTAAGACATTCTGCTTCCAGTATGTGCTACCCAAGGAAGACAGAATAAGCTAAAGAGCGATGTAAGACATTCCACTTCCAGGTATCTGCTACCCAAGGAAGACAGAATAAGCTATAGAGCGATGTAAGACATTTTGCTTCCAGTATCTGCTACCCAGGTAAGACAGAATAAGCTAAAGAGCGATGTAAGACATTCCGCTTCCAGGTATCTGCTACCCAAGGAAGACAGAATAAGCTAAAGAGCGATGTAAGACATTCCGCTTCCAGTATCTGCTACCCAAGGAAGACAGAATAAGCTAAAGAGCGATGTAAGAAATTTTGCTTCCAGTATCTGCTACCCAAGGAAGACAGAATAGGCTAAAGAGCGATGTAAGACATTCTGCTTGCAGTATCTGCTACCCAAGGAAAACAGAATAAGCTAAAGAGCGATGTAAGACATTCCGCTTCCAGGTATCTGCTACCCAAGGAGGATAGAATAAGCTAAAGAGCGATGTAAGACATTCTGCTTCCAGTATCTGCTACCCAAGGAAGACAGAATAAGCTAAAGAGCGATGTAAGACATTCTGCTTCCAGTATCTTCTACCCAAGGAAGACAGAATAAGCTAAAGAGCGACGTAAGACATTCCGCTTCCAGGTATCTGCTACCCAAGGAAGACAGAATAAGCTAAAGAGCGATGTAAGACATTCTGCTTCCAGGTATCTGCTACCCAAGGAAGACAGAATAAGCTAAAGCGCGATGTTAGGCATTCTGTTTCCAGGTATCTGCTACCCAAGGAAGACAGAATAAGCTAAAGAGCGATGTAAGACATTCTGCTTCCAGGTATCTGCTACCCAAGGAAGACAGAATAAGCTAAAGAGCGATGTAAGACATTCCGCTTCCAGGTATCTGCTACCCAAGGAAGACAGAATAAGCTAAACAGCGATGTAAGACATTCTGCTTCCAGGTATCTGCTACCCAAGGATGACAGAATAAGCTAAAGAGCGATGTAAGACATTCTGCTTCCAGTATCTGCTACCCAAGGAAGACAGAATAAGCTAAAGAGCGATGTAAGACATTCTGCTTCCAGTATCTGCTACCCAAGGAAGACAGAATAAGCTAAAGAGCGATGTAAGACATTCTGCTTCCAGGTATCTGCTACCCAAGGAAGACAGAATAAGCTAAAGAGCGATGTAAGACAATCTGCTTCCAGTATCTGCTACCCAAGGAAGACAGAATAAGCTAAAGAGCGATGTTAGACATTCTGCTTCCAGTATCTGCTACCCAAGGAAGACAGAATAAGCTAAAGAGCGATGTAAGACATTCCGCTTCCAGGTATCTGCTACCCAAGGAAGACAGAATAAGCTAAAGAGCGATGTAAGACATTCTGCTTCCAGTATCTGCTACCCAAGGAAAACAGAATAAGCTAAAGAGCGATGTAAGACATTCCGCTTCCAGGTATCTGCTACCCAAGGAAGACAGAATAAGCTAAAGAGCGATGTAAGACATTCTGCTTCTAGGTATCTGCTACCCAAGGAATACAGAATAAGCTAAAGAGCGATGTAAGACATTCCGCTTCCAGGTATCTGCTACCCAAGGAAGACAGAATAAGCTAAAGAGCGATGTAAGACATTCCGCTTCCAGTATCTGCTACCCAAGGAAGACAGAATAAGCTAAAGAGCGATGTAAGACATTCCGCTTCCAGGTATCTGCCACCCAAGGAAGACAGAATAAGCTAAAAAGCGATGTAAGACATTCCGCTTCCAGGTATCTGCTACCCAAGGAAGACAGAATAAGCTAAAAAGCAATGTAAGACATTCTGCTTCCAGGTATCTGCTACCCAAGGAAGACAGAATAAGCTAAAGAGCGATGTAAGACATTCCACTTCCAGGTATCTGCTACCCAAGGAAGACAGAATAAGCTAAAAAGCGCTGTAAGACATTCTGCTTCCAGTATCTGCTACCCAAGGAAGACAGAATAAGCTAAAGAGCGATGTAAGACATTCCGCTTCCAGGTATCTGCTACCCAAGGAAGACAGAATAAGCTAAAAAGCGATGTAAGACATTCCGCTTCCAGTATCTGCTACCCAAGGAAGACAGAATAAGCTAAAGAGCGATGTAAGACATTCTGCTTCCAGTATCTGCTACCCAAGGAAGACTGAATAAGCTAAAGAGCGATGTTAGACATTCCGCTTCCATGTATCTGCTACCCAAGGAAGACAGAATAAGCTAAAGAGCGATGTAAGACATTCTGCTTCCAGGTATCTGCTACCCAAGGAAGACAGAATAAGCTAAAGAGCGATGTAAGACATTCTTCTTCCAGTATCTGCTACCCAAGGAAGACAGAATACGCTAAAGAGCGATGTAAGACATTCTGCTTCCAGTATCTGCTACCCAAGGAAGACAGAATAAGCTAAAGAGCGATGTAAGACATTCTGCTTCCAGTATCTGCTACCCAAGGAACACAGAATAAGCTAAAGAGCGATGTAAGACATTCTGCTTCCAGTATCTGCTACCCAAGGAAGACAGAATAAGCTAAAGAGCGATGTAAGACATTCCGCTTCCAGTATCTGCTACCCAAGGAAGACAGAATAAGCTAAAGAGCGATGTAAGACATTCCGCTTCCAGGTATCTGCTACCCAAGGAAGACAGAATAAGCTAAAGAGCGATGTAAGACATTCTGCTTCCAGTATCTGCTACCCAAGGAAGACAGAATAAGCTAAAAAGCGATGTAAGACATTCCGCTTCCAGGTATCTGCTATCCAAGGAAGACAGAATAAGCTAAAAAGCGATGTAAGACATTCTGCTTCCGGTATCTGCTACCCAAGGAAGACAGAATAAGCTAAAGAGCGATGGTAGACTTTCTGCTTCCAGTATCTGCTACCCAATTAAGACAGAATAAGCTAAAGAGCGATGTAAGACATTCTGCTTCCAGGTATCTGCTACCCAAGGAAGACAGAATAAGCTAAAGAGCGATGTAAGACATTCTGCTTCCAGGTATCTGCTAGCCAAGGAAGACAGAATAAGCTAAAGAGCGATGTAAGACATTCTGCTTCCAGTATCTGCTACCCAAGGAAGACAGAATAAGCTAAAGAGCGATGTTAGACATTCTGCTTCCAGTATCTGCTACCCAAGGAAGACAGAATAAGCTAAGGAGCGATGTAAGACATTCCGCTTCCAGGTATCTGCTACCCAAGGAAGACAGAATAAGCTAAAGAGCGATGTAAGACATTCTGCTTCCAGGTATCTGTTACCCAAGGAAGACAGAATAAGCTAAAGAGCGATGTAAGACATTCTGCTTCCAGTATCTGCTACCCAAGGAAGACAGGATAAGCTAAAGAGCGATGTTAGATATTCTGCTTCCAGTATCTGCTACCCAAGGAAGACAGAATAAGATAAAGAGCGATGTAAGGCATTCCGCTTCCAGGTATCTGCTACCCAAGGAAGACAGAATAAGCTAAAGAGCAATGTAAGACATTCCGCTTCCAGTATCTGCTACCCAAGGAAGATAGAATAAGCTAAAGTGCGATGGAAGACATTCCGCTTCCAGGTATCTGCTACCCAAGGAAGACAGAATAAGCTTAAGAGCGATGTTAGAAATTCCGCTTCCAGTATCTGGTACCCAAGGAAGACAGAATAAGCTTAAAAGCGATGTAAGACATGCTGCTTCCAGGTATCTGCTACCCAAGGAAGACAGAATAAGCTAAAGAGCGATGTAAGACATTCTGCATCTAGTATCTGCTATCCAAGGAAGACAGAATAAGCTAAAGAGCGATGTAAGACATTCCGCTTCCAGGTATCTGCTACCCAAGGAAGACAGAATAAGCTAAAAAGCGATGTAAGACATTCTGCTTCCAGGTATCTGCTACCCAAGGAAGACAGAATAAGCTAAAGAGCGATGTAAGACATTCTGCTTCCAGTATCTGCTACCCAAGGAAGACAGAATAAGCTAAAGAGCGATGTAAGACATTCTGCTTCCAGTATCTGCTACCCAAGGAAGACAGAATAAGCTAAAGAGCGATGTAAGACATTCTGCTTCCAGGTATCTGCTACCCAAGGAAGACAGAATAAGCTAAAGAGCGATGTAAGACAATCTGCTTCCAGTATCTGCTACCCAAGGAAGACAGAATAAGCTAAAGAGCGATGTAAGACATTCTGCTTCCAGATATCTGCTACCCAAGGACGACAGAATAAGCTAAAGAGCGATGTAAGACATTCCGCTTCCAGTATCTTCTACCCAAGGAAGACAGAATAAGCTAAAGAGCGATGGAAGACATTCTGCTTCCAGGTATCTGCTACCCAAGGAAGACAGAATATTAGCTAAAGTGCGATGTTAGGGATTTTGCTTCCAGGTATCAGGGTTGGCCAGGGGGGGTAGTGGTATACCAGTATACCCGAAAAGAATTCGCTAAAATACCCAAAAATACCCCAAATTCCTCCCAATATACCCAAAATTGATCGAAACGTTGTATACTGTATACCCGAAATTAGTAGTAGCAAAGCAAGCACTTATTTTGTTTAAGTCTTACCTTTAGATAACTCCACCAACAAGGAACAAACGTGCATCATTCGTTCTCCATTTAATTGAGAACTGGCAATCAGTCAATCCACACTGGGGCCGGACTGTCATTACTTTCTCACGATGACAGATCACACGGTCGCAAGGAATGGTCACATATCAGATTGAAGATGGTTGGCTATGGTTCATGAATTTTAATCCTCATAGTAAGGGTACACTGGTATTTCTTGAGAGGACCATTGAACCATTGGAAAATGTCAAAAAAGAGGTTGTTGTTGTTGTTCACAGTGAGAGTCTCGATCAATAGACTTTAGCTCCTCTCGAAGCGGATAATGGCCGGTCTCGTACCGTGGGCGTGCTCAACAACGGCAGCGGTCTGGGTACGGGCGCGTGGTATCTTTGATTCTTTCAAGCATAGAGCTAATAAAACAGAAAGTCACCTGCCGTTGCTGCCATTCTCCTGCTTCTTTTGGGTCTGCTATGTTGCATGTCGGTTATGACCTCTCTTTCAATCAAATCATCATCAACGGTAATTTCCGGTTCTTCAAAAGAGAGAACTTTGTCTTCTCATGCGTGTAACAACGCCAAGTAAATGTAATAATCATTTTCTTCAATCTCGATAGTGTCATCTGCAATCCACTTAGCATTTACAGTTCCTTTTATGCCATCTTTGGAAACTATGTATTCTTTCTCGGTGGTTGTAAACAGAAGGGGGTCCACAAGGTCCTGGCTGTACCACTCTGTTCGAGCATCGGCAATATGGTCATCATCTGGCAGGTCTTCAAGAAGTTTCACGATGTAAAAGGAGTTTGTTTGCAAGGATCTTGGTCTACAGTTCTGCGGATACAACACGTGTTCCTTGGGGATAAAGAACGTTTCTCTCTTTGCTAGAATTTTCCCTCTCCTTGTTTTGATTGGTGCTGGCATCTTGGAGTAGCGCATTGAAGTCTTCCGTCTTTTCCTTGGGAGGCGAGGCTTCGTAAACGTTTAAGGGTAGTGTTCCAGGCTTGCCTTTGGTTGAAATATTTCTTGTCGTGTTTTGACATACACTTTTTCCATGTACTGATGCCCACTGTCGAAGCTCAGCTATCTGCTTCGGTGCTGAGCAACCCTTGCCGGGCTTTGGCAGTTTCGCTAATTCTGAAAACTGGATGAGAACATCTTTCATCGTGGGCTGCAGATAGTAGAAAGCCTTGGGACTAGTGAAGTAGTTGAATGGATTCTTCGTTACTCGTTTAAGCAGTTCATTTGCGCATCTTGGAAAACGCTGGCAGAAATCTAGCACTGTGGGCGTGACCGTATTTCCACCCCTCATACTTGAAAAGAAGTTCACTACAAAAAGGGTCAATAAACTTCGAACTTTGATGTCCTTCCAAGTACTCTGGATTTAGGTGGATTACATCTTCTTTGAGGCGGTTGAGACCTGAAAGGATCATTTCAACCGAGTTTAAAGTTGCCGTGGACAGAGTTCCATCTGGTCCGGCTTGCGTTTTAGCAGTGGACCCCTTTATCTGCTGTACCTTCAAAGATGCTTTCTCGAGAAAAGAGTAATAACTTTGAGTTAGGTTGATAGCTTCTTCCAAACAGCTAACGCCATCTGAAGTTACCTGGAATGCCGTTAGGAACTTCCAAAGATTATCAAGAAACGTCGTCAAAGCGAGTGTACTAGTGATCATTTTCAGTCTTCCGATGCTAAACTGTATCGGCACCTTCTTCACAAGTTTCGCTGCCGTCTCTTTCTAACCCTAACCCTAACCATTCGTTTTTCCCATACGCTAGTTGGACCAATCTCAAGCAGCCGCTAAACCTTTGCTTCAGTCGCTTTAAAAATATTAGTGTTAAGTTAAAAAAAATCGCTGACAGCGTTTTCAAAACGACCCGGTTTCAACAGTGGTCTTGATCGGCGACGTGCAAACGAAAGACGTTACTGCATCAAAAGCAATGCGGTAACAAATGAAACCGTGTCCATGTAAACAGTGCCGTAAGTGAACAGTATTTCTAAAGTAGGTTATGCTTTGTACAAAACTTGAAAATTAAAAGCTTCTCCTTTTATTTGCTTTTCTGTAAAATTACAACGCGTGTTTTTCTCAGCCTGGATTCTCTGCTAAAACATTCAGTTAAAACTTTGGGTTTAAAATTAACCTAAGTTTCTGGTTATAAGGATATTACACTACTAGCTAATACAAAAACTTGGAAAACTCACCGACAAGCTCGTATTCCTTAGCGTTATCTTCCAACATAAAATCCTGGTATATTCTCCACTCGTCTTCTGAGCTGACAGTAAAAAGTCTGCCACTAGGGAAATCTGGCGGATCAGGCTTTTTATGCTTCACACCAATCGAAAAATCATGTTTATCGATGCCATACCTGCGCGCTTTGTCTTGAAACCCTCCGTAGCCGTCCAGAACAAAACGCTTCTTAAAATCTGAAAAGTTTCCTTCACTTATTTTCATATAAGTTGACCACTTTTCGGTTGGTTTTGGTTCACCGAGCCGGTACAAAAAACAGGAAACCGGTAGAAAAATCGCTCGAGCGGTCATTGTCACGATCGGTCCGCATGCCATGTGCTTTTACCGGATGTCACTGAGGTCACGCCAGGTCCAGAATCACCTTGTCCACGAAACCTGAGTTCAGCGGTCATCATAGCCATGGGGTCAACAACGTCATGTACATGTCTCCATTGTCTCCTTTCATTGTCTTTTTGACTCGGATTAAGACTTTCAGCTGAACTTTATTTTCAAATAACATGAACCGGTCTAAATTCATGCGTTTTGGGATGTGTAATCACAAGCTCAGGAAAGGTAGATATACTTTATACCTGAAATTCAAAAACATGATATACCAAATACCCATATTTCAGCTGAAATATACCGTATACCCGATTTAAAAAGCCCCTGTATACCGTATACCCAAAAACCCTGGCCGACCCTGAGGTATATTCTACCCAAGGAAAACAGAATAAGCTAAAGCGCTATGATAGCGATCAAGTTTCCAGGTACAGCATATTATCTAAGGAAATCAGAATAAAGCTAGAGCGCGATGCTAATATTTCGCCTCAAGGTAGGTACAAAATTTTTCATTTTCTCTTGTTGCTACTTACCAAAGGTCTCTTGTCTCTTTTTTGTCTCGATTCCAAATCTTCGTGGATCGGTCGTTGTAATTGAAGACGCGCGCGATTTTCAAAACCTCGTATTTCCCGCCAGCATTGCGTTACACGCAAAACACAAATGCAATATATGTTTTGAAGAAAACCTGGCATTACCCAAGATGTCGCTACAGCATTTAGGTTGGAAACCTTCTATACTTGAAATACAGTAAGTGTAATATCAAAAAGAAAACGCAATGAAGCTGGGTAATGTTAATACGTGATACCAGTGTTGCTCGAATAAACTATAATCGGAGTCGTGAAAGCGCCACATCCCATGCGTCCTCTAACATACATTTCTTCACATAAAAATCTATAGCCTTAGCCTAAAAATTGATCTATGTCGGGTTCTTGCTCGACCTACATACACATCAATACAACTTAGTAAAGATAATTATGGGCAGTTCTAAGAGGCATCGAGGAGAATTTGCGGGTTTACGTAATGTTGAAATAAACTCCCGCCGGATAATTCTCACACAAAATTATGATTCTGTTTTGACAGCCTGCCCAGGAAAATCTACTAAAATCGCAATTGCATGCATCAACCGCTTTTGATTGTCATAAAGGACTATGGTATCGGTCTAGCAAAGAAAATATATCATAAAACTGAAACGACGAGCGTCATTACAAACGGCGTGACAAGACCGAATAATTCTTTGGTCCTGTTTTAAGTTTCGTTTCCTGGTGTATGGTGACAAAACGTGCGACTAACATTGTTAACATTCGACAGAGCCAAAAGGAGGTTACCCAAAAATCAGACATACCTGCCTTAAAATTCCCGGACTTTCGCTGACTGCACTCGTTCTTTCCTGCAATAATTTTTGCTTCACGACGTGATCGCTTTTCTTATAATTGTAATGTATGTCCTGCTGTTTTAAAAATAACCGCAGGGACACATGCCGACCGCACGTGTTGATATAATTCTCTTCATTGCTGACAGAAATGATTGGCGTAAAATAATGCTTTTAATGAGTACATGCTGCGATTTTTTTTCATGGCCTAAGTTCCTCATGGGTATTAAAAGCTTGCCATTGATGCGCTATTGTTTCTTAAAGTGCACCTAACCCACCAATTTTTTCCCCGTCAAATAAATACTGTTATCATTTGGAGCATTTTATCACAAAAAGTTTTTGATTTGGTTTAATCCCTAATTTTCTGTGCGCGGTTGAAGTACGGAAAATCGGGCGAAAATAGACACCATTTTGGTTCAGGGACGAGCAGTGAGGGCATGGGACTAGTCACCTTGTGACGTCAAATCAAGAACTCGCACTCTCGCGCTCAGGGGGGGGGGGGGGGTAGAAGCGAGGCCTGGGACCGAGAAAGGATGTTCTCACAACTTGCAAAACGGTCCAGTCAAAACGTGGACAGTGGTGTTCGGAACAATACATATTTCCGATCGTCTTTCCGATCAACATAACAGATGAACGTCTGTGGAATAGTTCTCAAAATTTGTGTATTTTGTCGAGGGAAAGTAAGCGGTGAGCGGCTAATCTCTTACGGAATTTACTGTCAGTTTCGTACGAGAGATTATTCGATGCAGCGACGTCGATGAAGACACTTCTGTTTTGGCCCTGTCTTGTTGCAGTGGCGAGTGGATCAGCTGCGAGCTGTATACGGCAGTCACGTTTCACCCTGACGTTTGGGTTGTTTATACTTGGAGAACAGGTTTCCGACAAACGTTTCAAAGTTGAATGCTAGAGTTAGATAATTCAACGTAAATAAAATTCTCACCGAGAGAAAGCGCTTGAACTATTCAGGATTTTATTTTTTGTACTCTGCGACGTAATTTTGGTCTTTGTGTACCGCTGAACTGATGTATGTGATATTAAAAATACTGTCAGTGTTTCTTTTTGCATCTCATTCTGTAACGAATTGATAGCATGAGATGAGACAGTTATGGCTGTACTGGGTTTGCATGTTTTCCAGCCATAGCATTATCCAGTGTTGTCTACATAAATTGCAACGGGAAATGTGCCAAAAAACATGTACATCGATGGAAATAAATTCAATCAAACCTGCTATGACCTAGTGGAAACAATACCTACGCACAAAATACGACTTTAATTTTCAAAAAACCAGATATGTGTTGACAAGATCATTTCACTGTTCAATACTTTGAACCCGATCCCAATTTTTAACCCAACTTAAAAATTCTACAGAGTCGATCAGCGAGGACGCGATTGATCAAAGCGCTACTGTTCTTCTTTGCGACTGAAAAAGTCTGCGAGTAAACTTATGTCTTCATAAGAAGCAAAAAGCACGAAAACATGATAAAAGTGTAAACTACGATCAACTCGTGAATTACCTAAATGAAAGGACAAAACCGAATCCACCGCCTTTGGCCGCCATATAAATTTTTCCCTCCAACGTCCGAGTTCCGTTGGAATATGCTACATCTGCGCACGCGCTGAAGGCATATCCGCTGACTAGAACCTTACAGATTGCTTTGCAAGTTGTGAGAACATCGTTTGGATGTTCATTTAAGACAATGTATGGGAAGTTGCTTCCCCCCCCCCCCTGCTCGCGCTATCTCTATCGGAGGTACAATGTATATTTCCCTTGAACTCTCGAAGATGTACAGAAAACTGTCGACCGTTCGTATTGCTCTGAGAAGTAGTACCCAAAGAAACGAATCACAAGACATATCACTACATAATACAGCATTTTTTGACGACGAGCGACCAGAGGCGAAGAGACGAAATGAGTGGATTTTGTAAAGCAATAGCGAGCAAGGAAGCAGCCTTCCAAGCACTCGATACTACGCTCAATGCATTTCAAGCAAAGATTTGTTGTCGCAGAAGAAGGTATCCGATCAAAGGATAGCTTTTTGTGTATTTCCAATGATTCAACGGCCGATTAACCACAGAATACCCTGCCACATGAACTATTTTTTGTGGAGCCCTCTACGCGATACGCGGTGCGCAGAAAATTATTACCTTTGCGAATTAGTCAAGTTGGCTACACGGTAAGCGCTAAATAATTACATGTAAGCGGTGCCCAAAACAGCCTAGGGTTTAAAATTAAAGACCGTATTTAAAGAAAGTCCTCCTTTAGCAGAACCGAACGCGCTTTCTCCACAATAACAAGCCATTGCCATTATTCCTTATTCTAGTCTATGAACGTGCCTCGCTATAAGAATTTTATTTTGAGTCATTTTAAATCACTCGTGCGAGCAATTAACACAACATTACTTTAATCTTTAATCCTTAATAGGTATACTCCTAAAACAGAGAAACTATACTAGGAGTTTAAAAGCAAAAATTAAATAAATAAGTAAATAAATAATTAAACATATATAAATATAAATATGAACACAATAAAATCTAATAAAATGAATATGAATAAAATATTAAAATACAATACAATATAGTATCCTACATGCTAGAGATAATGGCCTTAAATTCATCTAATGAATCAGGAATTAGAGATAAGTGTACACTTTTCCAAGTTCTTATAGCTCTAGGGTAAAAAGAGTATTTATAAGTATCATTCAGTGTGGCAAGTTGGTGAAATGGTGCACAATTAGGACATCTTGAAGCTCTTGTATTGCGAGATATTTCAGGTGGTAGGGAAATACCAACAGGCCCTTCATAGATCTTGTAAAACATGAACACTTGGTTGTTCAATCTACGGTATTCCAAGGAGTCCCATCCCAGTGCTTTAATCATTGGAGAGACGTGGCTGTAACGGGAATAATCGTTATAGACAAATCTGGCCGCACGGCGCTGAACCATCTCTATCTTATCAATGTTACGCTGCGTGTGAGGGTTCCATGCACTACTGGCATACTCCAGTTTGGGGCGTACAAGTGTAAGATAAGCTGTGTTCTTAACCTCCGGAGTACAACCAGATAAGATTCGTCTAAGAAGATCAAGAGTTGAATTCGCCTTCTTACAAATAGTGTCACAATGTTCATTCCAGGACAAATTGGTGGCAATAGATATCCCCAGGTAAGTTGCAGAGGAGACACTTGAGATAACCTTACCGTCCAAAGCATAGTTAAAGTCGACGGGAATTGTCTTGCGAGTTGTCCGCAGATGATAGCACTTGGCTACATTAAAGGTAAGTTGCCAAGTCTTCGACCAAAAGGAGAGTTGATGAAGATCTTGCTGGAGAACACGACAGTCCTGCTGGGTAACAATTTCTCTGTATAGTACACAGTCATCCTCAAATAGACGGAGATTTGATTGAACTGAGCACGAGATGTCATTAATAAATAAAATAAACAAGACCGGTCCCAAAACAGAGCCCTGAGGAACACCAGATACCACAGGTCTCGATGAGGAAAGAACTCCATTAACTGAGACATTCTGTGTGCGATTGGACAGAAAAGCTTTAATCCAACTGAGTGTTTTACCTCTAATTCCATAAAAATCAAGTTTGGCAAGTAATCGCTCATGGGGCACAGAGTCAAATGCCTTGGAAAAGTCCAGCAAAATGACATCAGTTTGAGAGATTGTCGATGACTTATGGACACTATTGTTAACAGTGGTTCGACAGTGCTTCCAACTTGACTGAGGTTGGGGTGATATCCAAAAATCAATGATTGAGAGATTAATACTCTTCGCCCAATCGTGTATTGCAGAAATAGGCTGTCTCGCATGCAAGAATATTTCTCTCTGAAACCATGCTGTTGACCAATAAGGATATTATTTGATGAAAGATGTTTAGACATGACTAAGAATGATGTGTTCCATTATCTTACAGCAGATGCAGGTTAATGAAATTGGGCGGTAATTTCCTGGATCAGATTTGTTTCCTCTCTTAAAGATTGCTGTAACTTAAAGGCATTAGACCAGTCTGATGGAACAGTGTTACATTCATATGACTGTTGAAAGATGAAAGAGATCCCTTGTTCATATCCTCCGTTGAAGTAGTTTGTAAGCAGTCTTTTTCTTCTTTTATTACCAGTTTCTGTGCGAAAAAAGGCCGCAAGAAGATCGAATGGCAAGCGATGAGCGGCAAAGCCTCTAGTCGCGAGTTAGTAGCAAGGGCCGGTTGATTTACATAATTTGCACATTTCCGCTCTCGCGTAGGAACTAAGGAAACGGTTCGCAGGTTGAAGCGAGCAAACGATTGGTAAGATAATCTCAGTTGAACCGATACTAACAAACTCTCGTGCTTATAATTCTCGTCAATGTCCTTTAGAAAATAGTTGCCTTCCTGATTCACTAGTCAGAAATGGACAAGACGTAAGTAATATCGCAGTTTCCACATTTACTTCTATGTAAAATAAATAAATGAAGAAAGGAATTGCTTTATTAAAATCTCCATTTCTATAAGAAAATCCCTCAGCTTGAATATAAATCTCAAATGCGAGAAGCGGAGCGCAGGAAAACCAAGACCAAACGTGAAGACCGAACGTGTGAAATAAAATATGTAAACACTCACGGGCGAAGCTCACCATTCCGGGTTCTTCGCGGCCCTCCAAGGCCAATCAATCGTTGCTTTATTTGCTGTTCGAGTTCTTAGTTTGCCTTTATTTCCTTTTTGCATTGAGCGATTCATTCTTCGCTGGTTAGCGGTTTATTAGCAGATATGGCCAGGACGGCACTTTCTTCATAATTTGCCGGTGTACTGTCGACTTCATGTTCCGCATCTATTCAGGAACTAAAATTCATCTACAAAACAGCAGAATCCGGGCAGCTCGTCTCAGTATCTGCTTTGGATTACAACATTGGAATTTAGGTCATACTATGACTTTGTTCGAATTAGCTAGAAGGTCAGAAGGCTTCGATCAACAGATAAAGTCAGAGAAATACAGCTAAAAACTAAGCGGCGTGGAATTCTTGGTTCTTGATCTGACGTCACAACTACAGCTCGCCCCAGGTTCCTCTTACTCGGACTTGAACCAAATTTTTGTTGAGTTTAATAGGGCACAGAAAATCGAGAATCTAACCAAATCAAAAAATTTTTGCGAAGAAATGTTCCAGATGATAACAGAATTTATTTAGCCGAAAAACATTTTAGGGGTTAGGTGAACTTTAACCGTACGTGCATGTAAACGGTGCCAGTTAAGTCAGCAGTGAGGTAACGTTTATGGATTTTAACCAGAATTTGTAACAGCCAATTTGGTTAAACCGCAACGCATTATTATTAATTGACAAAAGAAAAGATCGTGAAGGAATTTTCATTTTAGTTATTGGTTGCCTCATCAGGGGAAAGCGTGAGAAGTGTTGTTCACAAGCGTTTTGAGAATTTCATTTTCATGTTGTAGATATAGTCTATAATGTCTTTCGAAAATCAAGAACACGTTTTGTATCATCGTTTACAATTCAGTAGAGAATATCACTTTTGATTTCGTTCTATAGTGTATTTTGAACAGAAGCAAAACTCCAAACAGGAATATGTTATCGTACACTGCAGATACACAAATGATAGCGTTCTGTATCTTTCATCTGAAGGTTCTCTAATTGTAGACACCCCACCGAGAGGAATTGAGTGCCAAGTGAAGCCCGGGAAAGGACGGCGCACGAAGTAAAAGGTGACACATTGTTAGCCGTCACGTGGCCGATTCAAAGTTATTTATTTGCTGTAAATCTCGAATTTTGGCACCTCTCCCCAAAATTCTTCAAGACACCAATAGCTTTATATCGTAACAACAAATACATACCAAAAAAGTGCAACATTCCCGTCCTTCCCTTATCAGAATCACAATTTTCGATCTCTGCACCACGTGCATTTATCGAACCATCCGTGTGACCACAGGCAGCCCAAGCTAACGTTGAGAGCTACGCATAAATTAGACTGTTTTTTCCACACTATGCATAATAATGACATCGGCACGCTATGCATAATAATGACAATGGCAACATTTAAGAGTTTGTATGGAAATGATACAAATCGTCTCAAATTGCCACAAATCAAAAAGAAGTCGGGATAAAAAGGATTTGCCTTATTTCATTGTTGTATTGGTCATTATTTGAGGGCTTCCTGGGCTGGTTTGAAGCTTTTTGGGTGAGAAATTGAGGTTTATATTTTTCATGTTTACTGAACGTTTATAATTAATTAAAGGCAGGCAACAGTATCACACTGCAGCTTACTTGAGTTTCGATAAATTTCATCACAATAAACGAATCGCCCTAAAACTTCAAAGGTGTGTATTCTTGGGTCTTGCGCATACCGCTGTTTTTTGTCATGGGTTCCAGATCCTATTTTAAGCCATGGAAAATCCCTCTTAAATACGAAACTCGCCTTTCCTGGCATGCGTTTTCATTTGAAGTGCACACATGAATCATTGCGAGCCGCGATTCGACGACAAAATTGTCCTCAGCCGGGGAGAGGCTGAGTGAGATTGTCGACAAACAAACACGACACTGGGGAGTCCAGAGAGGTTGGTTTGACGGAAATAGAGAAATATTAGAACGGCCGTGAAATTCACTCGCCCCACTTGACTTGGAAAACCATAATTTTGTTTTAGGGACGAACGAAGATCCATCTTTTGCTGCACTTTAATCAATCCATTCGATGATTTTACGCCGAGTATTTGGCCCAAGTGATCCTACTCACTGCCCGCAAATCAACCTCATTATTTAATTCCGATATATAGGGTTGTCTTGCCCTAAAAAAATATTCCTGTGACCGTGGAAAATACCCACCACAATTTCCATTCCTTTGAAAACCGGTGCAATTTTTTTCTAAGTGGAAAGTGCTCCTCGTCTCTGCTTTGCGGTAAACAGGTAAATGTGACAAAGCAAATCACTATGCTAATATATTGTCGCACAAAGACATTAAAGCGTGCTCGTGGCGTCAAGTGAGGGGACTAAATTTCACGGGCGTGCTAATAGTTTTCTATTTCGGTCAAACCGAGCTCTCTGGACTCTGCAGTGTCGTGTTTGTTTGTCGACAATCTCACTCAGCCTCTCCCCGGCTGAGGACAATTTTGTCGTCGAATCGCGGCTCGCAATGATTCATGTGTGCACTTCAAATGAAAACGCATGCCAGGAAAGGCGAGTTTCGTATTTAAGAGGGATTTTCCATGGCTTAAAATAGGATCTGGAACCCATGACAAAAAACAGCGGTAGCTTGGGCTGCCTGTGGTGTGACGAACTGTTTGCGAATGCAAATTTGTGATCTCTTTTCATTGGAGGACTTCCACAAAAGGCGCTCAGGACAAAAATCTCCCGTGTATGGGAGGTGTATTTGACAAATTACCTGTGAAATTTGCAAAGTCGCACGAGAAGTGTGCAAACTCACTTGACAGCGAACAGTGTGGTACCTTTCGCTTCGCTTATTGCGTGTTAGGTGCAAATAATCAAGGACACTTATTCTCGCTCAAAACGCTTCAAATCATCCCAAAAGGCCATTAAATGGCAATAGCCCTTTTCACGGTTACCTTTTCTCATTTGCATTACAATGACTTTGAACGTGGATGTGAGGCAATTTCGGGCAATTTTGCACTATTTGCCCGAAATTGCCTCACATTCACGTTCAATTATATTGTAATGTAAATGAGAAAAGTGAACTGTGAAAAGGGCTATTAATACAACACAGAAACAAGGTGAACCATTTGTTATTGTGAATTATTTCGCATTTATGGCAATTAAAGCGCCGTATTTGTTGCATTTTTCCTACAAACTCTTATATTTTGCCGAGGTCATAATATACGCCAGGCATAACTAATCGATGACATCAATGAAATCGATGACTAATCAATAGGTAATCGATTGGTAATCAGTTGATTAGTCATTGATTATTGCCGATGATCAATGAGTAATCGATGACTAATCGATAGGCCACAAAAATTTTGGTCATCGATTAGTCATCGATTGCATCGATTAGTCATTGATTACATTGATTAGTCATTGATTTCATTCATTACTCATCGATATCATTTCGTGGCTGAAAACCGTATTTGGCGAATAAGAACAAAATAAAAACAACTTATTAAATGTAAACAGATGTTTCCAGCTTTATTTTATCCAGCTTACAATTAAGCTTACAATTAAGCTTACAATGTGTTAAGCGTCAGAAGGCCTATTTTCATTTGTATTTTGTTCCCCCGTATCTCGTTGTCTTTTATTATTGAACCAAACCTTGACGGTTGCCCCGTCAAGGTTGTTCAACTTAGCAAATTCTTCTATTACTCCTTAAGACAGGTATCTGCTTTCTTTAAACAGGGCCTCAAGGGCCATTTTTTGCAGATGGGAAAATTTGGTTCTTGTATTTGTAGTTGATGAAGCCACTCGTTTCCTTTTCCCTGTAAGCAAAAACAAAATAAAACTAGATAAGTTTAGTTGAACATGTATTTATTTATTTATATGCGAAGCGAAGAGGACTGATGAATAAACATCTCATAAAAAACATTTCCAGGAACGACGTAATTGAATAATGACGGTCGGGCATATGGATTGTGCAACGGAAGTAGTTCTTGCGAATTGATTAAATTACACGTATTCATAAGTGATTCATGTATCTTTGATCCTTCCTCTCAGATCTGCTATGGGATCTTCTTGCTTTAGCCAGTTCTTTATCCTTCGGTAGGGCTCTCTTCCCTCCTCCGGCAATTGTTCAAACGTCTTAGGTTTGTTGAGAATTTCCGATCCTCTACCCTGGGATCTTTCCAACACGTGGACAGTAAACTGCGCGATAGGAATTTTGTTTACTCGCAAAAGGCGCAGTGCTTCTTGGCTAAGTTCTGCTGTGTCTAAAACAGAGCCAGGCGATGCGCTTAAATTGCTCTGCCCGCCGTTTGGGGAATCTGTAAGAAAGTAGAAGAATGAATACATAGTGTTTGCACTGAAATATGCATGCATAAATTCATTTTCCTGGATTCACTGAGATTCGCAATAGTTCAACATTGAGTATTGAGGGTTTCTTAACAGTGTTTTGTGCTTGAACTGAACTGATGTCAGAAGTGAGAGTTCCTCCATGCTTCACAAGGAATTCTTCGAGCTTCGGCATCTTATTCCTTGGAATAGTCGATGAGTAATCGATGAGTCATCGATGAGTAATCAATAACATCAATAGGTAATCAATTATATCAATGAGTAATCGATGTCATCGATGAGTAATCGATAGGCCACAAAATTTTTGGGCTTCGATTAGTCATCGATTACTCATTGATCATCGCCAATAATCAATGACTAATCAACTGATTACCCATCGATTACTCATTGATTACCAATTGATGTCATTGATCATCGATTAGTTATGCCTGGTATACGCAAAAAGGAACAGGCTTCTCTCAAAGTGAGCTTGGGAGACCTGTGACTGTACTACAGAACATTTCGTGGGTTAATCATGTTAGGTGCAAACAAGAATTCTGTCTGCCAGGAACTAGCACCGGTTGCAAATTACACGTCATGTGAAGATGAACACGATGTGAAAAAACACGGCGAAAATTGATCTGGAATATTGCAATCATTACAAGTGGACACCGTAAATGCAAACGATATTAAACGTGTTATTGATTTTCTGATGACTATTCACATAATTATGACAACATGAAAATGAACATCTCAAAAACGCTATTGAAAGCCAGCCACTTCACAAGCTTTCCTCGCTCAGGAAGGAAAGAATAACTAAAATGAAAATTTCTTCTCGAGAAGAAAATTTCATAATTGTCATTGCATTTTCATAAAGAAAATGAAACTGGCAAAAGGTGTAACACTTAATCACCACACCAAGTTACAACTCATGATCAACTCAACTTGACCTCTCACTTACGTTCTTCATCCTCAACTAGTAGCTTCACAGCTCTCGGATCCCAGTCTTAAGTAGGTGTGCAAATTTTTCTTTCTAAAACGCTCTTACAGCCGTCACTCGAAGGGAATTTCAGGGGAACATGGTTCGGGTGAAAACGTCAGCTCCATTTCACATGTATATTTAAATGCGTGTTAACGTACTCGTTTTTCGTTGTATTATATAAAGACAACTCATTCTTACCTTAAGACAGCAACCTTTTTTTCCAGTAATACAAGGCCAAAAAAGTCTTGAGCTATGACTTCTACTATCTTCGTAAAGAGATAAAGGAAAACCATGCGTTTATGCAAATTACTCGTAATTGCAAAGAGATAAAGGCAAACTATGCGCTTATGCAAATTACTCGTACTATTTGAAAAACGAGGGCGATCGAGTGTTTCATTGGGTTTCCAAACACGAGTAAACAGATGAAAGCACGAGGCTACAGGCTTTCGATGGTTTGGAGACCCAATGAAACACGACGCTGAGTTTTTAAAATTACTTGTCCAACAACTACAATTACAAAATTGTCTGTGTAATTAGCGGTGCCTATTCAGACAGTTCTTTGTTTGTTATATTTGTTACATTGGAATTCGATCGTGTAACCTATTGGCTACTGAGGTTATCCAATTGTTGGCTTTTTCACGGCTATCTGGCATCCACTTGTTAGCTTTTTGGTTTTTGCAACTGTCTGTAATCATTATTGATTGTGTATCTCCCGCTTCGTGGTCGTTTGATTGAGGCGAAGTACTTTGCTTCGCCATGGCTCATAGGTTCAGACCAGCAAAGACAAAGCAAGAAGAAGAACTTTGCATAGAAAGGGCCGTATCAAAGTCGACCCTTTACAAATACACATGGGCAGCTTCAATTTTTTTGGAATGGCAACGAGTGCGGCCGTTAAAAGTGCCAACGTTGGAACAACGTGCATGGCTTGTTTAAAGATTTAATCTTAAGTACGATCTTCACAAAGTCCAGTCCTTGGATGTGTCTTTGGCTTTACCTCGGTGTAAGAACCTGTGAAACTTACGGATGACGTAAAATAAAGGAAACAAAATATTTTAAACAATAGCGTACAGCATAACAATAGGTAAAAAACAAAGAAAATCTTGTCAGGTTCTTACACCGAGGTAAACTCGTGCCTTTGGTTGAGATGGATGCTTTAAGCCTAAACTACTGGATGACGAAATTTGTTCAAGAAGTGACAAAGCCGTCCAAGGAGAAATATCCTCCGAAGACACTGTATCAGATTGTGTGCGATATACGTCGTTACCTGTGCGGAAAAAAGCCTCGGCGCCCAAGAATTGAATCCTTTGGCAATTAATTGATTGAGATATTGATTGAAATAGTAGTTTGGATAGGTATTTATGGTTGTTTCCTTCCTTCCCAGATTTTGTATCTTTCGCCGCGCCCTTGACGCTGAGATGAAGAATTGTTATTAGTAAAAGCTATTTTGTTAACGTTGATGTTGTGTTGCTTTTCGAATATGTAAATAAAGAAACATTTTCCACATGTATTTCAAATCTGTTGAAACACATGTAGTTTTCCGGATTGGGTCTCTAAACTCATCCACCTGACCAGAAAAGAGTGTTCTGGTTGGCTAATAACAACGTGAATAATTAATGAGTTTGAGAAGGTCAGATACACCCTCAAAATGGCCAATAGGAAGCCGATAAACTCTCATGCGAGTCACCAGATGCTTCTAATTTATACCATGGATCAGCCTAGCACCCAGGTATTCTCCTCCCGCTCATTGGACTCGAGTTGCCATTCGGTGACGTCACGAAATTTCGCGCCAAGCCGTGTGAGCTAGAAGAGAACGCCTGGGTACTAGGCTGACCATGGATGACTGGTCTGGAAGAAGCAATAGTGTGGGTCACAGCAATACACCTTATTCCAAAATGGCGGAAAATACATTATTCTTTTGTCTCCATGTTAATTGGCCCTTGTTGCCTCGTTTTAAGCCAAATATTCCTTTGAATTCTACAGATGGGATCGAGGCAACAAGGGCCAATTAACAATGAGACAATTGTGGAATTGGTCTATAGGTGTATAGACCTTTTTACCGCAGCCGTATTGATTTTGCCCCCTGGCATCCCATAGTACTCATTGAAATTTATTTATTCCTTTGTAGTGATAATGCAGCATTATCACAATAATAGAATCAATCCAGTATTATGGGATGCCCAGGGGGCAAAATCAATATGGCTGCTGTATCGGTAAAAAGGTCTATTGGAGACTTCATTTGGTTTTCAGAAATGAAAAGTGCTCGGACTGTTTATTTAGTTTTCATTCAACAGATTAGTTCCAAACTTGGCAGATTTTCCTTTGTTGTTTGCTTTATCTGGTGTTGGTCGTAATTAGAATCAATCAGTTAAGTTGATTACTCGTTTACAGTGCGTTTTTATAATGACCCACATCGTACCTTATCAGTTTACCACAGTCAGTTACTGCCCAAGCGACTAGAAGTGGTTACCAACGACGGCATCTACACTACTCCGTTTCGTGTGACCAACATTTTATGACTCATCGGTAGTCATTTCATTAATGGATCTTAAAGGAGAACTGAAGTCCAAAAATCAACCTTGTTTTTATTGTTTCCTTTGGAAGTCTTGGACATATAAAATCAAGTTTTGGTAATTATTTTAACTCGCGAGTTGCTATTCACGAAAAAATTGGGTTTGAAATTGGGATTTTCCCGCTTTTCGGGCTTTGTCATTGTGGGCTCGCAACTGATGTCAGCGGCGTGTTGTGACGTAGGTTATGGGGAGGATTGCAGCATTTGTCCGAAGAGTACTACCAGCCGCTACAAAGCTAAGGCTGTGTTATTTCGCATATTGTTTTCCAGTATGAATTGTGTACAGCCATTTCAGTTTACAATAATTTGTTGTTCTTTTGAAAAAACAAATGGCTCGTAAGAAGATGTCTGTGACCCAAATGTTGAGAGAATCTGGAGCCCTGAATAAGCAAGGATTTCAGTACTTCAAGCTATGTTCGTCATGTTCACGGCCGAGAATTAATTTATCAAGAAGTGAAGGAGCTAAATTAAAAGTGCGATCAATCAGGTTTGTCTCCATTCGTTTGGTATTTCTATTATTTTGTTAGTGAATGAGTTGGATTTGGAGTCGATGAAATATCGCTCCGGGGCCGGTCAGTACAAAATGCAGACTTCAGACGTCTGGGTGATATGCCCCGCTATGTTGTGTGTAACACTAACAGCCCGGACGACATGTTCATGTTCGCATTCGAACTTTTCGCCTCCAAGCAGCAGTATAAATATAGCCGAGCGTGCTAAGTTAAGAATTCCAGCTTCTGTACCGTTCCTGTGTGGCAAAAAATAATCTCTAGCCCAGCAGATCCATTGTTTTGACACCAAGGTCATACAACAGCGCTTATTGCGTATTGAATTTCGTGGTCTGGTATTTCTTACTGTTATTGCAATATTTTCGCCTGGCTTCCAGCTTTTCGAGAAAATGGCATTTGGAACTTGGTGCTGGGCAGAATAAACTGGCGAATCACTCCAGTGTTGATTGTCAGTGAAGATATTTCAAAACAAACTTAACGGAGGAAAGTAGTGTGGCAAAGCAATAAATAAACCGATACATATTAATAGGACCCTAATAGTCCGTGAGTGTGCCGAAGGCAAGATACATATTGTAGTTTTATTTATAAACGAATCAGTTATTTCAGCCTACCAGTTCAAGTAATTCACAGCGTAATGAAAACATGACATGTCAAAACAAAGAGAAATAATTTGAAGCTTTATTGCAGTTATTTGATGACCCATGAGCGGAGCGCTAAATGTTATAAATGTTTGAGCCGCAATCCACTATTACAAAAGTAAAAATAAATTTGCAAAGTTTAGGATAAATGGCTACATGACATACAGTAGAGTGGGCTACAAAAAAATTGTAAGACAAAAATATAGACGCTGGAAAGCATCAGACATATCTGTGATTGTTTATTTACTAGATCTGAACTGACTACAGCCGTCGAGTTTCCCGTAAACTTCAACTTGCCTATCGATAAATTTAGACAAATCATTTATTAAATTAGATATAACTAACTTAAAACCTAGTATTTTTTCGGAAAGAGAAGCAAACTCTAAAGAAACAGAGATGATATTTTCCGAGAATTTGCGCGGGTGTTTAGTATCGAAAGCACATCACTGATCCGCGGTGAAAATGTAACATACGTCTTCAAGGACAACTGGAAAGAATCCAGTAGAGATAGTAGAAGAGAATAACATTCCGAATGGGTATTTATCCGGCGTTTCCGTCGCAATTGTACTACTGTACACTCAAAGTACAAGTTCTACATGGGTAAAATCAGTACTTCTCTTTGTATTAAACTCTTGCATACGTTCCCCATAACCTACGTCATAGGCTACCAAAATGACCGCTGACACACCCATTCTGCGCCGCAATGCTGACGGCCCAAACTCGCAGTAAAACTATTTTTTTGAGACCGAAAGTAAGCTAGTACACAGAAAAAAAGTTTCAAACATTAATATTTATGGCTTAAGCTTTAAGGAAAAAAATGCTTGATTTTTGACTTCAGTTCTCCTTTAAGAACACCAGAAACGTTCCTCATTCCTCATTCCCCATCCCTCGATCCCTCAGTTCTCCGGCCCCTTTCCCAGTTCCCCATTCCCTGCCCTGACCCTTCCCCGTTCCCGGGTTCCACGACTGTATAAATCAAATTTTGCCAGCCCGGATAGAAACCGTTGATTGAGAATCTCTTTAATGGGGGTGAATCGTTCGTTATTGGGATGAGGGACACTGAAAAGGGAAGCCTTTGTAAGTAGGGGAACCTTTTTAGAAAAACATAGTTTATCAGGAGCGCTTATCAGAGAAGGTACAGTTTTTAGAACGAGGGTGCTCTCAGTACTGTATTGGAAAAAAATATACTTCCCGTTTGCCTCGATAACAGATCTGAAATTCTGGAATTTTGTCTTCCCACTGAAGTCGGGATAAAAGGTTTTTTCTCAAATTGTTGTCTTTGGTTTGGGTACTTTGATGAGCAAGGACGATTTTTAAACTGGTAACATTGACGTGATAAAATTAATCAAAAAAAGGTTCGGAACGTCTTTAACTCTGACAGTCAACGTTGTCACAAAATTGATCTTTGTCAATACACAAAATTGATCTTTGTCAATAGCAGAATTTTCTCCTGTAGTTATTTATATGATTTTTCAAGGACACTTTAGTAGCCGAGCCTCTCCGGAGTCATTGTCTAAAAAACAAAATAATAAAAAAAAAATGAAAACAGTGAATCATTTGAATGTCGGGTGGTAGCTCGAGACTGGTATTTAGAGGGGTACTGCGCAAGCATCAAGAAAGTAACTCACACAGTACAATATATTTAAAACTATTCGAAATGACGTGAAAGAAAACAAACAAGCAAAACAGTGAATCGTGTGAGTTTCCAAAAAGGCTGATATATAGAGGGGTACTGCATCAGTAATGTAACTATAATATACAGTAGAATATGTTTAAAAATACTCTAAGAATAAAACCTGAATCAGGTTACCCTATTCAGCCGGGGGGGAGGGGGGAACGGGCAAATTGACCGCGCTGACATTGAATGCTTATAACTTTTTTAATATGCGAGCAAAAAAATTAATCTGCGAACCATTTCATTGGGTTGCGGTCATTGTTCAATCATATTTTGGTAGGTAATATTCTTTCTGGATTTGAAATTTTCGTGCTTTAAATGAAAACGTTTAACTTTATTGTGCTAGTTTGTAGATTTTTAGATCGTTTAAGTGTTCTTGAATTGGATTTAATAACGTTTTTGCCAAGGTTGGTGGTTTGGGAGATTTTGGGAAGATCAAGATATCCAAGATGATGGATACAAGATGGCCGCCGTTTGGAAATTAGTCATGTGACACCATCATGTCATGTTATCAGTCCTTTAAAAAAATTGTGGACGCAGTATGTACTCTGATAGCCTGCGTAAGAGTCGTTTCCGGTTCCTTTTAGCCAAGTGGGAGAAGCGTAAACGACTGCTACGCAGGCAAACTCTATGAAGTTTCGTTGCTTTCATACTTTTGGAGTTAAGGAGGGCTCCCCTCTCCCACCACCCGCTCAGTTCTTCTAGGAAAGCCGACGCTGAATAGGGTTAAGCATACGGTTAAAAAGTGCAACACAATTTTCAGTGATTTTCACGACCGACATACATTTTTCTTTCAACATTCCACGTGGGATTATCTTTGCATGGTCTGGGGTCGAACCGCCATTCAGGATTAAACACATGGGGATCGAACCGTGTAAACGGACAGAAACTTGAAAATTTAGGTATGGGGTGTACATATTTTATGCTATCATTAGCATTCAGCCCCAAATACCGCATCTTATCAACATACGCACCGTGTACCCCTAAATACGAGTCACAGACATTTTTGATGTTATCAAACGAACGAGTAAAAGAAGCTGGAGGACTATCGTGCAACCTAGTATCGTGGAAAAAGACTTTTTTAGAAATGGTATCTAACCACAAGCCTATCTGTTGGTCAGCATGCGGATGACAAAGCATCGTGCTTTCGTTTTGTGCCAAAAATTTATGGATGATATCTTTAGAGAATATCATGAAAGCTTCATCAATCCAAGTTATTCCAGCTTCGCAGTGAAAGTGTCCCCAGATAAGGTTTTTCTTCGGTCGCCTTGGAAGCTCAAATAGAAGCCTCTTTAAGCACAGGAAATAATCATCGTCTATTCTGAGAAGATACCGAAAGTCAAATTTAGCCATGGCCCATTTAATATGGTACAGGAAGCGAAATCCGAACTCTCGGCCTCCACGAAGTGGTTGGAGCTCTATATCCTTGTATCTGTTTCTTTCTTGCCTTGTAAGATTACGCTGAACGTGGTCTTGAATCAATCCATCGGTGATGAAAACACATTTGACCTGTTTAATGAGGACAAAAATGACGTTACCCTTTTGCGTTTATGTGCAGTGTTAAGCAGTAATAAGCCAATCAGAATTCGCGGGAAACGTTGCAACATATGTCCATATTAGTCGCAGATTGTTTCTGGACAGTTCAGACTTCAGAAAACAAAATAAAAAGCTTACCCAAATGTTTGACTAACAGTAATCACAAATTAAAAGCTTTCGTTTGCATATCTGATGCTTTTCAACAGTTAAAAACAAGATGTAAACAGCAGTACGGTGCGTAGCCTGCGTGCAGACGTCTCCTATTTAATAGGAGACGTCTGCACGCAGGCTATACGGTGTGAGGAAGCCAACGTTTTGCGGCTACGCTTTTGGCCGCATGAAAACATAGACTTTTGACAGCGCATTAGGGCAGTGTAAGGGGTTTGAGTTCTCTCTAGTGGATGTTTTGCGCCTACTAGCTTACCTGGCCCCCAGTACAGTGTTTCCACCATGTGTCCCTTATTGCCTGCCGTCTGTCAGATCTTTGTGGTGCAGTGCTAACAATAATTAACAGCAGAACTTTTTTCTTTTTATTTCCCATGTCTTTGAAACCAATAAGTGGAAGGAAAGTTTCGTTAGCTATATTTTCCTGTTCAGAATGGATGGTTGTTGTTGTTGTTGTTGTTGTTGTTGTTTTTGTTGCTGCCGTTGTTATTGTTGTTGGGACTGGTGCTACTGCTTCTATTAATGTTGTTGCTATGAAACTGTTTTGGCTTGCATTTAAGAGGCTTGTTTCTTGCAGTGCGCTTCTCCAAGGTAGAAAATGGATGTAAGCCACCAATACTGTTATGCAAGGAAACGCGAAAATAAACATCCAATAAGTCAGAATCTTTGGTGACCATCTGCTCTTCATGGCAAGTCTATACAAAGCCTATAAACTGAAAAATGAACGCTTTCTACAGATGCTGTTCCGATCAGCTTTATGGAGAAGATTTTATTCACTTTCCCGCAGGCCTCTCACAGCATGATCCTAGCTAGCAAGAAAGAAAAACAAATTCTTAATCACTTGAAGCAATCATTCTTCTCCTATTCGGCCCAGATGTGTTTAGTGTATTATACATATTGCTTTATATACCAGTCCAGTATTCGCAAAAGATCGTTAACTTGAAACGTTATTATAGTCAAATTTGGTGTGACTTCAAAGAAGTGAAGTTATAATGGAGGAAAGGGAACAACCTTAAATCTCACCACTCAGGAAACAACTTCTCACCGGAACAACGAGGACTGAAAACCACCAATCAGAGCCGACCATCATGATACAAATGGTGGCGCGTAACCACTCGACCTCATCGCCTGATGAAGACTAGCAGTTAGAGCAGTCGAAACGTCGCGATCTACAACTCACGTGAGACAAACGATTATTATTATTATTATTATTATTATTATTATTATTATTATTTGGTTTTTACGTAATCTGAGCTTTTTAAAAGATTTTCTCCGAAAATAATTAAGAAAATAATTAGATACGTAAATACTTACATAAGGTACGTGGACCTAAATCGTGTAGTGGTATACTATAAAAATGTGTCGTTGTGAAAACTAGATTTCATAGATTCGTATCTATTTTATTTCTTTCTATAACAAATTGATTTTGAACTCATAACTCAAAGTGGTTCAGTTTGAATAGATGGCTACCTACCCTTCTTTTACACGTACAACTCTCGCCAAATTCAAGATGAATAGGGTTCTGCTGGGTTACTGAAAGCTTTTGATCAAAATGAAAATAATTTGCCCCCAAAAGTAATGTCAAAATGCTCTAATGTCTCTTATTGTGGCGTCCATCTTAATCCACTTATTTTTCCCAATCATTAAAAGTTCGCGAAAATTGAATCGATGGGAAATGTCTACCCATGAAAAACGTAAAGGTATTGCTTGCATGCTAGATACAAATTAATGCTATAGGGTCGTTGTTATTTCACAGGTTATTTCACATGCATTATAATCAAGACTTAAGTCGCGCAATTTAATTGGCTAAAAAATCCTTGCTTAATTTAGGGCGTACAAAACTGTGTTTAATTATTTTACAGAGTTAAAAGAAAGTGTTTTCGACTATCAAGAAATTTTTGGTACTAAGCAGACTAAGTGTAACAATGAAGACAAACGATTTTGTAAATAAAAAGAAAAGAAAACACTAAGTGAAGAAATTTTAAACTTTTAAAAATTCAACTTTCGCTAAAGAAGCCAAAACTTTGCAGGATTGTGTTGTCATAAAATATTAGCTTTGCACATTGAGACCTAGTGTTTCTACGTTTATCTCGTGTTCGCATGATCAATATTATAGCACCCTTTGCATTGTCGGTAATGCTTCCTACCCAAATTTTGCCGGAAGAGTGCTTCCTGAGAACCTCAAGTGCGCTTAAGATACGCTGAGAAATTTTTCTAAGTGGCAAAATAACTGAAGTTACTTTCTTTGGAGGATCGACGTATTTACTGTGGTAGTAGAGCTAAGTTAACTCCATAAAAAGTAAGAATAATTCCATTTAAGGTAATTAAAAAAGAAATAATAACTTTGAATTCGGAGGCTAAATTAACCCACAAAATAGATTATTTTATATCTAAAATTTAACTCTAGTTTTGGAGTTTAAATATATAGCTCTTTGGAAACTGCTACGCACTTAACTAGCAACGTTCATTCTAATCAGTTCTGCTTTCTTTATTTTATGACCAAGAGCCAGCATTCCAGTTGACAAATAACAAGCTATTACTATTCCGTCCAACCTCCAACCCCGGCGGCATTCGACCGTACGACTGCTGGAACAGATCACCCATAATGACTGCTTATAACCAATTTTAAAAGCCACAAATCCGGAGCAGTCGTATGTAATTTAAGACATGTTCGTGTTTCAAGCCTTCCAATTGTTTTTAAATGTTTCCATTTTTCCTGGGTAAATTAGAATAATTACATCACTGAAATACCTAAAACACTTTAAAAATACTGTGTGTGTAATCAAGCGAGATTGGTCATAGTTCAAACACAAAGAACAAATTTATATTTAAAATAAAGCTTATAATGATATGTATACTGTCAGCTTCGAAATTCAAAATTAATACCATTGAATTACACGATTGTAAATTGATTCATCAAGAGAAATACAAAATTGCTTGAGTTATCGGGAGCTAAATTGCTGTAAATTTGGTATGGCCAATGGAAAACTGCTATTGGTTCGAGTTAGCCTGTATTTGAGTTATCGATATTTTTCTGTACATTTCCAGGTGTATTTAAATGAAGCAAAGAAGTATATATTTCAAACGAGAAAAAAATCGGTTAAACGGTTGACGCAATCTTCTTAATTTTCCATACTTGGAACAGTTATTTGAACCCTTTCACTCCCAGAATCAGTAGTGGAGACAGTAAGGTGATTCTACCTTTTGAGACTGTGGATGAAATCCTGTGGTGTGACCATTCAAATGAAACCTCTTCAGTTGTACTTTCACCTGGTACTATTTATATTTATTATAAGTATTTTACTGAAATGACATTTGGGATTCGTCTTGTATTTTGATTGTAGGCACTCTTGGGAGTGAAAGGGTTAAAAAGGCTCAGTTATTCAATAGTCACCAACCAATGGATGTTTTTCATGATCGCCTTAGTACTGCGACCCTGACGAGGGTTTTATCAGTCTGTTTCGCTACTTTGGGCGACATTCATGGCTCTGATAGGGCATGTCTAGCCACTGAAATTTGTCGATAACGGCATCATACTCATAGTGAAAACAGAATAATAACCGTGCACGCTAAAAAGACTAACCCGAACTGGCGCTGAAACATTGCAATGATTATTGTCAAATGGCAAAAATATACTATATCCTCTTTCCTGCAAGTTTTCGTTTTTTGTGAGAACCGGAATTCAGGTGCCAGATGATATAACTTCTTCAAGAACCATGAATAAATATTAATTCCTTTACTTTGCCTTATATTTTACGCCACTGTCAAAAGTCGAACTTAAAATAAAGGGCTACGAAATCTTACCTTACTTCACACTACGAAATGAAATCGGGGTTGGGGGGAGACAAAATTGGCAGACTGACTAGTTACAATTACATGTACTGTATTCTAGCTTATAGCT
Organism: Siderastrea siderea; assembly: GCA_964030785.1. NCBI lineage: Eukaryota > Metazoa > Cnidaria > Anthozoa > Scleractinia > Rhizangiidae > Siderastrea > Siderastrea siderea. The sequence continues at coordinate 65,429,493 of OZ034968.1, forward strand.
CGGTGACAGCAACTATGTAATGCGCAATTTATTTGAGCACATTTTCGCTATTCATCACAAAAGAAATACGTATATATAAATATTATTATATTAGCTTTGGACGGAAACTCCACTCGCGTTGGACGCCCCTTTCTGGAGTTCTCTCTCCTTCAAAAACATTTTTCTGTAGATTGTTGTTTTCTAAATGCTTGACAACAAGAAAAATATTTTAGCTAAGTGGCCTTGACACTGAACTTGTACAATATTGTCGCAATTCTCGATACTTGCTGAATGCAAGTTCGTCGATTCTGTGCGGAACGAAAGCAAAGATCTCAAGCTTTCAGGATCAAGCTGCATTCATTAAAAAACGTAAAATGGAAAATATCCCTTAAAAATCCAAAGATGGATCAAAGGAAGCAGAACCTGCAAAGGTCTGCCTCTAATGCAAAAGGAAATTAAGCAATTACTACTCAAAAATTTTCATTTGAAAAATTTGGCTGCACCATGATGGTCAGAAAATGGCACATTTGGCTTGAAATTGGCTTTTTTAGTGGAAATGTTGTAGAAAAAGGGTTGGAAGTATTAATAGCATCATATCGTGAGTTCCGCGTGCAAGGGCTTAACATAATTATTCCCAATACCTTTTAACTAACGGAAAACTACTCGCAGTGCTTGTTAATTTGTTCAGAAGAAATTTGCCACTCTTGTCATATGCCCAACAACAGCGCCATAACAGAGAGCAATATATGAGATGACAATAAATATATAGAGGACATCCTCACTAGTGAGGATAAGGAAAATACGCCACTCGAGTCCTGGATGTAGTTTCGTATGAACATTACGAATATACGCCACTCTAGTCCCGGGTGTAGTTTCGTATATGGACGTTACGAGTGGTCTATATTCCACTAAGTCACTCTTGTCTATATAATAAATGAATATACATACACGACTTTGCGGAGTATTTGAACTCACAAAATGACCGCTCGCAACACATGAGGCCTTGGTAGCTCAGTTGGTTTAAAGCATCTCACTAGCAGCGTGAAGGCCACAAGTTCAAATCCCGTCCAAAACATAGAACTTTTTTTAGGCTTAATCGCAATTTCTATAATTGCGTGCATCAGTGCGAGGGTCATTTTCTTAATTTGAGAGAGCAACATCTTAAAAGCATGAGGTTCAAAGTCCTATATACTTTACTGCGAAATTGACACTATTTTTTTTTAGTATACCAAACCGATGGACAACGAGTCTCTCGCGCTCTGATTGGCTACTCAAACTCGGGATAGTATCTGCTAGTCTCCTCCCGGCATTTTTCTGGATTTCGCGCGTTCAATACCTGAGTATTAATGTTTGTTCTTTTGCATTTGGGGCAAATAAAAAAAATTGATAAATCAGAAGAGCACGAATCCACATGAATTAATTACGGTCACGTAAAACAAAACAAAAAAAAATCAAGGGAAAAAAACACATTTTGGAATTTTTTTTCCGCAGCCAAAATACAGATTATTAGGCTACTGAACTCCAGCTAATGTTTTCACCCGTTTAAATTCGTCTTATGTCTCCTTGAGGTACTGATCACACTATTTTTTAACGAAACACTCACCTGAATAGAAAATGGACGTGAAGAAAAGTCACCTTCCCTCGGAGTTGCGATCGTTCTAAAAACACCATAAAAATTAACTCGATTTTCTGATTTTGACTTGTTTTTCAGAAGTTAGAACGGCACTGATCTAAAGCAGCAAATAAATACCGTGCATTCTTCATTAACAGCAACTAACAGAATTACGAAATAAAAACTCACCTGACACGAAAGATGTCCAGTATTCCTTTACCAAATGAATATTCCCTTAAATAAACAGAAGGACTGACTTAAGCGAAAGTTTTGTACGTCAACTAACTCTCTTAGAGTTAACCTCAAGAAAGAAAAGGCAACATTAACTTGAAGAATCTCAATTTCAACGTCATCTTTCGTAATGGACCCACCCCTTAGCAGATTAATCATTTAGAATCTTTCAAGACTCCTTCAAGCAGGCAATATAAATACATGTATGAGCAGCTTTCCATTCGGATAATGGCATGGAACCTGTGAGTAAATTTGGCGGCGTAGAGCCTTTCCAGTTTGAAGATTCAGACTACAAAAAGCTAAGAGCGGGGCCTGTGAACAAGCTTCTTAGCCGTGAGGAAAAGGGTGCAAGAAAAATCGGCAAGCAGAGCAAGCGGACGAGGCGCACTATGTGCCCTATTGCTCACTAAAAAAACCCGAGTGTTCACAGAGAAACACGAGCATGATTCTGTGGACGAATTACCTTGGAGCTCAGAAAAATAGTGTGCAAACTGGTACTAATACCAGCAAAATAACGTCATCATGAAAATGGCTATTCAGCGCCCTAATACAAGGTCTCTACCTTGTCTATGCATGAAGATGCCAGAAAGTGTCTCGAAAAACTTGCTGACAATTCCTTCCTGTTCTGTTCTGCTGGAACAGATCACCCATAATGACTGCTTATAACCAATTTTAAAAGCCACAAATCCGGAGCAGTCGTATGTAATTTAAGACATGTTCGTGTTTCAAGCCTTCCAATTGTTTTTAAATATTTCCATTTTTCCTGGGTAAATTAGAATAATTACATCACTGAAATACATAAAACACTTTAAAAATACTGTGTGTGTAATCAAGCGAGATTGGTCATAGTTCAAACACAAAGAACAAATTTTTATTTAAAATAAAGCTTATAATGATATATATACTGTCAGCTTCGAAATTCAAAATTAATACCATTGAATTACACGATTGTAAATTGATTCATCAAGAGAAATACAAAATTGCTTGAGTTATCGGGAGCTAAATTGCTGTAAATTTGGTATGGCCAATGGAAAACTGCTATTGGTTCGAGTTAGCCTGTATTTGAGTTATCGATATTTTTCTGTATATTTCCAGGTGTATTTAAATGAAGCAAAGAAGTATATATTTCAAACGAGAAAAAAATCGGTTAAACGATTGACGCAATCTTCTTAATTTTCCATACTTGGAACAGTTATTTGAACCCTTTCACTCCCAGAATCAGTAGTGGAGACAGTAAGGTGATTCTATCTTTTGAGACTGTGGATGAAATCCTGTGGTGTGACCATTCAAATGAAACCTCTTCAGTTGTACTTTCACCTGGTACTATTTAGATTCGTCTTGTGTTTTGATTGTAGGCTCTCTTGGGAGTGAAAGGGTTGAAAAGGCTCAGTTATTCAATAGTCACCAACCAACGGATGTTTTTCATGATCGCCTTAGTGCTGCGACCCTGACGAGGGTTTTTTCAGTCTGTTTTGCTACTTTGGGCGACATCGTGGCTCTGATAGGGCATGTCTAGCCACTGAAATTTGTCGATAACGGCATCATACTCATAGTGAAAACGGAATAATAACCGTGCACGCTAAAAAGACTAACCCGAACTGGCGCTGAAACATCGCAATGATTATTGTCAAATGGCAAAAAAATACTATATCCTCTTTCCTGCAAGTTTTCGTTTTTTGTGAGAACCAGAATTCAGGTGCCAGATGATATAGCTTCGTCAAGAACCATGAATAAATATTAATTCCTTTACTTTGCCTTATATTTTACGCCACTGTCATAAGTCGAACTTAAAATAAACGGCTACGAAATCTTACCTTACTTCACACTACGAAATGAAATCGGGGTTGGGGGGGAGACGAAATTGGCAGACTGACTAGTTACAATTACATGTACTGTATTATAGCTTTTAGCTCGGTGACAGCAACTATGTAATGCGCAATTTATTTGAGCACATTTTCGCTACTCATCACAAAAGAAATACGTATATATAAATATTATTATATTAGCTTTGAACAGAAACTCCACTCGCGTTGGATGCCCCTTTTTGGAGTTCTCTCTCATTCAAAAACATTTTTCTGTAGATTGTTGTTTTCTAAATGCTTAACAACAAGAAAAATATTTTAGCTAAGTGGCCTTGACACTGAAAATATTACAAAACTACAGATATGTTTGTACAATATTGTCGCAATTCTCGATACTTGCTCAATGCAAGTTCGTCGATTCTGTTCGGAACGAAAGCAAAGATCTCAAACTTTCAGTATCAAGCCGCATTCATTAAAAAACGTAAAATGGAAAATATCCCTTATAAATCCAAATGATGGATCAAAGGAAGCAGAAAATAAAACGTACAAAGGTCTGCCTCTAATGCAAAAGGAAATTAAGCAATTACTACTCAAAACTTTACATTGAAAAATTTGGCTGCACCATGATGGTCAGAAAATGGCATATTTGGCTTCAAATTGGCTTTTTTAGTGGAAATGTTGCCGAAAAAGGGTTGGAAGTATTAGTAGCAGCATCATATCGTGAGTTCCGCCTGCAAGGGCTTAACATAATTATTCCCAATACCTTTAACTAACGGAAAACTACTCGCAGTGCTTGTTAATTTGTTCAGAAGAAATTTGCCGCTCTTGCCACATGCCCAACAACAGCGCCATAACAGAGAGCAATCTATGAGATGACAATAAATATATAGAGGACATCCTCACTAGTGAGGATAAGGAAAATACACCACTCGAGTCCTGGATGTAGTTTCGTATGAACATTACGAATATACGCCACTCGAGTCCCGGGTGTAGTTTCGTATATGGACGTTACGAGTGGTCTATATTCCACTAAGCCACTCGTGTCTATATAATAAATGAATATACATACATGACTTTGCGGAGTATTTGAACTCACAAAATGACCGCTCGCAACACATGAGGCCTTGGTAGCTCAGTTGGTTTAAAGCATCTCACTAGCAGCGTGAAGGCCACAAGTTCAAATCCCGTCCAAAACATAGAACTTTTTTTAGGCTTAATCGCAATTTCTATAATTGCGTGCATCAGTGCGAGGGTCATTTTCTTAATTTGAGAGAGCGACATCCTAAAAACATGAGGTTCAAAGCCCTATATACTTTACTGCGAAATTGACACTATTTTTTTTAGTATACCAAACCGATGGACAACGAGTCTCTCGCGCTCTGATTGGCTACTCAAACTCGGGATAGTATCTGCTAGTCTCCTCCCGGCATTTTTCTGGATTTCGCGCGTTCAATACCTGAGTATTAATGTTTGTTCTTTTGCATTTGGGGCAAATAAAAAAAATTGATAAATCAGAAGAGCACGAATCCACATGAATTAATTACGGTCACGTAAAACAAAACAAAAAAAACTCAAGGAAAAAAAAAACATTTTGGAATTTTTTTCCGCAGCCAAAATACAGATTATTAGGCTACTGAACTCCAGCTAATGTTTTCACCCGTTTAAATTCGTCTTATGTCTCCTTGAGGTACTGATCACACTATTTTTTAACGAAACACTCACCTGAGCAGAAAATGGACGTGAAGAAAAGTCACCTTCCTGCGGAGCTGCGATCGTTCTAAAAACACCATAAAAATTAACTCGATTTTCTGATTTTGACTTGTTTTTCAGAAGTTAGAATGGCACTGATCTAAAGAAATACTTGGACTTCACTTGGCAGCAAATAAATACCGTGCATTCTTCATTAACAGCAACTAACAGAATTACGAAATAAAAACTCACCTGACACGAAAGATGTCCAGTATTGCTTTACTAAATGAATATTCCCTTAAATAAACAGAAGGACTGACTTAAGCGAAAGTTTTGTACGTCAACTAACTCTCTTAGAGTTAATCTCAAGAAAGAAAAGGCAACATTAACTCGAAGAATCTCAATTTCAACGTCATCTTTCGTAATGGACCCACCCCTTAGCAGATTAATCATTTAGAATCTTTCAAGACTCCTTCAAGCAGGCAATATAAATACATGTATGAGACAGCTTTCCATTCGGATACTGGCATGGACCCTGTGAGTAATATAAATTTGGCGGCGTAGAGCCTTTCCAGTTTGAAGATTCAGACTACAAAAAGCTAAGAGCGGGGCCTGTGAACAAGCTTCTTAGCCGTCAGGAAAAGGGTGCGAGAAAAATCGGCAAGCAGAGCAAGCGCGCGAGGCGCACTATGTGCCCTATTGCTCACTAAAAATACCCCAGTGTTCACAGAGAAACACGAGCACGATTCTGTGGACGAATTACCTTGGAGCTCAGAAAAATAGTGTGCAAGCTGGTACTAATACCAGCAAAATAACGTCATCATGAAAATGGCTATTCAGCGCCCTAATACAAGGTCTCTACCTTGTCTATGCATGAAGATGCCAGAAAGTGTCTCGAAAAACTTGCTGACAATTCCTTCCTTTCTTTTCGCAACTGCATAAATTGCGTTAATAACTGCGAGGATCTTCTTTACATTTATTTCTTCATTCCGCAGTTCAAATATATGAATTTCATATATTCATAATTTCATCTTCATCTTTCCCGGGTATATTACGAACCAATTTAATGACCAGCTCCCAGTTGGCTTGTTAGCTCAATTGGTTAGAGCGCTGCACCGGTATCGCAGAGTTCAGGGTTCGAATCCCGGCAAGCCTGATTTTTTCAGGCTTCAGTTCTTTTCGCAACTGCATAAGTTGCGTTATATATTGCGTGAATATATGAATTTCATATATTCATAATTTCATCTTCATCTTTCCCGGGTATATTACGAACCAATTTAATGACCAGCTCCCAGTTGGCTTGTTAGCTCAATTGGTTAGAGCGCTGCACCGGTATTGCAGAGGTCAGGGTTCGAATCCCGGCAAGCCTGATTTTTTCAGGCTTTCTTTTCGCAACTGCATAAGTTGAGTTAATAACTGCGAGGATCTTCTTTACATTTATTTCTTTATTCCGCAGCTCAAATATATGAATTTCATATATTCATAATTTCATCTTCATCTTTCCCGGGTATATATCGAACCAATTTAATGACCAGCTCCCAGTTGGCTTGTTAGCTCAATTGGTTAGAGCGCTGCACCGGTATTGCAGAGGTCAGGGTTCGAATCCCGGCAAGCCTGATTTTTTCAGGCTTTCTTTTCGCAACAACTGCATAAGTTGCGTTAATAACTGCGAGGATCTTCTTTACATTTATTTCTTCATTCCGCAGTTCAAATATATGAATTTCATATATTCATAATTTCATCTTCATCTTTCCCGGGTATATTACGAACCAATTTAATGACCAGCTCCCAGTTGGCTTGTTAGCTCAATTGGTTAGAGCGCTGCACCGGTATTGCAGAGGTCAGGGTTCGAATCCCGGCAAGCCTGATTTTTTCAGGCTTTCTTTTCGCAACTGCATAAGTTGCGTTGATAACTGCGAGGATCTTCTTTACATTTATTAATCCCTTCCGCAGTTCACTATAGTATGAAGGAGTAAATATTTTTCACGAAACAAAAAACGTCTTTTAGAATAGGATGCCCTAATCCTGTCATAATTGTTTCCATTTAGTTTTAAATCGAAAGGTCACAGAACAATCTCTGTCACATGTGCTTATTTTTGAAAGAAAATTTGATAATGCAAAATTTTGAAGGGATTTGAAACATTCCCTGCTTTCTCGTCTCGCGACCAATTACTTTATTACTACAAGTTCGGCGTCATGCTTACAGGCAATCGCTTAACTAAATTCAAATTTTTGTTGCCTTGGGATTGATATCATCAATTTAGGTCTCAGTCTCCTCTCATTTTTCCTACGGGCACCCTAAATATTTTCAAAATGCTAGATGTAAACTGGTCATTTTTAAAACACCCCCATGTCAGTACTCTTTTGATCTCGTTGAACACTTTCCATTTGATAAGGAACTATTCTCAGAGTGAGCCATGATGGGCATTTTACTGCAGGTGATAATAGCAAGCGGTGTGGCATACTTCTCGACAAGACATTGAAGATTTGTTTTTCAGTAAAAAGTATTCAGTTGCAAGGGATTCTTGGACGGTCTCTATAAGATAATTAAATACAATTAATAAGGCTACTCTTGACCGTTTTCCGATGCGATAATCATACTGATTTTGCCCCTGGGGGTTCCTTAGTTCATTATAATTTATTTTCAGTATTGTGATTAAAAAAGGAATCAACTTTAATGTGCATTATGAGTTGCCTTGGGAAAAAATATCAATACGCCTGTTGTATCGAGAGAAAGTCATTTGTTTTGCTGATGATTGCTAAAAATAATTATGACTTATGCTGAAAAGTATCCCAGATGTATTAGTCCACGGCAGTAGCTGGATTACTTAAATTTTACTTCAAAGACTTACAAACAATGTCAACTTCATTTGCTAATTTTTCTACTGTTTCTAAGTCGCGCCAGTCCAATCTGTGTTCATTTCTCTTAATTTCAAGACCAATTTGGTTATAATGACGTTTTAGAACTTGCAAACATGCATCCGTATTGTCCCCAGTGCATGGTGTTTGTACAAGGTTTTCTACTCTTTGAAGATCATGGTTAAAAAGAACCAAGTTGTTTCTCAAGGAAACTAGAGAGTGATTGGTACATATCGCAGGCGCACTGCCTACGACCGCGTGCGACAAGCAATAACTAATAAAGATATTTGAAGACAGAAACTCTGCATAAGGAACATGGAAAGCAGTTTGTGGCTCGGAAAGTATATTTTCTATATGTTGCGGACCAATGGTATGTCCACTAGGAAAGCGTTTATTATATGAGCTCAAGTCATTGCAGATTTTAAGATTCCAGTCATATCGTTCTCTTTCGAAAAACCAGGCATAGCTGATAATTACACAGACAGGTGACATTGTCCTGGTTCCCTGGTGGTAAAACTTCTTGAAGGCTTCCTCAAAGCTGCTTGTGTTAAATCGTTTAAGAATGTATTCTCTGCAGTGCGTGAAGGTGTTGCGGTAAAGGTACACAGGGAAATATGTCATGAAATCTGCAACCATTGGCATACCAAGCGCCGTCTCCGTATTTCTCGCCCAATCTTGTACCCAGTGCAAATTCATTGTACACTCGGAGCCTAAAATTCGCGGCTTTTTGCCAGTAAATATTGATGCCTCAGTGACGGGTGTGATGAAGGCAGCGTCCGAGTCCACCCATGCAATTATGTTGTCATTCGTGTACAAATCAATAAAGAAACTGCTCCATAACTGACGGTTGTAACCGAAGGACTTTTCACCAGGAAAATTTAGAATACTTTGGTCCTTCGGCAGAGGTTCGTAGAGCACTTCCAGCTTGTGATCTGGAAAATGCTCTCTAACCTGCTTCGTTAGAATGTTTACAAATGCATGGTCCCGCTCCGACTCTTCGTCAAGGACTACAACGGTCTTTCCAAATGATGGTGGCCAAAACAGAACAGCAGATCGGTAGAAATCGCAGTAAAAACGAGTCCTGTGCTCTTTAAGTTTACCCGCCATCCTCAAGAATACAGTTATGGGTGTTATGAGGTAGTTGCTCTTGTTATTCCTGTTGGCGCTGATGAATCGGTGAACTCCGCTCTGGTGAACTCTACTGTCATTGTTTGCGCTAGTGAGCTTTGCTCTTATGGTTTTTCGTACTTTCCAACTCATATGAGTCATATAAATTACCGTTATGGTAATGACAACACAGACAAGGGAGAGAAATTTGTTATTGAACCTCCATCGCCCCATCGTCTCCTCAGCTCCTAGTTTGTAGCTTTGGTATGAAGCAACTACGGAAAAAGCTGAAAAGAATTAGAATAGAGAACGATCATTTTACGTCCATTCGAATTCATGGTCACAGTTCATGCGATGCATACGATTAATGTAAGGAAATATTGGCAGCTGTCAAATCTCAACAACAAACGCATCACGTCTTTCCAAGCAATTGCTTAAAGTGCATATGACAGATTTTTTTTATTTACCTGATCGAATCTAAATGACATCCTGATATGAATATCAAAAATTATTTTTCGATTTCGATTTTCCTTCCCCGCGCTTTTGCCGTTTAAAAACGTGAAATTTTACTTCCGGTCATGTCAAAAACCGCGCAAAGGGATGTTTAATCATTTATCATTGCCTCTGGCTATGATTGTCGTAAGGTTTTAACACATTTCAAAACCCTCCAGCATTTTTTATGCCATGCACGACACACATGAGAAAGTTTTAGCCTTTATTTGCCTGGAACAACTTGTATTGTAGGCTGTTCATTAGCATGTCGCATACAACATAGTCTAAATTGGCCCTTTATATGTACAGTGTACTTTTGTTACTTTTTCAATTAGACCTGAAACTGAACAGAACAGAGGCATTAGTTTAAACATGGAGCAATCCTGTACATGTAGGGTGAGACACTTTTGCTTGGATCACTTGTTACATGTACACATTAAACCACATTAGCAGTTCAGACATCTTTGTAAGATTTTTACATGATGAAACTCAGATCAAAATAATAAGTTTGAAAATGTTTGTTTAGCCCTGGACTTTTGCCACAAAAAGTTATACAGAATAAAGAGGCAACAAAAAAAAAAACAGGCTCAAAAGAAAACTAGAGCTGTGAAGGAAAGAATGTAATAATTAAAAATCAAGTTCAGCTAGCATGATGAAGGTGGCAACCGGCATAACGAGACATCAAAATGAACCAAATTGAAGTCAACATGTACCCCACAATGTACATCATTCTCTTTCCAGATTTTTTTTTGTGGAAACAGCGTTCTATCTCGCGCGTAATGGTTAATACAGTACTGAATGAGATCAAGTAACTGAAACTACAGCCCACCGAAGTTATACCTTCACAGATTCCTTTCATGTTTTGCATTGTAGGTGAAGTGACAAAATCGAATAGGTATGAGAAAAATAATTTTTTCAGTCTAAAGCTTCTGTTTATTACATGGTGATGTAAGATATCAACCAGTGGCAAATTGACTGTTTTACATAACTTGATAATTTTTCATATCTTTTTGCAAAAAAAAAAACTCTAAACACAAAAATACTTTTAAGTTAAGTTACACTGTAATGTACATACAGTGTAAGAGATTTTTGGGGGCATATCTTTTTAATTTGTTTTTGACAAATGCTATCGAAATTAGATTGAAATATAATATGTACTTGTAATATCAAAGTGCATACATTGTAATCACTACGCAAGATCTTGCTTTGCAGTTGTGCGTGAGTGGCAATTGTGCATGTGTTTTTAAATTCTAAGTGAGCAGCTCCTAAACCAATTTGATGAAATTCAGCCAAAGCTGTAATATAGTTTTCCAGCAATACCATGTCCGCAAATTTGAATTTTCCTTCCATTTGAAAGGTTTAGCTTTTTTTCTAGAGGTACATGTAGTGCCTTTTATCTCTCAGCCTTACATTGCGAATTTTTAATTTTATTTGAAAGTTTTACCTTATTTTCTTAAGGTACAAGTAGTACTTTTTAGCTCTTATCCATACTGACACATGTAACTTTAGCAGCTTACAAACAAACAAACGCTGCATAAAGAATCAAATCCAGTGGCAATTGATTCCTCTAGCTTTGTTTTAGCGTGTGAGACATAATTTCTGAAAAGATGTACAAAAGAATTCATATTTTTTGAAAGAAATTAAATTTTTAACCATGCACTATAGTGCATGAGTCAGGACCCGAAATTTGGCCGATTGGTACCACTCAGAGGGACAAAGGCTAATGTCCATGGTGATGTAGGCCAACATCCCTAGTTTACATTTTCGGGTGACAGCATTGCCAATTATGTCACCTTCAGGGGGAAAATGACACCTATTCTTACCCCTCCCCCCTTGAGCCATTTTCCAACGTGAAAATTATACATAGCATTCCCAATATAATTTACTTACTTTATTGTACGGAACTGGGGAAACGACTTAATAAACAGGTCAAAAATGAAGCCCAGTTAACTAGAACACCATTTCAATCAATGCTTTTGGACAGGGTGTAATCACATGACTGGTCACGTGAGCTTTAATAGTCGAAAACGCATTCTTTTCTTTCTAGTGCTTTCTTATTCGATAATATTACACTGTTTTATGTTTTAATCTTTTCCTACTTGCTAGAGATCATTATCACAATACTTTAAAGCCGAAAAAATGTCTACTGTGACAACAAAATTTCACTTTTTGGCATCCTTGATAACTAGTACCCAGTCCCCTAGATTTCATTCGAACTAAACAAAGTGGCCTATCGCTGCTAATTGGTCAAATTTCGCTATTTAGTTGGATTGCATAGATCACGTCTGCTCTGCTAATTTGAATTGCTCTGAAAAATGGAAATAGGACTAAGTTTCATCATGAAATGTGAAGTTTCTTTTTAATACTTTCCTTTGAGTCAGTCAATAAGTTACTGTCACGTGTTAGAGCGGTTTTCTTCTCCAACAACACAATGAACCAATCAGAAGGACAAGCAAATACATGTAACCGATGCCAAGCACGAAACGATCGCGAGCATGTCGGAATTGGTTTGGTTTCACTTTTGATTCGTTGAGAAAGTGTTTTTTTTTACCAACCGCAGAGCAAAGTAAGGCAAAACCAAAACAAAATGCAAATTACTTTCGACAGTCAATTGAAAACTACTCTATTCTGGACTTGATTTTAGCACAGTAAAACATGCTTTCACACCGTATTTGTGTTCTTGAATACCCATTAATTTTCATGTGCCAGAGTTCTTTAGTCTCACTCTAAGTTCAGAGGTATTCAAATGGAAAAGGTGCTAGTCAACTGTGTTTCACTTCTTCAATAAAATGGAGTATCAGGTATACAAGCGGATTTCTCAGTAACCACCTTCATCCTCCTCTTCGCTATCTCCATCAACAATGACTTCCACATCCTCCTGTGCGGCTTGGGTCCTGCAGTCAACACAAGTCTGTGTACATGTTAGGGCGTTCGCCACGCAAACGCAGTCTGAAAGTCTGCACGATCTGGGACATCTGCATGCAAGAAGCTCCAGCACTGCCTCGGGAGCAGGCTTTCAATCCATCCAGTCAATTGGCAGACTTGAGCTTCCCATGCTCCATCTGAATCCAACTGGGTCGAGGATTGATGGGCTACACTGCAGACTGCGCCTCTAAATACACGCTTGAAAGTTTGCCCGCATGGTGTCCTTTGAAGGCTGACTTTGCAAGGTGGTAACTGGTGCGACTCAATCTCTCCATAATCCCCTTCGCAAAGAAATGAATGTATCTATGATCATTCACGTCACTTGCATTTGCCCCAGATGAGTAGAAAGAGCGGGTTACCTTCTCGATGCTGGGGAAAAGGTCGTCCGAAAGGTCCCAGGATTGACTCAGTTCAGTGAATTCTTGTTTTGCATCATTGTCTGACTTGACAATCTTTAGGGCGATGAGTTTGCCTTTACCAGCGAAAGCACCAACTTTGTCACATCAGGTGAAGGAATGAAGACTAACGAGAGCCTGACAAACATCTTCCCCGATAGTAGCAACCAATTTACTAATGTCAATCAACCTTGTGCGTGTCTGAGTGCCGCATTTCTGGAACAAACTGGTATCAATGGAACTGGAAAAGGCAAGATGCAGCACAAACACATCGGTATCTTCTGACCTGACCACCACTGCGTCATAACCACCTTGCACGTAGCAGTAGACGAGTGGCAGCCTCCTCTTGGCAGCTGCATAACTCCGGCACTTCCACTGTTCTGTCTCCAGAAATCCTTCAGCATTTCTCCTCACACGTGACATACAGCTCTTTTCTATTTCGCTGAATTCTCTGGACGTACTGCTCAGTTTGCCATTCCTCGATCAGAAACCTTATCAAGCTTGTTTTCTTCTTCACCTGGCCCAGGAACGTCTTCTGTTGCTTAATCAGCTGTGGGGCGGTTATGTTTACTACTTACACTCCAGGCACTTCCCCTCGCATGCTTCTTTCTGTATTCTTAATGGCATTTTCCTTATAGGAAACGAAGTTGATCCTGCTGCTATCTAAGCCTTCAAGTAAGACCATGCCCATCAAGGAGGATGCCAGGCTTCCAAAGGCGATCTGGGTGCTTTCGAAGCTCACTTTCTGTACGAGACCCATCACATCAAAAACCGTAGCTGAGTTATTTGGTGACTCGTCTGCTAGCTGGACATTCTTTCGCAGGTAAGAAGCCAATGCCGCCTTGTTGGTCTTTCGAGGAAAATCCTCTGCTGTCGACAATGCCCAAGGTATAGGACCAAGGCTATGTTGCAGCTTTTCCTTAACTTCAATCTTCCGTCTTTGTCCCGTAATTATCATTCTCCCGAAAAGAGATCTGTCGGCCTTGAGAATCACGGTTCTTCGCTGAGTCGAGACTGTTTTCTTCTTACTGAATGACGTAAACATCTTCAGTCTTTTTAACTTCACAGGATCGTAAAACTTCTTCTTAAGAGGGGAGCTTTGAAGCCTTTCCTCCTTGAATTGCTGGAATTTTTCTTCTCAAATCCCACAGTTGTGAAGTAAGTGATATGACATATCTACGGGAACATCTTTCGCTGTCGAGATGCTGTTGAGGTCATGGTTTCCTACGAATGGAATATTCCAGCTCTCGATGAGGGCTTCAACTGCCAATACTTGCTCTTCATCTTTTGGCATTCTCGGTGATGGCATCTCATGGTGATGAAATTGAGGTCACTTTGCTTGTACTAAACTCCTCAGCTGATCGAGAAAAGCACACCTGTACTCTGCCATAAGGTAAAATTTATTTACAGCGCCGGTCTTCAAGATGAATCTTGTTAAGATCCCTGTCGTCTTTGTGTCTTTGTTGAAAGTTACGTCCATGGTCTGATCCACGAGAATCCTCCTAAACGGACTCCCACCGGCTAGCTGCACAGAAAAATGACCTTCCATAAAACTCCAATGTACGAACATCAGGATGATCCACTGGAAGGTCCGCCATTTGTGCGCAGTACACCAGATATCTTGCATAATTAAACTTGTCGTATGCAAAGAACCATGGCATCATATGATGAACTGCATAGAGATGTAGCAACCAGTTACCTTCTTGCAGTAAGGCCTGGTATATGCACGTGTGAACTCCATCTGCATGATTGTACATCTCCTTTGAGGACATCTGAGACTGAACCTTCTGCAATGATCCCTGATTCAGTGCAGACATAGCGCAAACCAGCGTCTTGGAACCGTTTGCCAATTATGGATAGAAGGTAAAAATTGTATGAAACGTTCCCAGCCTGAGAAGAACTTCAGCGTAGAGATCTTTGTGCTTCCAGGTGACCTCACAAGCTTTGGCGTAAAGTGCTTGGTCCATGACAACCACAATCTCAGGTAGATTTAAAATCTTCCTGACACCCTCTGACTGACGCAAGATCTAATTGGCTGTGGATACCTGAGTCACAGGAGCATTTATTGTAGGAAGATATCCAACACCATCTTGCATAACCGGTTCATGGCTATGAAACTTGATGTTAAAGCCTATCCAGCTTGGGATCCGCTGATTGTCTCCTTTAACCAGTCTTGCAATAAGCCAAAGTAGGTCCTTCTTCTAGAAATCTGTTCCTGACTACTATAATCAATCGTAGCTGTTCTGAGGAGCTGTGGTCCTACCCTGTCTCCTAAGATGGATGCGGCGAGAGGCTGAACTTCCTGCGTGATGGTCCTCTGCTTTCGTTTGCTGATAACTGGAGGCTGTATACTGGGGGGCTGTGGTCCGTATGCCTTGAGTCACACAGCAGTTCCATTAACACGGTGAGTGGTTCCCTTTCCTGTGAGTGTCTCCTCTAACCTGTCGATGTTATCCCACGCCAGGTTGGGGAACACGTTAGGTTGAATAGTCCCTGGAAGAACCAGCTTCTGATTTAAGTTTGCTGCCATCTTCTGTAGGCACAAAGCTGTGTCATTATTTTCGAGCTGAGAATAGGACACACCATGTCCGAGTCTATTCAGCATTTGTATTAATTCTACATTTTCAGTCAGAGTTTTTACCCCATACGACAACAGAATGTGTTTAGGAGGTTTGCTTTGGCCACAAATGTTGCATAAATGAGATCTTGGCTGAAAGAGTTGATCAACATCTTTATTCTTGTAGATGGATTATTTGCGGTGCAGTCGCCAAGGAGGACTCCAGTAAAGAATCTGACCAGGCATTCTAGAACTGGGAAATTGTCTGGAACAACATGTCCTCGATGAATTGGCCATGAGGTGGTATGCTTTGGTATACTTCATATCCGTAATGGAACGTCGCGTGTGAGCAGAACACTTGTCAGTGACATTTGTAATATCTGTGGTTGCAAGCCTGTGGCTTTCAAGTTCCTTTCCCAAAAGAACTTTTCTTTAACCCTCTACCTAACTTAATAATTGCCTGATATTTCAATTTAAAAAGTCTAACCTGAACCTCTTCATTACACACTTCAATCGTCTGAAGGGTCAGTTATGCATTTTTTACGGTTTCTTCATGAGAAACCTCAGCTGACGTGAAACAACTCAACTTGTGGCTGTGACACGAGTCAAAGTGGTCAGCGGCTCGGACTGAAGGCTCATTAAAACCTTTTCAGTGCATAAAAATTATCATCATAAGATCGCAAAGAAAAAAGAGTTGTTTTTGTTCTTATTTTGTAGAAGATAAATCCCCACACCCTAGATGGGTAGGCCAGTAGAAGATCATGATTAACTGGAAGTGCAGGATAGGACCAAAAATTTTACTCACCCCACCCCATTGAAAAATCATGGAAGATGACACTTTGGCAAATGCTATCACATATATTCTTTTACGAAGGGTAAAGAACTTTCCAAAAATGTATGTCACTCTTTGTCCCCCCAAGTGGTACCATTCACCCCCTCTGGCTCATGCACTACTAGAATTGTTAAGCTTTAATCAATGGTTTGTACGAGTGTTTGTCAAAACAATGGACGTTACAGTAGCCTGTATGCAGGCGGTCCTATGGAGTGGCTGATAACTTAATAGTCTAGCAATTGGTTCCTCTGTTGAACTTGATTTGCAGTCGTAAAAGCTCTGGCTGATCAGTATTATTTTGCAAATGTATCAAGTTCTGTAAAGTATCTTAAAGACCCATTGCCACTTACCGTGATGCACTGCGCATTGTTTATTTTGATTTGACCGGACATGGGCCGCGATCTCTCGAGAGGAAAACTTACAGCCTCTCATCTCGAGGAAGAAGTGAACACTGAGTTTGAAATGTAAGGCGCAAGTAATTTTTTAGTCTCAAAAAGCAGCCCTGTCAGATATCAAAAGCCCGTCAAACACTATTGTGCACTTTGTTTTGGGCCGCGTAGCACTCGCCGAGGACATTTTCTTCGCCTCCCAAAATCCCATTTAAATCCCATGTTCCTACTTTCATGGAAAGTTTGAGATCGATGCAAACGAAACTGAAACCTCCAGCGAGCCATGAAGTTTTCTGTATAAAAAACGTACTTTCAGTCGGCTCTTTTCTGTCCGTTGCATCTAATTTGCATCGGGCATAATTTCAAATGAGCACCGCTGGCGGACGCTGTTTTTAGCCACTTTCGAAACTCACGTTCGACGGCCAGAGACGCGGAAAACCTCCTTCAACTTTCGCCGAAAGTTTTATTTCAATACAGAACAAAACGAAGCCACCAGCGAGCTGAGAAGTTTTGTACTTCATCTATATTTTGACGTGCAGACAATACTTTGTTCTGGTCGATTGGTCACGTATCAATGTTGAAAACCTCACCTCACAGTAAACGAGTACTCTAAATTAAAAAGAGATAGCAAAACGATTAGAGAATAAATTGTAAAATACAGGGGCACTTATAGAGGACCTAACAGACTTATTTCATTTACATGAAAGACCGAACTTGTGAGCCAAACCCGAAGGTTGCAGTTGCTGGCCGGCCACCCTCGAGCCTTTGGCGGTATCGCTCCACAGAAAAGTTCCAATCGTGACCAAAAATGGCTTCTACAACATCATAAGGCGAAACATCACGTTGAATATATGTTATATATTTCTTTGTACTTCACAGGTGTGCAAAATTGGCCGAACATTGCGCGATGGAACTGGATTACTTTGGATCCTTCTTACTGTCGCGATGGCTGAGTATTTTCGTCGTCCACGAAATTCAATTACAACTGCGTTGCATTATGGAAAGTGTCAATGGGTCTTTAATCAACATCTTCAGACGACAGTGCAATGCAACACTTTAGTTTTAACTGTATTTTTTTGGTTTGGCTCTTCAGTAAGAGACTAAAATATTTCAGTCAACCAAAGTAAAATTTTGCAAAGTCCAGTGTGTGAACCTGTAAATGTGCGGAATGTCACAACCATTTTTAATCTCTAGGCCGTCACTTCTCAAGCTGAAAAGTCATAAGCCAACTTAGAGTTCAGTTAATGTTTATAGGGTTGCTCCATGTTTAAAATCGATTTGGTATTAGAAAGTTTTGTTAAGATATACACTGTATAATCATTATTTACAGTACGTTGTTGGTTTTGGTGGTATGGAAGTTATAGTGTATGTTTATCTTTTGTACCCTGGCCATTTGAATTTCCATAGAATATGTATTAGAAATTGCACTACAGTTTGCAATAAAAATTACCATTGAGGCACAGAAGAATTGCTTGGAACGTTTGTCAAACACTGTTAACCAAAAGCCTGGAAAGCCCAGGGAAACCTTGGCTTCTAGGTTTTTGAATTCTTAGAACATTGGGCTTGAGGCTTTTCAAGTACTGTGATGTTTTCCAACCACGCTAACCGCGCTTTTCAGGTACATATGATGTGTTCGAACCAGACTTTCTGGAAAACCCTGGTAAAACCAGACAAACAAGGTTTTTGAGGTATTGGTTTTGAACCAGACGTACCAAGAAAGCCTGGTTAAACCAAGGTAACCAAGCTTTTCAGGTAATGTTTTCGAACCAGACTCACCATAAAAGCCTGGTTAAACCAGACCAACCTGACTTTTTGGGTTATAATTTTCGTCCCTAAACCGGCCTTACCAGGCTTCTGTGGTATAATAGAACCGGGCTTATCCTAAAAGCCTGGTAAAACCAAGCTTACCAGACTTTTTACCAGACTTGTTTTCTTCACTTAAGAGCCTAGTAAGTCTGGTTGAACCAGACTTTACCAGGCTTACCAGACTTTTTACCAGGCTCTTGGTGCAAGGGATCCTCTGTTTGTGTTGCGGACCTGTGCTAGCTGAATATCAATGCCCGCGTCGGTTGTGTACAAAGGACTTTGTGAATACGATAATTAACGCTTTTTGAACGGAAGAAAGTCAAATAAAAATGCTTAGAAACATGAACACTGTGTTAATGTATGTTATTATGTGCTTGGTTTGTCGATTTAACGCTCTGGGAGGCGGTTTTAGAAACTTGATGTTTGACCCACTCTATGAATATAGATATACTCACAAGGCATGCAGCTTCAAGAACCTCAAATTTCCGACCGGCTTGGGATTTCGTCGAAATTAATACACTTAACGTTGTGCCTTTGACAAAAGAATCCCAGTTTCCGAAAGAACGGTCTTTGTAGTTTGATTTGGCCTGATTTTGACTCATTCGAGTCTGCGAACTGACCCTGAAAATCCAGCACAAACTTTCGAATTTGATGGAAAACTTGTTTCTGCACAAGTTGCCTACTCAAAGGCATCTCAGGAATGCAGTTTTCGATGCAAATTTGAACTCACGAGTCCCAAGCGGCTTGTTTGGCACACGAGAAACATGTGCAAGTTGTAGGAAATAGTAAAATTTATTTCACCATTTTAATTTATTTTTATCACCATATTGTTGCGCTGCGATGCGTGGCAGCACACGCGTGTGCCAAACAGGCCGCTTGGGACTCGTGAGTTCAAATTTGCGACGTCATGTTACGTACTAGAGAGAACTAGTTCCCTCTAGTACGTGACATGACACGATCGATCAACATAGTTTCGTGGCCCGTGCATCAGAGATGGAAAGTTTCAGACGAAGATCAACGAAGAAGGAGAAATAATTAGGGGCTGTTTACATGGAGGGAGGAAGATCCTAGCACTAGGAAGACCCTAGAAGGCGAAACAACTTTTGGCTTGGTTTACATGCAAAAATTTCGGTCGGAGTAGTTGCTCGAAATCAAATAAAACTGTCAGTCCTTAGTAGCAGAACGCCCGGCCGTGGCCATATTTGTTTTTCTGTCCCTAGTACTAGGATCTTCCGAGCGAAGGCAGTTTACATGGTGCTAAGATCTTCCTAGCGATAGGATCTTTCTATCTCTCAGCTAGGAAGATCCTTAAGCGCTAGAAAGATCGTAGTGCTAGGGCCAAGTACAACATTTTGCATGTAAACTAAATACAGAAAACATATGGCGCAAGGATGTTCCGTCTTCTAGGATCTTCCTAGCACTAGGATCTTCCTCCCTCCATGTAAACAGCCCCTTAGTGACACTGGAGAAAGGGGAAGTCGCTAGCTCTAGAAATTTGCGATACCTTCGATAAGTCACCGGTGGAAAATCCCTGTGAGTGTTTGTTTTCTTGCGGCCAAGTTATAGTTTGCGATTTCCTCGACTTTGTTTATTTATTATTTTATTTTATTTTTTTCTGAAGCTCTCCTCAAAAATGTTCCCGTTGAACGGGCCACGCTACTACGGCGTTCGATGAGGATAACAACCTCGTGTAAGAAGACATGAGAGTCGCCCGGCTGTTCCTCTTCGCTGATTGGCCAGAAAAATATCTTTCTGGCCAATCAGAAGGAGACAGTTCAAACGCTTCTGGAACTGGATCGGTAAGAGTTACTGCCCAGGGGCTCTTCCGCTCTTGTTGTAAACTTTCGCCCATGAAAATCCCATTGTCCCGATTAGCTGCCCCTGGGTCTCCGAGGATGGCGTTAGCCCTTCGTCAGAGCGAACTGAATATCATATTGGATGTGAATAGCATTATAAGTGACGGACTATTTAAAAGCACCCAATTGGTTTAAAAGTAACTTATTAGTTACACCTATTAAAACTGCTATTCTGTCTTAAAGTTAATAAAACGGCGCGAACATTATGTTTAAAAGTTTGAAAAGTAATAGAACACTAATTAATTGAGGCAAGTCATTAAAGAAACCTTTCCAACGTCATTCCTACGCCTCTATCTTTCTTATCGACTGTAAATATATTACCTGACAGAGAATTTCTTTCTGACTCTCCAGGTGCTTCACGAACGCTATTGTGCTTTGTAAAGTGGCTTTCGATACTTGTGTTGACGGATCTGTTGCTGGGACAGCAAACAAAAGTTCCCCCATGAAATGTTTAATTACGTGAAGACCAGCACAGGGTCCAGAGGAGCGAAGTTCGAGCAGAACGTTTAGTTTTCCTTGCGAAAGACAACCGACATAATTTGCTGCGAACTTGCGTTACTCGCGTTACCTATATTTTTACCGCAGGTCAAATTACTGTGGGCTCTTAGGATCACTGAGATCGACTTACACTAAATAAGACGACAAGCTTGTCCTTATTTTTACTTGAAAGCTTCGCTTTCCGAAGAAAAACCGTTGCCCTTCGGGCAACGTGTTAGGCGACCGAGGAAAAATGGTCTGCGGTTAATAGCAATTCTCAATATGGCGGACGGTATGGCGTACTAAGCGGAGCGAGATCGAGAAATACAGCGTATGGAAAGAGAAGAAAACCGTTCAAATTGGATTCACAAAGGTTGCACTGGGAAAATCTATTGATCAAATGACGTGATTATGTATTTTAAAAGATAAGATGTATGAAGGATAATTCTTGCGTACAAATTTAACACCTCTGGACCCTGTGGACCAGTAGCCACTCTCGGAATTATTTCTGGTATTTTAGACTTCGGTGGCACTTTTCCTTCTGTTATCGCCTCATTAACATCGCTGAAAAACTGGTCCATTGTTTCTGGAAGCAAAGTCTTAGCGTCATCATGGAACGTAAAGGTGGTATTATTGTCTATGCAGTCGTTAATGGCTTGAAAAAGCGCATTAAAATCAGTGATGACTTCTGTCGTCAAGGCATGTTTGGCAGTTTCCACTTCGGTCAACGAAGGTCTGAATGCAAGTTGAGTCGCAACTGAATAAAATTCTGTCGACAAGGCCGTGACCTTGGTCATCCAAGGATGCTAAACGGTGTATCAGACTGAATAATCCAAGTCTCCTCTGTTGAGTAATGATAAGAACAGCGCTCACCGGAAAACAGTACATATTAACTGTACGTCCCCGGTTGCGTTCTCTTCGTCTGATTTGAGGGGCTTGTTTAAAATGTCGAAAACTTCTGGCGACAAAATGAAGGCTTTTTTGTTGTTTGCAATGAACTTCACAAGACTTGATGAAGTTGTCTTGCTGATGACTGAGGCATACTGGATGGCTGACGATTTTCCTGTTGTCAAATAAATAAAATTTTCCCACTTGACAGGGTCTCTTTTAGACAACAAACTGAATATATATTTGTCTGAAATAAAATGTTGCTAAAAAAAGTATTACCTGTTCCAGGATATCCCACGAATATCGTAAAAAGGTTTAAAGGCTGTTTGTGGGTTGACGTGTCCACTGTGGCACTTTTAGACGCAACCATATAGGTCGTTGTGGTGAGTAACGAAGGAATAAGGTAACCTTCGGAGCTTCCAACAGAAACGGCAAAGTTGTGCACAAAATTCTGAACTTCCTGCGACGGAAACAGTTTTGTGTACGAAAACTGAAGGGAATTTAAACGTTTCTGCAGATTAACCCATGTCTGTGCATTTTTTTTTTGTTCAACTTTGCTAAAGTAAACATGTTGATGGAAGCTGAAGTAGTTCTGAGTCATCAATTCGAAACTATTTATACCAGTGATGTATGATCATAGTGTATACTAATAAATTGCAACTGTACATACGTCAAAATTACAACTGCAAATACTCGCAAGCATAAACAACGAAGGGCCCCTCTTAGGTTTTTAATTTTGTATGAGCAACCAAACAATAGAAATGTTACTGTTAAATTATTTAGCCACTGTGTGAACGTAAGATAATAGCCTGGGCATGGTTGTGGTGCTTTTTGACATATATTGCATATATTGTTATGGCATCTGAAACTTGCAATTTAGTTTCAAAACTAGTCCCTCGAGTAACTATGCTTAAACCAAGAAGTAAAGTAATTAAAAGTGCGATAAATATTTGTAATACTGAGATATGCAAATCCAAGACAAAAAAAAAAAAACCCTCGCTGCGGTTTCTTACTAAGAACTGTATGGAGGACAAAGCCGGAAGAATATGGAAGACAAAGCCGTGCAAGTTGTGATAGGTTTGAAGAAACAGCTGCGATTAAGCACAGAAGTGCAAACTAATTCCGAACCGGCGAAAACAGAACAGGGAACTCAATGTGGAACATCAAGAGGGAGCTACAACAAATTAAATAAAATAAAATAAATTATAATTTGGAGTGGCACCTCCACAGAGTAGTTCTTCGACCACTGATTCTAGATGGAATTTGGAAATGTTGGTTTTTGTGGAGGGGGAAAACCGGAGAACCCGGAGAAAAACCCTCGGAGCAAGGACGAGAACCAACAACAAACTCAACCCACATATGACACGGGGACCGGGAATCGAACCCGGGCCACGTTGGTGGGAGGCGAGCGCTCTTACCACTGCGCCATCCCTGCTCCCCTAGGAGCAACAACAGGAACAAAGATCACGACAAATGGCGTTACAATGATTTGATGGCTAAAATGGTGCACAAAGAAATTCTTATCGAGTGGTTAATGGCCGAGGGAATGTTGGCGAAAAACAGGTCGTGTCCAACATGTGGTGAACAGATGCATTTGACTAAATGTGAAGACAGGTCAGATGGCGTAAGATGGGAGTGCAGAAAGCAACAAAATGGAAAGAGACATAAACGGAGGTATCAATAATATGACATTGGAGGAAATTCTGAAATTCACGTAGTGGTGGTACCAAGGTCTGGATGAGGAACAAATAATGCACGAATTAGGGTTGTCTAGCCGCACAGTAGTAGATTGGGACAGTTTCTGTCGAGAAGTATGTGAGGTTACGCTGATGGAGAATGAAGAGAAACTTGGAGGAGAAGGGAAGATAGTTCAGATAGACGACAGCAAGTTTGGGAAAAGAAAATATCACCGTGGCCACCGTGTCGAGGGACAATGGGTTATTGGAGGAATCGAGCAAGACAGTCGAAAATGTTTTTTGATTGCCGTAGAACAAAGGGACGAAGCCACATTACTACCAATATTACAACAATGGATTAAACCGAAAACTGTAATCGTATCAGACTGCTGGAAAGCGTATACTAATTTAGACGAATATGGTTACACTCATAGTACTGTTAATCATTCCAAAGAATTTGTAAACGATCAAAGCCTTAACACGAACAAGATGGAAGGTCAGTGGCGGCAGACAAAAGGAAAACGTCCTCCGTTTGGTGTACGAAAACACTATTTCTCCTCTCATCTTGCTGAGTGTATTTGGCGGCACATACATAGAGAGGAAGACCTGTTCGAAGTTTTTTCGAATGACGTTAAGAAAATCTATTCCCCAACGGTTGCAAAACCGTAGATGTCTGTTATTTTATTGAATTTCTAGTGATGTTCACAGAAGTGTTTATATTTACTGTTGGAAAATACCACAATCTGCTCACATGACTCCGACTATAATTAGTACATTCATTAATTAACACAAAAACTTGTTTCAAGCATTAAAAATGACTGAGGGAAGATGTCATCGCCATAATTTGCAAAAGCTTAAAATTGTATTAGTCTACTAAATTTGTAGCAAGGTTATTGGGGTTTACGCATATTTTAAAAAAATGCTTTGATTGTCTCACATAAAGGCAATTTTTGTAAAAAAGTATTATTTATTCATTTATTTACCAGTTAAGTCATCACTCTTAAAAGAGCACTGCTACTTCCCCTACCCTAACCCTAACCCTAACCCTAACCTGACCCTACCCTAACCCTAACCCTACCCCTACCCCTACCCCTACCCTACCCCTAACCCTACCCCTACCCCTACCATAACCCTAACCCTTAGGCTTAATCTTGGCCTAATGTGGTTTGCGCTAGTCCTAATTTACACCTAATCTGGTTCCTTGAATTCTTCTTTGCTAAAAAATTAAGTTAACGTAGCCAATGATTTATATGGCCTTAATACGTCATTACTGAGATTTTTTTCCTGTCAACTTATTTCGGCTTAATGTCAGCATTTTGGAGCGACTTTCTTTCGTGACCCTAACACCATTTGTTCAACACTTAGACACAATTTTTTAGCGCGACAGCAAATTCTCAGGATTACAAAAATCGCGAAAATCTCTGCTTATAAAGGTAGTAGCATTATTAGAGCCCGCGTTATTTTCATCAAGTGGACTTTCAAGACACTGTGGGACCGCGGACCGCGGTGTCACTCGTTTTAACTTTAGTTGTCGACTGTAGGACCGCGGACCACGGTGTCACTTGTTTTAACTTTAGTTGTCGACTGTAGGACCGCGGACCGCAGTGTCACTCGTTTTAACTTTAGTTGTCGACTGTAGGACTGCGGACCACGGTGTCACTTGTTTTAACTTTAGTTGTCGACTGTAGGACCGCGGACCGCGGTGTCACTCGTTTTAACTTTAGTTGTCGACTGTAGGACCGCAGACCGCGATGTCACTTGTTTTAACTTTATATTTAGTTGTCAACTGTAGGACCGCGGATCGCGGTGTCACTCGTTTTAACTTTAGTTGTCGACTGTAGGACCGCGGACCGCGGTGTCACTTGTTTTAACTTTAGTTGTCGACTGTAGGACCGCGGAGCGCGGTGTCAGTCGTTTTAACTTTAGTTGTCGACTGTAGGACCGCGGACCGCGGTGTCACTCGTTTTAACTTTAGTTGTCGACTGTAGGACCGCGGACCGCGGTGTCACTTGTTTTAACTTTATTCGTCGACTGTGGGACCGCGGACCGCGGTGTCTCTTGTTTTAACTTTATTTGTCAACCGTAGGACCGCGGACCGCGGTGTCACTTGTTTTAACTTTATTCGTCGACTGTAGGACCGCGGACCGCGGTGTCACTTGTTTTAACTTTATTCGTCGACTGTAGGACCGCGGACCGCGGTGTCACTTGTTTTAACTTTATTGGTCGACTGTGGGACCGCGGACCGCGGTGTCACTTGTTATAACTTTATTGGTCGACTGTAGGACCGTGCACCGCGGTGTCACTTGTTTTAACTTTATTGCGTCGACTGTGGGACCGCGGGCCGCCATGCTCGAGTAATGTGCCTTCAGAGTGGCCGGGTATTGTAAAGTCTAGCCCTGGGAGCTGACTCTGTACTGAGGACGGCTTTACAGTTCAGGTAGAAAAAAGAAAATTCACTGTCGTGTGTTCACGTTCTACATAAAACTTTGAATTTGGTCATTTCACGTTGTTGGTTTGCAGAGGACGGCAAAGAAATGTACCAAAATCTGTATCGCACGTGCAGAGTCAATGGCTGCAGTCACATCTGGGCTACTAACTATAGTTAAGACGGGGATAACTATAGTTAGCTATTTCGGTAATGTGACCGCTTCTCTGTTCGCTCTAACTATAGTTAGAACATGGTCACACCCACTCAGCCAATCAGTGTACAGCATTTCGATGCTCTGTATTCCATAAACTGTCTTAAATTATGTAAAGTGGCGGGGGGATTTGAAGCACAGGGAAATTGCGGGGTAAAAGTACAGAGAATTTCTGCATTCATTAGTGGTTCTATATAGAGCATACTAATGAGGCATTGTTTTCCTTTGTTTGGAAGCCTCATTAGTATGCTCTATATAGAGCATACTAATGACTAAGTAGAAACTACTAATGAATGCACAAATTCTCTGTGAATATTTATAACTAAATCGATAAAAACAACAGCTTCAACGGCGATGTCAAAAAACAACAAAAAATGCAAACTTGTAATAGCAAAGCAAAAAGCAAATCGAAAGAAAAACCATTACTTTACAGCTTTACATGAAATAAAAAAGTCCGTTTGCCGGACTACGAGTGTTGTACTTGAACTTGTCTTTGGTCTCTTGGCTTTCCCTGCGGGTTCCCCACTTGCTGGTGCCGGTGGTCGTAGTGCGTAGAAGACTGCTTTCACCGGTGTAAATCTAGTAAATCTTGTGGGGCAATCACTGCCTCGAGTTCCTCAGTCCGTGTATTATTGGCTCATGGCTGTTTACGCATCAACTGCGATAAACCGCGCCGTGAAGCACTCTCAGTAAAACATTGCAACTCAAAGGCGTGTGTACAATAGCAAAAATATCGTAAGCAAAATAGCAACGTGATTTCAAGGTGAGAACTAAAAAATTAAAATGCAAAAATACAATCTGCACGCAAAAACAAAATTCTTCGTGGGTGTGACCATGTTCTAAGACGGTTAGTCCTATGGGATATAGCGTCCCTCGCAAGATAGAATGCCACTCGGCCTGCGGCCTCGTGGCATTCTATCTTTGCTCGGGACACTATATCCCATAGAACACTCGCGTTCATTGTCTAACCCTTACTTAGAAAATTTACGGCTCGGTGATCCAAAACAATACAGACTAACTATAGTTATACCAAGCAGGGTTCATGGGTTAGTCTTAAGTTTACAAACAAACAACCAATCAGAATGTGACAATTCTTTTCGCACGTGCGAGATGAGCATATATAAATATGCAAAATAAAAACCAAGCGTGAAGCGAGGGGAAAACCAAAAACAACAAACAAAAAATTTACATACAACAAGGTAGCAACACGTGTAGCCTTCAAGCTTTTGTGCAGCCGTCCTTGAATTTGCTGCGATGAATTTCAGACCTTCCTCGCAGGATTCTTTTCCTGAAACTACGAGGTAAGTTGAGTCCTAGCTAATTTCTTGATGTTCTATTCTCATGCTTTAACTTTTAATAATTTTTTTAACGTTGAAAATTATCCATTCTTTTAGCCAGCAAGGAAGTACACCATACCAAGCGAATCAAATCTACAGTCACTACAATGGAAGATTTGTATTTACTCCTTCGTATTTTCCCTTCTACCAACCTCAAAGTGATGTTCATCCCCCTAATCTGGCTGTACCTAGCTGGAATCGAAGGCGGGCCAAACTCGCCGCAAACTGTTGCTTCTTCAAAGCGTCCAAGACAGAGAAGAGATTGGACGGATACAGAAACCTCTCTTTTGTGGGAACTCTACGAAACTGCTTATTCCCTGGGAAAGCTTACTAGTAAAACAACGAAAGCTAATTCAGGCGGATGGGAAACCTTGAGAAGGATTTCAATCGGGAATTAGCAAGCAGAAACATGGCCCCCAGAACCCTGCAACAAATGAAGGAGAAGATAAATAACCTAAAGTCAGATCACAAGAAGATTAAAGATAAAGAATCACAAACAGGCCAGGAAACCCAAGCCAAACCTTTCTGGTTTGACATGGTCGATCGTGTTTTTGGTTCCAAGGACGAAATCGAGCCGCCGTTTCTTTTTTATTCCAGTAAAGGCGGGTACGAAAGTAAAAGAAAGGCCACAGATCGAGAGGAAGACGAGGGTCACGTAGATGGAGATGAAATGTTCGCACCTTCTACATCAAAAGGAGCGGGAAAACGCAAGGCCGATCGAGACCGCGAGTCAAGCAATTTGGAGCAAACACCCGGTGAAAGGTTACGTAAGACCGCAAGGGCTGAAAAAGCTAAGAAACCAAACGAGGAAGGCAGCTCAAAGGGACTCATTTATGTTCTAGACAAGCAGGTAAAGTTGCTGCAAGAAGCTCAAGAGAGAGATGACAAAATGATGGAGAGATTGCTACAGTTAGACGAGAAGTCTGAAGAAAGGCAAAAGGAAATTTTAATGGCAATAATTAACAAATTGTAAGTCAGGTTGTTTATTTTGTTGCTATAAAACTCATTCCATTTGGTGTTACAATCACTGATGATATGTTGTGTATCTGTATGTGTATCTGCAATCATTCAGGTTCAAAAAAACTCTACTCTTACGCATGCCAGATAACCTTGACGAAACCCAAACATGAACAACACTAAGGGTATTGTACGGGTACGATGTATTAATAAACTAGAGTTAAGATTCACAGAGACCCTTCACTTATATAGGGAAGACTGGGCTCATAGTATTTTACAGCTAGAGGTAGGGACGGAAGGGGCTGCAGAAAACGAAATACAGCGACAAAACGGTATCCCGTGAAGTGCAACCCACTTGGCATGTCTGTGACCTGCAAAAAGGGGATTTTTTTTTTCTGCAGGAAAAGGGAGAGTAAGCGACAGAAGAAAAAAATACGCCTGAGGCATTTACTTAATGAGCTGCGAACCGCCCCCAATTAAAAAGCCCAATTAGAAACACAAAGGGTTTGATCACAGGTTAGTGTGCGTGGGAGGAAGATTGCCCAGCACATTACCAAAATGACATTTGGAGCGTGAGAGTGCAAATCAATGGTTCTTGATGGATATTCCATCAGCTCACCTTCAAACAAGCAATTGGATAAATAAATGCTCAAAACCTTTCCTTTTCATTCTTTTCACAGCACCACTGAACACTACTTGCTGTCTCCCACTCAACAGTATGGAGCTAACCTGCGATCAGCCCACCCCCCCCCCCCCTGATCGTAGGTTACTATGGTTACTATGGTCGTTGACATATTAGTGACAACTATAACTAGTTTAATAATATGTGAATTTAGACTCGTGCAATAAATCATTACATGTACCAAATAGCTTAAATTACATAAAGATCAAACCTTCCGCTGATCGGTTTGCCACTTAACCACAGTTTTACTACTAGCTATGAACTTCAGATCCCGGGGGGGGTACTCCCATATATAACCTATATAGGTATGTGCCGCTGTGAAGGGTATGGTTTTCAAGCAGTTTAGTCTGGGATAGGGTATAGAAATCAGGGAGTCTTGGTCTAGGATAGGGTATCAATTACCGGGAAACTAATGGGTGGTGTAAAAATTTAATCCAATTAATTAATTAATTCCAATTAATTGGGTTTGAAAAACTAATATAAAATATAAATGAAATCGTGACAATATTGTTGATCGAGAGATGGTTTTCCATTAAAAGCACTGTGTGGTTATATTTCTGATGGTTAGCTCGAAAATAGCTAGTCTGGGATAGGGTAGGGATTTTTGGCATCTAGTCTAGAATAGGGTTGCAAAAACGACAAGAACGTGGTCTGGTATAGGTTAAGGGTTTCAGAGTCCCAGCGGCACACTCCCATCAAAATTTTTCCGAGTACCCCCCCCGGGCTTCAGATGCTTTTTATTCACGCTTTGACAATTTCAAAAGGTCTTTATTACGTTCGCACACCTTGCTTGGATGACACTTTAAATCTAAATAGAAAGGATTTCTTATCGGAGGCTTTAAAAAAGTTTGGTATTAAAAGCTTGCCATTGATGCGCTATTGTTTGTTAACCGTACGTAAGTGTAAACGGTGCCAGTTAAGTCAGCGGTGAGATAACGTTTATGGATTTTAACCAGAATTTGTAAAAGCCAGTTTGGTTAAACCGCAACGCACAAAAGAAAAGATCGTGAAGGAATTTTTCATATAGTCTATAGTGTCTTACGAAAATCAAGAACACGTTTTGTATCATCGTTTAAAATTCAGTAGAGAATGTCACTTTTGATTTCTTTCTATAATGTATTTTGAACAGAAGCAAAACTCCAAACAGGAATATGTTATCGTACACTGCATATACACAAATGATAGCCTTCTTTATCTTTCATCTGAAGGTTCTCTAATTGTAGACACCCCACTGAGAGGAACTGAGTGCCAAGTGAAGCCCAGGAAAGGACGGCGCACAAAGCGCACGACTTTCGCACGAAGCAAAAGGTACCACACTGTAAGCCGTCACGTGAC
Organism: Siderastrea siderea; assembly: GCA_964030785.1. Lineage (NCBI taxonomy): Eukaryota > Metazoa > Cnidaria > Anthozoa > Scleractinia > Rhizangiidae > Siderastrea > Siderastrea siderea. The sequence goes on from OZ034968.1 coordinate 65,460,015, forward strand.
CGATTCAAAGTTATTTATTTGCTGTAAATCTCGAATTTTGGCACCTCTCTCCAAAATTCTTCAAGACATCAATAGCTTTATATCGTAACAACATTCCCGTCCTTTCCCTTATCAGAATCACAATTTTCGATCTCTGCACCACTGATCAAACCATCCGTGTGACGAACTGTTCGCGAATGCAAATTTCTGATCTCTTTTCATTGGAAGACTTGCACAAAAGGCGCTCACGACAAAAATATCCCGTGTATGGGAGGTGTATTTGACAAATTACCAATTACCAAGTCGCACGTGAAGCGTGCAAAGTCACGTGACGGCTAACAGTATCGTACCTTTCGCTTCGCTTATTGCGTGTCAGGTGAAAATAATCAAGGACGCTTATTCTCACTCAAAACGCTTCAAATCACCCCAAAAGGCCATTAAATGGCAATTAATACAACACAGAAACAAGGTGAACCATGTGTTATTGTGAATTATTTCGCATTTATGGCAATTAAAGCGTATTTGTTGCATTTTTCCTACAAACTCTTATATTTTGCCGAGGTCATTAATATATGCAAAAAGGAACAGGCTCCTCTCAAAGTGAGCTTGGGAGACCTGTGACTGTACTACAGAACATTTCGTGGGTTAATCATGTTAGGCGCAAACAAGAATTCTGTCTACCAGGAACTAGCACCGGTTGCAAATTACACGTCATGCGAAGATGAACACGATGTGAAAAAACACGGCGAAAATTGATCAGGACTATTGCAATCATTACAAGTGGACACCGTAAATGCAAACGATATTAAACGTGTTATTGATTTTCTGATAACTATTCACATAATTATGACAACATGAAAATGAACATCTCAAAAACGCTATTGAAAGCCAGCCACTTCACAAGCTTTCCTCGCTAAGGAAGGAAAGAATAACTAAAATGAAAATTTCTTCTCGAGAAGAAAATTTCATAATTGTCATTGCATTTTCATAAAGAAAATAAAACTTTGCTTTCTGTACACTGGCAAAAGGTGTAACACTTAATCACCACACCAAGTTACAACTCATGATCAACTCAATTTGACCTCTCACTTACGCTCTTCATCCTCAACTAGTAGCTTAACAGCTCTCGGATCCCAGTCTTAAGTAGGTGTGCAAATTTTTCTTTCTAAAACGCTCTTACAGCCGTCACTCGAAGGGAATTTCAGGGGAACATGGTTCGGGTGAAAACGTCAGCTCCATTTCACATGTATATTTAAATGCGTGTTAACGTACTCGTTTTTCGTTGTATTATATAAAGACAACCCATTCTTAGGCAAGATTTCCGCACAGCCCCATACTTCATTATGCATACAGCTCTTTGTTTAAAGAAAACAAAAGCGCGTATTTCTAATGCGCATTTCTAATGACTCCTTTTGTTCAACAAAGTTTATATTTTTTTTCTAAGTCCATATGGGCTTAGACAAAATTTACGGATTTCGGGTCAAAAATACGGAAAATCGAGCAATTTTTTAACAATTTGTGCACTTTTCCCGTGTTTTTAAATCCGTCTCGAGTGTAAATTGTTAGAAAAAAAGCGGATTTAAGTCGTAAGGTTAGCAATAAATGAGGTTATGGACAGCGCGTATTTTGTTAACGTAAACCACATAACATTTTAAAAATAAAAGGTTTTCTTACCCTTCTTGTGTCTTTTGTCGTTTATTTTTTTTATTTCATTTACTTATTTCTTTATTTTTGCTTTCCTTGTTAAAATGGAGACAATGCTTGTGAAGGAGGAATTTTTCGTATTTTATTCTTGCTTTCCCTGTTGAAATGTAGCGTGGCCGAATTACGAACGCTGCATAAAGTGGTACTCCGGGAACTGAGCCATTTATGCGTCCTTGCGGACCTCACAAAGGGCGACGATAGGCTTGATAATGTTGCCAAAAGGATGCTTGTTATAATGCTGATGCTACATCCACTCCTATAGGTAGCTTTCGTAGAGTTCTTTGGACGTTCCTGTGCGGGGCAAACCTCGGTGCCCAAGTCTGCGAAGTTTAAGCTGTACTAGTTCACTGTGGGATGAATATAGCCCTCATTTTGTAGGTAATCATAAGCTTTCCACTTGGCGCCCATCACGCGTGTTCCTGGCAAGATGTGTGCGCGTATGATGGGCAAAAAGTGTATCTTTATCACTGCGCTCTACCGGAACAAGGAAGCAAGCCTTCATTTCACGGCCGCCGAAGAATGGATCGAGCAGAAGAGTGCAATGCTTGTCCTTTTTGTTCAATTGAGAACCAATGGGTGGACAAAAATAAGTCATTTTTTCGTGCAGTGAGCTCTCTTTGTAATAGAAGTAATTCAGATGTAAATTTCGTTGAATTTTAATAATGTTGATTGGTAGCTAAACATAAAAATAATTTATCGCCGAGAAAATGTCAACAAATCACCGTGGTGTAGTGGTATAGTAGATGGACAGCTAATCCAAAGATAAGATGAAGAGTGAGAGTTCGAGGCAAGCCGAGGGTAAATCCAAAGGAAAAAAGAAGAAAAAAACTGGTAAGGGACTGGGTAAGAGAAAAATAGAAGAAAAGAGGAGGAACGGAAAAGAAGGAGTGAGAGAAGAGAGAAAAAAAGGCAGACGCAAATAAATCCATTTTTATTGAAAAAGTAAGTAGTAATTATCAATGTATATATTCAAAGGGCCATTGTCTTAAAAAACAATAGAGCGCATGCATAATTAATTTATTCTGCATGCATAATAAAGTATGGGGCTGTGCGGAAATCTTTCCCATTCTTACCTTAGACAGCAACCTTTTTTCCAGTAATACAAGGCCAAAAAGGTCTTGAGCTATGACTTCTACTATCTTCGTAAAGAGATAAAGGAAAACCATGCGTTTATGCAAATTACTCGTAATTGCAAAGAGATAAAGGCAAACTATGCGCTTATGCAAATTACTCGTACTATTTGAAAAACGAGGGCGATCGAGTGTTTCATTGGGTTTCCAAACACGAGTAAACAGATGAAAGCACGAGGCTACAGGTTTTCGATGGTTTGGAAACCCAATGAAACACGAAGCTGAGTTTTTAAAATTACTTGTCCAACAACTACAATTACAAAATTGTCTGTGTAATTAGCGGTGCCTATTCAGACAGTTCTTTGTTTGTTATATTTGTTACATTGGAATTCGATCTTGTAACCTATTGGCTATAGGCTCAGTCTCCAGCCGTGAGTGTCTCGATGCGCCCGCGATTCTTGCCACCTTCACAGCTGGGCGCACGGGTTTGGTTATTGTTTAGACTGACCAATCAGAGACAAGCCCCCTGAAATTTGCGGGGCAGAATGCGTGGCATAATTTAGCGAGATTTCGTCTTTCTCTTGAAATTTCACACATTTAGGAGGACGTTTCAGGCATACTTTTCGCATTTCGCTTTTTTTCAAAACGATAAAAAAAAACAGATAAAATTTAAACAAATGACGTGTGGATTGTCTGCATAATTATTAAAATTGTAATGACGTCACGGACATGCAATCAAACCCGTGCACCCAACCGTGAAGGTGGCGATGAATCGCGGGCGCATCGAGACACTCACGGCTGGAGACTGAGCCTATATTGGCTACTGAGGTTATCCATTTGTTGGCTTTTTCACGGCTATCTGGCATCCACTTGTTAGGCTTTTGTTTTTTGCAACTGTCTGTAATCATTATTGATTGTGTATCTCCCGCTTCGTGGTCGTTTGATTGCGGCGAAGTACTTTGCTTCGCCATGGCTCATAGGTTCAGACCAGCAAAGACAAAGCAAGAAGAAGAACTTTGCATAGAAAGGGCCGTATCAAAGTCGACCCTTTACAAATACACATGGGCAGCTTCAATTTTTTTGGAATGGCAAGGAGTGCGGCCGTTAAAAGTACCAACGTTGGAACAACGTGGCTTGTTTAAGGATTTAATCTTTAATAAGATCTTCACAAAGTCCAGTCCTTGGATGTGTCTTTGGCTTTATCTCGGTGTAAGAACCTGTGAAACTCACGGATGACGTAAAATAAAGGAAACAAAATATTTTAAACAATAGCGTACAGCATAACAATAGGTAAAAAACAAAGAAAATCTTGTCAGGTTCTTACACCGAGGTAAACTCGTGCCTTTAGTTGAGATGGATGCTTTAAGCCTAAACTACTGGATGACGAAATTTGTTCAAGAAGTGACAAAGCCGTCCAAGGAGAAATATCCTCCGAAGACCCTGTATCAGATTGTGTGCGATATACGTCGTTACCTGAGCGGAAAAGAGCCTCGGCGCCCAAGAATTGAATCCTTTGGATCCAACAGACAAAAGGTGCAGTTCTGTTTCGCAGTTAATTGTTTAAGATATTGATTGAAATAGTAGTTTGGATAGGTATTTATGGTTGTTTCCTTCCTTCACTGATTTTGTATCTTTCGCCGCGCCCTTGACGCTGAGAAGAAGAATTGTTATTAGTAAAAGCTATTTTGTTAACGTTGTTGTTGTGTTGGTTTTCGAATATGTAAAGAAAGAAACATTTTCCACATGTGTTTCAAATCTGTTGAAACACATGTAGTTTTCCGGATTGGTTTTCTAAACTCATCCACCTGACCAGAAAAGAGTGTTCTGGTTGGCTAATAACAACTTGAATAATTAATGAGTTTGAGATGGTTAGATACACCCTCAAAATGGCCAATGGGAAGCCGATAAACTCTCATGTGAGTCGCCAGATGCTTCTAATTTATACCATGGATCAGCTTAGTACCCAGGCGTTCTCCTCCCGCTCATTGGACTCGACTTGCCATTCGGTGACGTCACGAAATTTCGCGCCAAGCCGTGTGAACGAGAAGAGAACGCCTGGGTACTAGGCTGACCATGGATGAGTGGTCTGGAAGAAGCAATAGTGTGTGTCACAGCAATGGACCTTTTCACCAATACAGCAGCCATATTGATTTTGCCCCCTGGGTATCCCATAGTACTCATTGAATTTTATTTATGCCTTTTAGTGATAATGCAGCATTATCACAATAATAGAAACAATCCAGTATTATGGGATGCCCAGGTGGCAAAATCAATATGGCTGCTGTATCGGTAAAAAGGTCTATTGGTGACGTCATTTGGTTTCCAGAAATGAAAAGTGCTTGGACTGTTTATTTAGTTTTCATTCAACAGATCAGTTCCAAACTTGGCAGGATTTTCCTTTGTAGTTTGCTTTCATGTGGTGTTGGTCAGTTTACCACAGTGTTTAACAAAATAATTTTCAACGACGATTTTTAAACTGGTGTGATAAAATTAGTCAAAAAAAGGTTCGGGACGTCTTTAACGCAGAGTTTTTGCGGCAACATGTTGCAATGTTCCAATTAAAAGGAAGCTTTCAAAGAAAGTTAAAAATCTTGCAACCTTTTTCTATAACAAAAAACATTAATATGACAAATTATTTTAACACTAAATTTTCATACTGCATCAGATGTCGTGCGGATAAAGGTTAACAAGGACCAGGAAACCACGGTGAATGAAAAATAAATAAATAAATAAATACATAAATGACAAACATAAACAAAATAAATTTAAAAAGCTAGTGTAACGTCGCCATAAGTGTACTTTTTACTGAGAAATGCCTTACTAGAAAAACAAATCATCACATCACAAAATTTACCATACGTTGCGGCTACTGTACATACTTGTTTATGAACCATTTACATAAATGTTGTGTATAGAAATATCTATAGGTTCCCGCGCAAAATATATCAGTCTTGTTTTCACTCTAACAGTCAACGTTGTCACAAAATTGATCTTCGTCAATAGCAGAATTTGCTCCCGTAGTTATTTATATGATTTATCAAGGACATTTTAGTAGCCAAACCTCTCCGGAGCCATTGTTTGAAAAAAAAAAAACAAAAAAAACAGGGAGTCATTTGAATGGCGGGTGGTAACTCGAGACTGATATTTAGAGGAGTACTGCGCATGCACCAAGAAAGTAACTCACACAGTACAATATATTTAAAAGATATTCGAAATGACGTGAAAGAAAAGAAACAAGCAAAACAGTGAATCTTGTGAGTTTCGAAAAAGGCTGATATATATGGAGGGGTACTGCATCAGTAATGTAACTATAATATGCAATAGAATATGTTTAAAAATATTTTAGGAATAAAACCTGAATCAGGTTACCCTATTCAGCTGGGGTGGAGGGGGAAACGGGCAAAGTGCCCGCACTGACATTGAAAACTTATAACTTTTTTAATATGCGAGCAAAAAAAAATAATCTGGGAACCATTTCATTGGATTGCAGTCATTGTTCAATCATATTTTGGTAGGTAATATTCCTTCTGGATTTGAAATTTTCGTGTTTTAAATGAAAACGTTTAACTTTATTGTGCTAGTTTGTAGATTTTTAGATCGTTTAAGTGTTCTTAAATTGGTTTTAATAACGTTTTTGCCAATTTTAGTGGTTTGGGAGATTTTGGGAAGATCAAGATATCCAAGATGACGGATACAAGATGGCCGCCGTTTGGAAATTATGCCCTAATTCCCAGGTCATGTGACATTATCATGTCCTGTTATCAGTCCTTAAAAAAAATTGTGGACGCAGTATGTACTCTGATAGCCTGCTTAGCAGTCCTTTCCGTTTCCTTTTAGCCAAGTGGGAGAAGCGTAAACGACTGCTACGTAGGCAAGCTCTCTGAAGTTTCGTTGCTTTCATACTTTCGGAGTTAAGGAGGGCTCCCCTCCCCCTCCACCGGTTCAGTATTTCTAGGAAAGCCGACGCTGAATAGGGTTAAGCATACGGTTAGAGCAGTTTTCACTTGACTGTCGAAAGTAATTCGCGTTTTGCTTTGGTTTTGCTTTACTTCGCTCTCTGATTGGTGAAAAAAACTCGCGCCACTTTCTCGACCAATCACTAGTAAAACTCAAACCACTCGCAACCTGCTCGCATGCGTTTTCCCGCGCTTGGCGCCTGTCACATGTAATTGCTTCGAGTTCTGATTGGTTCATTGGGTAATTTGTGTTTGTTGTGATTGGCTGGGGTAATTACTTTGGTTTTGGTTTTACGACACTCATTTGAAAACCGCTCTAAAAAGTGCGACATTATTCTCAGTGACTTTCACGACCGACATACATTTTTCTTTGAACATTCCACGTGGGATTATCTTTGCATGGTCTCGGTTCAAACCGCCATTCAGAATTAAACACACGGGGATCGAACCGTGTAAACAGACATAAACTTGAAAATTTAGGTATGGGTTGAGCATTTTTTATGCCATCATTAGCATTCAGCCCCAAATACCGCATCTTATCAACATACGCACCGTGTACCCCTAAATACGAGTCACAGACATTTTTGATGTTATCAAAGGAGCGAGTAAAAGAAGCTGGAGGACTATCGTGCAACCTGGTATCGTGGAAAAAGACTTTTTTAGAAATGTTATCTAACCACAAACCTATCTGTTGGTAAGCGTGTGGATGACAAAGCATCGTGCTTTCGTTTTGTGCCAAAAATCCAAAAATTTATTGATGATATCTTTAGAGAATATCATAAAAGCTTCATCCATCCAAGTTATTCCAGCTTCGCAGTGAAAGTGTTCCCAGATAAGGTTTTTCTTCGGACGCCTTGGAAGCTCAAATAGAAGCCTCTTTAAGCACAGGAAATAATCATCGTCTATTCTGAGAAGATACCGAAAATCAAATTTAACCATGGCCCATTTAATATGGTACAGGAAGCGAAATCCGAACTCTCGGCCTCCAAGAAGTGGTTGGAGCTCTATATCCTTGTATCTGTTTCTTTCTTGCCTTGTAAGGCTACGCTGAACATGGTCTTGAATCAATCCATCGGTGATGAAAACACACTTGACCTGTTTAATGAGGACAAAAATGACGTTACCCTTTTGCGTTTATGTGCAGTGTTAAGCAGTAATTAGCCATTCAGAATTCGTGGGAAATGTTGCAAAAGGTACCTGAGACACGCGACATATGTCCATATTGGTCGCAGATTATTGTTTTACAAGTGTTTCCGGACAGTTCAGAGTTCAGAAAACAAAATAAAAAGCTTACCCAAATGTTTGACTAACAGTAATCACAAATTAAAAGCGTGCATTCGCATTTCTGATGCTTTTCAACAACAAATTCGTATTAGAGAGGACGGTTAAAAACAAGATGTAAACAGCAGTACGGTGCGTAGCCTATATCTCCTTAATAGGAGACGTCTCCCCCAGCACGCAGACTATACGGTGTGAGGGAGCCAACATTTTGCGGCTACGTTTTTGGCCGCATGAAAACGTAGACTTTTGACAACGTATTAGGGCAGTGTAAGGGGTTTGAGTTCTCTCTAGTGGATGTTTTGCGCCTACTAGCTTACCTGGCCCCCAGTACAGTGTTTCCACCATGTGTCCCTTATTGCCTGCCGTCTGTCAGATCTTTGTGGTGCAGTGCTAACAATAATTAACAGCAGAACGTTTTCCTTATTATTTCCCATGTCTTTGAAATCAATAAGTGGAAGGGAAGTTTCGTTAGCTATATTTTCCTGTTCAGAATGGATGGTTGTTGTTGTTGTTGTCTTTGTTGTTGTTTTAGTTTTTGTTGTTGTTGTTGTTGTTGCTGTTTTTGTTGCTGACTCTGTTGTTATTGTTGTTGGGACTGGTGCTACTGCTTCTATTAATGTTGCTGCTATGAAACTGTTTTGGCTTGCATTTAAGAGGCTTTCTTCTTGCAGCGCGCTTCTCCAAGGTAGAAAATGAATGTAAGCTACCAATACCATTATGCAAGGAAACGCGAAAATAAACATCCAATAAGTCAGAATCTTTGGTGACCATCTGCTCTTCATGGCAAGTCTATAAGCCTATAAACTGAAAAAGTGAACGTTTTTTAAAGACACTGTTTCGACCAGCTTTATATGGAGAAGATTTTAGTCACTTTCCCGCAGGCCTCTCACAGGATGATCCTAGCTAGAAAGAAAGAAAAACAAATTCTTTATCAGTTGAAGCAATCATTCTTCTCTAATTCGGCCCAAATGTATTTAGTGTATTACACATACTTGCTATATACATGTATATTAGTCTAGCATTCGCGAAAAAAACGTAAACTTGAAACGTTATTATAGTCAAATTTGCTGTGACTTTAAAGAAGAGAAGTTATAATGGAGGAAAGGGAACAACCTCAAATCGGACCACTCAGGAAACAACGTCTCACCGGAACAATGAGGACCGAAACCCACCAATCACAGCCGACCATCGTGATACAAATGGTGGCGCGTAACCTGTCGACCTCATCGTAAGCAGTAAGCAGTAAGCAGTAAGCAGTCGTCATGTCGCTTTCTAAAACTCAAACGATTCGGTCGTGAGACAAACGATTATACACTTTGTTACTGTTTTTGTTGTTGTTGTTGTTGTGGTTGTTGTTGTTGTTGTTTTTACGTAATCTGAGCTTTTTAAAAGATCCCCCTGGGTAGGCTACTTACCCTTTTTGTACACGAACAACTTTCGCCAAATTCAAGATGAATAGGAGTATGCTGGGTTACTGAAAGCTTTTGTTCAAGATTAAAATAATGCTCTAATGTGTCTTATTTTGGCGTCGGTTTTACTCCACTTATTTTCTCCCAATCATTAAAAGTTCGCGAAAATTGAATCGGTGGGAATTGATCCACCCATGAAAATTGTAAAGGTACTGCTCGCATGCTAGACACAAATGTTATAGGGTCGTTGTTATTCTCAGGTTATTCCACATACATTATAATCAAGACTTAGGTCGTGCAATTAAATCCTAGAAATCCTTGCATTATTTAGGGCAAAGAAAACTGTGTTTTATTGTTTTTCAGAGTGCAGAAAAAATGCAGAAATTTTCGGTACTTAGCAGACTAAGTGTAAGAACGTAGACAAACGATTTCGTAAACAAAAAGAAAAGAAAACACTAAGTGAAGAAATAATTTGAAACCTTTGGAAACTCAAGCTTCGCTTTAGTTTAAATTCTGTATCGTATAGGATGTAAAGAGTCCGAAACTTTGCATGATTGTGTTGTCATAAGCACCAGCTTCGGACATTGAGACCTAGTGCTTTCTACGTTTATCTCGTGTCATGATCAAATATTTCAGTGCGAAGGTGATTAAATAGCACTCTTTGCGTTGTCGGTTGCTTCCAACCCAAATTTTGCTGGCAAAGTGCTTCCTGAGAGCCTCAAGTGCGCTTAAGATACGCAGAGAAATTTTTTAAAATGGCCAAAATAACTGGTTACTTTCTATGGAGTTCTTATCACTCCAAAAAGGATCGACGTATTTACTGTGGTAGTGGAGTTAAGTTAACTCCATAAAAAGGTAAATAGCAAGAATAACTTTATTTAACTTCAGAGGCTAAATTGACCCACAAAATAGATTATTTTATATCTAAAATTTAACTCTAGTTTTGGAGTTTAAATCTATAGCTCTTTGGAAATTACTACGCACTTAACTAGTAACGTTCATTCTAATCAGTACTGCTTTCTTTATTTTATGACCAAGAGCCAACATTCCAGTTGACAAATAACAAGCTATTACTATTCCTTCCAACAAACGTAATAATGAACCCATAAGGGAGAAATATTAATGAAACCTTCGATCCCGACGGTATTCGACCGTACGACCTCTGGAACAGATCACCCATAATGACTGCTCTACCAATTAAGCCACAAGGACAGCTTCGGAGCAGTCGTGTGTAATTTAAGACATGTTCGTGTTTCATGCCTTCCAATTGTTACGAAACATTTCAATTTCTCCTGGGTAAATACTGAAGAATAATTACATCACTGAAATACTTAAAACACTTTTAAAATACTGTGTGTGTAATCAAGTGAGATTGGTCATAGTTCCAACACAATGGACACATTTATATTTAAAATAAAGCTTATAATGATATAGATGCTGTCAGCCTCGAAATTCAATATTGATTACCATTGAATCACACGATTGCAAAATGATTCATCAAGAGAAATACAAAATTGCCGGAGTTATCGGGAGCTAAATTGCTCAGTGTAAAAATGGTGTGGCTGATGGGAAACTGCCGGCTTTTGGTTCAAGTTAGCCTGTATTTGAGTCCTCGATATTTTTGTGTATATATATTCCCGGGTGTATTTAAATGAAGCAATGAAATATATTTCAAACGAGAAAAAAAATCCGTTTAACGTTTGACGCATTCTTCTTGATTATCCATACTTGGAACAGTTATTTTTAAAAAGGCGCGGTTATTCAATAGTCACCAAACCAACGCATATTTTTCATGATCGCCTTAGCACTGCGAACCTGGCGAGGTTTTTAAATCTGTTTCGCCACTTTGGGCGACATTTGTGGCTCTGATAGGGCATGTCGAGTGACTGAAATCCGTCGATAACGGCGACATATTTATGGAATATCTAGTAAAAACAGAATAATAACCGTGCACGTTAAAACGATTGACCTGTGACTGGTGTTAAAACATTACAATGATTATTGTCAAATGGCAAAAAAGCTCAGCTATAAAACTGATATTGTACAATCGTAATACGGTAAAAACTGTCTTTAATCATAAAAGTTCTCATGGTCCCTTGTTTGAGTTCGTGAGTGAGCTATCATTCGTGACATTGCGACTATGCAAAAAGAATTGTTTGGCTCGGAGTATCATCGGAGCAGCCCGTGCACAATATCATTCGGTTAACTGCATGTTTTTTGTACGATTTATGAAACTGTTATCTCGATTTTGATTTCTCTTTTTTATTTGCGGTCAGTACAGGTATTCTTAACGACTTTCAATTTGTTGTCTTCTAAACCTGACAGACCACTGATCTTCTTTCCGGCAAGTTTTCGTTTTTGTGAGAACCGGAATTCAGGTGCCAGATGATATAGCTTCTTCAAGAACCATGACTAAATATCTGTTCCTATTTGCCTTATTCTATTTTATGCCAATGTCAAAAGTCGAACTTCACACGAAAAGAACAAAATCATATTCTAGTTTCGAACTTAATTATAATTTGCAACGACCAATTAACACGTTCTGTATCCGTGTGAAGCAGACGGATAGAACGTGTTGGTCGATCCAAATACACCTGGACGAACGTAATTCAGCCAAACGTCGAACCTTAATTCGCTCAATTGAGTTCGCCTCATGTGAAGCTCGACATTCGAGCTGGGCCGTAGGGATACATACTATCACAGCTGCACTTCTTAAATTTTGTTTCCCTAAAAAAAAAATTGTTAGATAAATGTTTATTTTACGTGTTCAATCTCCTTTATTTTTTTCATGGAACACTGAGAAAAACAAAAGCGGGTTATTTGCTATGGCGAACCCATGGTTTGAAAACAAAGTTATCTTGGCTAGTTATGACTTTCTCTCTGCTTTAGTCTTTAGATTTTTTCTTCAAATAAACGGCTACGAAATCTTACCTTGCCTCACACTACGAAATGAAATCCGGGGGGTGGGGGGAGGGGGAAATGAATTTGGCAGACCGACTGGTTACAATTACTGTATTATAGCTTATAGTTCGGTAACAGCGACTATGTAATGCGCAATTTATTTGAGCAAATTTTCGCTTGGAAGCCCTTTTTTGGACTTCTCTCTCCTTCAAAAACATGCAGTGTTCTGTAAATTGTTGTTTTCTAAATGCTTAACAACAAGATTAATATTTTAGCTTAGTGGCCTTGACACTGACAATATTACAAAACTACAAATATGATCGTACAATATTGTCGTAATTCTTGATACTTGCTCAACGCAAGTTTGTTGATTCTGCTCGGAACGAAAACAAAGATCTCAAACTTTCAGTATCAAGCCGCGTTCGCTAAAAAACGTAAAATGTGAAATATCCCTTTCAAATATAAATGATCAATCAAAAGGAGCGGAAAATAAAACGTGCTGAGGTCTGCCTCTAATAACAACAAGAAAAATATTTTATCTTAGTGGCCTTGACACTGACAATATTACAAAACTACAAATATGATTGTACAATATTGTCGTAATTCTTGATACTTGCTCAACGCAAGTTTGTTGATTCTGCTCGGAACGAAAACAAAGACCTCAAACTTTCAGTATCTGAAGCCGCGTTCGCTAAAAAACGTAAAATGTGAAATATCCCTTTCAAATATAAATGATCAATCAAAAGGAGCGGAAAATAAAACGTGCTGAGGTCTGCCTCTAATAACAACAAGAAAAATATTTTATCTTAGTGGCCTTGACACTGAAAATATTACAAAACTATAAATATGATTGTACAATATTGTCGTAATTCTTGATACTTGCTCAACGCAAGTTCGTTGATTCTGTTCGGAACGAAAACAAAGATCTCAAACTTTCAGTATCAAGCCGCCGCATTCACTAAAAAACGTAAAATGTAAAATATCCCTTTCAAATAGAAATGATCAATCAAAAGGAGCGGAAAATAAAACGTGCTGAGGTCTGCCTCTAATAACAACAAGAAAAATATTTTATCTTAGTGGCCTTGACACTGACAATATTACAAAACTACAAATATGATCGTACGATATTGTCGTAATTCTTGATACTTGCTCAACGCAAGTTTGTTGATTCTGCTCGGAACGAAAACAAAGATCTCAAACTTTCAGTATCTGAAGCCGCGTTCGCTAAAAAACGTAAAATGTGAAATATCCCTTTCAAATATAAATGATCAATCAAAAGGAGCGGAAAATAAAACGTGCTGAGGTCTGCCTCTAATAACAACAAGAAAAATATTTTATCTTAGTGGCCTTGACACTGAAAATATTACAAAACTATAAATATGATTGTACAATATTGTCGTAATTCTTGATACTTGCTCAACGCAAGTTCGTTGATTCTGTTCGGAACGAAAACAAAGATCTCAAACTTTCAGTATCAAGCCGCCGCATTCACTAAAAAACGTAAAATGTGAAATATCCCTTTCAAATCTAAATTAAATGATCAATCAAAAGGAACGTGCTGAGGTCTGCCTCTAATGCAAAAGATAGTAATTACTTCTCACAAATTTCCATTTGAAAAATTTGGCTGCACTATGATCGTCAGAAAGTGGCATATTTGGTTTCAAATTGGCTTTTCATTGGAAATGTTGTAGAAAAAGGGTTGGAAGTATTAAACCAGCATCATATCGTGAGTTCCGCGTGCAAGGGCTTAACATCATTATTCCCAATACCTTTTAAACAACGAAAAACTACTCGCAGTGCTTGTTTGTGCAGAAGAAATTTGTCGCTCTTGCCACATCATGCCAACAACAGCGCCGTAACAGAGAGCAATATGAGATCACAATGAATATATAGAGGGCATCCTCACTAGTGAGGATATTGGAAAATACGCCACTCGAGTCTCGGATGTAGTTTCGTATGAACTTTACGAGTGATCTATGTTCCACTAAAACACTCTTGTCTATATAAGAAATGAATATATGACTTTGCGGAGTATTTGAACTCACAATTGACCGCTCGCAACATATGAGGCCTTGGTAGCTCAGTTGGTTAGAGCATCACACTAGTAGCGTGATGGTCACGATTTCAAATCCCGTCCAAACCATCGAACTTTTTTTCAGGCTTAATCGTAATTTCTTTAATTGCGTGCATCACTGCGAGGTTCATTTTCTTCATTTGAGAGAGCGACATCCTAAAAACGTGAGGATCAAAGCCCTATATACTTTACTGCGAAATTGACACTATTTATTTTTAGTATACCAAACCGATGGACAACGTTTCTCTCGCGCTCTGATTGGCTACTCAAACTCGGGATAGTATCTGCTAGTCTCCTCCCGGCATTTTTCTGGATTTCGCGTGTTCAATACCTGAGTATTAATGTTTGTTCTTTTGTATTTGGGGCAAATAAAAGAATCGATAAAACAGAGAAGCACGAATCCATGTGAATTAATTACAGTCACGCAAAAGAAAAGCAAAACAAAAAAAAAAAGGGAAAAACATTTTGGAATTCTTTTTTCTGTAGCCAAAATACAGATTATAACGCTAACTGCAGCTAATGTTTTCACCTTTTTAAATTCGTCTAATATCTCCTTGAGGTTCTGATCACACTATTTCTCAACGAAACACTCACCTGAGTAGAAAATGGACATGAAGAAAAGTCACCTTCCTGCGGAGTTGTGAACGTTTAACTCGATTTTCTGATTTAGACTTGTTTTTCACAAGTTAGAACGTCACTGTTCTAAAGAAATACTTGGACTTCGCTTGGCAGCAAATAAATACCGTGCATTCTTCATTAACAGCAACTAACAGAATTACGAAATAAAAACTCACCTGTCACGAAAACTGTCCAGTATTCCTTTACCAAATGAATATTCCCTTACATTAACAGAAGGACTGACTTAAGCGAAAGGTTTTTACTTCAACTAACTCTCTTAGAGTTAATCTGAAGAAAGAAAAGGCAACATTAACTCGAATAATCTCAGTTTGAACGTCATCTTTCGTTATGGACCCGCCCCTTCGGAGACTAATCATTTAGAATCTTTCAAGACCCCTTCACACATGTATGAGACAGCTTTCACACTTAGGTACTGGCATGGAACCTGTGAGTAAATCACATTTGGCAGCATAGAGCCTTTCCATGGCCAGTTTGCAGATTCAGATTACAAAAAGGTAAGAGCGTGGCCTGTGAACAGGTTTCTTACTGAGGAAAATAGTGCGAGAAAAATCGGCAAGCAGTGCAAGCCCGTAGTGCGAGGCGCACTACGTGCCCTATTGCTCACTAAGGAACCCCCGTGTTCACAGAGCAACACGAGCACGAATCTGGGGACGAATTACCTCGGAACTCAGAAAATAGTGTGCAAACTGGTACTAATACCAGCAAAATAACGTCATAATGTAAAATGGCTATTCAGCGCCCTAGTACAAGGTCTCTACCTTGTATCCAGTGCCTCAGCACTGAGCTTGGGAAATGGGTACGAGATTACAATCAAAATATGCCGCATGAAGATGCCAGAAAGTGTCTCGATAAACTTGCTGACAATTCCATCCTTGTTCACTGTAGTATGGAGGAGTAAATATTTCGCAAAACAAAAACGTCTTTTAGAAGAGGATGCCCTTAATCCTGTCGTAATTTTTTCCATTGAGTTTAAAATCGATAGGTCGCAGAACAATTTCACATGTGCTTATTTTTGAAAGAAAATATGATAATGCAAAGTTTTGAAGAGATTTGAAACATTCCGTGCTCTTCTTGTCTCGCGACCAAATTAATATATTACTACAAGTTCGACGTCATGCTTACATGCTTAACTAAATTCTAATTTTTGTTGCCTTGGGATTAATATCGTCAATTCAAGTCTCAGTCTCCTTCCATTTTTTTCTATAAGCATCCTAAATATTTTCAAAATGCTAGATGTAAACTGGTCATTTTTAAAACAGCCCCATACCAGTCCTCTTTTGATCTTGTTGAACGCTTTCCATTTGATAAGGAGCTATTCTCAGAGTGAGCCAAAACCATGGGCTCCAGGCCAAAACCAAACCTTCGCCATATACAGCCATGATGGGCATTTTACTGAAGGTGATAATAGCAAGTGGTGTGGCATACTTCTCGACAAGACATTGACGGTTTAATATTTTCCCCTGAAAAGTTTTCAGTTGCAAGGGATTCTAGGATGGTCTCTAAAATAATTAAATACAATTAGTACTACCACTCTTGACCGTTTTCCTATGCGGTATAGTCATACTGATTTTTACCCTTTAGTTCATTACAATTTGTTTTCAGTATTGGGATTAAAAAAGGAATCAAATTTAATGTGCATTATGAGTTGCCTTGGGAAAAAATATCAATACGGCTGTTGTATCGAGAGAAAATCATTTGTTTTGCTGATGATTGCTAAAAATAATTGACTTATGCTGAAAAGTATCCCAGATGTATTAGTCCACGGCAGTTGCTGGATTACTTAAATTTTACTTCAAAGACTTACAAACAATGTCAACTTCATTTGCTAATTTTTCTACTGTTTCTAAGTCGCGCCAGTCCAACCTATGTTCATTTCTCTTCATTTCAAGACCAATTTGGTTATAATGCCGTTTTAGAACTTGCAAACATGCATTCGTATTGTCCCCAGTGCATGGTGTTTGTGCAAGGTTTTCTACTCTTTGAAGATCATGGTTAAAAAGAACCAAGTTGTTTCTCAAGGAAACTAGAGAGTGATTGGTGCATATCGCAGGTGCACTGCCTACGACCGCGTGAGACAAGCAATAACTAATAAAGATATTTGAAGTCAGAAACTCTGCATAAGGAACATGGAAAGCAGTTTGTGGCTCGGAAAGTATATTTTCTATATGTTGCGAACCAATGGTATGTCCACTAGGAAAGCGTTTATTATATGAGCTCAAGTCATTGCAGATTCTAAGATTCCAGTCATATCGTTCTCTTTCGAAGAACCAGGCATAGCTGATAATTACACAGACAGGTGACATTGTCCTGGTTCCCTGGTGGTAGAACTTCTTGAAGGCTTCCTCAAAGCTGCTTGTGTTAAATCGTTTAAGAATGTATTCTCTACAGTGCGTGAAGGTGTTGCGGTAAAGGTACACAGGGAAATATGTCATGAAATCTGCAACCATTGGCATACCAAGCGCCGTCTCCGTATTTCTCGCCCAATCTTGTACCCAGTGCAAATTCATTGTACACTCGGAGCCTAAAATTCGCGGCTTTTTGCCAGTAAATATTGATGCCTCAGTGACGGGTGTGATGAAGGCAGCGTCCGAGTCCATCCATGCAATTATGCTGTCATTCGTGTACAAATCAATAAAGAAACTGCTCCATAACTGACGGTTGTAACCGAAGGACTTTTCACCAGGAAAATTTAGAATACTTTGGTCCTTCGGCAGAGGTTCGTAGAGCACTTCCAGCCTGTGATCTGGAAAATGCTCTCTAACCTGCTTCGTTAGAATGTTTGCAAATGCATGGTCCCGCTCCGACTCTTCGTCAAGGACTACAACGGTCTTTCCAAATGATGGTGGCCAAAACAGAACAGCAGATCGGTAGAAATCGCAGTAAAAACGAGTCCTGTGCTCTTTTAGTTTACCCGCCATCCTCAAGAATACAGTTATGGGTGTTATGAGGTAGTTGCTCTTGTTATTCCTGTTGGCGCTGATGAATCGGTGAACTCCGCTCTGGTGAACTCTACTGTCATTGTTTGCGCTAGTGAGCTTTGCTCTTATGGTTTTTCGTACTTTCCAACTCATATGAGTCATATAAATTACCGTTATGGTAATGACAACACAGACAAGGGAGAGAAATTTGTTATTGAACCTCCATCGCCCCATCGTCTCCTCAACTCCTAGTTTGTAGCTTTGGTATGAAGCAACTACGGAAAAAGCTGAAAAGAATTAGAATAGAGAACGATCACTTTACGTCCATTCGAATTCATGGTCACGGTTCATGCGATGCATACGATTAATGTAAGGAAATATTGGCAGCTGTCAAATCTCAACAACAAACGCATCACGTCTTTCCAAACAATTGCTTAAAGTGCATATGACAGATTTTTTTTATTTGCCTGATCGAATCTAAATGACATCCTGATATGAATATCAAAAATTATTTTTCGATTTCGATTTTCCTTCCCCGCGCTTTTGCCGTTTAAAAACGTGAAGTTTTACTTCCGGTCATGTCAAAAACCGCGCAAAGGGATGTTATAATCTTTACCTCAGTTATGAACAAGAAAGCCCATTGGGCATTTTAACCGGCCATTCTGACCCTCCCCACCCCTAGGTTTCACAAATGTTAGCGCGATCCTCTTTTTTTATGAACCGGCGTGACGAAAAGTGTGATTGTCTGACACAATATTTTGACTATAGCGGTACTGGATGACGTAATGCTTAAACTCTGATGACTCAGCTTGTCTTTCTTATCGCTTTATTTGTGCTGAAAAACGCAAATTCACTCAAACGTTGAATGTCGATATGAATTCGTCCACAACTGAGAATGCTCACACAGGGACGACGAAGTATTTACTGTTGTGCCTAGACCTTAAATACAAACAGTGAACATAGCAGTAGAATCAAAATATAACACTTGATAAACACGAGCTCGAGCAGATCGTCAGAGTATGGGGCACGTCAAGGCATATCTCATGACGTGATGTTTAAATCCGGTTTGCTAACCCGGTAATCCCCTTGCAAAAGTAAACAAGTGAGCGGGGACGAAAGTCGCCCACGTCTTTGAAAGCTAACGCGCCTGTCGAGCGGCAATCGATTTCGCGCTCACTCGCCTGTTTTTCTTTTCCTTCACTATCTCTGAACGGAAAGTGAGACTGCTCCTAGCCTTTAGCGAACACCACACGCAAACCACACAAATCCGTCGATAATATTCAGATATTTTCGTTCTTTCAATGCAAAAAGACTCCTGACACCTGCCTTATTAATTAATCTCCTTATTAATGACGATTCCTTCGTATCAACTTCTCGCCTCAAATAAACACTCATCTCTCTCCGTTCACAAGAACTATCATGTACTGATGGTGCAATCAACTAATATTGCATCATCATACTAGTACCAATTCCTTCTCTTCCTAGCCCACGCCGGCAAAACGCAACTGTCCTTTTTGTCCACTGCGAAATACAAGTTAGCCAATCAGAAACCTTACAATCCACTTCGCAAACCACCCCCCCCCCCATAAAACGCCAAGGGAAACCGCCTCTCAAGCAGCACAATATTACGCCGCTCCTATACAAAACGCAACTTTCAAAGCAAATCACATTCACAGAAGCGTGATATGCTCCTGACATTCACAAATCCTTCTGACTCCCACATTTTTACACCCCTCAAAATGTCAATCCCAATAAAAAAAAACTCCCGCGCTAAAAAAATTTTCACCATAACCACTAACTAGATCAGACAACACAGCCAATTTCGCATTCAATCTTATTAGCTCCTTTACTCAATTGCGCATGCGTTATACAAGACAAATACAAAACCCCCCAAACTTAAAGGGACACTATCCCGACAATACGCACGCGTGAACGTCAGCTGTTATCTTTCAAAAAAACAATAGAACTGTCACATTGAGGTGACAAGATTACCCCGCGGCCCACGCGGTGATCCGCTGTTTACATCCGCCATTTAAATATTTGCTTTCGTTTTATAGCTCCAAGGAAGCTACAACTTAAATTTCTTGACAAAAAGAGTCTATAGATCACAATCCATGATGCGAAACACAAAATATAAATCACCGGAGATTTTCGGATTTAATTGCAGTGAAAGCTAGAGATTTCTTTGGCGAAACATCACGTCGGACTTTTGTAACAAGAGGACGTATTAGTTCCTATTGTTTTTGGAGGGACAAATATGTCGTTTAGAGTGCAAAATAAGGTCAGCTCGCATTTTCGGCGAGCCATCAGTAGCTCGAAAATTCGCGGATAGGATTCTGTTTCCTAAAATTTTCTGCTGCCTAAATATTCAGTTAAAAAATCCGAACAGATCAATCCGTATTAGCTTTCACAAATATGCTTTTACAAACCTCTGAAGCAATCTTATAAAGCAGGAAATGATATTTCAAGTATTTTGCTAAAATTTTCTCGTTGGGTGACCCTAATTATATACAAAGATCTAACCGAGCGTGATGCGAAACACAAAATCCTGCAACAGAATTAAAAACAATAAGCCAAGCCCGGCGTTATAAACATCAGCAGGGAAACTCGTCACACTGCAGTGAATATTTCAGATCCTTTATTGTCGAAAATATAAACATTTGAGGCGGAAAAACCCCTAAATTTCCTAAATGAGCCAAATTCAACGTACCTGTCATGCAAGAGCGGCATAAAAACCATACTGAGTCGCTTAACAAACGATCAGAAGTCAAACCAACGGAGAATAGCAAACGACGAAAGCCACAAGAATCCACCACTTATGACCTCGATATGACCTCGAGAATGCGACGCCTAAGTTGTAACGGCTCGATTCAGTCAACATTTAAAAATCCTCCGCTCTAAACCCGCTACAAAAAAACAAGAAGCAAAATGGGTCAAAAGACCAAGACAAGGCGCGACGTACAAGTACAAGTAGAAGTCGTGCAGCGTGCAGGCCTTCCAACCCATCAGTTTATGGCTGTGTCGGGCGAATACAGACACCACTGATCCCTTCAGTCGTTTCCATGTCTCATGGGTTGCTTTCTTTATATATACTCTGGTATGCCGCTAGTTCCATTTCTTTTTATTCCTTTCACGATTTTCTGAGCTTTTATGGAGGCTGCCGGGAGAAAGAAGCCTTCGACCGGCGCCATAGCGCTTCCCTCCTCTCGGTCCTCCGTCCAACGGCATTGAAAACAACGCCAAAAAATCCCGATCTCACACAAATTGGAACTTAACGAAAACTGTATATCATTAATCTATAACTGGGAGAAGCTTTTAATTAGGGTAATATTGAACTAAACTGAGCACGATGCAAACGGATTTTTGAAGGTTCTATATCACTTCTCGCGTCTTTTGAATTCGCGACATCCTGTCAGGAAATCAAAGTTTGGAGCATGCGCAGTAACCGGATATTGGTCCTTTAAACAACCCTTTGCTGTTCATATCCGTGTCCATTTTATAAACCGGCGGTCGCCATCATGGCGACGGCCGGTTAATCAACACTGGTCAGTATGTCGGAAGTAAACAGTGCAGAAATTTCGAGTGTCAATTTGCCTAGACGTATTAAATGCAACACAAATGTTTCAGAGAGTCCACAAGAACGCAGACAAATTCTCACTTCCCTTCCGAACTAATCTGACAACAATTTCTTCCGTCATTTGCATTATATTTTGCTGCATCTGATCATAGCGACCGTCTGTTCAGACAACACTGAATCCCGGGTGCATTGTTTCACATCCTGTTGTTGTGTCAAGTTCGCGGCTTCGCGCGAGACAACAGCGCTTCGGGAGATTCGACACATTTCTGAACTTCTTTGCAGCAAAGACAATCTACGGCGTTTTGCAGATGGTTTAAGGCACAGTTACTGCATCTACACGTGTAAGAGTGTGAAAGTATAACCTGCCTAACAGGAGTTTATTTAGCCGAGCGCGAACAAGGTTTATTTAGCCGAGCACAATTATAATATTTACACCGGGAGATGAGAAATCGTGGCACTTCTTACTACGTCTCGAGCGCTACGGTACCATCAAATAGGTTTTTCTAGATTCTGTTTTCTTCGTTCTGTCTCCTCTACCTCTTGATAGTATTCTCTAAGTCAATATTCATCGGCAAGCGGATTGTCTATGTAAGGACCTTTTGGTTAACATGGAAAACTAAATTTCATCGCCTTGGTTAGTTTATTTTTATTATTTCTTTTTGTCTTTAAAACCCCGGCCCAGGATAGTTATTTGAAATGTCTTTTTGGGGGCTCACAGACTTTTCGGACGCAAAAAATTGATATTTAAGTACTATTGTAGTAGTGGATTGCTGGAACTACATCAGTATGTTATAAATATTTGAGATAATGCACACTTTTTCTTAAAATTAACTAACAGAAATGTCAAATAAAGTCTTACCTTTTTTCGTGATCGAGGAGAAATGTCAGTAGAAAGAAAAGAAACCAGTCGGAGTTATCTGCAACTCCGTTATAATTCGACAGTTGTGTGGTGTGTGAAAGGACAGAATACAACGACAGTTCTGCAGTTCAAATATACTTCTCAAAGTGGACATGAAAGGTTGCGCACATATTGGCTCCTTCGACCAAAACGTGCGCCCACGTCATTGTCACTTAAATCGCCAGAGGAGTGTTGGAAGCAGTTTACTGATATGGTGAGCAATTGTCAACGTCGTCAATTTTCGGCAAAGTTGCGTGCTAGGACATCGTCACCCAATACTGTGGACATAAAAGGTTTGACGCCAGTTGGCTCTTTCACGTCATTTGAATATAATTCTACAACTTTGTGATAACATAAACAGAAAGACAGGAATTAACGACAGTTTTGCAATTCAAATAGTCTTCTTAACGTTTATCACAAAGGGAGCAAGGGAACACCAGCATTAAGAATGTTGACTCTTACATCCGGAAGACAGCAAGAGTGACACGGTCTTGGCTTGCGTGTCGGTTCATCGCTGCCATTACGGTGTACATAAAAGGTTTCACACTCACTCCAAAATGACGCCCACGTAATTGTCATTTAATTCGACAGTGGAGTACTGAAGCAAGCAATTACTACGACTAGCAATTGTTAATATTGAGTATATTTTGTAAAAGTCACCCAGAGTTAAAAGAGCTGATTTGACCTGACCTGAACATGATTTGACCCTAATTTGACTTTTGACATATCATGATTTGACCAAATTCCTTCACTATAAATTTTGACGAGAGGTGGAGATCGAAGAAGAAGCACACAACGAGAAAGATAAATTTTTTATCCATGAGGGATATGTTCAATATTGCACCTGAGATGGAAAGACGGACCGAAGATTAAGTGTATTGGATCTTGTAATTTGCTGAAAATCTCTTGAAAATTGCCATAGCCATTAGTTATTGTAAAACCAGTCACGAATACTGAATCAGGGATAGTCTTCGAGTATAGTTTGAGTTCTTCGTGGCAATCCTTAGTTTGCATCACTGCTAGGACATGTCTCCGAGTAGTGTAAGTTCTAACAAGGTACGAATACAACCCTGGTATTCTGTTTTTTGTACCGTGGTGATCTTCAGACGTACTGACTTACTTAACTCGAACGATTATCGAAAAAAGTATTCGTTGTTGGAAGAAAATATTACTTACGCCTTCACCAAGAACGTTTTTTTTCGGTTGATTGCTCGTTAAATTGCTATTTAGCCCAGAACTTGAAACTGTGCCCTCTCTGATCTGCGCACCAACACAAACTTGTCACCAACGCACTGTTACTGGATTTGGTCGCTTGTCAATTTTTTCCCTTTCTTGATTGACTTTCATTTATATTAGCAAAAGACTTTTCGCTTGCCTTTGACTGCTGCTTGGTTTTCAAAGTGTATTTCCTTGGTAGTCTGTTTAAAGTAATAAACTTTTTTCAACCAAGAAGCTCTACTAACCTTTGCTGTAACTTCTTTTCCGTGGTGACCGAAGAGTACAACGCGGGAAATACAACAAACGAATATTCCTGACCTTAGTTTCAGATTTTGACAAAACGCCTTGTTTTCGTATCCCCGAAACTAGTGGCTTCCCTCAGGTATTTTAAAAGCATCGCCTCTACCTTTTGCCGCTTTCAATAGAAATGATAAAAGGCAATTAATTTCCATTGATTTACAAAGAGTGTGAGCTTTAAGTTTAACTGCAGTTTCTGGTTGAACAACATCAGCGAAAGGAAAATAGCCATGTTTTCACCAATGGCACAGAATTTTTGCAGTTTATTTTCAAGACCTTCATCCCCCCCCCCCCCCACCCTAAGATTTCTTTTTATTGTTTCAATACGAAGGATGCGGAAATATATACATAATTGACACGACACACCTCGCTAGGCCGTTAAGATCCCGTTTATTCCTTGGTTAGTGTTAATCGTGCTTTGAGGAACAGAATCTAACCGGAGAATAAATTTTTATCCTCGATTAGCGTCAATTGGCTTTCTAAAAGCCGGGTGCAGGTTTTTAAATTTTGTTTTTCCATGAACTTGTTATATATGCCATTTGAGGGTTTTTGAGTTGTGCTATGTCTTCCCAAGTAACCTTACCTACCTCTTCTCTTATTGACGCATCTTTTTTTTTTTTCTGTTGGAGACATGCTTGGAGTTGATCTGACCATTCTGAGATAGGGATACCTCTTTTACCATATATACCTAAAGTATATCATTATCAAATATATTATCTGGAATTGTAGCTGTTATGTTCGTAATTCCTGTTGCTTTAGTTATCATTGGAACAATGTTGAGGCCTACATTAATATGTTACAAAATCATTTACTTAGTCACTTTCATTCAATAGTTGACATGTCAAGCAATGTTGAAATTGAGACTAATCGTAAGAAAAACTTCAACAAAAGAAACAAAACCCTGGTTTTATAGCCGATTTCACTGCTATGTGTAGACCCAGGTTTTTCAAGCATGATTCATCTGCTGTGATTTGCCTGTCTTGATTCTATCATAACCACAAAGCGATGAAAGAAATTAGCAGAAATTCTGCATTACGGGCGAATCATGATTTCGCCCATAGTCACAAAATAATTCTGGAAATTTGCGCATGAAATGAGTTCACAGAAGAAATACTAACTTCCTGATCTATAAAAAATTGCAAAAAAGCAAAGAATTTGCTAATTGCCTTCATCGCTTTGTGACATGAGAGAATCAAGACAAGCGAATCATAGCAGATGAATCATGCTTGAAAAACGCGGGTCTCCACATAGCTGTGAAATCGTCTGTAATTTTTGCGGTATCGTTATAGTTTTATTAGGGCTCCCAGACGGAAAAATCAGGGCTCTACTAGGGCTCCATCAGATTGACTCCAGGATTTCATTTATCCAGGATCAGAATTTTCCCCGGGCTTGCAGGCCTCCAGGGATCCAAAGACACCCCCTGTGGGACCCTAAAAATTGGCCCTAACTGCTAAAATGATAAGACAACTCAAAAGCCATGCATTTCGAATCCATTAGTTACAGGAAGCCACAGGAAGCCTACAAAAATGAACTCAAATTTAAGTTGACACTTATCCTGGCACATAGTTCAACACTAAATTTCCTCCACCTTTGATTGGTTTAAATTGAACACGTGACATAATGGTGCTCCTCCGCGGAGGAAAACTGTCGGAAATAGTGACAGTCCAGTGAAAAAAAAAAACGGGCAAATTGTACGCTTGAATAATTTTCGTGTGTTTTCCTTTCTTTTTCTTTGTTTTTTTGGGGGGGGTTTAAGGTGCTGTTTTTGCATCTGTTCGAGAAACTCAAACTTTGTGCATTGGAAATTCGAAAGGGTAGTTTTTGGGAGAAGAAAATTTAGTGGTGACAGGCTCCTGGTGGTGAACAATAAAAATAATAGAGAACCTTATTCTCAAATTTCGCGAGTACTAAATTTCGCGATTTTTTCAACATCGCGATATTTAAGAGCCATTTTCTGAGAATATCGAGAATGGAAAGACACTCACAAAAAACCGAATTTTTTTTATTTTGCCAAAACATCCCTTTGGGTAAGCTAATTCAAGAAAAAATAATCCAAAGTTCCAACGAGTTATTTAACGGACGAAAATTTAAAAAGTTCGAAAAATGCATAAAATGGCGGTTTTAGGGTCTCTAAACGGCTCAAATTCTCACTCAACTTTAGGAAGCCGGTGAGAGCGTAAAAAAGACTCTTTAAAACGAAACAAACCACGAACATTATTTAACTTTTCTACTTTAAAACTTTGTAATAAATTTGCCAATGTTTGGTTTCGAACATTTTCAAGCGGCGTTTTTATCGAGCCGCTCTTAACCTTGTTTATCACAAGGTAAAATGAAGGCCAACTTCGGCAGCTTAAAACGGCATCTGGTATGTATCGTTCAATGATTAAGACTACACAGAAAGCAAGCTCTGTCATTGTACTTTTCACCAGAAAAGTTACAGCTTTGGGAATCAAATACTTCCCCGTCAGTAAATTTTTACTGTTTAGTGATCTGAGCGGGTAGAATTATATGCAAATTACAGATTTAATTCCTGGAATAATCCTAACAATTACAAAGGTCGTTTAAAATAGTCTCACCATTAGTTACACATGCACGCACAATGTTTTTCCTGATCTTTGAAAGAAAGTTCTGCTTTCTTGAGTCTTGCTGAGTCTTATTATGTTAAAACAAAGCAGATTTTTAACGGCATTTCAACAAGACAGGAATCCACTCATTCAACTTAACCAAGACAACATCGAAAACACAGAGAAACGACGTACTATGCCGCCTACCTTGCCAACCGAAAACGCAACAATACAACAGAACAACATTCCAAACTGTAAACAAACGAATTTTCAGTTTCCTGATTGAGCGAAGATATTTTAAACTCATCGCCTAGAGGAATACTCGGAAAGACAGGTGACCGCAGCACTGACCCGCACGTGTCACACCACACTAACAGAGAGAGTCACGTATTCGATTTTTGTTATGTGATTTGAGATAAAAACTTGGTGGAAAGTTAAAAAGAAAAAAAACTTGCAACGGATAGCTAGTACTTTGTTGGATTACATGTTAGCACAAGCTCCACACAGGAATGTTTACGGTCACGACACTCTCTATTTAAAGCGCAGTAATTTCGCAATGTACGTGCTGTTGTAATTTTACTACTAATTTAATTACAGCTCATGAAATAAAATAAATATTGCAGTAAGTTACATTCACAGTGAGTAAGTACTGATATATGGCGTCGTGTAGTTTTTCCACTCTTCTGGAGAGGGTTACTGCCTGTGGATTAAGCAGTTGTTACCCAGGCCACGTTGATGTTGCTTCCCTAAAAGAATGCACAAGACACATCTCGCGGCATCTTCAATTGCACGGACTATAAAGTGAAGATAAAGCGGTTGACAGTGAATTCAAGTTGTTGTTAGCCCAAGCAGGTAATGTTATTGCACTTTGTTCTGTAATTACTGTGTTCCATAATTTTGGCCACAGATACTTGGTGGCACTCGGCGTCCCGTAATCTAGGTTCTGCAGAGTCGCACCACTCCCCTGCCCTCCGAAGGTTTTTCTCCGGGTACTCCAGTTTTCCTTCCTCCATAAAAACCAACATTTCCAAATTCCAATTCGACCTGGACGTAGGGCCATAAGGGAGACTACAGTTTGACTGTAATTATGCACCCTACTGAAATAAAGTGTATTTATTTATTTATTTTTATTTTGACCAATGTTTGGGTGTAGGAGTGACGCTGCGGGTTTGACACCCTGGCCCTGTTTAGGACAGAAAAACGAAATGGAATGTCGATCGTACTGACCATACCCGGTTGGGGAAGACGGGCATAACATTATATACCATGCTTAGGGACAGAGACCAAAAACCGTATGCTGTCTAGCGGCAAACCCCAGTATAGTCCACATAAGGGAGTAACCCTCCCTTCCGGGCGGGGGGGAGGGGGCTGGTGGTGCCATGTTTAGCATGACGATAGCACGATGTAGTTTCAGCCGCCAAAAATTGAACTTCAATGCAATCTTCCTTGGTAGCAGTTCGAGCGAGCGAGACGGGGAAGCCACGCAGGCCCATGCGAGAACTCGCCCACATGATACTTTTTCTCGCTTTGCCATTTTAGCTAGCCCTTTTTTGGTTTTTGCGTCATGGGGTTGAAAGCCAAAAATCAAAGATAAATATGCTTTGAACTCTAGGCTTCCAACCTCATGACACAAAAACCAAATAGCAAAGCGAGAAAGGGTATCATGTGGGCGAGCTCTCGCATGTGCCCGCGTGGCTTCCGCGTCACGCTCGCTCAAACTGCTGCCAAGTAAGATTACAGCAGGGGAAGTTCAATAATCAGATCGTGCTATCGTCCATGAATATTCTGCTACAGTTGAGCGAGTTAAGGCTAAGCACGGCACTCCCCCCCCCCGGTAGGAAGGGCTACTGCCTAATGTGGTCTATACTGGGGTGTGCTGCTGGACAGGATATGGTTTTGGTCTCTGTCCCTAAACATGGTAAATTATTTTATGCGCATCTTTCCCAACCGGGTATGGTCGGTACCATCGACATTCCATTTCGTTTTTCTGTCCTAGACAGGGCCAGGGTGTCAAACCTGCAGCGTCACACCTTCACCCAAACGTTGGTCAAAAGACCCTTTCTCACCCCCCCCCCCCCCACCCCCGGGAGCAGGAGGGCACAGGAGTAGCGCGACTCTGCAGAACCTAGATTAAGGGACGCCGAGTGCTATGAAGTATCTGTGGCCAAAATTATCGAGCACAGTAATTCCAAAACAAAATGCAATAACATTACCTGCTCGGGCCAACAACAACTTGAATTCACTGTCAACCGCTTTATCTGCACTTAGTCCGTGCAATTGAAGATGCCGCGAGATGTGTCTTGTGCATTCTTTTAGGGAAACAACTTCAACGTGGCCTGGGTAACAACTGCTTAATCCACAGGCAGTAACCCTCTCCAGAAGAGTGGAAAAACTACAGGACGCCATATATCAGTACTTACACACTGTAAATGTAACTTACTGCAATATTTATTTTATTTCATGAACTGTAATTAAATTAGTAGTAAAATTACAACAGCACGTACATTGCGAAATTACCGCACTTTAAATAGAGAGAGTCGTGACCGTAAAAACTCCTGTGTGGAGCTTGTGCTAACATGTAATCCAACAAAGTACTAGCTATCTGTTGCAAGTTTTTTTTTCTTTTTAACTTTCCACCAAGTTTTTATCTCAAATCACATAACAAAAATCGAATGCGTGACTCTCTCTGTTAGGGTGGTGTGACACATGCGGGTCAGTGCAGCGGTCACCTGTCTTTCCGAGTATTCCTCTAGGCGATGAGTTTAAAATATCTTCGCTCAATCAGGAAACTGAAAATTCGTTTGTTTACAGTTTGGAATGTTGTTCTGTTGTATTGTTGCGTTTTCGGTTGGCAAGGTAGGCGGCATAGTACGTCGTTTCTCTGTGTTTTCGATGTTATCTTGGTTAAGTTGAATGAGTGGATTCCTGTCTTGTTGAAATGCCTTTAAAAATCTGCTTTGTTTTAACATAATAAGACTCAGCAAGACTCAAGAAAGCAGAACTTTCTTTCAAAGATCAGGAAAAACATTGTGCGTGCATGTGTAACTAATGGTGAGCCTATCTTAAACGACCTTTGTAACTGTTAGGAGTATTCCAGGAATTAAATCTGTAATTTGCATATAATTCTACCCGCTCAGATCACTAAACAGACGGGGAAGTATTTGATTCCCAAAGCTGTAACTTTCCTGGTGAAAAGCACAATGACAGAGCTTTCTTTCTGTGTAGTCTTAATCATTGAACGATACATACCAGATGCCGTTTTAAGCTGCCGAAGTTGGCCTTCATTTTACCTTGTGACAAACAAGGTTAAGAGCGGCTCGATAAAAACGCCGCTTGAAAATGTTCGAAACCAAACATTGGCAAATTTATTACACAGTTTTAAAACAGCAAAATGCCACATAAATTGATGGAACTATATGGCATCAATTGCTTAATGAGCAACTGTTAGGGGGAGGGGGTGGTTTTATTACTCAATCAACAGAACAATATGATTCAAATGAGGCCCTGTTAGGGTTTTAGGGGCATGTCCCCCCCGGAAATTTTTGAAATGAATATGCGCTGAGATGCAATCTGGTACATTTTGAGACAATTTTCAGATGTTACAGTGGGATTGCATTTTATTTGTCATATAGTGTCCTTAGACAGGGAATACGTACTTCATGTGCACTGACCTCGTTAAGACATGTTCGTGCGCTCCAGATCTAATTGGAATTTGGAAGCGTTGGTTTTTGAGGAGAGCAGGTCTGGGGAAATCCGGAGTACCCAGAGAAAAACCTCTCGGACGAGAACCGACAACAAACTCAACCCACATAATTATGACACCGGGACCGGGAATCAGCTTGTCTGGAAACTATTCATTGGTGACATCTTCTCCCTCTGGGACACAGCCAGAGAAGAGATTACACAGTTCAGTTTTTAACAAACACCATCAAACTATCAAGCTTGCAGCTGAAGTATCCAAAACAGAAACAAAGTTCTTTGACACTACTGCATGAATACAAAGGCGAAAGATTTAAAACCGAGTTGGTGCAAAAACAAAACAAGAAAATCTTCACTCAGCCCTTTGTAATGCAATATTTCTCGGCAGTGCCAAACGTAAAACCAATACTCATGAACAGCTGGCATTTTATAAAACAGCAACCATTGCTTAATGAGCTTTGCTCATGAGAGCAAAACTCTAGAAAGGCAAAAACACATGCGTAGGAGTCGTGCGGGCCTGTAATTCTTTTTAACACTAAAAAGTGGATCAAGACTTTAAATAACACTAATCAAAACTGCAGTTACAACCACTGGCTTAAATTTTAAGGTCATTTTAAAAGGCTAAAACAAGCGCACAAAAGTCGTGCAGGCCTGTCACTGTTTTTAACAACAGAGCCTCAGGAACCACCCCTACATTTCGTCAGGGGTATGGAAATACAACCCCTGACATACCTGACATACGGTAACTAAGTCTATTTATCAATATTTATGTGACACGAAATGGTAATTAGGGGTTACTATATATAGATTGTTTTAAAATTTTATTTTAGGGATATATTTGTTTACAAAATTGGGATACGGATTATTTTCAAAATTTACCCAGGAATATGGATTATTCAGACCCCCCCCCCCCCCCAACAGGGCCTCTCAAATATGGCCTCTTTTATCATCTGATGCCAAAAAAGGTGTCTTTTAAACCCCAGCTGCTACAATTACCAAAAGTAGAAAAACACAAATAGAATAAGGATAAGGATAAAAAAAAATGAAAATTATTCTTAATGTGGCCATGGAAAGTGATCATAAATATAAAACCAAAAGCTGCCATTTAATACAAATTTTTTTTCTCGAAAATTAATCTTAACTTATGTTAAATTTTGTCAGCTAAGAGCAATGAAGTTGTGATTTACCACTTAACCCACCTACACAACAAAGTAAAAAAGCAAGAACACTTTTTTCTAATCTAAATAAAAAATCAACAGAATGACTTACGCCGGTTCGTCCTAACTTGGTAAGGCTAAGCAAAGTTTGCCACGCTTGGTCCGGGACCCTGGACTGTAGCTTGAAGTACAATAGGGTCCAGTCTGGTACCCTAAGAGATTGAAAAAACTGGGGGGTACTGTCCCCCAGCATGGTCTCCAACGCTTGCAGTGGACTGCTCTTGTTTGTGACTTTTTCAGCGATGTCGCTGAGCAATCGCGCTACATCAGGATTGTGGACCTCACCAGCGATCAAATCAGCGAGATGGACGTGAAATTTGTCGCAAACATCGCTGATCGAGGCCCACACATCCTCGGCGATCTCCTCCTCCTTCTCCTGCTTTGGCTTCTTCTCGTTTCCGTCTGGTGTTTGTTTTCGGCTGAAATTTTGTATATCTTTAGAGAGAGATTCCAGTTGCTCCCATGCTCGATCGAGATCAGCTTTTAGTTGATCGTTTTTCTTTTCAACATCTGTTGTGGCATCAGACGCAGCTTTCAGCTCCTCGCGAAAGATGTCGCTCGACGCTGCACGGATCTCATCAGGCTCCGTTCCGATGCTAAGGGAATTGATGGCATCAATAAGCCAAATATACTTGGCTTCTCCTTCTTTAAATTTCTGTCGGAGGATAGCAGCAACAACTCCAAATAATGAGGCGATGGCCACTCTGTTTTCCTGTAAACATCGTCGGTCCAAACTCCCGCCATTTTTCAAGTCCGTGAGCTGGACCGTGGAAAATTCGCTCGGGAAAGTTGCCACTAACGGGCTAGTTGAAAGAAATTTGCCCACCTTTATGCCACATATCTTTGCATTAAGGACAAACCATTGCCTTGATGCGAGTGTAGCAGTAGAATGCAGCAATTCAGCTCTTCGAAGTTCGAAGGCCTCCATAACTGCACTCGACCACGGGAAACTGAGCTTTCCCGCTTTTTGCCTGCGCATATTTTATATGAGATCCAATCTCGAAATGTCAAAAGGCCGCTCCAACTCCTCAAAATAAACAGGTTTCACCGTACACGTACACAGCAGGAACGGAGTTTGTACAAAATATAAAGCATTACAAAAGCAATTTTTTACAAGCTGTCAACGCAATGATGGAAACTTAGCCGGATTATGACGTCACGCCATAGCAACGAGCCTTCTCGAATATTTGAACTTCCGTTTGCTTGTGGCTCGTGATGTTAAATAATGTTCGTGGTTTGTTTCGTTTTAAAAGAATCTTTTTTACGCTCTCACTGGCTTCCTAAAGTTGAGTGAGAATTTGAGCCGTTTAGAGACCCTAAAACCGCCATTTTATGCATTTTTCGAACTTTTTAAATTTTCGTCCGTTAAATAACTCGTTGGAACTTTGGATTATTTTTTCTTGAATTAGCTTACCCAAAGGGATGTTTTGGCAAAATAAAAAAAATTCGATTTTTTGTGAGTGTCTTTCGAATCTCGATATTCTCAGAAAATGGCTCTTAATACTCGCGAAATATAGGACACGGGAAGATTAAAATCGCGTAATTTGATACTATGTAATTTCAATAAAATAATCAAATTCAAGCTGTTGCTTTATTACTGTTATTACTGTTATTCCAACATGTCTCAGCTTCATGTTTTGTTTTGTTTTGTTTTTTTTGTTTGATTTTGTCCATCAGTTATCTTCCACTGCATCACCGTCTCGCTGTCCAAACTGTCCTCTGCCGCTATCCGGGTATTTAGACTGTGGGATACCTTATGGTTTGTTATGTTTAGCTTGTTTTGTTTGCTATTGTTTACGATGCCGATCATATTAATTATGCTGAGTACAGTTCTGAAGAAGAATAGAAAAAAATCGCGAAATTTAATACACTCCAATTCTAATTTCCTCTCAAAATCGCGAAATTTAATACTCGCGAGATATCAATGGCTCTTGACTTTTCGCTAAAGTTAATACTCCCGCTATTTAGTAAGAATAAGGTAGTTCTGTCTCGGGATGCACCGACTAATAGTTTCCCTTTGGAATCTTGACGTTCTTAAAACTAGCATGGAAACCCTCGAGGTTTTGTTCCTGGGACTAATATTTGTTTGAAGAGCATCATATTTCCTTGGGGCAACTATCAGTCGATACTCCCTCGAAACCGGTTCCTGCATGCAGTAAAAATATTCCTATATATCAAGAAGATACATAAAATCAACAAAAACAGCCCGACAAAAATAAGGGTGGATTACGTTAGTCTCAAGAAGAATTAAAATTTACTATACAAAATACAACTAGGAAAGCTTTCGCTTACAAACAAAGATATAAACCAGGATATAAATTAATTAAATAATTTGAAAAGAGTATGTATCCAAAAAGAAATAATCATCAGCATGCAGCTAAACTATGCAAAAACTAACATGAGGGAAAAAAAAAACGGCAGGGAAAATCATAAATGATCATGAGCTACTGGCCAAAAAAAAAACACATCAAGTACACGTACCATTGCATTTTAAAGATAGAGAAGACGCTAACCAACTCTATTAGACATTAGTATAAATCTACTAGCGTTCTATCATAAATGCTGCAATCTGATTGGCTACCCTACTCGCTATCTATTCATGATAGATAGTGAGTAGCGAAAAGGTGCGTGGCAGGCACAGTCTCATACTTCAAAATAACAGTGCAGTGATGTAAAACTTTTCACTTTAGTGGAATATTAATCGAGATTTATACTAAAACAATTAGATTATTCCCTCTCGATTTCTATGCGCGATAGAAATCTCGAGCTCATAATCTAATTGTTAATTGTCAACAGCTTTAATGACCACTTTGTAAGTAGGGCTGCCCGTTGTCCAAACAAATCGCTGTATGAACGTCCAAAAACTGTACAGACTACTTACACAGACCCAATATTCCTGGAAACAATTGTTAGGATGAGATAATTCGTGGTTTGAGATATAAAAAATACAAAATTGAGACCTCAAACATTTTCCAATAATTTTCATCATCAAAGGTGGATCAATAATGTTTTACTTTTCTGTAAATAATCAGACAGCTGCTTTGAAACCTCAGCAAATTTTATTTGTAAAATTGGAAGATTGTGTACACAAATGAAATACGCTTAGTTCTACCTCATCATTACTTTATTCGGTGTTCACATCAGAGATTGCGTTGGCAAGTTCGGTTTTTAATGCGTGGCTAGCTCTGCTATTCATAGGACGTACTTCGAAGTCATCCTGGAAAAAAAGAAATTATTGAAAAACACACCTCGAATGGTTATATCAAGTTTATCCCTACATCTTGTTTGCTACCTACATTGTACGTCTTTTCGTCACTTGGTTGATCGGCAGAATTAAAACCAAACCTGATCTTACAGGTAAGTCCCGTTAAATTTTTCATCTTCCTGCGTGTAATAGCTGAGCAGATCTTTCTGTATAACGGTTCTTGATTTCAAATAGTGAAGATTTGATTTTGAATTTTTTCTATATAATAAAAAGAACATCTGCTGTAAAACTAACGCAGTCTTTATCCAGCTAATAATGCTATCATAAACTTCATTCGAATGATGCGATTGTTGTATACGCTTAAAGTTGGCTTTATTCAGACTTCTTTCTGACTTGCAATGATGCGACCGTTTACGGACCTCGTTACCATCCACTTCTTAATTATTTGATATTCAAAACCGATGAACGGTTGGGGAAATGATTTCATGGTAAGGGCTTCAGGAGACGCTGGGTCTTCCCTTGATGCAATGCGCTCTCATCAAATCTTTCCTAAGAGCGACTTGGAAGGAGTGTGGTGTTGAGCAAAGTTTGATTTCCATCAAAATTTTGAACAACATTGTTAAATTTGTTTGGCTAGCATACTTCAGTCAAAAGGATTACCAAACGTGTTCAACAAGTTTAAGCCAACAATGTTGAACGATGTTGTATCAAGATGTATAATTGGTCTGGCCTCCTCGTTGAACATCGCACAAATTGTATTCAACAGTGTTACATGATGTTGAATCCGTTTAACCGAGGCCTCAACACTGAGTTTTTGTTGTTGCAAGTGAGTTCTCCTACAGATGGCATGCGTTTTATAAAATTGTGTTACCTGAATAATTGCGTGACTCAGAACTTGTCGAAAGGTAATATTCCAGCTAAACGCTCGGGGTTAAAGGCTTCCCGTGAAAAATACATCTTTTGCGTTTTGTTCAAGGCTAGGTTTGTTTTCACCGCTATACTTTTTGAATAGTCAAACTGATGAACCCAGGGCAAATTCTAGAGTTTTTGTTCCTTCTTTATATGAGCTAGAATTCAAATGCATGATCGAACTGGCATACTGTGTTTGAACTCAACGGCAAGAGCCATAACTGTTTATAGTTCATGTAGATTGCAAAGAAAGTCTGTTTGGACCGGTTGTCTTGTGCATAACGGCATTTTGTGTTCATTCGTTCAACTGTGACACGAGCGTAACAAAATATATTCATAATTACGCCTTCTTTTTGCAAAAAAATGCTATATGTTATGTTCTCTAAGAATTATTTTGTTGCTTTGAGCCCTCCAATTTCCCGTCCATTTGCAATCGAGTTTTTTTAAGGCCTAATCCCATTCGTTTTGATCCGTATTGTGTCCAAAACCCTCTTGAAGATTGCTGCGTACAATAATCGGTCCGGTGAACATTTTGTAAAAGCATGTAATTTTGATAGACTAATAAACCCTTTTTTAGGGTTCCTTAAACCTCCAAATGTAAGCGTAGCGAATGGATTGCAATAGTCTTTAGCCATATCCCCAAGAAAACCAAGGAAAAAACATAAGAACCCTTCTGTTTCCACCCCCACAGAATATCATGACCTTGAATACCATACCACGACAAACCTTTTGCAGAACTTAAGATGGCACCCAGGCCCCAAAGGCCTGTGCTCGTCTAATAATATTACAAGAGAATTGAAGAGGTTTGAGGAAGGTGTGATTACGTGCAATAGTGCAATGGTTGCTCGTTCAAATGTGAGTAGGCAATCAGTGTGCGACAAGTAACACTGTTGCTGAGAAACAACAAGAGAAACAAACATCGAAATTGACGAAGTACCTTACTCAAGAACCAAACTGCTCTTTCCTTATCCATACCATGACGCCAAAGGAGTGTCCTGAGAATTGAATGCCGCCTCATAGCCGATCGTTATCATCACTTATCACGTTCATGACGTAACACTTAAGCTACTTAACCCCGTTCGATAATTTCTATAAGGGATATCTAGGTATATCGGATTTTCGCGAAGTTTCGGATTTGCAAAAACGTTTTTTTTTCTCTTTTTAAATCCTGTTTATCACGTTTGGATTCTTTTTGTGAGATTTATATTGCGTTTCATGCATGAGAAGTTGTTCAGAAGGTGAGTTAGGTAGCCCCCGCTTGCAGATTAATGATGAGCTTTTCTCCCAGACCCCGCATGTAGCACAACTAACAGCCATTCAGTTGTACATTCCTGAGCACATTCCAAGGTTATTTCCATGAACTCAATAGTAAATTCTTTGACGTTCGAGAGATCTCCGGTATTCTTAAGAGAGGAACTTCGCTCAGCTCTGTCGTCGGGCTTTTTTAAGGATCTGACGGCTGATAAATAGGGTACGTCTCTGTGGGTTCCTGCTGGTTGGAGTAAAAACTTGTGTAGTCTGTTTGTCAATGTAATATTTAATTTGTCGCGGCAAAATTCAAGAGAAATAGCGTTAGCTTACAAAGATGTCAGAATAGGTTGTATTTGTTTGTTGTGTTGTTAGGCAAGCTGTTCCGTAATTGAGTTGATTTGTTGACAGCTTCCGCTGTGCTGGATACTTGTCCAAGTTGAAGCTTTAGACGTTTGTTTGAGCAGCTTGCGATCATGTTTGTGAGTGGATGTGAACCAGTAAGATAAGAAATGATGCAAATAATAGTACTGAGACGTTTGTTTTATGTAGACTGGTGTGGCCTAGGGAAAATACTCAATTTCTCAAACTTGTATTTGTTGAGACGCATACACCGTCAGACATGATCAGAAGAGCTGATGTCCGATTTTGATTGCGTAATATCCTTGTATGGGGCAATATTCTTCACGGTGTGGTGCAATATGGTTGCATTTGCCATTTGATGTGTAGACTATGCGCAGTCTGTCTTTCCACTCAGAGAGAGTCGAACAAAAAGAACACCTGCCGCGTGGAATTGTGACCCGCGCGTGTTGAGGCGCTAGTGCAATGGCTTGCTACACTGGGGCTCAACATGCACGCCTCACGTTTCCATGCGGCAGGCTAATTTCGCGTTCGCTCGACCATTAATCCTGAAAGGAAAGAAAGGCTGCTTGTGGTCTGTTTGGTCTGTAAATACACTGGTTGCATAATATACATGTAGTTCTGTTTGTCCATTGTTGAATGGTAATTGCTATTCAAGAAAAGATATTGCCTTAACAAAGAAAGGATTGCCTTAACAGGCAAAGATGGGAAAGACAAAGTGAACAGTTTGTATACTTTTAAAAGAATGACGAAAAAAAAAACTTTGATATTCCGCAGTTGGATGTAATACGACAAATGTTTTTTGAGTGTGTTTATAGTAAAGTAACAACAGACGAATAAACTATATTTACTTTCGATTGTCGAAGGGAGCGTCCCTAATATTAAGTCTTCACGAGAGGGTTACCTTAGAGTGGTCAACGTAGCTTTACTAGCACGGAATATAACACAGTGAATATTATTATTAAACAATCTATATTTACCTTTTAATTGTGTCATCTGTTAAAACAAAATAATGAATGGCTCGAAGCTACGTTCAACTGAATTTGGTCTAAGACCTTTTGATCTTGTATCAGGGGGTAAACTGATTTTTAGAGCTGTTGCAGATTAATTTATGGTGGTCCTAACTTTCATTCTCTTGTGCAGTATATTCGTGTTGAATATATTAAAATCCCCTAAACAGTTTTCAAACACTGTAACAGTTGCTTTTGAAAATGTATGTTGTTTAGCTTATATGATATGATCAAAATGCGTTTGTTATTTACTGAATCAAGTCTTGGTTGAGACATTTGAATAGTATGACACTAGATGGTATGTGGGATGAAAATGGTATGTGGGATGAAAATGTGATTATCAAAACAGTTGCAGATTCTTTAAATATATTAATTGGTATAGTACTAGTAGAATCGAATGAACTGTGTCTCCTATCTGGACTATTTTAAATGGCTAAAACGTAACGTTTATCTCCCAGCTTCAGGTGTAAGGTCCCACGAGTAAAGAGTAAAGCAGCTATAATTCATCCTGCGATTTTGGCAAATTGTGCTGAGCGGTGATAGTGATTCTCGGCTGTGATTCTCTTAAGTTCGACATACTGACACAACCCCGAGGTCTCGTCCGTGCGACGGTTACTTTTTTCAATCTACTTTGGTGATCCCCTTATGGTGAGAAACATTGGACGAAAGGCGGACAGGAGTTTCATCCCTAGCTTGTTATTTTATATTATTGATACACTTTGTCATTTTGAGACACTGAAATGACCCCAAATCAGCATGCAGACGCGTCTTTCTTGAATTGTTTGGATCTCCATGCTTGGGTTCCTTGATTCACTCTCGAACTCTCCCGAACTTTTCCGAAAAACGAACATCCGCTTAATTGTTCGAGACCGAACGAAAGTCTAATATAAAGTAGGGCAAGGGAAATGACGTCTTGCAATTGTCATGTCACGCCTGCTGCCTTAACCACATTAACGGATGTTACCACACGCGGCCCAAACTTACGTTACGAGGTGTAATGTAATTTACATTCTTACCTTCGGTGAGGCGGAACGTGACCTTTGAGCGAGCCGGTATCGCGTTACAGGCGACCGTTAAAAGAGACGTTGTATGAGAATTAAAATACTCAGGTCTGCGAACGCTAAATAACGATAAATTTGAACGTTTGTTCAATACAATGAATACAAAATACTTACCTTTGATGTATTCCTTTGTGTTTTGCCGTGTTTTCATCGTTTTAGTTGATTTTAGGCTTCATTGCGTAACCACTGTAACCATAGGAAGCCCAAGCATAACATTTGAATATCATTAAAAATGGCGTTTCAAAATATAAGTCTTTGTATGGGATTTCGAAGCGAACATTTTGAGCAATACATAACAACGAACTAACTGGATTAAGTTCATGACACATTACATGGTGTTGTTTGCTATCCTTACAAAGCATTTTGGGCAATTTTAGGTCCATTTACTTAACTGTGTTAGTACGTGTATAATACATTAACAAGGAAGGAGTCATTTGGCCCAATTTAGCCACTATCACCGCTCGACACGTTTCGGAATTCGCTCGAATTTACCCACAAATATAGTTCAGGCTCCCATTCTGACTTAGCGACGTGACAAAAGGAAGACATAAAAGTGATTTTCTCACAACCAATTGCACATACCTCGTGTCCCAAAAGAATTATCCACTGCACAAAATCATAATAGCATCTCAAAATAGGCCGCCATGGATCCGTGAGGATCCCGATAGCCCCGTTTAACCGCGGTTGGCACTGGACACCAGTCAAATCATGCCCTTATCGGGAGGGCCACGCTCGTTTTGGTCGTGTTACAATTGTAGTAACTATGACCCGGTACGGACACAAAACTGTCGCTCCAACGTAGTCTAGTTCGCGCGACAAAGGTGGAATCGCTGCGCGGGACTCCGTCACCTTATGGAATGAATTAAGTTATCGAAAGAAATTAAAACGGTCTTGGCCGTTAGAAACTGAAAACAAGTCAAGAAAAAGAGAAAGTGAACCGTGTTTCTCCTTCCTCCTATGTTTCTGTTCATGCGTGGTAAATTGAACATATTTGCGTTGGTGTACAAAACGTTTGTAATACAGGTCAGTCTACTGCGTTAATTTTAAATACGTACTCTGCGTGAATTGAATGTGTTCAATTTTTTGGAATCCTCGATAGGTTTTATATACCAGGTATATTTTTTCGAACCGAAGTCGGCAAATTCATTTAAATTCATATCCTCACGCGCGTGAAAATGTTTTATTTTAAAATTGTTATAATTGTATATACAATATCTATTTCTATATTTGCATGAAGCCGGTCAGGTAACCTACTTATTAAAAAAACAAGAAACTATACACCCTGAAAATGGATATAAATTCAGAAATGGGAATGATTTATTTTTGCTATCCGCTTGTAACACGCAGCGATTTCTCACGCGAACCAGACTACGTTGGAGCGACAATTTTGTGTCCGTACCGGGTCATAGTTACTACAATTGTAACACGACCAAAACGAGCGTGGCCCTCCCGATAAGGGCATGATTTGACTGGTGTCCAGTGAAGACCGCGGTCAAACGGGGCTATCGGGATCCTCACGGATCCATGGCGGCCTATTTTGAGATGCTATTACGATTTTGTGCAGTGGATAATTCTTTTGGGACACGAGGTATGTGCAATTAGTTTTGAGAAAATCACTTGTATGTCTTCCTTTTGTCATGTCGCTAAGTCAGAATGGGAGCCTGAACTATATTTGTGGGTAAATTCGAGCGAAATCCGAAACGTGTCGAGCGGTGATAGTGGCTAAATCGGGCCAAATGACTCCTTCCTTGTCAATGTATTATACATGTACTAATACACAGTAAGGTAAATGGACCTAAAATTGCTCAAAATGCGTTGTAAGGATAGCAAACAACACCATGTAATGTTTCATGAACTTTATTCAGTTAGTTTGCTGTTATGTATTGCTCAAAATGTTCGCTTCGAAATCCCATACAAAGTCCTATATTTTGAAACGCCATTTTTAATAATATTCAAATGTTATGCTTGGGTGTCCTGTGCTGTAACTCTCTTCATGAAGGGAGTTACAGTGGTTACGCAATGAAGCCTAAAATCCACTAAAACGATGAATACACGGCAAAACACAA
This sequence comes from Siderastrea siderea, assembly GCA_964030785.1. NCBI lineage: Eukaryota > Metazoa > Cnidaria > Anthozoa > Scleractinia > Rhizangiidae > Siderastrea > Siderastrea siderea. The sequence continues at coordinate 65,501,275 of OZ034968.1, forward strand.
AGGAATACATCAAAGGTAAGAATTTGTTATTCATTGTATGAACAAAAGTTCAAATTTATCGTTATTTAGGGTTCGCAGACCTGAGTATTTTAATTCTCATACAACGTCTCTTTTAACGGTCGCCTGTAACGCGATACCGGTTCGCTCAAAGGTCACGTTCCGTCTCACCGAAGGTAAGAATGTAAATTACATTACACCTCGTAACGTGAGTTTGGGCCGCCTGTGATGTTACTAGACCGTCGCCGCAAATTCCCCTTTCGTAAACGGTCGTTGCCATTTTTAACACACTTAAAATTTTGAACTTTAATTGAAAGTTTCTCTACTAAAAAAAAAGACATTCACAACGCAGAATTGAACCTGGTGCTTTCATATTCTCTTCTCTCTCCCTTAACACTACACCGGCACGCCAATTCGCAACAACTCCGAAAAATTGAAGTATATATTTTAAGAGCGGCTATCCGTAACTCCCGGGGGGGGGGGGGTACTCCCATATATAACCTCTATAGGTATGTGCCGCTGTGAAGGGTATGGTTTTCAAGCAGTTTGGTCTCGGATAGGGTATAGAAATCAGGGAGTCTTGGTCTAGGATAGGGTATCAATTACCGGGAAACTAATGGGTGGTGTGAAAAGTTAATCGAATTAATTAATGGGTTTGAAAAACTCGGAAATATAAAATATAAATGAAATCGTGACAATATTGTTGATCGAGAGATGGTTTTCCATTAAAAGCACTGTGTGGTTATATTTCTGATGGATAGCTCGAAAATAGCTAGTCTGGGATAGGGTAGGGATTTTTGGCATCTAGTCTAGAATAGGGTTGCAAAAACGACATGAACGTGGTCTGGTATAGGTTAAGGGTTTCAGAGTCCCAGCGGCACACTCCCATCAAAATTTTTCCGAGTACCCCCCCGGGCCGTAACTTTCACCTAGGACCATGCAAGATAGAAAAATCGAAAATTGCCAAACTTTGTCACAATAAAGGTCTTCCCAACCCATTTATAAAAATATAAGTTTCAGTTTATTTCGTTAGATATTTTACCGTTACGACGACTTTATCATTCCGATGGCTCGGGAGCGAGTAAAAACGACTTGAAAGTGTCACTTAAATCAACCGCTCATCTTGAATTGTGAAGACAGAAATATCAATATCAAAGCCATGTAGTATAAGTAGGATATTCCCTTGTCATGATTGTTTTGTCAAATTTGAATTCGATCGAGACCAGAATTTTGAACAGGTTTTTAAAATTTAACCGTTTCGAGCGGCATAGTCGCACGGTAAAAAATGGCGAAATTCAGGACCAAAAAAAGCACTCTGGTATATGGCTTTCGCTGCTGAGGCTACACTTGTTGGAATAAGCAATCTTTCCTCCACGATTTGATGAAAAAAAATTTTTGGGTAAATTAAATGGTAAATTTTGGGAGCGCTTTATCTACACCCTATTTTCCAGGCGAAGACGACCTTTTGACCTTGACAGGCGGGGAAGTAATGACCAGCGTTTTCAAATAACACGCGCTAATTCTATTTTTTAAAGAAAAGTTTCACAATGTTTGGTACTTACTAATTAATAGAACCTCAAATGAAGTCATCAGCCGAAAACAGGACAGGTTTTCGCTAGCAAATACGTTTTTTTGGCCAAGGGAAACTTTGGTTGTTAGTGATTAACAGCGGCAAATTTGCATAAATTTGAAACATTTGTTTTTCACAAGAAACTCGTTTTACCTTCCTTGTTTCTAAAGTAAAAATACCAACGAGAACCAGTAAAGCATAACCTAACTATCTATGTAGCAAGTCGTACCTTAATAACCATTTTCTGTGAAGAAATGACGAGATTTCTACTAGCCGCCCATGACAACTGATGACAACTTTCGAACATTTTTGGGTAAGTGATGGATATACTGTCACGCAATACACAGTGGTCTTAGATTACAAAACCACATGGGCAGGCAAATGCGAACAGCTGTCAGCAGCGACTCTCCAATGCGCAGGAATGGACGAGAAACAAAAGAGATGTCTAAAACTTTGTTGCTAGTGCAATGAACTGTTTTAAAATTCAAACCTGTCTTTCTAGCATTAGTACTGTAGAATGTAAAATTATCTCAAAGTTCTTAACCAACGAAAAATAAGAGCCAAATAAAGTTATGCGCCGATCAATTCGAAAGTTCAACACCCCCCCCCCCGGGCAACTCCCCGGGCATTTGAACTTTTGAAGATTGGCTTGTTCAAATTCCCTACCCTCGGGGCAAAAAAGCCGTTCAAATGCCCCACCAATTACTACTAAAATATCTCTCCTCAAAGACAAATCAAACACTTTACATGCCTTTCAGAGAGGTATGCCGTAATGGAACCTTCAAACGTCTTTTAAAGACCCTTTTTAGCCAATGATGTCACGTTAGGGACGTCATATGGCTACTGTCAGAGCCTAAAAATCAACGATATACGTGAGCATGAGACGAACGTGAGACGTCTGTCTTACGATTTGTGAGGCTGGGGGGATATTCTGTGAGACGATGGGTGGGGGGTGTGCTTCAGGAGACTGAAACTCTTACCTTATCAGCGGCACAAACCCATACAGCTTATACTATAGGAGTACGTCCCCCGGGCTTTGAAGTGTTTTGCATTCGCAAGTGTGGATCTACTTCGAATGCCTGTTTTGTGTACGTGAGGTCCGGCAGGATTTTATTCGCGTTGTAGTCCTGTGTTTACTTAACTGAAGTACAAATTTCCACAGCAGCAAATACAAGATGGACTTGCCAATTTGAGATGTTGTATGAACAGAACATGGACATTAACGTTACTTCGATCCCTAATTAACAGTGAAAGAGACAGTATTTAAAGCCCAAGTTAATAACGATAGTGAAAAGACTAGAGTAAAACAGCATAAAATTTTTCGGGATTATCTCGGTAACAGCGAATCTAAAATTTGCAGTGTCATTTTTGAGTGCGTGTTATAAAACATGAACCCCATTTAAAACTAAATCGGAAATTGCGCGGCTTGTTGCTAGCTATTCCTAAAACTGAAAAACTTGAATGAAACTAGTATTAAAATCCAAGTCACAGCGGTGATCAAGGAATTAGAGGATGGATGTAGTCAAATCTTTACAAGATACTAAATGTTATTTCGGGGTTATTCATAGCTCAAAGTGTAAAGCGTATGTTGAGCAAATTTGCATAGTTGACAGCTGTAATTTCAGTGATAGGAATGTAACGCAACACTTAAAACATCTCGAACCGACCGAAACAGTACCGAAAGATTAACAACAACAGATATGTGACAAAGCATTCTAATAGAGACCTGTTGGATCTACTGGAAAGCGAGCTGAATTTGAACATTTTCGTACTGTTCGAAGGCAAAGCAAACGAAATTTATTCGGCTGTAGGTAAACACGTGCGCTAAAAATAACTTTGTACCGTGGGAAAGTTACAAATGTAAACATACTTTGGTCGATTTGTGAAGCAAAAAGACGAAAATTATTATAGCTGACTTGATTACAAAGCAAGCAACTTCAATCAACAGGGGAAATAAATATAGTTGCAAAACTATTTCAGGCGTGTTTATAAACGCTAGTTCAAATCGATTTCGAACGAAAATATCGTGGATACAAGAAACGCCGTTTGATGGCAGACTCCTGTTTTGACAATACAATGTACTAAGAACGTAAGTGGTTGACTGAAACGTCTGAAACCTTAAAAATTAAACAGTAAAGCGAGTCGCGTGTCACGCAAATCACGCAGAGCGTCAAAACGGCACCCTTTAGAAAGTTGACCGTTTATGAGCACTGAAAAGTATTGGATATTCGCCGGTAGAAGTAAGAAATTAAAAGGTTCAACTGTAACTTGCATTTATTTCTGAAGTAAAATTGTTAACTTTCCACTGATCTTTGCCTAAATTATGTATGCAATATTTTTCGACGGTGAGTTTAAGTTTAAGTTTACTTGTTTTTGTCTCTGTTCTTTGAAGAACCGTGAAATAAAGAGCCTTCTTCGGTTTCTTTACTCCGCGTAGTCACGCTGCTCAATCATTGCCAGGTTTTATAGTGGATAACCACAAGATCTTTTTGGTGGTGGTGGTGGGGGGGGGGGGGGCTGAGGGGTTAGGGGGGACTTACCGGAGATGTAAAGTCCCATAGGTTGTCAGGATAAATTTCACCATATTGTGAAAAAAAAACGTCATTGGCTCTGCGCGCATTGCGTGCCTATGTTTGAAAGAGTTATTCACTAAGAAAGGGGAAATTCTGTCTTGTAAATCCGTCAAACCCTGCAAAAACCGAAAAAACTCACGGGTGTATTAGGTTATTATTATTATTATTATTAGGTTCAAATTCCCCACCCTTCAAACGCAACGTTCAAATTCCCCCCTCCCCGGGCACGATGCACAGTCAAATGCCCGGGGTATGCCCGGGGGGGGATGTTGAAGTTTCGAATTGATCGGCCCATTACCGGTCATTATACCTGAAGTTGCGAAATACTTCCACAATCCTGATGTAACAAACATGCCTCGTGACAAAAAATCCCGACACAAATCTTGCACGTGGGTTGAACTGTTTGGAACGCCACCAGTCTGTCAAACCTCATAAGCTACCAAGGCTTTGTGTGGGTATTCGGAAATAGTTGGAGGAAGTTGTGGGGCTAGTTCAGACAACCCAGCGAATGTCCAGTGTGTTACTGCTTCTTATTAACTGAGCGCTAGGGCCGTACTGGGAGAATATTGCCCGAGGTCGTACAAGAAAGACTGAGGGCAATATTCTCCTAGTACGGTTCCGAGCTAGCGAGAGTTAATAACAGGGTGGTAACGAGGTATGTTTTTTTCATCGCTGATCCCATTTTTGTACGCAAATTTCTGTTCCTTGATTCCAAAAGCGTGACCAATTTTCATCCCTGATCCCACAAATGTGGTAAAGCCTGGTCCCTGATCCCTGTAAGAAACTGCTGATCCCGATCCCATGGTCTGTGATTCCTGATCCCAGGGCTATGGTCCTAGATCCCACCCTTCTGATCCCCGATCCCACCCCTTTGATCCCTGATCCCACATACCTCGTTACGACCCTGTAATAAGAAGTTTATTATATGGCTATGCATGACACTTTATTACTTGAAAAGTGAGCCGTAGTGGATTGGGATGAATGAAACAGTTTATCGGAAAGCATACAAAACTCAGCAATTTTATTCCACACAAAAAATTTATAGCGCACCTGGGGGAGGGGGTACTCCCTTACATAAGCTATATAGGTATGTGCGACGCCAAAGGGTATGGTTTTTGAGCCTTTTTGGTCTGAAATAGGACACAGATTTTGATCATTTTGGTCTGAAATAGGGTGAGGTTTGTGCCCCGGGGGGGGGGTGGGTACTCCCTTATATAAGCTATATTGGTATGTGTGGCGCCAAAGGGTATGGTTTTTTAGCCTTTATGGTCTGAAATAGGGTATAGATTTTGACCATTGAAATAGCGTAAGGTTTGTGCACTCTGATATGGAATCTGGTAAGGTTCTTACAAGAAGCTATCTTTTTATTAATTTTCTTCTCCAAGGAACTGAGGTTTGATTAACGTTGGGAATTTTAAGCCCTTCTCAGCTGTTTACGCAAACGAAATAGGGTTAGGGTCTCGTCTGAAATAGGGTATCAAATATTAAGTCAGGTCTGAAATTGGGTAGGGAAAATCACATATCTTGGTCTGAAGTAGGGTAAGGGTTTCCAGATGCGAGGCGCACACCGCCACCCAAATCTTCGGGAAGTACCCCCGGGGATATCGCACAAGAAAAAGTAAAAACTTTCAAAGAAACTGTCTCTTTTCATTTAGCTTCAAATCATCCCAACTATTTGAATCAAATGTACTTTTACATTTTCTATATTTCCACTTTACTAGCCGGGCATTAACATTGCTCATAATGCCCCTGGGCATTACGGGAAAATCTGGCCCCGAGTATTGGCCACTCACAGCACGCGTTATATATTTACAAGCTCTAGCCATATAATAAAATTGGGGAATGCAGTAAAGACATCAAAGGACATCTGAGAAGTTACAAGGTGTCGAATGCCTCAGTAGATTCAGAAGCAAAGCTTTTGCTGGCAAGAGCAGGTAACTGTACCGTTGAAAAATTTGGGTACTTACTGCTGTAGACTGCAAAATACTTTTTGCTGTTCGCTCTCTTTCTCTGCCTCAAAATAAGAAAAGGAAAGACAAGAAAAAGAAAACTCGCGGGGGCACGAATCTTCCGAAAAAGGTTAACTCGCGTGGCGCGAAGTGCCGAAAGTGTGAATTTTCTCGCGCGAGCTACACACGTCCCGCGCGTTCGTATGATGCACCAAGAAATATGTAATGTTTTGCGCTCGGTCTTTAGCTTGGATACAACAGTACATGCCGCCACCAGGAGTTGTAAAATCTTGCCTAAAGGCCAAATAACACGGAAAACATTCGTGCAACTATTCGCGCAACGATGTTGCGTTTATTATCACCTCCGCGTCGCGTGTTCAGGTTGCAGAAAGTTAGTTGCTTCTACTTTTCGAAAAATAAAGATTTGTTGCGTGTATAGGTGAGAAAACTCTCAACTTTTAACGCATCCTTGTTGCGCAACACGTTACACGAAAATCTTGCCGGTATTACTGAAGCGAAATAATGAAATTACTCCTGGTATCCACATTTGTTATCACCTGGGGCGCAACACCCCTCTCTCCATCTTGGGGTACATCCATAGATAAGTGAGGGGTAAACGATGTTCTGCACTGCCCAAATTAAAAAATTCTGTTAAGATACCCGCCTGTTACAATGAGACATATTTGGCAGCTAGGGTGGGTGAATACTTCCACGGGATATATTCCTTTTGACCTAAATGAAGACAGGAAAACTCAAAGTACCTTGGTACAGATTCTGACGTTTGACGATACTCGGAACTGATTTTTTTTTCTAATTTTTAAAGGAATTTTTGAATTCAATGAAGTTCCTTTGGGTTTAACAATATGCCCGCGACACCGGGAAAGGTTTGGAATCCCCTGGAGATCCTACAAGAAAAACTGCAGCTGTCCAAGTGAAGTGTCTGTTAAATATTTAGGTCCAATTTGCAGCAAATTATGTGGTAGGCCAGATAGTAGAGAATTACAGTAATCGATCCGAGAAGTTGCAAAGGTGTGTCATAGTATTTCGCAGTTTTTGTGTGACAGGAACTTTCTGGTAGTAACTAGATTACGTAGATGATAGAAAGCTGTTTTGCACAGGTAGTTCACTTGCTTGTTCTTAGAAAGGTGTTGACCGGTGAGGACAACTTCTGAAGAACACAACATTTAATACATATAGTTCTAACAAACGGCCAAACACACGGCCATGCTCTCTTGTACACAACAACTGCTCATGCGCCGCATACCGCTGACCTAACCTAAGACTTGAGAGAATGTTAACTCCTATCAACATCCTCCCTTTCAAAGAAAACTATTAACGTGTTAATATGTTTCGCATGAGACAGTGAACAAGTAAAATAAACAAATATGAACAAGCAATGTCAGTTAGCAGTCATCATTGAGTACAATTGGACTCTGAAGTCTCTAGACTCAAAGGTCCAGTCTCTTGGGTGGTCTAATCGTTCGGCCACAACGGGACGTTTGCACTGGACTCTCAGTTGGTGAATCTGAAATGGGAATGAGCTCTGTGGTTTCTGCAGAATTCCCTGCGGCTGAAGTGTCACTATCATCTGCCACTGGTGGTTCCAGGGTTTGCAGGTTGCAAGGGACTGAAGGCTCAGCCGGTCTTAAGTGGGTCCTGTTCCGTCTAACCAACCCACCTTGTGTTTCGACGACATACGAACGCGGAGTCACTTCCTCTAAGACTTCGCCACGATCCCAGCGTTCACCACGGTGACGGTCATTTGGTCTGGTGAACACAATTTGTCCAGGTGAGAGAGGGGGTAAGTCTCTGCTTGCCGTTTTGTCATAGTGGGCTTTTAAGCTTTAGCTCGCCTGCCCAGATGTTCGTCACGCACTAAGGCTACTGGTGGCACAGATTGGCTCAACAATGATTCAGCTATTGGCAAGGTGGACTTCGTTCGCCGGCATAAAAATCTCTGTGCTGGGGAGTAGGTCATACCCTGAGGCGGAGTGTTCCTATGATCCAAGAGACCAGTGAGGAGATCCGACTTTTTCAACATCTTCTTGGCTTCCTTGACAGCGGATTCGGCTTTACCAGTGGCTCTAGCGTAATAGGGTGACCGGGTGATCAACTTAAAACCATGGGCCTTGGCAAAGTTCACAAACTCTTGAGAGGTATATTGGGGCCCATTGTCTGACAGAAATGTTTCTGGCACACCATAGCGGGCAAAGTGCGCCTTAGTCACGGAGATAACATTGGCAGCGGTGATGTCTTCGTTTAACAGATCAACCTCAAACCAGTCACTGTAGTGGTCTACTGTAACAGCATACCAACGCCCTCCATGCTTAAACAAGTCCTGCGAAATGAATTTCCATGGACCATGCGGAATCTCATGAGATAACATCGGTTCTTTCGGGAGCGCTGGGCCATAGCTAGCACACAACGAACATTTGGCACTCTCTTGAAGAATTGCTGTTTGCATTCCAGGCCAATACATTACTTCTCGGGCACGACGAATCATACTTTCACCGCCCTGGTGGCCTTGGTGGAGTTTTTTCAGCATAGTAGACTGTAGTTTTAGGGGAATGACGACCTTGTGTGATTTGTACAGGACACCATGGTACATTGCTAGCTCATCCCGCAATGGATAGTAATGACGAAGTGCTGTGGGAACCTGCGATTTGTCGGAAGGCCATCCATGAGCAACAAATTCACAAAGGACTGACAGGGTAGGGTCTGCTTTCGTTTCAGCTTTGACTTCTTCTAGTGTGCTAGGATACATCTCTGGCGAGTCTAGTTCCAGGGCCTCTAGCTCTACTCGGAACATCTCGTGGTTGTCCTCCGGGTCGCATTGAAACACCTCTTCTTGTGGGCCTGAAGGTGAAGGGAGGTTCAGGGCAGCTCTTGACAATGTATCAGCCAAATACATGTATTTGCCTTTCTTGTAGACTACTGTAAATTTGAAAGGTTGAAGCTGAAGCATCATGCGTTGAAGGCGCCTGGGGGCTTTACTCAAAGGTTTCTTAAAGATTGTCTCTAACGGTTGGTGGTCAGAATGTACTATAACATCTTGTTTGCCATAAAGATACTGATAGAATTTTGTACACGCTACTTTGATGGCCAAACATTCCTTCTCAATAGGCGCATAGTTAACTTCGGTTGCCGACAGTGTTGAGCTTGTAAAAGCCACAGGCTGCCCATCTTGTAGTAGGGCTCCACCAAGGCCCGTATCGCTGGCATCCACTTGTAACACACATGGCATGTTTACATCAAAGAACTTCAATGTTGTGGCATTTGCAATTGCACTTTTGGCCGTCTTGAAAGCTGTGTCATGCTGAGAAGACCATGACCAGACTGCATCCACGTGTGTCAGCTCAGCAAGTGGCTTCACAATTTCTGCAAGATTTGGGGTAAAGCGTGACAAATAGTTGCACATACCCAGGAACCGCTGGACCCCTTTTACATCTTGCGGTGGGGTGATGTCCCTAATGGCCCGGACTCGATCTGGATGTGGAGTAATTCCATCACTGCTAAGGAGATGGCCCATCCAAGTAACTTGCTTCACTTTGAACTGAAATTTCTTTGGGTTCAACTTGAGATTCACTTCTCGGCACCGCAACATTAAGTTCCACAAATTAATGTCATGATCCTTCTCTGCCTCCTCAAGACTACCACCCCTTTCAAAGACTAAGATGTCATCAGCCTTGTTTACAACACCACTCAATCCTTCTAGAGCTTCATGCTGCCTACGCTGGTACTCCTCTGGCCCTAGGCTGACCCCAAAGGGCATACGCAGCCAACGGTAGCGGCCAATTGGAGTGTGCATGGTCGTTAAAAATGAGGAACTTTCATCTAACTCGATGTTTGTGAAGCCCTTGTACACATCCACACAGGAAAACATTTTGGCACTGTTCAACTTTGGCAATAACTCATCAACTGTAGGAATGGGGTATTTTGGAACTTCAATGGCTTTATTGATTGTCTGGCTGGGGTCAATGCACACCCGTATGCTTCCATCGGGTTTCTCTCTGTAAACACTGTTAGAGATCCATGCTGTTGGCTCAGTGACTTTTTCCAGGATACCCTGTTTTTCAAGGTCACGTATTGCTTCTGCTGCTTTTGCTTCTTTTACCACTGGACACCGATGGGGATGGGCTTGGATTGGAGCCACATTAGGGTTCATGCGGATGTGTAGGGGTGGACCTAATGTTCCCAACCCAGTATGGACATCTTTGAATGCCTCCATGACAATGGCCTTGGTCAGTTTTCCCCCAGGGACAGGCATATGGGACACTCCCACCTCACTAGCTGCACTCACCATTCGCTGAACTTGAGCTTCACTGGTTGCGGTACCGTTAACTGCACTTACATGTATATCTGCACATACACTGTTCACTGAAGAAGTAGTGTCAGGTAAACCAGCTGGTTTCAACTCTCCTGTTGGGCTGTCATTCAGTGAGGTTGGCCTACTTTCCTTATCAGACATTCCACTTTCCTCTACTTTTCCCCACTGAGATTCAGATTTCTTGTCAGTCTCTTTGTGGTCATTCTGATGCAAGGATGGGGCATTTCTTCTTATCTCAATCAGGCCTAGCCTAATACAATCAGATCCACTCAAAAAGGGTGGTTGTGAACCCATGACATCTTTACTTAACAGTTGAAATTGAAGAGTGTGAAACTTTCCCTGAGTTTCGCAGACTAACTCAATTTGCCCCACTGGCTTTATTACACCTCCTCCATAGGTGTGCAGAATGGCAGAAGAAGGTTTTATTAGGCTACGGATGTCACAGTCCGGTGGACACATGCTCACAAGGTCATCCACTGCAAGTGTGTTAGTTGTTGAGGCTGTATCTAATTGCAAAGTTTTCCAAACAAAACAATTTCCAGCTGCTGATAATTTGATCGCTGCAAAGAACTTCTTCCCTTTCTGCACGGATACAGTTCTCACAGAGTGGATGTCCACTGTAAACAAATGATATGTTTCCTGCTCGCCATCATAAACAGACTCATTCAGTGCATTCACATGCCGAGGCTTGCTTAAACATTTACGGGCTACATGCCCTTCTTTGCCACATTTTCTACAAATATACTTAAGAAGAATCGCACGACACTTTTCTTTTGCGTGACTTGGTGTTGCTCCACAGTAGTTACACTCAGGCTGTTTCGGGGGCAACCCTTTACTAGAGCTTCCACTTGGAGACTGAGGACTTTTAGTCTTTGATGGGGGCACTTTTGCTGTCCAGTTGACCTGCTCCTGATCTCCACGGACTTGTCTCATAAGACGTCGAGCATCAGTTGAGGATTCATAATTCTTAGCAATTTCAACCACAGCACGAAACTCCACAATGTTACCTTCCTTGTTACGATGACCATTGGTGTTCAACTTTCCTTGTAAGGCTTCGTCTACCAAACCAGCAATGAAACGATCCCGGCATGCCTGATCTTCAAAGTCCCCATATTCGCAATATTTAGCTCGTTCCACCACTCGACATTCCCAGGCACTAATCGATTCTCCCTCGGACTGAAACATTCGACCCATCTTCGTTCGCTCCGCTTGCACACTCACACTACCGCCAAATCGCTTAATGAGGGCTTGAATAACTTTTACTGGATTGTCTTTATTCTCGTCAGACAGTCCCAGCGTTTTGTTATTGGGATTAATCAATCTCTTCATCTTTGAGGGTTGAGTTGCTCGTAATGTCGACATGCATAGACTTGGTTTCTTCCACTGTGCTTTGCCATCCTCGCTTTCATCGTCATATTTGCACCCAGCTTTCGACTGGAACCAGCCCATCACCGTACAATAATCGACATAATCCAAAACGAAACAGTCTAGAGCTTCTCGTTCATCCAGTCCTTCCTGCAGTTGAGGAACAGGAAAACCGACCGGTGCACCCGCCATGATAAAAACAAACACGAACAGTTTTCGCGGGCACCAGCTCGGCAAGAACATAAATGGCGGGAACGAATCGCACAACAACTACGACCGCTCAACTTCCAAACACGAAATCACCACAATATTAATGCTACTTGTCTTCAGGCGAGTGTTCGTCTACTTCTGGCACCATGTTGACCGGTGAGGACAACTTCTGAAGAACACAACATTTAATACATATAGTTCTAACAAACGGCCAAACACACGGCCATGCTCTCTTGTACACAACAACTGCTCATGCGCCGCATACCGCTGACCTAACCTAAGACTTGAGAGAATGTTAACTCCTATCAACAAAGGGCACTTTCAAACCATACGCCAGTGTTCTTGGCTGACTATTTATATAGCAGCCGTTTATATGTATGTAGTCGTCGGCAGGATCGTGGAAGCCATTGAAGCACCCCCGCAAGACAGTTTTTCATTACCTAGTGTTCGCAACACGAAAAACGGAGGTTTCAAAAAAAGGCTTAGGGTGGACCGGAATATCTACGTTTGATCAAGAAATGTTTTTAGGGCAAGGGGCGCCCAGCATACCCCTATGATTGATATTTTTTCTGTTTAGAATGGTTAAAAGTAAAACCATCAGCATTAAATTTATCACAGGCACTTCTACTTAGAAAAAGTGGCAACCCCAACAAACAAGCAAAAAACAAGTCATGCCCAGAGATGGTAGCCAGACAACATTCCAGGAGACAAGAGCAGGAAAAAACATCGAACAGATTCTGCCGCAGGCTAGCAATAAAAAAATTTTCAAATCCAGGCATTTTATCTTATGAGGTCCTTTTAATATGTCCGATGATCAATCCCGTCGCTTTTATATGCCCTTCCCCTCATTCCCTCCCCTCTCCGGCTCTATACGTTGCAAGTTGTTGAATACTTTCAATATCATCTGAGCCTTTTCTGCTGCCTTGTCTTTCTGTGAACTGCCTACACTTTTAAATTGAGGATCGTATGTGTGGCTCAAAGATAACACGGTAAAAGCCAGGATGGGACCTCTCTGGTTCGTAATTTAAGACCAGTGTATATTGCGTGACAGCAACGTTTTCACGACCACCCAAAAATGTTCGACGGTTGTCACACGCAGCCAGAGGAAATCTCGACCTTTCTTCATCAGAAAAGAGTCATTAAGGTAAGATTTGCCTTATAAATAGTTGGGTCACACTTTATTGTCCTCTTTACCATTGTTTTGGAAAAAACTGAAGGCAGAAAACCGACTTTGTTGTGAAAGAGAAATGTTTCAAATTTATGCAAATTTACCGATGTTAATCACCAACAACCAAAGTTTGCCTTTGCCAAAAAAACGTATTTGCGAGCGAAAACCTGTCCTGTTTTCGGCTGATGAAATTATTTGAGGATATATTAATGATAAAGTCGTCGTAACGGTAAAATATTTACCGGAATAAACTAAAACTTATATTTTTATAAATGGTTTGGGAAGACCTTTATTGTGACAAAGTTTGGCAATTTTCGATTTTTCTATCTTGCATAGTCCTAGGTGAAAGTTACAGATAGCCGCTCTTAATTAACTGTCTTTCATAACTGATACATCTATAATAGGTGACCCTAACCCTTTCTCGAACTTTTAACGTAAATTCAACTTGGGCTTAAACTTCGTTCTTCCTATGACTAATTAAAAATGTTTTGTTGCCTTACTGTAACTTAATCCAAAGCACATACATGTATTACATCTACCATGACTAAAGGCTTGGTTACCAATGATGGCATCGACCGTCAAAGATGGCAACGACCGTTTATGAGTGGGGAAATAAGCGTCGTCGCCAAAGGCCGGATTATAAAAACAAAAAAAAATTGCAAAACGTGAGACGGGACCCTAAGAGCGACTTTCAGTAAAAATCAAGCAAAATCTTAATATCGCGGCAGTAGTCGAAAAATCGATTTCTTTAGTATTTCGCATATAATTAGGTATTGGTAAAGCTAGAAACCTGACGTGGTTCGGTTTCGCCAGAAGCGCTTTATTTCCGAAAAAAAAAACGAGGAAATCGATTCACGGGTGCATGCTGGAGGTGAAAATCACAGGAAATTAATCTTGAAAATCAGTACTATAAACTTGGATCGCGCTGGTAAACTAAAGCGCAAAGAAAAAGTTAGGCACTTTCTATCGACAGAACAAGTCTTTTTCATTAACTAGACAGTTGTGAAACTGCAGTAGCGAAATTTACGGAACACAAACAATTCCAAACTAAAAGACAGTTTCGATGATCACGTAGAAACTAATTTGGAACCTAACTTCTGTGAAATAATTTAACATGTGCCATAATTCTAAATGGTCTCAATCCTCATTCAATAGACAGCACAAACATTGAAATAAACCATACCTTCAAACTGGCTTGGTTTATCCATGCTGTTTTGTTGAGGACCAATTCGAACTCAGCAAAGTTTTAACAAATGGGGCTTAGTGAAGTTGAATATTGCCGTACACAAAAACACGGGAAATTTTGCTTCTTTAACCAAACGGGCTCGCTCTACTTCATTCTTGTTAATTTCCAGCGTTAAAATTCTTTTGCGTTTCAAAAAAAGGAAGAAAAAGCCCGAAATGAGCGATTTTCAAGTTTCCAAACTTCTGTTCCTTTGCGTGCAAATTTTCGTTGTACATTTGTTTGTATTGCGTTACCAAATACTGTGACTGCATTGTTTAACCAAATGTGGATAAACGATGTCACAGGTGTAGCATTTTAGATGTCACGTTCTGTCGTGGTTTGCACAGAGAGCTTCATGTTTTCTCTTTTTTTTTTTCTTTACCCTCTACCTTCTTTCAGATCAACCGAACATTTTAGTTTGAAGCCATCATCAATCATCAAGCGACAACGAAGAAAAGAGAGATTGTGTAGATTAACACGGAAATTATGGTGTATTTTGGGATGCGGCTAAGTTGAACTTCATTAAGCCCCATTTATTAATATTCGCTGTGTTCGAATTTTTAGCCAATGACGTGACGTTAGTGACGTCATATGGCTACTGTCAGAGCCTAAAAATCAACGATAGACGAGAGCAGTGTCGTGTTTGTCTTACGATTTGTGAGGCTGGGGGGATATTCTGTGAGACGATGGGTGGGAGTGTGCATCAGGACACTGAAACTCTTACCTTATCAGCGGCACAAACCCATACAGCTAATGTTATTGGAGTAAGATCCCTGGGCTTTGAAGTGTTTTGCATTCGCAAGTGTGGATCTACTTCGAATGCCTGTTTTGTGTACGTGAGGTCTGGCAGGATTTTATTCGCGTTGTAGTCCTGTGTTTACTTAGCTGAAGTACAAATTTCCACAGCAGCAAACACAAGACGGACTTGCCAATTTGAGATGTTGTATGAACAGAACGTGGAAATTAACGTTACATCGATCCCTAATTAACAGTGAAAGAAACAATATTTAAAGCCCAAGTTTATAACGATGGTGAAAAGACTAGTAAGACGGTAACAGCGAATCTAAAATTTGCAGTGTCATTTTTGAGTGCATGTTATAAAACATGGACCCATTTAAAACTAAATCGGAAATTGCGCGGCTTGTTGCTAGCTATTCTTAAAACTGAAAAACTTGAATGAAACTAGTATTAAAATCCAAGTCACAGTGGTGATCAAGGAATTAGAGGATGGATGTAGTAAAATCTTAACAAGATACTAAACGTTATTTCGGGGTTATTCATAGCTCAAAGTGTAAAGCGTATGTTGAGCAAATTTGCATAGTTGACAGCTGTAATTTCAGCCTTATAAGGAATGTAACGCAACACTTAAAACGTCTCGAACCGACCGAAACAGTACCGAAAGATTAACAACAACAGATATGTGACAAAGCATTCTAATAGAGACCTGTTGGATCTACTGGAAAGCGAGCTGAATTTTTCGTATTGTTCGAAGGCAAAGCAAACGAAATTTATTCGTCTGTAGGTTGAGACTCAAAATAAACACGTGAGCTAAAAATAACTTTGTAACGTGGGAAAGTTACAAATGTAAAAAAATTTTGGTCGATTTGTGAAGCAAAAAGACGAAAATTATTATAGCCGACTTGATTACAAATTAAAGCAAGCAACTTCAATTAACAGGGGAAATAAATGTAGTTGCAAAACTATTTCAGTCGTGTTTATAAACGCTAGTTCAAACCGATTTCGAACGAAAATATTGTGGATACAAGAAACGCCGTTTGATGGCAGACTCGTGCTTTGACAATACAATGTACTAAGAACGTAAGTGGTTGCCTGAAACGTCTGAAACCTTACAAATTAAACAAAGTAAAGCGAGTCGCGTGTCACGCAAATCACGCAGAGCGTCAAAACGGCACCCTTTAGAAAGTTGACCGTTTACGAGCACTGAAAAGTATTGGATATTCGCCGGTAGAAGTAAGAAATTAAAAGGTTCAACTGCAACTTGCATTTATTTCTGAAGTAAAATTGTTAACTTTCCACTGATCTTTGCCTAAATTATGTATGCAATATTTTTCGACGGTGAGTTTAAGTTTAAGTTTACTTGTTTTTGTCTGTGTTCTTTGAAGAACCGTGAAACAAAGAGCTTTCTTCGTTTTTTTTTTTACTCTGCGTATTCACGCTGCTGAATCATTACCAGGTTTTATAGTGGATAACCACAAGATCTTTTTGGTGGTGGTGGGGGGGGGGGGGGGGGGGGGGCTGAGGGGTTAGGGTGGGACTTACCGGAGGTGTAAAATCCCATAGGTTGTCAGGATAAATTTCACCATATTGTGAAAAAAAACGTCATTGGCTCTGCGCGCATTGCGTGCCTATGTTTATCAAAGGCAGCAGCATGGATAACCCAAGCCAGTTTGAAGGTATAGTTTCGTTCAATGTTTCTTCTGTCTATTGAACGAGGATTGAGACCATTTGGGGTTATAGCACTGGATAAATTATTTCACCGAAGTTAGGTTCCAAATCAGTTTCTACGTGAACATCAGAACCTGCCTTTTAGTTTGGAATTGTTTGTGCTTATTAAATTTCGCTACTGCTGTTTTGTAACCGTCTAGTTAATGAAAAAGACTTGTTCTGTTAATAAGAAGTGTCTATCTTTTTCTCCGCGTTTTAGTTTACCAGTGCTAAACAAGTTTATAGTACTGATTTTCAAGATTAATTTCCTGTGATTTTGACCTCCTGAACCCAAGAAACGATTTCCTCGTTTTTTTTTCGAAAATAAAGCGTTTCTGGGGAAAACGAACCACAACAGGTTTCTAGTTTTACCAATACCCATTTATGTGCAAAATATGAAAGAAATCGATTTTTCAACTTCTGCCGCCGAATGCTCGATGTTTACTGAAAGTCGCTCCTAAGTCGTCAACGGCCCGTCTTTTCAAATGTTGAACATTCCTGTATGGGAACGAGGTCAGAGGTGAAAATTCGGTGTTTGTTTTCTCTCTCTGGTCGACACGACTTATTTTATTTGAAATCTGAACCAGTGTTACAGGCTACTTTTAATAATAAGTTATCAGATAATGCGCGGCAATATATTTCCATTGAAACAGTCTTTCCTGTCGACAAAATTTTGTATTGAAGAAACTTTTGCTAACGTAGCTTAGCTAAAGAATGTACCATCAGTTGAATTACATGTGAACAAATATAAATGACGTCATGATTTGCCGATAATGTCTGAGAATGTCATGTTCAAGTGGACTTCCAGTATTAGCGCACAAAAAACAAAAAAGGCTCTAACATAACAGGTACATTTACAGGGCAAAGGTAAGTCGTGTAAATTTTATATCATGTGTATGTTTTGACGACCTAATAAGTTTAACGCCACGAGTATAATGATAATATAAGAGCAAGCATATGACTTTGTCAAACTGAGAGAGCGATAAAGATGCGGTAAGCAAGAATCTCCTGATATTGATGATATATCTTTATAACTAACATTTTACTAAATAGCGGTTCTTGTTTAAAATTGCGGCGTGGAAGCTCTCTAGTTGTAAATAATAATTTGTTTGCATGCTTTTTTTATGTTGGAATAAGTAGAAAACGGGAGAAGCCTTAAGATGGTAATTATGTATTCGGAATCGAACAGCCTGCGGGCCGCGCTGCCCTGTGATACTGTATAGGACTTATGACAGGCTGAAAGTCGCCACCACATAACCGGTGCAGATCATTAAAATTCATCTTTGCAATTAACAAACTACCTTCCTGAAAAGATATCGAGTGTTTTTTTTATTAAGGCCCGTTAGATCGCAGTGCGCCCGTGCACTGTTTTGTAATTAATAATGTAGTGGGTATAGAAACATGCAAGGAAATCTGTGGCAGATAAATACTCGTAAATATTAAGGTGCACTATGAAGGAATTTGCACTAATCATAAGGCTGTTCGCGTAAAACATGAATTTTGCTGCGACAAGAACATGATCACCGAAAATGTGACTTAAATCAGATACACATTCCTTCGAAGGAATAAATATATAATTCCTTAGCTTCGCTGATGTGACCACTTAATGTAAATGGAAATGTACTTAATTAATCAGTAGAATTAAAGTGAACGATGTATTGTTCACTGATTGAAGATTTTATCAGCCACTTTTGCTTAGTCGCGGTAGAGGGAGGACTGCAAGATATAAGAAAAAATTAATTGAGATTTATTCAAGCGAACACAATTTTAATTGCCAATTTCAAGAAGAAAACTAGATGGAGAAAACAGTTAACGGGCACTTCAGAAATGAAAGACAAACTGAAAGAACACTGGGCAACTATTAGAATAAAAAGGTGGTGTGTTACCTCTGTTAAACAAATAATACTGATCCCTTAATGCAACGTTTTTCCGAGCAATGCCCCAATTTCAGTTTAAATCTAGCTACAAATAAGTCAACTATGACTCCATGCCAACTTTGAAAAGTCAACTAGCTAGAAACCGATACTGTACAGATTACAGCCCGATATATATATGAGAACATACTTTAAACTCCTAGCTGA
Organism: Siderastrea siderea; assembly: GCA_964030785.1. Classification (NCBI taxonomy): domain Eukaryota; kingdom Metazoa; phylum Cnidaria; class Anthozoa; order Scleractinia; family Rhizangiidae; genus Siderastrea; species Siderastrea siderea. The sequence continues at coordinate 65,520,185 of OZ034968.1, forward strand.
CTTCCCGAAAGTTAAACCAAAACGTTTTTCGCATCAGAAATATTCCTGCCAAAACAATGGGAGGAAGATCACGTGCCTCATTTATGCTCGTTGAATGAACATAATACAACTCGAAGAGGCATGTTTTTACGACATCGTGTCTATTTATCGTGACAGTATACGTAGCTCATGCCAATATCTATTTTTTTTTGAGCTTTCAGTGCCGTCTTTTTTTTTTGTATTGAAACTTGGTAACTTGGTTACTTGAACTTTTCTAATCCTTCAACAAATACTGTTTTGATGCTAACGGCAAAACAAGTGTAGTTACAGCTCACAACTGAAACCCAATATCCTGATATATCTGAAAGGGCGACGTTTTACTCTGGCCCCTGTGACCATGTTTCAGAGGCTATGCTCACATTAACAAAAATTATATATGAAGTCTTCCACGTTACACCGTATATTTTGTAAAGGCTGCGTTCCAAAATCCAACAAACTAGTTCGGCTTGCTGTACACACTATACCGAATCCAGTGACGGAACTAAGCAAGAAACCGGAGGTGAGTATATTAAGGAGCTGCCTCCTTTTGCTGCCACTTGTTTTCGTTTGAGTCCTTTTAAAGCACCTTTTTAATTCACTTTCCCCCACCCCCAATCTCTCATCCTTGACTCTTTTCCGGGCCCTCTCTTAATTAGCATGCAATTGGATGTGCTACCTTTTTTTTTTGGTCCGAAATCCTAACCGTTATTTTATTTTATTTTTTTTTTTTTTTTTGGCACAACAAGTGACATAGCTACCAACTAAAACGTTGTTTACTACCATCGTAAGTGAAGGTCGCTGAATGCCGTGTACGATTTCCTGTTAACCCTTTAATTACAAGAGCAAATTGTCACAAAAAGACGTGCTATGTAGTGACTATTGATTTTGTAGACAACAACGTAAATGTGATCTCTCATAAAAAGCTAAAAGAACTAAGCAGCACTTTTCTGTTGTACTGTTTTTAAGGCTTTATTGCTGAAATTTTAATAAGGGGTGATAACTACTTAATGAAAACTAATGATAAGTACCTTTGTTGGTGAACTTTTTAAAGTGGTTCAGGTCTCCAAGTTGTTACTGGAAATTCCAGGCTTAATTATTTATATTAAAAGCTTCCATTTCCGAGAGATCAATTAGTAGTTATAGCATTTCAGGCATGATATCTCCAACTGGAAGAAAGAAAAAAATTGCATTTGATTGTTCTTAAGGAAGCATTTTTGTCCAGTTCATCATTTTTTTAATCTTCGAGAAAAGTTAAATGGAGTCTGACTGAATGAACGGTCAATCATCACGCGATGAATTAATGGCCCTGATTACAGGGATGAATATAAAATTGGCTCAATTGTGGGCACTGTAACAAAACTATCTCTTTCAAAAGCAAATGTATCAATGTACAACTTTAAAAAATGCTTAAAGTGATTATGCCTTTGTATTTATTGATACTGTGGATGGAACCTACACGAATCATGGTACCTAGGCTAGCTCGTGCCCATTTGAAAATTGATGGTTTGAACCTACTTTCAGCTACGGTGTCGTTTCCAGTCTTTAAGCCAAGAAAACGCATATTATGGCGGGTATAATTTTCTACATGAAGGGTATGATCGAAAGTACATTAATGACAGACGATTTAGTTTTTAAATTCTGGTAAATACTTTCTTTTATTTTTTCGGTGTAAAGTACGACTTTTTGCAGTGGATTTTGCGTCCCGGTGCACGTGCTTTGAAGCGTGCAGTCACGTTTTTTAGTTCTCCGTTCAGTTCTCGTTTCCCAACATGGACTTCAGCATTGTTTTGGAAACATTTTGTTGTATTGCATTGTATTGGTTACATTTTGAACCCCTCACCATCAATCTTGTAACAAAGAACGCAAATGACAGCCGTTTAGTTGATGTGATTAAAATAGTAAACTGAAATATCAAAAGAGGTATCGCTTGGCTGAGCGGTTTGCTTTGAACGTGCTATGAATAACTGGGAACTGACCACAATCTATAATTTACAGTTGCATACTATAGTGTATGTATGAAGAAAGCCAAACCAGAAAAGATTAAAATGGGATGTAATTCGATTACAGTGATTGCAATGAAGGTTAAGCTTAGTTTTGTTGATGTATTAAAAGTTAATATTTTAACCATATATTTTGTTCAATATAGATGAATACATATTTTCGAAAAGAAATCATGCAGGCGACATTCGAATGCGTCGTTGGTTATATTACTATAGTTTGATTGGACTTTAATCCCTCTCTTGTCACGTATCAGGTAGAGTATTGTACGCTGAAAAGACGCTGCAGTATTAATGTTCATCCTTATATCATTATTATTTTAAATACTCAGAGCAAGTCCCAGAAGGTAGAAGCATATGGCCGTTACGTTTGCTATTTCATGGAGGTCTTTGGTAGAAGGTGTACCTTTAGGTAACCTCTCAAATATTTGGCAGAAGCAATCCGGATATTATCTCAGTTAGGAACCCATTTACCGTTCTAAAAAAGGTATTTTGTTATATCCGGTCAAGAGACGGTATAAAACGGTATGTATAATGATTACGAAATTTTCTTTCATATATTAAATGCCATTGCTCTTTTCTTCTTCTTCGGTGAACATTTGCACTGTGACACAAAGAAAATCTTTTGGAAGTAAATTTTGAAGGGGCATATATTTTTGGCAAGACTAAGTTTTCGCGAATGACTGTCAAGAACGTGTTCAAGATTTCTTCCAAAAAAGGAAGGTTTTTTTTCGCGTAAGCAAAGTTAAGCAATTATCAAAAATATACCTTAAAAACAAGGATTTGTTCTTTGGACTGTGTGAAATATCTGTGTAAACATTAACCGCTATTGGTACATAAAACGGAACTGGCTTTTTTCATTGGAGGGGCCGGAATTGGTTATGTCAAGGTTTGCAATATTTATTAGTGATCGAAACTATACTTTCCTTCCCTAAACAATTCACGGTTGTGATTTTCTTAGTGTGTTGCTGACACGAAATGTTTCGATTTGCTTTAGTGTTCAAGTACAAAATATTTTCAAGCATTTTCTGGAGCTACTCATATAAAGCAGCTACTTCCAGTTGACAAGATGAAGTTTCTACAGGTAAATAACAGAGATGTGAAGATTTATAGGCAATTATCTCAAAACTACAGTATGACGCAATGACCCGAGCAAATCGTCTTTCACAAGTTTGTATATTAGATTAATTTCGTCCTTTATACGATAAGAGTTGGTATGCTATTCCTTGGTACGTCTCCCGGTATTATTCAAAAGCCGACATGCCAGTGTTGAACAAAGAGACATGTCAAGAAAAGCAGCGGCAACCCTCGCCGTTTCACGATTTGCGATTTTCCTCTGGCCAAGAACATTGTAGTTTCAAAGAAAAATTACCAGTCTACAATAAACCTTTGATGGAAAACTTGAATATTCTTTTACGTAATCAAATGAAAACTGTCAAAGACTGTCAAAAACTTGCTCCTGTTCAGTAACTTAAGGGGACACTCTATCAAACAATGAGGGGAAGCAACATGAGTCACATGGAATTGAACCTGACAGATGCAAAGGCATTTTTCCTGTATAGCAAGCATAATTATGGCCGTCAAAGATATTGGCCATAAACAGACCGATAACATAGCTCTTGGCAAAAGTATGTAGGTGCAAAAAGAATGAGCCAGTTTCCCAAGGGCTGAGGATATTAACGGGACAGTCACCTATTTATCAAAATCCCACATGATCTGAGTGTTTTAACTACCATTCAGTTAATCGTATTTTACTACTTAGCAAAATTGGTTAGGGAAACCTCATGGAGATGAACTAAAAAAAATGTAGTGTATTGTGTATTGCACGCGTGAAATTCACCTAATTACTCTCATGTAAAAAAAAAGAAAGAAAGAAAAGATTAAAAAATAAACTTTTCATCTGAGATTGAAACATCCATGCATTTAATGGGTATTATAAGGAATACGCATACATCTTCGCTGGAACTATTTTTTGTTTGGCTTTAGATAATCCTTCTATATTCCGTCCTTTCCGTGCCTGCAGCGAAAAGCTGGATTGACAGCAGTGAAGAAAGAGTGAAAGTTCAGAACAGTGACACTGTCATGGACCGTCTTGGTAAGGTGCCAATTGATAGGGAACTTGATAGAACAATGAGAAAACAGTCCCTTGCAAAAAGTATCTCTAAAAAAAAGACTTTTTTTAAGGCTGACCAAACTGACGCCTGTCAAAACTTTCTCCACAGATCCTAATTCTACAACTATAACAAATGGAAAGACTTTCGCAAAGACTACTCTTCATGAAAAGCAAACGGTTGCAGGAAAGGGAGAGGCGTCGAGCAAAAGCACCACAGAATACCCAACCATGGATACTAAACACGAATCCATCGTCAAAAGGTCACTAAACCCAGCTCCGCAAAGCCATCATCGGATTAGTACTACTACACGCAGCAGAAGGAGAACAGCGGTCAGAAGAAGCAGACGAAGAGTTAGTAGACGCAGGGCGAGCCAGAGAAGTAGACGCCGAATAACAAGTAGACGGCGGAGGAGTACAGTAACAACGCCAACTATTATCCGCCCAACCACCACGTTTGTCTACCGCAAGGCTCATCCTTGTAACAACGCCTCAAACTCATCGTCGATGAAATACAGAGTTAAAGATATCGAGTGTCGACGATTAAAAACTAGCGATCTGCAGAAAAGGATGAAATGTCTAGGAAATTACAATCACCAGTATCTGGCGACATCAATGCAAGAAGCTTTGAAGTTTAGAGATCTAGACACGGGAAAAAAATTCAGCTTTAACCACTCTTTTGTTTGGCACCGTTCAAGTCGTCGTATTAGAAAGCGGGACGTACATATTAGTCCAGGAGAAACGTTGATCGTTAAGTGCCACGCGGCAAAAACTCTTACTGAATCGGGGAATTTAAGAATGTGTCCCGTTTGTGCAGCCATAACGCGACAGCCATCAGAGCCGAGAAGATTTCCTGAGTACATCAACGAGCTAGTGTGTGATCCTACCGTAAAATCAAACTATATTCCAGGCATTGACGGGTTTTGCATTCAGAAGACCTTCACGCTCGACTTGTTACAATTTGATGGCGACTGGGAAAAACATTCCGAACTAAGCGAAAAAGTTGGACACGATGTTTACACAGAAAAATGGGAAGCATATACTCAAACAATAAAACGGCACTGCGCATGCGAGCTGCTGCCTTCAAGTTCGATAGCATTGCTTTTATGACCACCCTAGTTTAAAGAACTCATGAATGGACAAGACGTGTCTGTTTAGTAAAAGTTTTAAACACTTAGGAAGTCCGTTTAATAGAGGGTATTCGTATGAACAGGTTTGATCGGTTTAGAGCGATTTTCCTCGGACCGTGAAACAGTTACTGTACAAGTATATACTGTTACGCCAAATTAGTTGCTGCTAGTCAAGGGACGGCTGAGGTCTATTAACTTCTATTCCCAAAAGGAGATTAGTCTAAATCAAAACACAAGAAAAACAACACAAAGTGGACAAGCACAAATATACAGTGAACGTGTGGTTTATTTTTCCTTTATTACTGATTCTCGAGTCATGTTACGACAGCGGAAATGCACATGTATATGATACTTGTTGCGACATTAATTTTTACCACCTCGTGTAATTTTTTGGGAAAATTCCTCCACAGAAGTTACAAAAACTGCCTTGTTCGTCAGTGGAAATACTTTTAAAGCAGTAAGGGCACTCACGCGGGTTTACATGCTGCATGGTCGAGAGTTGTTGCGAATATCTATTCTCTTCCATACTTTTGAAAACATTTACATTTGTTGCACTTTTCTCTGGCTTATGAAAAGAATATAAATTAAAATTAGCTTTCGCTGCATCGTTTTCTTCGACAGTCTTGATAATATCTCTCAATGCTACTGTTTCAACTGGCATGCTCGCCAGTTGCTTGATTCTTTCTGCGGACTGTGCCGTGGTGGTTTCGGTGAAGCATTTCTCGTCATCGTCCGGGCCTGTAAGGTCGATGATTCTTAGATTCTCCGCTTCACCTGCTGCATCGTGAGTGTGCTCAACTTCCGGATCGTTAGACGAGTCCAAGATTTCTTGAACGACTGCATCCATATCCCCTTGTGCTCGAGCAAGAAGGGAGGCTAATTTTACCTCATTTGCGAATGGCAAGACCTTTTTCAAGTTTTCCAACTTCTGAGTAAAGTGCTGCTGAGTCGGAACAACTGGCGAAGGGGACGGATGTGCTTGAGCCGTTTGGGAGAAAGTAGTGACTGTCGCAGTGCTTGACGCGCCGAAGTGTCTCTCTCGTCTGGGCTGTCTTTGGTGCAACTGAATTGCCGTTTTTAACACGGTCACCGGGTTGACGTCTTTCACTGTGGCGACGATTTCTTGTGAATACGAATTAATGCTGTTGTATAGGTGCCGGTGTTTCTCAAGCTGCTCCTGTTGTTTAGCTGAAATTGTAATTAAATTACAATATTTTTCAATTTTATACTAGGGAAATAGGTCTAATCTTACACAGACAATATTAAAACTATTTTGAACACAGACAAGTATGCAAATAAAAATAGGCTGGGCTATAGCCTAATTACATGCCGTTTACTCATTTCTTTTACTGAGGGAACACTGGGGGGTCTCCAAAACCATGCCGTAAAACCGCAAGATATCCTCTCAAATACCGAAAACCTAACCTGCGATCAGGCCAAATTTTGACGCTCCTTACATTCTCTTACGGGATTTTTCGCGCGACCACAAAAAGACAGAGAGTAAATGAGAGCGCGAAATAATTCGCCTGATCGCAGGTTACCGAAAACCGCACTGAAACTTGCGCAAAATTCCTTCTCTTACTAACATTGTAAGGAAAGTTCCCTCACCGAAATACCGTACAAAATTAGACATTGTACCGAACACACCTGCTTAAAATGCTAAAATAACGCGTACCGTCGTACTGGATGAAACCGCAATCCCGCAGTTGTGAGTCGAAAATACCGTAAAACCGTAAGAAAAATCGCTCAGAACCGTAATCCCGCAAACCCCAATGTACCCCTCCGTTACAAAGCTTGAATTTGTATCGGTACCGGAGTAAAATAGTGACGAGGTCCTCTAGAAGATCAAAATTCCCCTTGAAATACTCAACGCCTTAATTTTAAGTCGGGATAGTTAGTCGTTGTAAACATGTCTACCTTTCCTTTGCTCTGACTTTGGCTTGCTTTTCTCCATTGCCTTCTTTGCTGCTTCAAAATTTGCCACCTTCAGAACAAACATAGGTTCACTATCCAGTTGAGCGGTCATTTCTGGAAACCGTACAGCTTGGTTGTCTTCTGCTTTCTTTGCTGTGCAGGACTGCGTCAGGTTAGTGCGCCAGCGTTTTCCCTTGTCCTCATTCGAATGACGATCTGTCATTCGAAGTGCGAGGAGGTGCTCGTGACTTGCACATTTAGGGCAGGAACAGTTTGCATAAGGACAATTTCTTTTATGTCCTTTTAGCAGCTCGACTTGGCCGTGTAAGCGGCATTTACCACATGTCCTCCCCGACATACCAAAGCAAATATGTGTGGTACACACGGTGCGACTGAATACAAACTGTTCAAAATCCCCAACGTGTAATCTTCACAATAAATTTTATTTGCATCTACGATATGTTGCACGTGCAACACAAGTTTCATTGTCTTTTTTAATTGCCTCTAGCTCCCTCCATTGTTTGCTCTATACATTCACAAATACATTCGAGTATTTGTTTTTATCACAGGCAGCCCAAGCTAAGGTTGAGAGCTGCGCATAAATTAGACTGTTTTTTCCACGCTTTGCATAATAATGACATCGGCAACATTTAAGAGTTTGTATGGAAATGACACAAAACGTCTCAAATTGCCACAAATCAGAAAAAAGTCGAAATAAAAAAGATTTGTCTTATTTCATTGTTTTATTGGTCATTATTGGAGGGCTTCCTGGGCTGGTTTGAAGCTTTTTGGGCGAGAAATTGAGGTTTATATTTTTCATCAGTTACTGAACGTTTAGAATTAATTAAAGGCAGGAAACAGTTTCACACTGCACCTCACTTGAGGTTCGATAAATTCCATCACAATAAACGAATCGCCCTACAACTTCAAAGGTGTATTCTTGGGTCTTGCGCATACCTCTGTTCTTTCTCGTGGGTTCCAGATCCTATTTTAAGCCGTCGAAAATCCCTCTTAAATACGAAACTCGCCTTTCCTGGTATGCGTTTTCATTTGAAGTGCACACATGAATCATTGCGAGCCGCGTTTCGACGACAAAATGTCCCTCAGCCGGGGACAGGCTGAGTGAGATTGTCCACAAGCAGAAGGCGACACTGCGGAGTCCAGAGAGGTCGGTTTGAGGGCCTGATAGAAAACTATCGGCACGCCCGTGAAATCTAGTCGCCTCACTTGACGCCACGAGCACGCTTTAATTAGCATAGTGATTTGTTCCGTCACATTTACCTGTTTACCGCAAAAAAAATGTTGTCGAAATTTAGAAGCAGAGACGAGGAGCAGTTTCCACCTGGAAAAAAAATTGCACCGGTTTTCAAAGGAATGGAAATTGTGGTGGGTATTTTCCACGGTCACAGCAATATTTTTTTTTAGGGCAGACAACCCTATATATGGGAATTAAATAATGAGGTTGATTTGCGGGCAGTGAGCAGGATCACTTGCGCCAAATACTCGGCATAAAATCATCGAATGGATTGATTAGAGTGCAGCAAAAAATAGTTCCTCTTTCGTCCCTAAAACAAAATTATGGTTTTCCAAGTCAAGTGAGGCGAGTGAATTTCACGGCCGTACTAATATTTCTCTATTTCTGTAAACCGACCTCTCTGGACTCCGCAGTGTCGTGTTTGCTAATGTCGACGATCTCACTCAGTCTGTCCCCGGCTGAGGGACATTTTGTCGTCGAAACGCGGCTCGCAATGATTCATGTGTGCACTTCAAATGAAAACGCATACCAGGAAAGGCGAGTTTCGTATTTAAGAGGGATTTTCGACGGCTTAAAATAGGATCTGGAACCCACGAGAAAGAACAGAGGTATGCGCAAGACCCAAGAATACACCTTTGAAGTTGTAGGGCGATTCGTTTATTGTGATGGAATTTATCGAACCTCAAGTGAGGTGCAGTGTGAAACTGTTTCCTGCCTTTAATTAATTCTAAACGTTCAGTAACTGATGAAAAATATAAACCTCAATTTCTCGCCCAAAAAGCTTCAAACCAGCCCAGGAAGCCCTCCAATAATGACCAATAAAACAATGAAATAAGACAAATCTTTTTTATTTCGACTTCTTTCTGATTTGTGGCAATTTGAGACGTTTTGTGTCATTTCCATACAAACTCTTAAATGTTGCCGATGTCATTATTATGCAAAGCGTGGAAAAAACAGTCTAATTTATGCGCAGCTCTCAACCTTAGCTTGGGCTGCCTGTGGTTTTTATATGATTCAAAACATGACATTTAATTTTTAGAACGTCGTGGCGTATAAACCAGAACCACGGTTGCTACCGTTTTGGAAGTTCTTACCCGACACAAAAAAGACTTCAGATCATTGTGACGTTTTTGGAAACGTTGTCCATAGCTAACACGTCAAGAATTTGTCGGGTTTCCTACAATTGTGTAGACCAATATGTGCGATTATTTCAACAAAGGGCAACATTGATACCTTCGGTATGCAATAATGTGCGTCCAAGACAAATGACATGGTGGAAGGCAGCATATCTTGAAGCTCTTGTCAGAATGTACCCCACTCTCTACCTTCGTGAGCTGCAACAGATACTTGCGAGTGATTTCCATCTGGCTCCCGGCGATGTTCCATCTATAGCATCAATAGCGAAACTGTTCATAAGGCTCCGCATCACTCGAAAGAAATGCATTCACGTGGCTCAGGAAAGGATGACACCCTACAATCTCCATTGTCGTCAACTTTTTTTTCAATGGCGAAGGACTGTTGACCCAGCTAAAGTTTATTTTTTCGACGAGACACACTTTAATTGCGAGACTGATGAGCGTGAATATGGAAGGACAGACTCAGGATTTGCATGTCCGGTCCTTCGTCAGAAAAGCAGAGCACGAGCTGGAAAGTTTTCCACTCTAGGTGTTTGTGGATTTAACGAGGGAGTCTTGCAGGCAATTCCAGTTGAAGGAAATTTCACAGCAGATCTAATAACTGATGTAATAGAGAACCAAGTGCTGCCACTCTTGCCCGCGAACAGTTATTTGGTGGCTGATAATGCAAGTGTACATAATGAAATCGTATTATGCAGAATTTTAGCTAGAAAGAACATTACTCTTGTTAAACTGCCAGGCTATAGTTATGATTTAAATCCCACCGAAATGGTCTTTGGACAAGCAAAAGCAATTGCTCGTTTCACCCCTGGTTTCTTGAAAGAAAATACCATGTTGGCAATTGTGAGCGCATTTGAACAAATCAGCCCTTTAAACGTAAGACACTTTTACCAACGATCTTGGAGAGTGCTTCTGTAGAATAAAGGGTCGAAAGCAATGAACTCAAGCAAGCTGGACCAGTGATTATTTTTTAACGTAATCCTAAACAGTTCTGAATTACAATAAACTTGTGAGTTTTTAGACAAAAGGGTTTGTTGTCATGAATAGACCTAGTCATTAGACCTATTGATAGACTGTAGTCTGCTCTAATGATTAGACTAGACTAATACACTTTTAATTAATAGATACTATTATACACTAACTACTAGAAACTGTTTCATGGTCCGACGAAAATCGCTCTACTACTACTACTACTACTACTACTACTACTACTACTACTACTACTACTACTACTACTACTACTACTACTACTACTACTACTACTACTACTGCTACTACTACTACAGTGACTACTACTATTGCACTCTGTTAGAGCGATTTTCGTCGGACCATGAAACAGTTTCTAGTAGTTAGTGTATAATAGTATCTATTAATTAAAAGTGTATTAGTCTAGTCTAATCATTAGAGCAGACTACAGTCTATCAATAGGTCTAATGACTAGGTCTATTCATGACAACAAACCCTTTTGTCTAAAAACTCACAAGTTTATTGTAATTCAGAACTGTTTAGGATTACGTTAAAAAATAATCACTGGTCCAGCTTGCTTGAGTTCATTGCTTTCGACCCTTTATTCTACAGAAGCACTCTCCAAGATCGTTGGTAAAAGTGTCTTACGTTTAAAGGGCTGATTTGTTCAAATGCGCTCACAATTGCCAACATGGTATTTTCTTTCAAGAAACCAGGGGTGAAACGAGCAATTGCTTTTGCTTGTCCAAAGACCATTTCGGTGGGATTTAAATCATAACTATAGCCTGGCAGTTTAACAAGAGTAATGTTCTTTCTAGCTAAAATTCTGCATAATACGATTTCATTATGTACACTTGCATTATCAGCCACCAAATAACTGTTCGCGGGCAAGAGTGGCAGCACTTGGTTCTCTATTACATCAGTTATTAGATCTGCTGTGAAATTTCCTTCAACTGGAATTGCCTGCAAGACTCCCTCGTTAAATCCACAAACACCTAGAGTGGAAAACTTTCCAGCTCGTGCTCTGCTTTTCTGACGAAGGACCGGACATGCAAATCCTGAGTCTGTCCTTCCATATTCACGCTCATCAGTCTCGCAATTAAAGTGTGTCTCGTCGAAAAAATAAACTTTAGCTGGGTCAACAGTCCTTCGCCATTGAAAAAAAAGTTGACGACAATGGAGATTGTAGGGTGTCATCCTTTCCTGAGCCACGTGAATGCATTTCTTTCGAGTGATGCGGAGCCTTATGAACAGTTTCGCTATTGATGCTATAGATGGAACATCGCCGGGAGCCAGATGGAAATCACTCGCAAGTATCTGTTGCAGCTCACGAAGGTAGAGAGTGGGGTACATTCTGACAAGAGCTTCAAGACATGCTGCCTTCCACCATGTCATTTGTCTTGGACGCACATTATTGCATACCGAAGGTATCAATGTTGCCCTTTGTTGAAATAATCGCACATATTGGTCTACACAATTGTAGGAAACCCGACAAATTCTTGACGTGTTAGCTATGGACAACGTTTCCAAAAACGTCACAATGATCTGAAGTCTTTTTTGTGTCGGGTAAGAACTTCCAAAACGGTAGCAACCGTGGTTCTGGTTTATACGCCACGACGTTCTAAAAATTAAATGTCATGTTTTGAATCATATAAAAACAAATACTCGAATGTATTTGTGAATGTATAGAGCAAACAATGGAGGGAGCTAGAGGCAATTAAAAAAGACAATGAAACTTGTGTTGCACGTGCAACATATCGTAGATGCAAATAAAATTTATTGTGAAGATTACACGTTGGGGATTTTGAACAGTTTGTATTCAGTCGCACCGTGTGTACCACACATATTTGCTTTGGTATGTCGGGGAGGACATGTGGTAAATGCCGCTTACACGGCCAAGTCGAGCTGCTAAAAGGACATAAAAGAAATTGTCCTTATGCAAACTGTTCCTGCCCTAAATGTGCAAGTCACGAGCACCTCCTCGCACTTCGAATGACAGATCGTCATTCGAATGAGGACAAGGGAAAACGCTGGCGCACTAACCTGACGCAGTCCTGCACAGCAAAGAAAGCAGAAGACAACCAAGCTGTACGGTTTCCAGAAATGACCGCTCAACTGGATAGTGAACCTATGTTTGCTCTGAAGGTGGCAAATTTTGAAGCAGCAAAGAAGGCAATGGAGAAAAGCAAGCCAAAGTCAGAGCAAAGGAAAGGTAGACATGTTTACAACGACTAACTATCCCGACTTAAAATTAAGGCGTTGAGTATTTCAAGGGGAATTTTGATCTTCTAGAGGACCTCGTCACTATTTTACTCCAGTACCGATACAAATTCAAGCTTTGTAACGGAGGGGTACATTGGGGTTTGCGGGATTACGGTTCTGAGCGATTTTTCTTACGGTTTTACGGTATTTTCGACTCACAACTGCGGGATTGCGGTTTCATCCAGTACGACGGTACGCGTTATTTTAGCATTTTAAGCAGGTGTGTTCGGTACAATGTCTAATTTTGTACGGTATTTCGGTGAGGGAACTTTCCTTACAATGTTAGTAAGAGAAGGAATTTTGCGCAAGTTTCAGTGCGGTTTTCGGTAACCTGCGATCAGGCGAATTATTTCGCGCTCTCATTTACTCTCTGTCTTTTTGTGGTCGCGCGAAAAATCCCGTAAGAGAATGTAAGGAGCGTCAAAATTTGGCCTGATCGCAGGTTAGGTTTTCGGTATTTGAGAGGATATCTTGCGGTTTTACGGCATGGTTTTGGAGACCCCCCAGTGTTCCCTCAGTAAAAGAAATGAGTAAACGGCATGTAAATAGGCTATAGCCCAGCCTATTTTTATTTGCATACTTGTCTGTGTTCAAAATAGTTTTAATATTGTCTGTGTAAGATTAGACCTATTTCCCTAGTATAAAATTGAAAAATATTGTAATTTAATTACAATTTCAGCTAAACAACAGGAGCAGCTTGAGAAACACCGGCACCTATACAACAGCATTAATTCGTATTCACAAGAAATCGTCGCCACAGTGAAAGACGTCAACCCGGTGACCGTGTTAAAAACGGCAATTCAGTTGCACCAAAGACAGCCCAGACGAGAGAGACACCTCGGCGCGTCAAGCACTGCGACAGTCACTACTTTCTCCCCAACGGCTCAAGCACATCCGTCCCCTTCGCCAGTTGTTCCGACTCAGCAGCACTTTACTCAGAAGTTGGAAAACTTGAAAAAGGTCTTGCCATTCGCAAATGAGGTAAAATTAGCCTCCCTTCTTGCTCGAGCACAAGGGGATATGGATGCAGTCGTTCAAGAAATCTTGGACTCGTCTAACGATCCGGAAGTTGAGCACACTCACGATGCAGCAGGTGAAGCGGAGAATCTAAGAATCATCGACCTTACAGGCCCGGACGATGACGAGAAATGCTTCACCGAAACCACCACGGCACAGTCCGCAGAAAGAATCAAGCAACTGGCGAGCATGCCAGTTGAAACAGTAGCATTGAGAGATATTATCAAGACTGTCGAAGAAAACGATGCAGCGAAAGCTAATTTTAATTTATATTCTTTTCATAAGCCAGAGAAAAGTGCAACAAATGTAAATGTTTTCAAAAGTTTGGAAGAGAATAGATATTCGCAACAACTCTCGACCATGCAGCATGTAAACCCGCGTGAGTGCCCTTACTGCTTTAAAAGTATTTCCACTGACGAACAAGGCAGTTTTTGTAACTTCTGTGGAGGAATTTTCCCAAAAAATTACACGAGGTGGTAAAAATTAATGTCGCAACAAGTATCATATACATGTGCATTTCCGCTGTCGTAACATGACTCGAGAATCAGTAATAAAGGAAAAATAAACCACACGTTCACTGTATATTTGTGCTTGTCCACTTTGTGTTGTTTTTCTTGTGTTTTGATTTAGACTAATCTCCTTTTGGGAATAGAAGTTAATAGACCTCAGCCGTCCCTTGACTAGCAGCAACTAATTTGGCGTAACAGTATATACTTGTACAGTAACTGTTTCACGGTCCGAGGAAAATCGCTCTAGTAGTAGTAGTAGTAGTAGTAGTAGTAGTAGTAGTAGTAGTAGTAGTACTAGTAGTAGTAGTAGTAGTAGTAGTAGTAGTAGTAGTAGTAGTAGTAGTAGACTTTATTTAAGTGTCCTGATATTTAGCTTTTGAAAAACTAATTGGGGACACTAATAAAGTACAAAAATGGAAACAAAAGTAAAAATATTTAAAAGGTGAGAAGTATTTCTAAGTTATATGTTGCAAAGAACTGAATGATCGTAAAGTATACCACTTAGTATCGCCTTCATGTTCTTTTTCTCTTGTTCTGTTTTTCAGCTCAGAGTGTAGATATACATCGAAATTAGATCGAAGTGGAAATTCTGAGCGGTATTTTCCTGTGGCATTATTTGTTTGAAATTTTACGGAATACATTTTTTTTAATGTCATGGTTGCAATTGTATGCTAGCACTGTCAGAGGTCAAAGGTACGGGTTTCAACTTCTCGACAAAATCGAATAAGTTGGAGAACTTTGCTTGATTAATAACTATCGAAAAAAGGCACATATCAGTAAAATTAATACATAGGACATATTGGTAGGAACAATCTAAAACAAAACTGTATATATTTAAGGAATTGCCGTGGTAAACTGCTGGTGGCAATAAAAATTTCATTCAAGATTTTAAATTGTTTAAAGAATTTGAAAATGGATAACTTGTTTTTATTTATAATAATAATCGTATTTCCTTAATTGATGCTCTCGCTCCAAATAGAACAGCCAAGATGGTCCTGGATAGGGCGCCACATTCGTCTTCAACTGAAGCACTTGCAGATCTGAATTGGGTGAATCTTACAATCAGAAGACAAATGAAACGCTGCCTTTATACGTACAATTTAATAAACTCGGACGATAGAAACAAATGATCATCCGAGGTTCGGACCGTCACAGTCACAACACTCGGTCAAAGGACACTGTTCGAATCATAAAATCAGATACTAACTGGGGACTACTTAGATCCCTAAATAGTGCCTTACTTGACTGGGATGCCCTGCCTATGGAGATGAGAAACCTATCTTATAATGCTTTTAGAATATCGTTACATAATAGGTTTAAATTTTAAAATAGCTTTCCATTTTCTTCAACTTTTAAGTAGATTTTAGGTGTTTAATCCCTCTTAATTCTATTACTCCGTGACTAACCAAACATAACACAGAAAGCAACAGTTTGTGGGATGAAGGGATAAAAGGATAAAGTACTCAGTAAATAAATAACATACAGGTCAAGATTACCAACTAAAGTTACCAAGGGGTCGTGGTTCCCCAGTCCCCCACGAGAGTCAGGTCCTTACTCTGGGGGGTCATACTCCTCACTCTCGATCACTCCTTATCGGGGCCGTCATAATGACACGTAAGGGAGGTTTTTACCCTTTCAGAGTAAAGGTGCTAAGGCAGTGGTCATAATCCTCTTCGGCCAGGAGGTTATAATTCCCAGTCCTCTCCAAGGAGACGTTTTCATCCATATGAGAAACTTTTATCCTATCAGTGTTTTCACCGAGTTGCATGGTAGGAGTATAACATATTTTTGCGGTACCATTGGCACATGAATTTAAGCCTGCGCACGGACGCGTGAGATTGTGAACAAAAAGGTGATTTGTGTCGATAGTACTTAACACATTGAACTTACTTATGTCCTTGTTGCCGTGTTATCTTAAATTTATAAGAATTATAATTTTGCTTTAAACGCCCACCTTAAATAAGCGCAGCCCCTTGGTGCCACGAAAACTGAAGTGACCTGTGACCAAATCCTTCCAAATTAAAAGAAGCTAAAACTGGTGCATGAGGTAAAAGAAGATTGAAGTTACCACATTTTCACTGGCAATGACAATAAACTGTGGAAAATGCAAACCATTTTAGCACCCCAGGCTCTTGTTATTTAACAACTGTTTGTAGAAGGCCACTTAACTTTCTGACTTGCTCATGATTACTGCAAAACTGCAAGGTTTTCCTCAATGTTTTCCTTTCACTTTATAGCTTAAAATAATATTTGCAGCTTTCGTATCTACAAAGCATAGATTCGCAAAGTACTGTTACCGTCCTTCGGCCCTCAAGCTCGGACCTTGAAATAATTAAGGAAGGAGGAGATTAAAGCAGATGGGAAAAAAGGAGGATGATGGAAAGTAAAAGTAAATCCCGTAACGCGATGTGCTTCTGTAGTAAGAGAACATCAAAGAATGTGGAAGCGGAGAAAAAAATTGAACTGAGAAGCTGATGAAAAACTCAACAAGGGTCCCTCGACGACCTCTTTAGCTTATGGAACAAGTCAGTCAGTGAGCTAAACTAGGAAAAATCTATTTATGAGGAGAGAAACGAACAAACGGCTTGTTTTATATTTTATTTTGTTTTTCCTTCTTCCAGTTTTAACCATACGACATTCATCCAGGACATTATTGGATCAACGAATTATGCAGAGCCATTTTGGTTTATGTCAAAGTTAATCTCTTCTTCGTGATCTTTTCTTTTTATTGTACGTTAAAACGTTTTAAACTCAAGTTCCAATCTTTTACCCGGGTCTGCACAAACCTTGGTCTGCAAAAGGTCCCCACGACGGTAAGGTCCTTAAATAGGGTTAGATCACGCAGTCTCCGAGTTCGAGATTACTCTGGCGACAGTCCCTAAAAGAGCGTTCTACTTCCGTTTGAGATGTGATTGCGGAAAACCTCCTCTGCCAATCAAATTTTACAGTTCCCAAGGGTCTCGTTTCTTGCCCTGAACTCTCAAAGTTAAAAGCAAATTGAGTCGCTCTGGGGAAAAGAGTTACCTTTTGTTTTATTTTATTTAGTCTTTATTTTTCGGCACATTGTGGCGTTCAAGTGTGAGCTATTTTGACTTTTAGAGTGTAACCAGACAGGTTCAATTCAAACACTCGCACTGACACGCTACTCTCATCATGTTCGTACAATTTCTCGCTCACATTTTGTATACTAATACGTATTTGATTAATTGTTCATGTGGCATGGCTCTGCAAATAACATATTTAGCTATATAGTTGTAAGTATAAGGCGAAAGCCCATTGACTTGTGGACAGTTGTCGAAAAATTTTAACCTATTTGTTCTGGATTAATTGAAGTTTAAAAAATTTTCCGCTTCCCTACGTTCTTAGCTGACAAAAAATTAATTGGTTTTCAGCAAGTGACCGATCCTTTATTAAATGAAATCGTGTCCGTTGCCCTGAAATATCGTGTTAATTTGAAGAAAATTTCTATCTGCCTTATTTCGTCCATGCCAATTGTAAAGTCTGCGGGATGAAAGCCCTATATGCACAAGCGATTTCAGGAGGAGGAATAACAAAAAAGTATTATAACATTAATTGCTATTTTCAAACCCCATTATTTCATTATTCCGGTCCTGAAAGAAAAGATCCCATTTGAGAATAGTGATTCCAAAACCAATTTTAAACGTTTATTATATTATGCAACCCCCAACTGTTTCATTTCGTGTTTGATTTTAACACCTGCAAGCAGATCGCGTGCTCGCCTCTTCAACGTGGCCGAGCTAAGACAAGATTGAAAAGAGTACCTCACACAGACCTGTAGTGAATTTTAAATTTCAGGTAAGAAATTTACTGTTCTGTACAAATAATACATTCTGATATCAGCGTATATTTAGAACAACTCTTCTAAAACCCATTGAAATGTTGAATTCTGGCATGACTTTTAGCTACTGATATATCATGCTAATATATTCGGCCAATTCGCAACATTGACGCATGACTAAAGAAGCAGAAAATACTGATTTGAACCGAGCTTTAAAGAGTCCCACAACGTATTATTTAAGCAAGTTTATCTTTGAGATGTGATCCTTTTTAAAATAGTATATAAATGGGCGCCAATTACCATTTAATTTTATTTCAATCTTAGCCTTTGGTTGTCCAATCAAGTTCTTTGTGACTTTAGTATTTACTTCAAAGTCATACTTTAGCATTTTACTTATAAAAATTATCCCTTAATGTGGTATACGATTGTGTGCAGCGTTTTCAGTTCTACAGTGTTCGTTCTAACATCGACGTAATGTTGAAACATGTTCGTAATAAAACAAGATGTGTGCAAACAGCATAAAATTAATCGCTAGTCGTTTTAATTATCAGCGATGGCAAGATAAATGCAAAGTGCCCGCTTTTTGATAATTCGTCATGTTTGCTTTTTATCTGATATAAAACATAAATTTGTCTCCGCCTTTTCTTGAAACTCGGCGAATTATTTTCAAAATCGACCTCTCTTGAAACATGTTGAAATTTTTGAGAAGCTTATTTACAAGAGCGATTTGGTATTAAAACTGGACATGCTTATTTATTGAACTAATGGCACCTGTCTCTTGTATTTGTTTTACAGGGCGGGAGATAACGATATTAAAGCCCAGTGATAACCAGGACGCTCGCCAGTTACCACCTTTAGCACTGAGTGACGCGTGGTGCCGGTACATAGTTTGTTCGTAGAAAGACATACAAACAGCCTGAAAATGAAGGTAAGGTAGTTTTTTATGTTGAAATTTGTGAAACAATTCATCATAGATCTGATCATAATATTTCCTTTTCGAATGTATATAGATGAACGTAGCCTCAATGACCCTCAGCGCCAGCAGTTGTTCTCTTTATGCAAAGATTTTAATCCCCTTTTCCGACTAGCTTAGCTATAACTGAATCATTATTTCCCATTGCAAGAATAAATTAACGTTAAACAAGTAAGACATTTTATTCGTTTTCTGGAAAAGCATTCAACTATTCAATAAATTAAAGTACCATTTATCTTTATGATATTGCCAAAGAGTATTCATCAATCACCAAGAAGAATTACGAACTTTGGGGCATAAAACGTGGAATTTTTTAAATTAGAATTTTACTCTTTAAAACAATGATAGTCACTTGAAAAGCTCTAAAGGAAAAGATAAGGGTAGTGACCGATTATGAGTTATTGAATGTCGAAAATCAAACCTGCTCTTTAAAGGGAGAAGGTTTGATCGGTTTTGGTCATCTATTGTTCAAAACTAAATTCAGCTATGTCCTTTCGAGGATTTCCATAAGTTACTGTCAGTAATAATTTGGCTGGTGCATCATTCATATTTGCTGTTTTAAAAGCGACCCACTGGGAGAAAAATTAATTTGTTTTCGATAAAGAAAACAAACGTTTAATTTAATATACAAACATAATGATACTAGGACAACACTAATCAATTCTATTAGCAGGAATTGTGTTAGCAGACAAAGAAATGAATGATAAATATATTTTGCGAGGGCGGCGCATAAAAAATTATCCTTACGTATAACTAAAAACCCGAAATGGTGCCTACAAATTAACTTGCAAAACCAGTAGCATGTTGTTAGAAAGCTCTGGATATGATCACGATTTCGCGCGTCTTGTTTGGCTTCCTTCCCTTTAGCCTATCAGGCCGTTTCTTACCATGGTAGAGGAGTCACCTATGTAAATGCGGAAAAAACACACTTTTTATGAAACGTTCTGGGCAGTCAAGCGCTCAAAGAGCGGCCAAGTGGTTAGAGCGTCGGACTTGAAATCCAGTCAATTTCAAGTCCAGTTTTGGTTACTAGGTGGAGTTGTTCTCCGTCCTAGGCCACGCCTGTAGAAAGTCAACTGGTCCGCCTCCCGCTAGTCGGGGATCTTGAACTGTTACGTTGAATTTGTATTATTCGTACAAAGCTACATTAAATTGTGTTAGAATTTCTATCAATTGGCCTAACCTAAACCTAATCTTTCCTTGGAAGAAATTAAAGTCACTCTTCTGCTGTACACTAACTTGGAGTAGCTAAGTGCCATCCACTATAAACACAGTGTTTGCATTTTTACTAACCACCAATCAGGCGGAGAGTTTCTCTCAACTGAGTGAAAAATGTTTACTTTTAGTGGAGACTATAATCTTCTAGGTAAAGATTAAAACTATTTTTGGGCCTGACAGCTCCTGGTGAGGCCTATATTATTATTTGCTAATATACAGTTTTAAAGAAATAAACACTGTCTGAGACCAATGTTTGAATTGCTTAAAATGTTTAAACAGGAAATATTTTGTCGATTTAGTTACAGCTTACTGCTTATAGGCTTTTAAAGAGGTAGTCGAGCCTGACGGATCTTGCAACTTGTCTATAAATCGCAAGTTGTATTCTCGAAAATGTTTGCGAAGCAAGATGTTATAACGATTACACTTTCTTCTACTATTTAATTTTATGCAACCTTAATAATGTGACCTAGCCTAAATGTTTTATTGTAATAATTTTATACTTCATTTCTGATACAGCGTTTTACTTATAATCACCGATCCTAAATTCTTATTATCTCCGATCCTCAGTTTTGCTTTTGCTTTATTCTGTAGGTTTTAGGTCAGTCTCAATCTCTCACAGCTGTGGCCCTTCTACTGATTATTGCCGGTGTTTACTCGTTGCCCAAAAAAAGAAAACCTTTTCTTCGAAAAGAAGCGCTTCAGTTCTTGAGAAAAAACTCGTATAAATGGGGGCTAGAAGAAACCGAAGAGCTCGAGGCTTACGAGGTACATGAGAGTGAGCCTGCCCCGCCTGCATCCCCCACAGAAGGGCCCGCACCGGAAGTCCATCCTTGTTTTAACACCAAAGGAAATAAAACCGTGACAACCCCCGAAGGTGAGAAAATCCTCTGCTTGATTCCTTCCGACGACGACCTGCTGAAGACCATCAAGGAATCTGGAGGCTTCAACAATCATTACGTCGCTGTCACTGCAGAAGAAGCAGAAGAATATTTTGAAAATCCTTTCCATCCCATTGTGCAGTCACAGAATCACCCAGAGCAAGATTGGATATGGTCTAGAGGGTTAAATGCCACCGGGAGGCGTCGCCGATCCATACAAAACGACGAATACAAAACCACTGAGGCAATATCAAGTGACGGCCGAACAAAAAGAAGTGACAGCACCGGGCTTCGCTCGTGCGTGCGCCAAGGTGAAAGGAATTCCATGGGGCTGGTTCACCTCTGTGAGGAATGCTGGTGGGTTACCAAGCTTCCAGATGACAAGTTCCCGCGATACATCAATGAACGCATCTGTGGTAAAGATGGCACCAGTACCTCTCCTCCCTCTGATTTCTGCAACAGTTGGAACGGTCAGTGCATCCAGCGGTCGATGACGCAAGATCTTCTGGTGAGAACCAATCGGTACAGAAGAATTCAGTCACCTGATCCTCAGTATAGCGTAGTCTACAAGCAGGTATGGGAGCCATACGGTCAGCCCATCAGAAGCTGCTGCCAGTGCCAAAACTTTTAAGCTGTTGTTTTCTTAGAAACTGAGACCATAAGACGCCCTTTACATTATAAACTAAGGTTGTAATATCCCTCTTTTCACGTAACAAATTCAAGCCGACATCAATAAATAAGTAAATAAATAAATAATAAATATTTACCCTGCAGAATGGATCAGCTGATACAAGCTAATTCGTATCCCAATTTAACTGAAATTCATTCCATAACCTTTTCTCTGATACTAAAAGTATACCCTACATCATAAGGCGGCGTGGCCTAGTGATTAGCCCTCTGCACTTGCAGGTTATTCAAGGCCCCGAGTTCAAATCCTTCCCTCTTGCCCCAAATTCAACACCTCCACTCTCTTTTGCTAGTCAGTGACCTGAAACTCCTACCAGATGGGTTTTTTAAATATATTGTATTTCCTGTCGCTGCAGTTATTTGTTTCATAAATATATTCAGTTCCCAAAGACGTTGGCTCGAAACTCAACCTTGCATACATAAAAGTTGCTTGAGATATTAGTGAGTAACCTTTAAACTTAACACCGAAGCATTTATACTATCAAGATGAAAAGTTTACAAACTTGAATTTGCCGTGTGAGAGCACCTTTACGCAACCATGACAGCAACGCCATGGCAAATGTCACTAAAAAAATGAATTCAGTTTCTTTTGTTCTTCTTTTAAACTTTCCAAACTTATTTAATTGCAACTAAAGCCGAGTAAGATAACTCAGTGAACCAATTATCACAGCACAAAAACACCGGTGCAACCGGTGCCAATTGTGAGAAAACAAAACTGGCAAGACCAAGTCTCGTTTTCACTATCTCGTTGCTGAATAGCTGAAAAATTTGCACAATAAATATTATAGTTCTTGCTAGATGTAAACCAAGGGAAAACAGATAGGGTAGACTGTCGCTCTCTCAAGCAAAAGTTGTTAGAAAAAGCAGAAGCTCGACATATCCTGTAGGAAATTACTGTGAACATACGGTATAGTACAAAAGCAAAGCAAGTTTTTGTTTGACCAATCCGGAAGTAGGTTACCATACAACAGTATACGTGTCCAAGAAAAACGGGTTTCTGTTCAAAATGTCTAGTAGTATAAAATACTATAGCAAATTACTGCACAACAGCATGAAATGAAACGACTTTCTGTTTCAGAAGTAAATTACTGCGCATGCCAGTACAATACTATCCAAGAAAAACGGTGTTCTGTCTCGAGATAGCGAGAGGCCAAACAATCATTCTTAAACAGTCCATATTTGAAGCTTATTGTTTAATCTTTAATTTATTTTATTTCTATTCAAGTCTCCCACATGATAAAATAAAAGTACGGTAATCAGTCAATTGAACAATTAATCAATCAAAAATTAATTAATTAATCAATCAATCAATCAATTTTTCAGTCAGTCAGTCAATGACTCAGTAAATCATTCAACTGATTCAACAAGTCATTTTTTAAAATATATCCAAGTTAGATTTTAAGAACGTTAGTAATATTTTAAGTGCGGTGAGAAAGGAGCTATTACGTGTGAAGAACGATTGGTATTCAGAAACGTTAAGCCAGTCTTTTTGAGTAACTAGTGCGTATTACACGAATCATAAATTTTATCGCCGCCACTGCTGCAATGCAAATCGGTTCATGTTATCTCCCCCAATTGAAGTCCATTGTTCAGTTATTGGAGGGCATCAGGGTGACCTGATGGTTCCTTAGCAGAACATGGTTGCTCTTAGTTTTTCTTTCTGTTTTATTATTTTTTACTTACGTTTTTCTTCAAGTCCTGTAACACGAGCTTGACTTTTGAAATGATTGACAATTAATGTAATTGACAAGTACGAGGAGCCAGTGATGATGTTGATATTACACTTCATTTCTGTTTACGTTACTGCAAATATGGTAGCATGACAAGAGTTTCTATTACTTCATAATCATAATCCTTACAAAATAGGGTTCCCAACACACAACCTCTGTATGTATTCGATTGTACTAAAATTTAATTCTTTTTGTTTACTGACAGCTCAATAAACTCCTGGAAATAATTAATCATATTTCCACCTCCATGGTAATGGTAATGCATTTATACATATTCAAGGATCTATAAATATTCAAAAGTGCTCTAAATTTCTAACTAAGAGGTAAAGATCGATATTGGAGCGCAAATCACAGCCGCAATCCAAGCCTCCTTTCACCCAACCAGACCCAAGGGATATAAGCAAGTACAGCATCAGTGATAAAACACGAAAGCTGGTTTCTTAATTACTTCTTAAATAGGCTTTTTTGAAATAAGAACTTACGAAACAATGAATAAAGGATAGATTAAATCCCTTTCCCCCTCTAGCCCGCTTGAATAATCAGTTGAATAGCTAGCTCAAGAGAATAATCATGCTGCCTTTTTCCTAAGACATTGACCGGGCCCAGGATTATAACAAAATATAATGACTAAACGAGGAAAACGTCATATATCCATTAGCGGTATTCGCAGCCGACCGCATTTGGAAGTGCCCTGCAGGTCTTCTTCAGGCGGACAATGTGCAAACCCGAGGGAGTTTTAGCAGTGTTTTGCGGGCATTAAAAATAAATCCCCCCTGGAAGAAATCAACGCTCAAAGCTGTCAGAAATCAGACGTCTCTTTTTTTTCAGCTAACTAGGGTATCCAAAAGTTATTAATTGTAAATTTTGAAAAAGTGAGAACTCAAGCGACAAAGTGTTATGTATCCGACTGTGTCGTGAATTGTCGAAAGCAAAGACATTCTCAAGGAGGTTTTAAATTGTTTTCCTTTTTTCTTTTCTTTTTCACATTTTGCTTATTTGAGTCTACTTATAGCGAAATTTATATAAAACAGGTCGAATTCTCGACATTTTGACCCGGTATTAATTTTTCCGAATACTGTTGGGTTAACTCGTGTTTATCATCATACAACCATGACTTTTCTTGTTCAAAAAATGGGTACTTGTTGACTGTTTTAAATAAAAAAATACAAAGCAAAAGAAAATATATCCTGCCAAATACCCAAGGTTTAGTGGACTCCGCCCACCCCACCCCCTCCACACTCACACACACCCACATGCGCAGTTCCGTTTACAACAAAATATAATGGTAATGGTAATGTGTGCAACCCTTTCAAAAACTATTTTGTGAAACACAAGAAACAATCATTCATCTGTCCAGCTGCCAAGGATGAAACTGGAGATTGGCCGTCAAAGGTTTTATTTTTTAGCTGCCCTATGTTTTAACTCTTAATTACCACTAGACACTAGAAAACAAAACTCTACAATTTTATTCAGGAAACAGCTTAACGAACATTTTATGTTTTGAACAATTTTTCCTCCTCATCTGGTTTATGAAATTTTTATAATTTAGATTTTTGACCTTAGATTAGACTTTAGATTTTTGTTTTTTGATTTCAGATTTTAAATATTTGGCTTTTTTTTAGGCTTTTATGTTACAGGACCCCATTAATAACAGTGCTCTTGCACTGAAGGGTTATCCTGTTAAAATATTTGCTTATTATTATTATTTTTATTATTATTATTATTATTATTATTATTATTATTATTATTATGATGTTCAATACTTGGCACATCATGCTTGCCCTCGAGGCTACGCTTCTCGGCCAACTGTTCATTTTTCGGTCAAGCTGTCAATCGCGGGAATTATCATCCAAAAAAGAAGCTACCTGATTGGGGTTTATTAAAGTGACGGATCTAGGGAGAGGGTCCAAAAGGGGGTTCGGATATCCTCCCCACGCCTTTAAGCTTCTACTTTGAAATAGTCAAATGCCGATAACAAAAAAGACTTTCAACAAAACAGCGCAGACCAGTAGGAAAAATTTACCACGAAAGTATCCACTGTTTTCAGTTTGTCTAGCTGAGCTATCACCCTATGATCTTTGGGTTTGGAAATACAGTGGAACCCTGATATAACGAACCCCTTTATAACGAACGATACTTATCAGCCCAGTAATCGGTAAAATCAATGGAAAAGAACCCCGGTAAAATAACGAACCCTCACTATAACGAACACACATTTTGCCTGTCCCTTGACCGACTTCGTTATATCGGGGTTCCACTTTTTTTTATCACCAATTATTTCAGGGTCTCAAGAGGAGTACGTCAAGGCTGCCCATTAAGCCCGCTGCCTTTTGTTCTAGCAGTTGAAATCTTAGCCTCCAAAGTGAGACATGACGAATTTTGTCGAGGCATTAATCTTCCTGGCAATAAAGAATCTAAAATATCTCAGTTTGCAGATGACACCACCTTAATAGTCAACGACATTGATTCCCTATTGGCAGCTATTTCAATAATAAACTCCTTTAGTAAAATCTCGGGACTTGCTTTAAATCAAAAGAAAACTAAAGCGCTATGGATTGGTTCTAATAAACAAAATAAAAATAGACCTTTGGGATTTGAATGTCCAAGTGAACCACTGAGATTTCTGGGCACATATCTCTCCCATAAAGAAGAAGAAAATATTAAGAAAAACGTTTTAATTAAAATTCAAAAAATGGAGACCAAGCTGAACTTGTGGTTAACGCGAGACCTAACTCTTTCCGGGAGAACAATGTTGGCGAGATCTTTGGGAATTTCTCAGCTTATTTACTCTGCTTCAATGCTTTCTGTTCAGGAGCCAGTGATTAACCAAACACAAGGAAAACTAGTACTCTTTGCTTTTTTGTGGAGAAATAAAAAGGACAGAATTAAAAGGCAAGCGCTCTATCAACCTTTGGCTAAGGGAGGATTGAGCTTTCCCTGTTTTAGAACGGCTGTAAAAGCTTTACGCCTTTCCTGGATTGGAAGAATATTGTCCAACTCTAATCATAATTGGAAGGCAATTCCTAATCATTACCTTGAGAAGCACGGCGGTCCTTCTTTTCTCCTTAAGTGCAATTATGACATTAAATACTTGGATAACCGACTTCCTAGCTTTTACCGTGAACTTCTCCGGTTTTTTCACAAACTACGTAGTCAGTGTGAGTCCCCTCTTAAAAGAATTTTTGTCTTATGGAACAATAGGGAGATTCTCAGTTGACAAGAAGCCAGTACTCTGGAAATCTTGGTATGAAAAAAAGATCTTCTTTATTAAGGACTTGCTAACTTACTCAGGAGACTTCCTGTCTTTCAATCAATTTAAAGAAAAAAACAACATCGAAACTAATTTTCTACTGTACTACCAGATTATCTCAGCAATCCCAAGTATTCTTAAACAGAAATCTACTGAACAGGGCGATTCTCAAATGAATAAACTTTTAACGAAGAACACTTTCTTTCTCTCGGAAAATAAATTCATCAATTTCACTGAATTTCGTTGTAAACAGTATTATGAGCTGTTTATCGAAAGCTCTGCTTGCGTGCCTACTGCAATTAGTTCTTGGGGGGAAAAAACTATCCAGTAATTGCCAATTCTTGGGAATCTGCTGTTGCTAGTACTTATAATATTACCTCCGATAACAAGCTGCGGCAGTTTTCTTTTAAATTACTTTACCGTGTCCTCGTAACCAAAAAAGAACTAAAAATCTTTGGAATTGCAAATGATGAAAAATGTGAAATGTGCAATGGGTTGGACTCCATAGAGCAGACCTTCGTAGATTGTCCGGAATTTTTAAAACTGTTAGACGCCCTCTTTACAGTGGTTCAACAATCACCATAGCACTGTTTTGACCATCTCGCCTTCTGATGTGATTCTAAATCAAGTACCGACATCTCTTCAGCTGTCTTTTCACTTAAAGAAAAAATTGCGTCTCCTCCTGCTGCAAGTCAAACATTACTTTTACACCTGCAAAGCCTTACAGACATCAGTAAATTGTTATGAGTTTTTTCATAAATTAACTTTACAGTTTAAAGTTGAAAAACTTCTCTAGTATTAACCCGACTACTTCCAAAGTCTAATCCCGCTCCACATTTAAGCCTCTGTACAGTTCTTTTTTGTCCTTTGATCCGCTCCTTGTTGTTGTTGCTATACTTCTTTTTCTTTCCCCTTTTCGTTTTCCGGTTGTGTTTGTTTGTACCCATATTTCCTCATGTGTAATGATAATTTACAAATACTGTGATTAATTAGTAAATTGTGAAGTTTGTTATTGTAAAATGGATGTAATCAAATGGTAAATTGTAATCCAAAGAAATTGTTAATTAATTAGTAGCCATCAAACCTGTGTAAAATAATGACAAGAGGAATGCTATAAACTGTTGCACAAATTAAAAAAAATATCAGGGTCCCACTGTAACAACTTAAAGTACAAATTGCCATTTGCTCCCTTCCTATCAGATATGCCCCTGTATTAACTTACCCTTTCACTCCCAGACTCAATTATGGAGACATGTCATGTTGTTCTTACTTTTGAGTCTGTGAACGAAATCCTATAGTGTGACCATTCAAATGAAATCTCTTTGGCACTACTTTCGCATGGTACTACTTGTTTTGGCGGATTTGAAAAAAAATGTTATTTGAGGGTTTTTTGAATTTTTACTTTGGCCAGCACTACCAAGAGTGAAAGGGTTTACATTCTGCTAGCAGGGCTTGCAATTACTCAAATCCAAGGATGGTCAGAGGATAGTCTACTTAATAAATGCTATTTGACATTCACAGCAGCTACGAATCTTCTGAGTGTATGGTTCCCATACTTGCTTAAAGGCTTTGGGAAACTTGTCAGGATCGGGGGAAGGGACCTCAACGTACTTTTCTGTTCTCACTAGAAAATCCACAAAAAGAAACCGCTGAACACACATACCCTGATTCCTGTGACAGCCTACGCTTTGCTTCATTACACTGGGTTTTTCAGAATCGCAAGCAACTTCGTTGATATACCGCGGAAAGCGATCGGAATTTAGCTGAGAAACTTTCTGACATTCGCTACATAAGCGGTAGAAGCCTTGTTCGGTTTGTTCACCAGAATAAACACAACGGGTATTCTTAGAACTTACTATGTTGTTACCAAGGTCTGCATCCTGTGATGCAGACTTAGGATTGCGTGACTCATCCTTTGTATTGTGTGACACCATCTTCAGATCACGTGGCGCAGACTTCGAATCTCTTGTCACTGCAGAAGAGAAGTAACTCCATATAATAGGAAATGGCTTTGCTCTTTCTTTCTGTGGGGTAACGGTCGCCTTAAGACCTGGAAGTAAATTGGCAAATTTGTCTGCTTCGTCTTTAGTCACCGCCGCGTAATACTTATTTAAGCCTCCGACGTCTTTTAGTTGCTTTTTGAGCTCTTGCTCTGTGGGAACCAAACACAAAATTGGGCCATTACTGGTCGGGACAGTATCTTTTCCCGTGCAGGGATGACGCCCATTTTCCTTGCGTTGCCTGGCCACATTATGGGTGACGGTTTGACGGATGAATGGAGCCAACGCGAACTCAACCGAGCCCGTCAACACCACGATAAATAAAACTTTGTAAATTGCCTAGAAAACGAAATAAAAATCAGTGCCTAAGTAACTGCTGAAAAAATTAAACTTAAAGTCAATATAGACTAGAGACGTTTAAGACGTCTAGTGACAAGGTCTAGCGCAGTTTAATGCCGTCTTGTCTTTATACTAGACGGCTTTAACGTCTGAGACAGCTAAGGCGTCTGTTAAGTACGTCGCTCAGACGTGCTTAACCTGACGTTTAATGCGTCAGCTGCATATCTTGTATTTATACTACACGTTCTAAGACGTCTGAGATGACTTGTTCCTTAAGCATCCATCTCCCGGGGGGGAGGTACTCCCATTTATAGCCTACATAGGTATGTGCCGCTGTGAAGGGTATGGTTTTCAAGCAGTCTGGTCTGGGATAGGGTATAGAGATCAGGGAGTTTTGGCCTAGGGTATCAATTATCGGGAAACTGGTAAGTGATGTGACAAACATAGACCAAAATTGGATTTGAAAAACTCGCAAACAACGTAAATTCATTCAAACACGATGTGGTTATATTAGGCGGAGGATTTCTGGAAGATAGCTAGTCTAGGATAGGGTTGCAAAATGGATCTAAAAGTGGTCTGGTATAAGGTAAGTGTTTCAGAGTCCCAGCGTCACACCCCCACCAAAACTTTTTCCGATTACCCCCCCCCCCCCCCCTCCGGTTCCATCTCCGCTGATCAGCAAGTACAGAGGAGCAAGGGTTCTGATAACGTGACTGGTACGTTTGAAATTTGAAATCGTGATCTCACTCGTACTCAACAATCCACAGGGGTACCCAGCGGTTCGTTTCGGGGAATATCTGTTCGGAAGGTCTAAAATCGCCTGAGATATTCGGATTTAATTGGAGTGAAAGCTAAAGATTTCTTTGGCGAAACATCACCTCATACTTTCGCAACAAAAGGACTTACTAGTTCCTATTGTTTTCGGAGGGACAAATATGCTGTTTAGAGTGCAAAATAAGGTCAGCTAGCATTTTCAGAGAGCCATCAGCAGCTACAAAATGCAGTGGAAAGGATTCTGTTACCTTAAATTTTCGGCGGACTTAATTTTCAGCTAGAAACGCCGAACAGATCAATCTGTATTAGCTTACACAAATATTCCTTTAAAAAGCTCTGAAACAAACTAACAGAGCAGAAAATGATATTTTCAAGTATTTTGCTCCAATTTTCTCGTTGGGTGCCCCTGAATCCAATACGTGTATCACGATGAGACAATAAATAGTCGAGTTCAACCTCGAGTACGTAGATGCATATAATTGAACTTCACCTTGTCGGCTCCGTGTGTAGAAATAACACGGTTTTTACCTATAGATCCTATACGGCAAAAGTTACCTTCAGATAATTTGTTCCCGACTTTCAAGTTTGCCATGGATGGTAATCTAAAGTATAAGACTTTAAAGTATAAGAAAATCTTGAAAAGCTTTTCAGTGGTACATGTGCGTGGTACTCTTGTCGTTAACGTTGTTTTCTTTAGCTAAAAATTTTAAAATAATCTTTGAGATTTCTTTCTAGACCTTTTCGACCCAATTTCTAGGCTAGTAAGAACGTTAATTAGAAATTTCACCTCCAGGCCTACCTGTGGATGCATTTCTCACTCCATAAATCAATGTCTGAAGAGAGAACACGGATGAAACCATGAAAGACGATCCGACTCCAGCTGCTGTTTATTGGTTCACCTGCCAGTGTTTTTGACAGATCACATGACAAATAAATGGATAAAGATCTTCGGCGACAAACTTGAAAATTCACCCAGCCCAGTGAAAAGGATTGCTGAACAAACAAAGCTGACAACAAGGCTTTTAAAGCTATAAATTGACTTAGACAGGTTATGATGTTTCTGTCATTTTTGTTTAAGGATCTGAAAGCTGAATCCTGAATGATGTTATCAATCAGGTGAAGGGGGATAGAATCCTGAGAAAAATGGGCGAGAACCGGTAAAATATCATTTGTAAGGAGACGGTAACCAAGGGAGAAATAGAAAATATTGCTTAACAACTGGCGTCAATAGGAAAGGAAAAAGCACTGAAAGGAAGGGAGCGGGAACGGGAAGTTAATACTCTTATAGTTCAGTCCTCCCACCCCCCACCCCCTCACCCCACCGAACTCACAGTTTACTGATTTTTAAGATATGAAAAGCCGTGATGCACTTAACTCGTCATCATTGTTAATTAATTTTAAAAACCTCCTCAAATCGTCCAATATGAAGGGCTACTCATTGTAATGATCACCAGAGAGGCTAGCTGGCGGGATTGTTTCCGCGAAGCTTGAGCGGCAGAGTCGCGATTAGGAAATAGGAAGAAGCTTACGCCACCCGTCGCCGCCGCTACCGCCGCTCAAGGCGGCTCCCCTACCAGAACTTTTACCTTCGGAGACCATACCGCCAGCTACAGGAAGGCTGAAACTGTCTTGATACTGTGAGAGTTGAGGCACTTTAAGCAGGTTTTGTTTGGCAGAATCCCCAGAGCTTTCCTTATGAAAACGACGACTCACAACAATGAGTTCAAACTCCAAATGAAATGTTATATTCTAAAGTTGTCAGTCATCATGTCAGTGATGTTCAGGTCTGGTGGCTGATGGCTAGCTTTTCTCATACAACACATAACACTAGTCGCGCATTCGTCCGCCCTCTAGCTGGCCAGTTTTCTTCCTTGTGTCCAGTTCCCCAAGATAAATTATGTTAGAGGTAAGGTAAATTCGACGTCTAGGTTTAAAAAGAGCCTTAAAAGCTGAATCTCTACGAGTGCGACACGCTTACTACGGATGGGGGGTGGGGGAGAGTTACTCATCGGTACCCAAGCCCGACTTTGAACAGAAACTTAAAATGTATGAAAATTTCATGCCAAAAGCGAACGTATTCGAACAACGGATAAAAGGAGTAATTTGCGATAACAGTGATCACGAAAAAATCTTTTCAGTTTCGCAGTCGGCCGGGTACTGTATTTTAAGTTACTTCCAGAGCAAACCTTTAACTCATTGCTGGTTTTAAAGCTGCGGCTCACAAAAAGGGCATCACAACAATTCGCATACCGCATATTCTTCCTTTGATTTATCAAATCACTTCGCTCTTCGAATCGAACTTGTTTAAAAAAAAAGTTACCTTTAAATGGATAAGCTAGCTGTCTAATCGGCGAAGATTTTCGAATTCAGCCATATAAGCAGCGTGTGACCCTCATCTAAAGAGATCAACTTACAACTTACTTCTCTATTTTTCCCTTTTAAGGTTTTTCTGTTACTTTGCTGCCTCGTCGAGTCGATTGCGAACGTAAGATCCTGTGCAAATTCTAATGCATTTGGAATAATCGTCAAAGAAACTAAAATTACTTCTTTTTTTAAGAACATTTTTGGAAATTTTCATCACCTCTGTAAGCTAAAGGAGCCTGTCTAAATACACGGTGACGTAACAGACGGGATTACTGGTACACAAACACGGGATATCCTGATCGTCAACTGAATAGTCACGCGACTAGAACAGATAACGACAAAATCGACAACGGAAGCAACTGCTTACTACTAAATATTTTAAATGCAATTTTAACCGCCAGAAACGACAGCCAAAATCCGGATATGAAATAATTCTACTGAGGGCTGAGGGATATAGGCGAGAAAATTTTCACCACATAATTTACCAAGCAAATATTTACTGACTACGGATCAATTACGCGGCAATTATAAGACAGTATTTTGCGTCAAACTTATAAATTTAGCCAAATGTAAAGGTGATTTTTATCATTTGCTTTTCAACCGGTTGGTAAAGACACCCAGGAACGCCGCACTAATCTGGTGGAAAAAATAAAAATTGCAAATCTACTTGTCATGATCAACGCCAAAGAATATCTATTGACCTCGATGTCACTAGTGAAATTTCAGATGCCATCGTACAAGATCTTTGTTAGAAAAAGAAATCAACAATTTAGACGGGAAGTAAAAGCCGTACGAGATTGAGATCATGGGTGATAGCTCAGTAGAAATCTGTCGGCACAAAATTACTGTGGTTCATATATTGCGTACCCAAGATGGTCTTTATCGTTACGTTTAGCCAAGGAGGCAAAAACACTCCCGCGACCGGAAAGAGTAAATAAATCGGTCACAAAGTAACTTCACTGGCTGAATCTAGTGAGATTATAGCTCCGATAGCATTGACATAGTACATACGCCACCGTAGAATTAAAACGTCAATTGTAGAAGCAGTAAATCTTAGTAGAAGGTTTTTTGTCTATCTTATCAGGAGAACTATTTCACTGGACACAAGAAACCTGGCTTCCACTTGTTTTACGGGAAACAAAATAAGATTCCCCCAAATGGTGATTTTGCTTAGTCAAGGAAAAAACGTTCTTGAAAAAATGAGTTAAGACTCTTCTTTTCCTCTTTCTTTATTGAAAAAAATCTTTTGTGAGTGACAACGTTGAATCTGAAGTACACTTCCAGAATATACTGATGTTAAAACAAAAATGCATCGTAACAGGAACTTTGCGATAAGATATGATTTGAAAATCATTTATCTGTGACAGTAATCGTTTCAACAGATTTACATCTAAAGAAACGGAGACCTATGCACAACTATACGTATATCTTTCCTGAAATGCGCTTATAAGGAAATCAATAATCCCAGAGCCGTACCCCGGAAGTTGGTTGCGGATCACCTCGTCTGTTCCGCATAACAATTTAACTTGAGACGTTTAAGAGTCAGCAGACAGTCAGGAAGGAGGAGTTACGACATCTTTGTTGAGCCTAGCGTTAAAAGAACGTTTTGGATTTGCAGTCAGTAATAATTACAGAAATTAAACGTTTACTGAAATGATTGATTTCGAGGTGCCTCCTTGACCAGGGGCTCGAGATTGAAAAATCTATGGAGGGCCGGATGGAGGGTCGTCTAAGGCTAAAAAAAACAAACAAGTTTATCATGGTCTCTTCCGCGTTTAAAGAAAATCCTGCCCGCCTTCCTGTTCCGCAAATAGAAGCTAACGTCAAAAAGAAGCAGCCCTGTTCATTGTAATGTCAGCTTAGGTGGGGACTATCCCAGAGGACAAAATTAGTCCCAAAATACGATATAAATACGAGACGATTTTTAACCAGCCAGCCAAGGAACTTGAAAGCACTCTGAATAGAAGACAGAAAAAGAAGACAACTACTGAAGACATTGACACACAACTGCACAAAGGTACGTTCAAGTAAATTTTTAGTCGATCAATTATTATTAAGAGGTGTTGCCCTCCATCTGCTCCAAAATTTTATCCTTAGGTTTTTTTTTAACAAAAAATTCAGCGAGATTAAAGAAGAACGGATATTTCTGGTTTCTGTCTAATTTCTGTCTGGGACGAGACAGAGACATAACCGATTTTTTGAGAAAATTGGCTAAGATCGACTCGAATTAGTTATGTGAAAATCATGTTCTTGAAGATTGACTACAGTCTGGTCTGTGCCAATCCCCATGCAAGTAATGCTTTAAGGAAAAAACTCTTGGGAGGAATTTCCGCTCAACGTTAAGTGAAGGAAAGTTAAAGAGTAATTTTCTCAAATACAACACTTCTTGTTTCGGTTAGTTTTCGCCAGCGTATAACAGTTGCCTTTAGTCATGATCAGACCCTACCTTGACCTGGTGCCATTTTAGAAAAACACAAACCATAAACTGTTTTAATTAACGTTTCTTTTTGTTTGTTGCAGCACGATTTCATTAAAAATGGAAGTAAACCTACCGGTGAGTACTTTTCCCGCTTCTTTAAAGTTTCGAATTTAGATACCCTCTTCTGATATTATCGCATTTAGCACACGGATCCTTTTAGTTCAGTAAAATTACTTTCATACCGATAGCGTGTGATAAACATCTAAAAAAAAAATCAAAAAGTATATTTTTGGGGTTGTCACATTTGTGATTTATGAACAAGGGTCATATTTTAGAGTATTGGTGTATTTTAGCGCGCCGTGAAATCGTTATTTTTCGTCTTCGTAAAACGTAACCTAGTTACTACACGTACGCCGTTATTTTGACAATCATCACGATCAGCGATTCGTGAAATGCAAATTGGAGAATTGAGTTTTCTGAACTACGGTAAGCTGTCAGATTTCGACCACCACTCAAATTGTTTGAACGGTCTAGAAACCAGTTCCCTCTCTTTACCACCCACACATTTTTCTGATACTTCCATGGCAGGTTTTATTTCAACCTCGCTCCCAGGGTTTTTCAATCATGAACTTCTTCAAAGGTACTATAGTGAACCTCATGCGCTTTTTAGTTTCGTGTTGAATTTGTAACGCTCGAAATTATTTTTCCCAATGAAAAAAAATTGACAACTCTGAAAAACCCTGTTCGTTAATCTACATAGCTAACTTATTTCTATACTGATACTATAATTATGACTTGTTTACAACTACTATCACTTGCATTTCGATTCCAGCTCGCGTTCATGACAATGGCTATCATTAGTTGCCTGTATTTTACATCAGTCAACGGTCTCCCTACCTCTGTAGAGGAAGTTAGCACGAACGCGGATGGTAACGAAACAGACTGGACGAATTTCCTGCCAAGTCTTCGTCGCCAGAAACGTGCAATTGGGTGCAAATCTTACCGTAGAGTACAGCTAATAAGAAAGCTGAACAAACTAGGTGCTAAAGCCGGTTTTTCGTATGGCGGTTACAATCGACGTTACATGGCATTCAACTGGAAGGAAGCTATTAAGTTCCCAAGCCTTGTTCCAACTGTCGGCACGGTGACACGAAATGTCTCCGCTATCCGCAAACTCCCGCTTCGCGCCCCCACACGAGCTACCACCATCACTTCACGGGCCAACTGTTACACATCGGACAACGGCCTGTTACGCATGTGTAGCGCATGCCCAGCCGTCACCTTTCTGGGTTACGACAGGATTCCGTCCTACATCAACGAGGTCACGTGTGGTCAAAGCACGTGTTCATTTGGAGTGTTTGGCATGTGTCAGAATGCTGTCATGTATCAGCAGTTTTTGTACAAGACAGGACGTTGCGATCCAAAGACCGGATACGAAGAATTACTGCCTTACACCCAGGCTATACGAGTATGCTGCGAATGCATGGTATTTCCCGGTGTATAATGCCGTGTAGTTCAAATTATAAAAAAAATCAAGATTTTAAATTAAAGATTAACGGGACGAACTGAGAAAGAAACTGAATTATGGAAAACAAGCTGTGATATTATACTCTTCATTTATTTTTGCTTAAAAGGATTTTATTATATTTATGTCAGAGATTAAAAAGTAGCAACTAGTAAACAAAAAACACGAAATGATATATATTTTATTTTATCAAAGCAATTTTAATTTCAGTAACCTGTTATAGAGCCTCCTATAGATGTCTAAATGACTAGCGTTGACCATTTTGACCACTGTTTACAGCGTCACGGGGAAGAGAGCAGGATACCCTCACTCCTTCCTACTCCCACCCCCTTACATAGGCTATAACCATTCAATGTGAACACTGATGGTCAAGACTCAACCAACTTTTGAGTTTTTGTAGGCAGAAAAAACGCAGACGACGTTTTGCGCGCGCCACCATCAAGCGCCTGCGAAACGACGTCCGAGGAATGAGCTCAAAGATGTTGTAATGATCACGTAGCACTGCCCAATTCTGTGTATCGCTTCTGATTGGCTGAAACAAATTTCACTCGCAGCACAATTATGAAAGATAGTTTTCAACCCTGCAGGTCAACAGTCGGGCATATACAATTTTGTTTCTCTCGGTTGTATCAAGGCATTTCCAGGCGTGTCACGGCGTTTTTACAGACCAGTTTATTTTTAGACTGAATTTCCCGCGAATTCAGACTCCCGAAGTAGCCTTGTTGACCAATCAAAAGCTTTGCAAATGAATTTTCAGCCTTGCATATATGCGTTGCGTTAAAAATTGGGCATTTTAGAAGGAGAAAGAACGATATGGCGGCTATTTTTGGAGGGATGTAGACTCAGGCGGATCGAAACTATATTAATCGTAAACATGTGTAAAATAACTTGGTCTTTAAAAACGCAGTGACATGGGCTTACTATTTGGGAGTTGCACGCTCCGGTTTATGTTACAGCTATAAGGAACGGACAAAGATTTTATGGTGTGTGGAATTCACCGTCACGGTAGCTTGCGAATACCCGCTCTAAATTGTACTATTAATTTCGTCTAGGCGCTAACCGGGAAGGGAAAAAAGAGAGACCCTGAAAAAAAGGTGTAGTTGCAAAAGGAAAGCGCTATTTACTCAGTATTTTTAGAGCGGTTTTCAAGTGAGTGTCGTAAGGGCCAAAGGCCACGCAACTAAGCACACAACTGTAAAATGGACTATTGAAAACTGCTCTAAAGTTGATTTAACTTTGTCAACTGTAATATGATATATAATTAGCAATATAATTATTTCATATGCGCACTTTGGACAGTTTTTATATCAGTTTTTCTTTTAATTTGCTGAACCTTTTGATATGTGTTTTCAACAAACGATGAAGAGATTATTAGCCTGAAAAAATCCATTTGGCTTGATAGCTCATTTAATAAGAGCACAGCACGCACTGGTATCGCAGTCATGGGTTTTAATCCCGTCCAAAATTTTTTATAGAACCTCTTTCATCTGCAGATCACCTACATGATTTGTCCTGTATTTATTTTCATATCGTCTCATTAAAGCAGTCACCTTAAGAAGAACTTGTTCTTTACCGATAGAAAATGACTTGTGTATGACTAATGGTAGTGATAAGTAA
The DNA here is from genome assembly GCA_964030785.1 of Siderastrea siderea. Lineage (NCBI taxonomy): Eukaryota > Metazoa > Cnidaria > Anthozoa > Scleractinia > Rhizangiidae > Siderastrea > Siderastrea siderea. The sequence continues at coordinate 65,558,072 of OZ034968.1, forward strand.
AACTAGTTGTAGTTCAATTTTAGAATGGATCGAGTGAGCTCCATACATCTGCAAGCGTTGGATCTAAAAGTACCGAGTGGACGATATTACAAGGTGGCGAGAAGATATGAATTTTGTGTTCGAGTGGCAAGAACATAAAATTCATATTTTCGAGCTTACGTGTAATTTTCTTGTTATTATATGGACAATAAATATATATGGCAGGGATTGAAAAGCTAGGGTTAATACAAGTTTAATACTGGGTATTCTTACAAGTACTGGGCTTAATACAAAATTACAAAACACCCGATGCCCAACTGAAAAGGTTTAACACAGTCAGTTGGGCCAAAATACATGTCAAATGGTTTTATATAATAAAAACTTCAATTGATAACTGACTCCGACTTGAATCATCAGACATGGTTATTTTCAATCTCTTTTCACTACGAACCCTTGAAGGCTGTTCATCACGACAAGAACAAACTTGCACATTTACCTTTTCTCGTCGCAACTTTCGAGAAATCCCCTGAAAATCTTTAGGTCATACGGCGTTTTCTTTTTGGTGATGTCGTTCCCTTGTTGTTCGGAATATGTATTTACATCTTCGTCGCTTACTACAACAAATCTTGCGGCGGCAATTATTCTGAACAACAAACAAAGTTCATTCAGCAAAGTTTGAAAAGGCGGGAATCGTGACCTTTTTTCCCGATATGACCACTCGGTTCCCGTTTGTAGTGGTCGTATCAATTCTACATTCAAGTGTTTTAGTTCCCAGTAAAACACTCCCAGCCATAGAATAATAATTATTACGGAGTGGTAAAACATCAACGCTGAGGTTGATGAGCATGCAGTAATGTCGTAGCCAGTTATAAACCGGCCTTCACACCTCAAACGTATGTTGGCCAACTCGTGTTGGCAAACTCAAATTGGTGTGTGTGAACGACACAACAACATGTTGGCAAACGGACAAGCGGACAAACGGACAGGCTCTATTTGCCGCCAACAGTTTGCCAACACGTTGTTGTGTCGTTCACATACAGCAATTTGAGTTTGCCAACACGAGTTGGCCAACATTAGTTTGACGTGTGAAGGCCCCTTAACTCAGCCTGTACTCATTTACCCTAATTGTAAACTACTTTTCAAGCCACCAGTGTAGCGGTGTCTTTTCTCACTGATATCCAGAAAATGTAGCAGTTGCTCCTCCTTGTATTCAGGGCTCTTATACAGACTACTTCAAGTGTGCAAGAAACTAATATACGCAAACATTGGATCCCTGCAACTTCCCGGGTATCTTGGATAGATAGATAGGTACTTTATTAAAATACTTTGCAGCTCATAGAGCTGAATTGCGTATTCTACATTCTATAATACAAATTTACAAAATTTAAAATTTAAAATTTACAATATCTAAAATCTGTCTCAATGAACAAATATTCGTTAAAAAAAAACAGAAAAAAGTCGACGATACCAAACATACTCGGCTCCACATTGCTCAGCAGAGAAAACGTAATTAATCTGACTTCCGTTCTAATTTTGCCGTCACAACCATCCCCTGTCTTTCTTATCGCGCGTGGTTAATTAGACCAAACCGAGCTGAATTTTTTCGTTTTAGGCAGCTAAAACACGGTGAAGAGAAAAATCGATGAGAATTTTTTACAGCTAAATTCACACCAGAAACCAATGTAGATTTGATTGATCAGCAACTAATAGACGAAAAATCGGAAGAAAACAGCTTGAGATCGAAACGTATGTTATTTCGCACACTAAAAGTTAATTAACCTTTTGTCAAGGTTTAAAGTAATTGTATGTCCAGATAAAACTGATAACAATCTTTAAAGCGCTTAAAAGAAAAACGTTCATGCTCCAGCTGTAGGCCTGAAATCGAAATTGCTCTTCTCGGCTTAATCAAATCCTGCACTACATCTTGTTATAGAGGAGGGGGAGGCTACCTCGCAGACCGAAAGACAAAACAGTCTCGTTTTTGAAGTTTATTGAAAGAATGTTTAAGGTAACTCTGTTATTAATTGTCTGGAGTTTAAGAAAAGGATCAAGCCTATCTTAGCCACGGTATTTTCGGTGCTAAAAAGAGATCCGCCTTCCTGTTCTTCAAATAAAACAATGATGCATGCCACAAAAAGAAACCCTGTCCATTGAATATTAACCACCATGGAAACAATGATTCTCAGTTGGGCTTCAATCAGTCGCTACCCAAGGACTTGGTTTTTCAGCATTTAATAGAAGACAGGAAAAGAACACAAGAGATATCAGTATTCAAAGTGAAAGGTCTGTTATACTATCAAACAATACAATACAATCAAACCTTCAGATATTATATTCAGATATTATCATTGAAGAAGTAGACCTCTTTGGCTCTATACCGTAGAAAATAATTTTACCACAACATCAGCTTGGAAAATTTTATCCCTGGATTTTTACAATGTTTCTTTAACTCCAGACAAGCATTTGCCGTTTTAACTAACCGAATTTTTATTTAGACCTCGGTGAACACTGATTAACCCTATTCAGCCCGGGCTTTTTTTTGGTGCGGGACCGGGGGGGCTGAGTGGGGGGCTGATTCGGCCCCCACCTCTTAACTCCGAGAATATTGAAGCTATGACAACGAAACTTGGAGGGCAGATAGTACATCCAGAAATGTTTCCTTTGAGGTCCCCAACATAAACCGATCACTTATCATGACGTAACAATTACGTCAGGCTCTAAAACGGTGGCCATCTTGGATCCGCCATCTTGGATTTCTTGATTTTTCCAGAACCCTTGCAAATTGCCAAAATTGACCAAAAAGTAACCGAAATCATTAAAAGAACACGAAAATGATATTAAAATGTAAAACTTACTTCGGAAAAGCTATATTTTTCAATGAAAAGGTGAAAATTTAAAATTCTGAAAAAACGGCCTGTCAAAAAGTGGTTGCCATGGTAACGTCAAAATAGGTGGACAAGCACTTGCTATGCCAAATTGTTGCCAGATAAATTTTAGGAAAAGTCACCAAGTTTGGTGGGATTAGCTTGGTTATGAAAAAAGGTATAAAAGTCTAAAGTTAGTGCGGGCACAATCGCCTCCCCCCCTCCCCCGGTCTGAATAGGGTTAAAGTGGATCGGGAGTAAGCTGTCCTAAAAAAGAATACCTGTTTGATAATTTTGTTCTGTACTGAGGTGTGTTAGCCCAGGCCTGTCGTAGATCTGCTTGAGTAACACAGTTTAACCACCGTAACGGTGCTAAACAGGGATCCTAAGAAACCACAAAAGTAACAACAAGAGAACGTCGGAGAACAAAAGAATCAGTGAGCGAACCAATCATTTGGTTACTGCTTTCAGTGCGTTATATGTTTAACTGCAGTGCTTTTCTTTGCTGTTATTCGCACAACAACAACGTTGGAAATGAAGAAATTCACTGAGTTTTTATGGACACTTGTCTTTTCTATCTGTCCCAGTGAATTGAGCTGCAGAAGATTTTGCCCACATTTAGGACAAATTGAACAAGTTGGACTGATATTCGCAACGTTGTTTAAAAGAGCTTGAATGCCCTTTTCGCGAACCCTTTCCACTTAAATATGTTCCTTGAAGTTACTGTCGTGGCTGCTTAAGGTCTCTGAACAGGAAGTGTGGATATGTATGAAAGGGGGCTTCCTTCCTTTGCGGAAGAATTATGCCTATTTTTTTCAGCCATTTGGATATTAACATATATTTCTATTTGCTGCGGCACGATGTCATTTAAAATGCATGTTAAACTTTTGGTGAGTATTCTTCTTTTTGTTTTGTTTTTATTTTTGGTTTTTAAGCGTAAGTTTCGAAAGTGAGAATGACCCTTACTTTCAAATTTAACAAAGATAATTTTGATATCGTCAGTACTATCATATTCAGTACTATCACTCAGTCAGTACTATCAGTACTAGTGAGTTTTGTCTCACCGAAATATTGGGCGATAAAATCACCCTTTTTAGCTGTCCGATCAGCCTCGCATTTGGTTCTACCATATTGTAGCCTTCCTTTTCGAATACCTGAAAACGGATACAGTATCGTCGGGGTAAACAGGTAAATTTTCCGCTTTGCGTATTTATCAGTTCCCATAACCCTTCACCCATTACCCGCCCCACCCGCTGAGATGTTTTCTCTCTTCTTAGCGCGTTTCCTACTCCGAGGTTTTGCGCAATATTGCGAAATACTGTTGTTGACTCTCTGCATGTATAAAGTATATCTGCATGTATCAAGTATATCTGCATGTATCAACTATATCTCCAAAGTTATCTGCAACGCTTGGAATGACAATGAAATCAACTCATATAAATGGCATAACAAAATTACAACTCCTCTGAGCATCTGTAATTTTCCTCGTCGTCTTATTTTATTTTACTTCACTTTATAGTTTTCTTTCTCATTTTATTTTCTTGCTTCATAGCCTCCACCCATGTACCGGCTGTATATTTGTTTTTGTTGTTCTTGGTTTTTTCATGCATTCTCATTCTTATATATCTATATTACATTCTTACCACTTTTTCTGTTTATTTTGCGTTTACTTTTTGCAGCTGTAATTCACGACAATGGCTATCATAAATTGCCAGCATTTTACATCCATCCGTGGCCGTCTCCCCACCGCTGCAAAGAAACTCGATGGCAGAGAAACGAACGGTGACAAAACAAACTTGGCGAATTTCTGGCCATGTGATCATCGCCAAAAACGTGCAACTGGATTCAAGTCTTACGATCGAGTACAGCTCATACAAAAGCTGAACAAACTAAGCACTAATGGCGGTAATTCGCAGGGGGCTTACAATGACGATACATGGCATTTACACGGGAGGAAACAGATAAATTCCCTATTCTTGTAGCAACTGTCAGCAGATTTCCTCTTCGTGCTCCCAGGCGAGCCACCAACACCACCTGTTCAACATCGTACGGAGGCCTAGTGCCTCTGATTGGAACCAAAACCTTCAACAGTCGCAAAAACTTAGTTTTTATTACACATTCAAAAAGAATTATAGCCTTTGTGCCTACCTAGTCCTAACAAGAAAGAACCCATCTAGAAAATCATTAGTAAAACTGAGAATTAGCCGTCATAAACGTCGGATTGAAACAGGTAGATACGAGAAAATACCTGGTGATGAAAGGTTATGTAGTCTCTGCAATTGTAACAAAATTGAAGATCAAACGCATTTCAGTTTTGCTAGATTGCCCGAGCTATTCTTCGAGAAAGGACAGGTTCTTTTCTAAAATAGAACCTAAAATCGCATTTCTACGACTATTATCACATGAGCCATTATTGTTACATCTTATCAATTGTACTGATTATTTTATAAATATTCAATTAAGTTCATTCATCTCGTCATGCTTTGAACTGAGAGACAAACTAGTTACAATGGCTACCTCTCTGAATGGTTAAAAATAAGAAATGGTTGTGATCTCTTTAGTTATTTAAATTAATTAAGTAATTAATAATTAAATTTTAGTGGCTTTTGCACTGTACTTTTGTACTGTAATAGTTTGTTACAGTCATGCAAATAAAGCTTGTTGTTGTTGTTGTTGTTGTTGTTGTTGTAGTGCGTATGTGCAACGCATGCCCTACAGTCACATTTCTGGGTCACGACAGGATTCCCTCCTACATCAACTAGGTCACATGTGGCCAACAAACCATGTGCAAGTTTGGAGCTCAGGTGATTGGTGAATGTCGGAATGTTGTCTCGCATCAAACGTTTCTGTACAAGACAGGACGACTCGATCCAAAGACGGGATACGAAGAAATATTGCCTTACACACAGTCCATACGGGTTGCTTGCGAATGCATGGTCTTTCCAGTTTAAATGACTGAACGTAACTGGATCAAGGAAAACCGGCAGAAAGACATTGTACTCTTTATCAGTTGCACGCATGCGTCTAACTAATTCACACTAGAGCTAAAGGGAAAGGAAAACCTGAAAAGTCATCAGTTGAAAGATGTACTTTTTATTTTGCTGTAAAACCAGTTATTTTTGTGCTTTAATAAAGCTTTTGATATAAAAGAGGATATAGTTGGCCTTTAACACCTTTTTCTTTTGAAATGAACCTTCAAACCGGTCTCTGAAAGGCTAGAACAAATTGATTGTTTCGATTGTTTTTAAGAGTATATATTTAATATGTATCTTGTACTGAAATATATTGTTTAGCTGATTCTTATATTTATTCTTGAGGATGCATCTGTAGCCCACATTTTGCAAAGTTGCCTTCCTCATTAAAGCTCCCTACATCAGTGTGCATGAGTGATGTATGAATCCTTTTTACTACGACAGAAAATACGTGACTCGCAGAACGTCGCTGTTTCCGCTGAGTTTCAAGCCGGCGTTCGGTGGTAAATCTCCCCCGGCCAGGATTTCTGCCCCTTGTTGAATCAGGCATTGTTATCTTTGCTCGTGTCCCTCATTTGCATCAGTTTTGGTCCAGTAAATAATTGTTTCGAGCGATGAATAAACATGTCAGCACGCAGTGAATTCAGTAAGCAATGAATAAACATGACAGTACGCAATTGTCAGCGGTCGCGCGATTTGGTTTTGGTTTTTCTCAATGATTTCAAGAAAATGTAGCAGTTGCTCCTCCTTGTATTCAGGACTCTCGCACATGCAGGCTACTTCGAGTGTGCTAGAAACTAAAATACGCAAATATTGGATCCCTGCAACGACTGTAATTATCCTGTCTCAATGAACAAATCTCCGATCAGAAAAAAGTCTACGATACCAAATGTCCTACCATCTATATGGCCTTGTCGTTTGGGGTGGATGCGTTAATATAGAGCAGCTAAATTCTTTAGAAATGCTTCATCGTAGGAAGAAGCAACAAGATTACCGTCCCTCGTTTTAACTCGTACTTTCTAAAAAACTCAATTAGCCATAGAGGTGCTGTTTTATGGAATGCTGTTTCTACATATTTTACGTATACGGGCTCCCAATTTACGAGTCGCGGAAACACAATGGCTATCAGAGTTTCCGTGACTGCGTAAACGTTGCGGATACGTGAGTTTAAGGAATGCGTTTCTGCAGAGCCGCAGTTGCGGAAACGTAATGTACATCCCTGTTTCCCGGTTACTTACATTTCCGTTTGCGGATATTCATGTTTCCGTTGAATAACCGTTATGAAACCTGAAACGTAAACACGTTATTTCACACTGTGTACGGGCTCCCAATTTACGGCTTGTTACCGTAATGTGAAGACGGACAAATACGTTAAGGAACTTGATTTCAGTGCCCAGTCAGTTCAATCGCTTCCTAGCCAATACCATGATTTAAAGTGCTATTAGCCATTTATTTATAGTAGTAGTGTTTTATATTTTTATCTCATTACGTTATCTCAGCAGAGGAAACGTAATAAATCTGACTTTCGTTCTACTTCTGGCGTCACAATCCTACCCAGTCTTTCTTATCGCGCGAGGTATTTGCCCAACTCGAGTTATATGTTTTCTTTTTAAGACAGCCACAACACGATAAAGAAAAAAGTCAATGAGAATTTTTTTGTAGTTATATTCGCACCAGGCCACCAATGTAGAGATTTGATCGATCATCAACTAATGGAGGAAAATTCGGGAAAATACAGCGTAAGTTTAAAATTTCTGTTATTTCACATACTGAAAGTTAATTAACCTTTTTGTCAAGGTTTAAACTAATATGTATGTCCAGATAAAACTGATAACACACTTAAAACTGAGGCTAACTCGCATACTGAAAGACAAAAGAGTCTTCATTTTATGTTTATTAAAAGAATATTTGATGTGATCAAGGATCAAGTCTACCTTAACCTCGGTATTTTCCGTGCTTAAAAATACCATCCGCCTTCCTGTTGTGCAAATTACAATGATGCCACAAAAAGACCGTCCACTATATAAGCCACCATGAAAACGATGATTTTCAGTAGACTTCAATTCGCTATCCAAGGAATCGGTTTTTCAGCATGCATTTAACAGAAGAAAGAAAACTAAGACAAGAGAGATATTCAAAGTGTAAGGTATGTCACTATCAAACCTTTACATTCAGATATTATTATGGAAGAGGTAGATCTCTACATTGCGGTAAGAGTAATTTCACCTCAACACCAGCTTCGAAAATTTTATCTCTGGATACTGGATACCTAATATGTTTCTCTAACTCCAGACAAGCAATGCCCTTTTTAATAGTAACGAAATTTTTTGGTTACACCTCGGTCAATACTGATAAGAGTGGATCGGGTCTGGAGCATGGTACTGGTCAGTACACGGGCGTAACATCGTGCTTATGCACTAAATTCGTTCCAAGAGAAAGGCACAGATCTCGGCAGTGGCACAAGGGAAAAAATAAGGAGGCAAAAACTAGGCACAGCTGAAGCACAGTTCTAGTTCAATCTGGCATTACACTTTACAGAAAGAGAGCCACAGCCCTGGCACACTTGTGGCAAAGCATATACACATTTTATGCACAACTTTTTCTACTACACAATTTTAGACAACCAACGCATGTGGAATTTAAACAACCATCACTTTGAATAAAAAACGCTCAGAATAATAACCTAAATTTGAAAGAGTTCGAAGTTTTGAACGGGGAAAAGTTGACGAAAACTCGCCGTAGCGAAATGAATTTCATTTCGTGACACTTTGCATATGTTGATATGCGGGACATGATGGTAATCAAACTCTTTCTAGTGAAAATTTGGCTCCTTTGGTATTAAAACCCTTTAAGCCCTGATATAAAAATGCATATTTTCAATACTGATCTCTATACATTTCTTATGAAACTAGTAAGGAGAATTTGTCTAAATATCAAGACATCCTATCCTCAGTGATCAGTTCCTTTATTCTTGTCACATGCATATTCAAACAAGTAGTGATCATGTAGAGAGAAATTTCGTTTTCATCAGGGCTTAGTGCTTAAAGGGTTAAAGAAATAATTTACATGTACGTCAGTCTTCAATTTCATATTTTGAATGCAATTCTGACTGCCCTATTACTTATAATGATGCTACATTTTCATTTACTTGTACACATACAAGTAACTTGGGTAACAAACAAACACGGCTTAAAACTTCTTCCTTAAAATATGTAGGTCTCTTTTTTTTTCAAGTTCCGTTTTCAAACATTCTTTACTAATTTAAGTTTTAAAGCACATTCAAGTAGAGTATCCAAATTTCCCTCAAGCCGAAATAATTTCATGCAACCTAACTGACTTCCCCGTGCGAACTGTCGATTTTCTAATCTTCAACTATAGCGTTTATGTTTCACTCGACTAATTTGGGAAAATACTTCGATTTTCCTGTGAGACATTGAAGGCTTAATAATTTTGGTTTGTTTTCATTAAATATGTGACACATTTTCTTTCTAAAAGATTGCATTTTAAAAATGTCTCTCGCAGGGAATGTATAATTTGAGCCTATTCCTTCGAAACACAAAGATCGCTTACGTCTGGCGCCTTTCAAGATAGAGTCAGGGCACAACTTACGCATAACTTTGGCACAGGTTTGGCACAAAAAGCACACACTTTGGCAGACTCAAGGCAGAACTCGTGCACACTTTATGCATATATGTTTCGTGCTGTGGCACGCTTAGAAATTTGTCTATCGTGCTGAAATACGCACCTTCTCGCGAGTTCGTGTCTCAAAAAGCCCATTCTAACACCGAAAATCGGATTGTAGTTTTATACACACAAGCTTTCCTAATTAAAAAAATACCTCAGGAAGTAAATTGAAGCTATGTATATTCGGAATGTCTTTTTATGCATCGTATTTTTAACGACAAAGGCACCTAAACCGTTCATGAAAAAGTTGACCACGTTACTCAGGATGAATGTAAGTAATCAGTTGCTTTCCTATTCATTACTATAACTAAGTTACTTTTTTTATTTTTAGGGATACTTTTTGAGATGTTGAATATTCATAAGCTGTTATCTGTTATGGGTGAAGTAAAATTGTGTACCGCCTGTAACAGAAGCAAAGTAATCCTAGAATGTGCCGATTAGAACGCAAACTGGGGTTAATGCAGTATTCAAAATAGGCGTAATGGTTACTACTTTCTTTGCGTTATATATTTAACTGCAGTGCTTTTCTTTGCTGTTTATTCGCAAAACAACAACATTGGAAGTGGAGAAATTCACTGAGTTTTTATGGACACTTATCTTTTCTATCCATCCCTGGCAATTGAGTTGCAGAAGATTTTGGCCATATTCAGGACAATTGAACGAGTTGAGCTATTCGCAAAGTTGTTTAAAAGAGGTGGAATTCCCTTTCCACGTAAATATTTTACTTGGAGTTGCTGTCGTGACCGCTGAAGGTCTCTGAAAAGGAAGTGTGGTTGTGTATGAAAGGGGACTTCCTTCCGTTGCGGATGAACGATGCCTAATTTTTTTGGTATTTGGATACTGACATATATTTCTATTTGCTGCAGGAAGATTTTACTAAAAATGCTCATTAAACTTTTGGTGAGTATTCTTCTGTTTTTTTTTTAAGCGTTAAGTTTCGAAATGAATGACCCTTACTTTCGAATTCAGCAAAGATAATTTTGATAGCGTCAACACTATCGTACTGAAGCCTTCCTTATCGAATAGCTGAAAACGGGTAGTTTATTGTCGGGGTAAACAGGAGGTATAAACTTTCCACTTTGCTTATCTATCGCTTCCCATAGCCTTTCAACCCCCCCCCCCCCCCCCACCTCCACCACCACCATCTCACCCGCCTTGATGCCTTCGCTTCTTAGCGTGTTTAATATTGCGAGGTTTTGCACACTATTGCGAAACATGGTTGTTAACTCTCCGCATGGGAGAAAGACGGAGCAATAACTGTCAAGACAGAAATGCCCGAGGGGGCTACGTATACTCAATAAAGTTTTATACGGGGAGGCTCCACCCGGTGGTTCAAACCCTTACCCTTTAACATACTGATTTTTACCAAAATGGTACCCCTTTCATATACCTAGAGCAAAATTCCACCCCTTTCTTATACCTCAAGGGTAACCCAAAACAACAGAGTTTCCTGCAATCGCCATGATTTTTCCCGGTTTTCAGTCGTTCTGATTCAGTTGCGTAGTCATTTCTGCCAAAATGTGGCACCCTTTGATATACTTCGCTTTAGCCATCATTTCTTCCACTTTGCAGCTGATTTTGTGACCCTTTCGTATACTAAAATGGCAATTTTCCCTACCCTTTAATATACTGCAAGCTTAAAAAAGGCACCGCTTTCTGGTGGAGCCTTTCCGTATAGCCCACTATAGGGAGTACCCCCCACCCAGGACAGAAATGTTAATCCAAAGTTATCTACAACGCTTCCATTGGAATGACGATGAGGTCAACTCATATAAATGGCATAACGAAATCAAAATTTGAAAATTACAACTCCTCTGGGGAGTTGTAATTTTCTTTCTCATTTTCTTTTATTTTATTTTACTTTATAGCTTTCTTTCTCATTTTATTTTCTGGTTTCATAACTTCCACCCATGCACTGGCTGTATATTTGTTGTTGTTGTTGTTGCTGTTGTTGTTGTTGTTGGTTTTTCCCTTACTCATTTGCTGATAAATCTATATATCATTCTTACCACTTTTTTCTGTTTATTCTGCGTTTATTTTTCGCAGCTGTCATTCACGACAATGGCTATCATTAACTGCTCACATTTTACATCCGTCAGCGGTCTCCCCACTGCCGCTAGGAAAGTCGGTGCCATAGAAACGAACAGTGACAAAAGAAACTTTGCGAATTTCCCACCAAGTCACCATCACCAAAAACGTACAATTGGATTCAAGTCTTACGACCGAGCACAGCTCATACAAAAGCTGAACAAACTAGTCGCTACTGGTGCTAATTCGCACGGGGGTTACAATGGACGATACATGGCATTTACACGGGAGGAATCGAAGCAGATAAATTCCCTACTCTTGTATCAACTGGAAGCAGATTTCCGCTTCGCGCTCCCTGGCGAGCCACCAACACCACCTGCTCAACATCGTACGGAGGCCTAGTGCGCATGTGCAATGCGTGCCCTACAGTCACATTTCTGGGTCATGAAAGGATTCCCTCCTACATCAACGAGGTCACATGTGGCCAACAAACCATGTGTAAGTTTGGAGCTCAGGTGATTGGTCAATGTCAGAATGTTGTCTCGCATCAAACGTTTCTGTACAAGACAGGACGACTCGATCCAAAGACGGGATACGAAGAAATATTGCCCTACACCCAGTCCATACGGGTTGCTTGCGAATGCATGGTCTTTCCAGTTTAAATGACTGAACGTAACTGGATTAAGGAGAACCGGCAGAAAGACATTGCACTCTTTATCGTTTGCATGCATGCTTCGATATAGTTTACACGAGAGCTAAGGGAAAAATAAAACTTGAAAAATCATCAGTTGAAATAAGTACATTTTATTTTGCTGTAAAACCAGTTATTGTTGTGCTTAAATAAAGCTTTTGATATAAAAGAGAATATAGTTGCACCTTTGTCTTTTGACATGAACCTTAAACCGTCTCTGAAAGGTTAATCGGCCAAACGAGTTAGCATCATGTTACATTGTTCGACTCAACCACTGTTGGACGGACAAAAGACAGGCTTCAACGGGATTCTAACCCAGGACCTTAACGATTATGATACAAACGCTCTACCACTTAAACTAAGAAGCTAAAAAAAGCGTCTTGCCCAGGTTCAAGTCTTCACTCCATCGTGCTCTTTTTTTTAATTTACTTATCTCACAAAATGATCTCTCTGAAGTGACTATTCTGCACAGTCAGTTGATGTAGTGAGACGTTTTTTTATAATGCAACTGAAAATCACTTTTTGTATCATTTTGTGAGATAAGTAAATTAAAAAAAAATTAAGATGTTTTTTTTCATAATGCAACTGAAAATCACTACATCAACTACATCAACTGACTGTGCAGAATAGTCACTTCTCTGAAGTCACTGACAGTGTGGGAGCTTATTCGTGAGCTCCATTATTTCCGTGAATGTGACACCAACAAAATAGGGTTTTAGTACCTTTCCGTGGGTTTCTTTCAAATTTCTGATTGTTTCGATTGTTTCGTGAGTTTCATTATTTCCGTGAAAGTGACACCAACATAATAAGATTTTAGTGCCTTTTCAGTGGGTTTATTTCCAAATTTCTGATTGTTTCGATTGTTCTTAAAAGTATATATTTATGTATCTTGTACTGAAATATATTGTCTATTTGTTTACCTCATTATTATATTAATTCTTGAGGAACCATCTGTAACCCACATTTTGCGAAGTTGCCTTCCTCATTAAAGCTCCCTGTAGGAATCATTATTATTATGATTGAAAATACGTGACTCGCAGAACGTCGTAAAGCTCGTTGTTTACGCTGAATTACAAGCCGGCGTTCAGGCTGAGATTCGGTGGTAAATCTCCCCCGGCCAGGATTTCCAGCCACTTGCTAAAGGTTGATTTCCACTGTTGCGTAAATTTTACGTTTGTATGGGCGTGAATTTAACTGGCTTTAGGTGCGTAAATAAAATTAGAGACGATGTATGAACGGCTTACGTAATCGTAAAAAGTTGAAAAATTTCAACTTTGAAAACTTTCAACTTTTTACGTTTACGGAAGCCATTCATACATCGTCTCTAATTTTATTTACGCATCATGAAAGCCAGTTAAATTAATTCACTCACGTAAAATTTACGCAACAGTGAAAATCAACCTTAAATCGGGCGTTTCTGTCTTTGCTCGCGTCCCTCATTCGCATCAGAAATTGGTCCACTAAATAATTGTTCACCTCCGATGACTAAACATGACAGCACGCCATGAATTTAAGCAATGAATAAACGAAAAAAAAAATTGCACAATTGTCAGCGGTCGCGCGTTTTGGTTTTGTTGTTAGGCAACGGCGGACACCATCGACTATATAATTATATACAGCTATTTCAATTAACGTTGTCGGATTATAAAGCGTCGAGCTTACGCGACAAGACCGAAAGTTAGTATGGGTACCTGTACATTTTTTGTGATTCGACTGTAATTTCACGGCTGGCACTGCCATAGGATGGGTGAAAGTACCACATTAAACACTTGCCTATTTGATATATTTTTTAGGGGTGAGCCATAGCCTAAGTTTGGTAAAAAAAATTACCCATTTCACCTTGCAGCTTTGTCGTGCAGGCTTTCCGTGAACGTTTATTGAAATAGCTGTATATAGGCAGTCCGAGATTCGACCACCCTAAGCGATCCGTGCGCGACAAATTCGCAAATCCCTGCACGATAAATTTGAACAGATTTATAAACCTCGCTACGCTCGGAGGACCTTCGGCCTTCCTCACTTCGCGAGGAATTATCTGATTCAACTGAAGCTTCATGCATGTCTAAATGACTGGCGCAGATTATTTTGAACAATGTTTACAGTGTTGGGGAGAGAGCAGGTCCCCCCCTCCCCAATCCCCTTATATTGCCTATAATCATTCAATGCGACAATGTGAACACTTAGTTTTCGTAGCTTAACCGGGTGACCATAACCCTAACCGCAGACAATTTGCGCGGGCAACCATCAAGCCTCCGCAAAACGACGTCCGGGCAATGAGCTCAAAAATGCTGTCGTGATGACGTAGCGCTACCCAGATCTGATTCTGATTCTGATTGTGCATAATTGGCTGAAACAAATTTTACTCGCAGCCCAATAATAAAAGATAGTTTTCAACTCTACAGTCCAACAGTCACGTATATACAACTTTATTTCTCTCTTTTGTATCAAGGCATTTCTAATCTAAATACGACATTTGAAAAGCTAAGAGAGCGCAGATTTCTTCCAGTATGCGAAATGAAACTGGTACGTTGTAGTTTAATTTTAGGATGGATCTAAGGATGGATCGAGCGAGCTCCATATATCTGCAAACGTTGGATCGAAAAGTATAAATTATTACGGAGTGGTAAAATATCAACGCTGAATTGATGAGCATGCAACGTAATCAGGCCAGCTATAAGTCGGCCTGAACACCTTTACCCTAATTGTAAACTACTTTCAAGTGGCATGTAGTGGCAGCTTTCCTCACTGATACCCAGAAAATGTAGCAGTTGGTCTTCTTTGTATTCAGGACTCTCGTTCGACTCGTACAGACTATTTCGAGTGTCAATAGAAACTAATTTCGTGTTCTACTGGGAAAAAATCGTTTTCGGTTGGTTTGGTTGATCAACTATTTCAACCGGCTCTGAGCTTGGTTGAAACAGTTGAAAACGATGGGTACCGTCCGCTGACATGTTAGCAAGCATCGGTTTTAAGCATTACGTCATTATTTTGCGCTTATCACGTGTTAACTGTCAGTCACAAATGTATTTCTTCTCTTGCGAATTTTGTTTAAAACTTGCTATCTGATAAACTCTCAAAATAGCCTGTAATACGAGTGGCGAGTGTCCTCTCCGTTTCCAGTAACCATGTTGTCAGACTTGTCATATATTCCGATTCATCGTCTGATTCACAACGTGGTGGAACCAATTCCTCTGACAGTTCTTCAAAGACAACCGATACTACGAGTTGCGCTTTCGCCATCTTGCCAACATTGGCAGAAAAGTTGAGGAAGTCTGGAAATGACAATGCCCGGTCACAACCGAACGCCCTCCCAACTAAAATGTGGCGTTACGATTTGGGCAGATTCAGAGTATATACTAAGACACAACACGAAAATGATTCATTTTTACGGGTAGATTAGCAACCTTTGTCTGAAAACGATTTTCGCTCATTGCTACTTCTTGAATTACTTTGGAAAAAAGTGGAAATTTCGCAAAAAATGATACATGACTTTTTTGCAGAAATGAAAAATCACCTCTTTATACAAAGGGCTATTTTTGTTGTTTGCTCCGAGTCTACAAATCATCCTAAAAATACGATGTGAGATTTCGTGATTTGAGAGGAAACACGAAATTCTTTCCCGAAAATTTGTGTTTTGTATCGACCACATACTAATGTCGGATCCACACATAAGAACCCAACAGATATCCAGAATCAACGAGGTTTCAGAATTTGATACCCATAAAGATTACAGAGAGGTTGCAGAATTTCTGATACCCCTAAGAATTCCAGAGAGGTTTCAGAATTTCCGATACCCCTAAGAATTCCAGGGAGGTTTCAGAATTTCTGATACCCCTAAAGATTCCAGAGAGGTTTCAGAATTTCTGATACCCCTAAAGATTCCGGAGAGGTTTCAGAATTTCTGATACCCCTAAAGGTTCCGGAGAGGTTTCAGAAAATCTGATACCCTTAAAGATTCCGGAGAGGTTTCAGAATTTCTGATACCCCTAAAAATTCCAAAGAGGTTTCAGAATTTCTGATACCCCTAGAGATTCCAGAGTGGTTTCAGAATTTCTGATACCCCTAAAGATTCCAAAGAGGTGTCAGAATTTCTGATACCCCTAAAGATTCCAGAGAGGTTTCCGAATTTCTGATACCCCTTGAGATTCCAGAGTGGTTTCAGAATTTCTGATACCCCTAAAGATTCCAAAGAGGTTTCAGAATTTCTGATACCCCTAGACATTCTAGAGAGGTTTCAGAATTTCTGATACCCCTAAAGATTCCAAAGAGGTGTCAGAATTTCTGATACCCCTAAAGATTCCAAAAAGGTTTCAGAATTTCTGATACCCCTAGAGATTCCAGAGTGGTTTCAGAATTTCTAATACCACTAAAGATTCCAAAGAGGTTTCAGAATTTCTGATACCCCTAAAGATTCTAGAGAGTTTTTAGAATTTCTGATACCCATAAAGATTCCAGAAAAGTTTCAGAACAATGAACCTCAGAATTTCTGATCGCATCGGGACGTTTTTGAATATTTTTAGGCTTCAGTAAGTAAGACTGAATCAATATCTCAGATGATTAACTTTATCTTCGTCTTTAGTGTTACATTTAAATCAACCAAATTTATCAACCCAGTTAGACTGGTAGAATTAACTATTAATTTTATGAATTAAGAACTTATCAGTGACTAAAAGTGACAAGTTTATGATCAGATTTTGACACTAACTGCATTGAAATCTTCACAATGCAAGTCATGACAATTATAATAAATATTATTCCAGTGTAGTTTCACAGAACATTGAAAGAAGAATAAAACAGAAATCTGTTCAATGGCGGTTTCCAAACAATAAAATGCCTGAACTGCACAATTCTTCTAAATTTTCTCAATAAACTGTTAACACACGTCCACTTCAAACAGAAAGAAAAGCCAGTTATATACAGCTATAATTTATGTAGTCCTTTGAAGTATAAAAAGAGTCCTTACATTTGTTTTTCATATTCACGATTTGACTTGATATACATGTAACGGCTCAATATAAACAATTTCCCAAAATAATGTAGATTATCTTATACATGTGGATATAGACTTCCAAGAGATTATAAATTTGATTGCTACAGATGTTAAGGAAATTCCGTAAAACCAAAACAAAACCAAACAAAGAGAAAAATAATGGGAAAAGCAAAACCATTGAATTAGAAATGAAATAAAATTACCATGTTGACACTATTTTCTAACGGTATATGACTTGTATGGCATTTGATGGCCTTGCCTTAGAGTATTAAACATGTTCTTAGTCCCACGTGCTTGGAACTGGAAGGACCCTAATATTTAAAACCTGGCTATCAAGAGTTTAAATTTTGAAGTTACAATTTGGAAGATTTATTAGTTCATATGTACATTAAAAAACCACTATTTTTGTTTTAATTTGGCATTAACTCATCTTTAAGATGTTTCCTTGTAGAAGGCAACAGCTTGCTTTCTTCAGTTAGAGTGAATGAGCACAAGATAATACAACTCTTGGGCAGCTCATCGACCCATGGAGTCTGACTCCTTGGAACATTTTGTGGACACCACTTTCCCTTAAATGACCCTTTCCAATAATGTATCTTGACTTTCTCTGCATCCACCTCGAGCACCTTTCCAATAACTTGCACTTTATCACAATTGGACAGGTTCACAGCAATAAATGTTCCCACCTCAATGCTTTCCAAGCAGTCATCTACAGTTTCAACTGGGTTTTCACGCTCTTGTGGTGGCCTGTATCGTCCAGTGTAGATCTGAGGCAACCAAAAATGCAGACTGCTTTATTTTATGTGTAACAGGAATAGCATGTACTTTGCCAAGGTAGGCAGTGAAATACAGTATCCAACATATAAAAAGGCATATCAGTGTGCTTAATGTCTTATACAGAATGCTGGTACAATGTGCTTAACAATGCATTAATTTAATATTTTAGTTATACTTATCCATAAAAAATAAATGAAACAAATAACCTTCTCATAAACATGCTGAAATTTGAAAGAAACAATAATTCTGTTGGAAATGTGGAGGATTTTTTCTGGAACTACAGCATTTCTGACTTCTCTTTGATTAGACGTTACTAGCCATTTTTTGGAACCATTGTATGTTGGTGATCAGAACTTCAATAAGGGATGTGGGATCAGAAATTCTCAATAGGTCTGGTCACCAGCCTTTTTCAATCAGTTATTATACGTGACAGGGAATTGAAAATTGTGAGGCCTTAATGATAACTCAAAATAACCAGCTTTAGTCAATAAGGGGTGGGAAATCAGAACTTCTAAATCTCTTTGTAGTTAGAGGTAACTAGCCGTTTGTCATTAGATATGTGTTTGGGGATTCAGAAATTCTGGACACTTATACAGTCAGAGGTAACCAGTCCCTCTTGTCCATGTAAGTGTTAGCTGGGATCAGAAATTATGAATCCTTCAAAAGTCAGAGGTAACCAGCCCTTTTTGGTCATTTAAGTCTTAGGGGTTCAGAATTTCTGAACCCATGAAGAATCAGAGGTAACTAGTCCTTTTTGTTTGATTGAGTAGCAGGGGGGTCAGAATTTCTGAACCCTTTTACTTTCAGAGGTAGCCAGCCATTTTTATTCAATTAAGTGTTAGGGGGTTCAGATTTTGTGAACCCTTTTACTTTCAGAGGTAACCAGTCATTTTTATTCAATTAAGTGTTAGGGGAATCAGAATTTCTGAACTCTTTCACTTTCAGAGGTAGCCAGCCATTTTTATTCAATTAAGTGTTAGGGGATTCAGAATTTCTGAAGCCTTTTACTTTCAGAGGTAACCAGTCATTTTATTCAATTAAGTGTTAGGGGGATCAGAATTTCTGAACCCTTTTACTTTCAGAGGTAGCCAGCCATTTTTATTCAATTAAGTGTTAGGGGATTCAGAATTTCTGAACCCTTTTACTTTCAGAGGTAGCCAGCCATTTTTATTCAATTAAGTGTTAGGGGGATCAGAATTTCTGAACCCTTTTACTTTCAGAGGTAGCCAGCCATTTTTATTCAATTAAGTGTTAAGGGATTCAGAATTTCTGAACCCTTTTACTTTCAGAGGTAACCAGTCATTTTTATTCAATTAAGTGTTAGGGGGATCAGAATTTCTGAACCCTCGTAAAACAGCCCTTTTTGCACAGTTAAGTGTTAGGGGGTTCAGAAATTCTGAATCCCTTTAGAATCAGAGGTAACTTTTCGTTTTTTCTCAGTAAGTATTGGGGGTTCAGTAATTTTGTAGTCTCGGACTGGGCCTGGCAATGGTGGCGTGAAGACACGAGTTGCAGCCGTCCGCCCAATTTCGTTATCCCATCTTAGTACATGGCCGATTTGGTCGAGCTATCTTTTAAAAAGAGGAAAACTAGGTCACCGAAGCCTTTGGACGAGCCTTCTATCTCACCAGACTTGAAGAAAACAAAGCAATACACTTCTCCTGGCAAAGAATCAGACCAAGACGAAGGTGAGACTTCGACAGTCTCAACGGTAATCGACTCAACAATGTCTCAAGAGTTCGGCGCTACACTACAGGAGATACTTAAAAAGTTGGAAAAACTGGACGTTATACAATCTTCTTTAGGAAAGATAGAATCCAAAATAGCAACCCTGGAGACACGAACCCGAGAGCTCGAAACATTCCAAGATACGACGAAGAATGACATTGAAGAACTGAAGAGCAGCCAAACATTCATCGGCGAGCAAGCCAAACAAAATGCCGACGCACTCAAAAAAGATAAAGGCCTAATAGCCGGGCTTTTAGAGCAAGCCCAAAAAAACGAGGATATGATAAATGAGTTGCAGACTAAAAACCTTTATTTGGAAGCATATTCACGTCGAGAAAACTTGAAGTTTATGAACATAAAGGAAGAAGCAAGAATAGACGAGAAGGAAGACACCGAAGAAGTGCTTCGATCTTTCTTAGAGCGCGACCTTGGTTTCGCTGATGCGAGAAATGTAGAAATTCAACGTGTCCACCGAAATGGAAAAAGTAAAGACGGCAAACCGCGGCCTATTCTAGCCCGTTTTCTTAGGTTTAAGGACGTTCAGAAAATTATCTCGTTGGGCCACAGACTTAAAGATACAGACTACCAAATTTTCCGAGATTATCCTGCCGAAATCATCAACCGACGAAGATCACAGATGGAGTCTTTTAAAGCTGCCAGAAAGAAAGGAATCCCTGCAAGTTTTAGCTCGTCACAGCCAGATAAGTTGTATATAAGAGGGAAACTTTGGCCTGAAGGCAAAATTTTCTTTTCGTCTTAATAACAATCAGTTATTTCTTTTTGCATAATAATGTTTAGCTTTGTCAGATCATGATTAAGTCTATAGGGATTACTTGATTTTACCACAATGCGGGTAACTATTCATTATTTACAATAGTTTGCTTTATTTTCGCTTCAGTTGCGGTCGGCAGCTACAACAGAGAGAAAATGTTTCCCTTTACTCGTGTAGCACTAGGTTTAAACGTAACGTCTCATGCCTTTTTTCTGAAGACTCTTTCTTCTATCGCTTTGCTTGGTTTTAAGTATAATTCCAAGAGAGCAGAGTCTTCTTTTGCCCTCAGTCAGGGACCGCTTTTATTGTGTAAGTGTTTGTATGTGTTTCCTTTGTTTTTTTGTTTTTTTGTTCTCTCCCGGGGGCGATACTTTTATGTAAAAACTTTTTTGTATCACAGCCATCTTTTAATATATACTACTTGTCTTGACCTCTTCAACTCAAAAGGTGCTAAGTTAAAATATAAAATCTCAACTCTGCTGAATCGTCCTTTTTCAACATACAATAACAGCCGTCAAATCTGTCTGATCTAAAAATTGCTTCCATCAATGTGAGGGGAATAGGGAATAACAATAAGAGAAGAGAGACCTTTAATTGGCTCAGAGAAAGACAACAGTCAATTTACTTCTTACAAGAGGTGCACTGTACTGAAAACAATGTTGACAAATGGAGAGCTGAATGGGGCTACAAGGCACTTTTTAGCTGCTGCTCAAGTAACGCAGCTGGTGTTTGTATTCTTTTCAACAATAACTTCAACTTGAACATTTTGAAAATTTTCTCGGACCCCTCGGGACGTTATATAATATGTGACATTAAAGCTGAAGAAAAACTATTCACCCTTGCTAACATTTACGCTCAAAATGATGATGACCCGACCTTTTTTACAACTTTTTTTGATCACTTAGAAAATTTTCAATGTGATGAAATAATATTAGGCGGCGACTTCAATCTCGTACTAAACGTAAAAGAAGATAAGAAAGGTGGTCTTCCAAGAACACACCAAAATGCTTTGAACGTTGTCAAGCAAGCTTGCGAAGAACTGGATTTGACTGAC
Source organism: Siderastrea siderea (assembly GCA_964030785.1). Taxonomy (NCBI): domain Eukaryota; kingdom Metazoa; phylum Cnidaria; class Anthozoa; order Scleractinia; family Rhizangiidae; genus Siderastrea; species Siderastrea siderea. The sequence goes on from OZ034968.1 coordinate 65,579,608, forward strand.
ATTTGGAGAATACTTAATCCCGACAGCCACAGGTACACGTGGCGCCGAAGGAAACCAGAAATACAATGTAGACTCGATTTTTTTCTAATTAGCTCAAATTTGATTTGTGATACCAATCAAGCGGACATTGTACCTGGGTATAAAACTGATCCTTCGCTAATAACACTTAAAATAGCCTTGCATCATAATCCAAGAGGAAGAGGTTTTTGGAAACTTAACACTTCTCTATTAGCCGATGATGAATACTTAAAAGAAATTAAAACAATTATTTCCCAAACCAAAATTGAATACAAGGAGGATAACTCGGTTAATCCAGCTCTACTTTGGGAAATGATTAAAATGAAAGTTCGAGAAAAATCAATCTCGTATGCGACCGTCAAAACCTCGAAAACCAAGTCCAGAGAAAATGCTCTTCACGAGGAGATAGCGGATCTTGAAAGGAAAATAGACGCAACCGACACGACGAATAGCGAGGTACAAAAATTACAGCTACATGCAAAGATTGATAATCTTAATTGCGAGCTCGAAAAAATCATCGAACAACGTACTCAAGGTGCTATTCTGCGCTCGAGAACTCGGTGGCACAACGAAGGTGAAAAAAATACGAAATATTTTTTGAGTCTTGAAAAAAGGCATCATAAACAGAGCACAATAAGCAGATTGAAGAAAAGCGAGAACGAATTTGCGGTTTCAGACAAAGAAATCCTTACCGAATGCGAAGCCTTCTATAAAGATCTATATTCATCTAAGATCCAAGCAGGCTCCATCCCATTAGACACGGACCACTTTTTTCAAGAGAACGACACGGTTTTAAACAAGGAAGAAAGCGATTCCATTGAAGGCCTTTTAACAGACGCGGAATGCATTGCAGCATTGAAAGACATGGGAAACGGGAAAAGCCCAGGAAATGACGGTCTGCCCTCTGAATTTTACAAAACGTTTTGGAGCGACATTTCGGAACCTCTCTTAAAAGCCTTAAACTATGGATTCGAGATCGGTCAGCTTTCCGTATCGCAAAGACGAGGTATCATTAAACTTATTCCCAAGAAGAGTGAAGAACTCTATTATATACGTAACTGGAGACCGTTAACACTTTTAAACTGCGATTATAAGATAGCTGCAAAGGCTATTGCTAATCGTTTGAAGGCCCACTTATCTAAACTCATAAATAATGATCAGTCTGGGTTCATTAAAGGACGCTTCATAGGCGAAAACATACGTCTAATAGACAGCGTAATTAACTACGCTGCTACAAAAAATATCCCAGGTCTGTTGCTCTTTCTAGACTTTGAAAAGGCTTTCGACACTCTAGAATGGCCCTTCATCCAGAAAACTCTCGTCTCCTTCGGTTTTGGCCCTTCTATTGTTCAATGGTTTAAAACCTTCTATTGTGGCTCGGAAAGTTGTATCTTGAATAATGGTTGGGCAAGTAACTTTTTTCCTGTGCACAGAGGTGTCCGTCAAGGCTGCCCCCTTTCTCCATACCTTTTTATTCTTTCAGCCGAGATTCTTGCAAAAAAAATCAGAAAAGACTCGGACATTAAGGGATTGACAGTAAAACAAAACGAGATAAAAATAAGTCAATACGCTGATGACACAACTCTTATACTTGACGGTTCAGAAAAGTCTCTCTCTGAAGCTCTTAGAGTCTTGGATGGCTTTAGCAAAATATCAGGCCTAAGATTAAATAAAAAGAAGACTGAAGCTCTATGGATTGGTTCAAATGTAGGCAAAAAAGAAGTTATTTGTAAGGAACATAACTTGAACTGGCAAAATTCAAAGGTCAAACCGCTTGGAGTTTGGTTCTCAATTTTTCCTGAGACTACATTAAACCTTAACTTCTCGGAAAAACTAGAAAAAATGCGAAATTGCTTAGGTACCTGGTCACTCCGAAGACTTAGCCTGATTGGAAAAATCACTGTCATTAAAAGTCTAATAGCCTCTCAAATAGTTCATCTCTTATCGCCTCTACCATCAAACCACCAGATTATAAAAGAAATAAACGTTCTCTTTTTCCACTTCCTTTGGAATGGCAAAGGGGACAAAATAAAGAGAAATGTTATTATCCGCGATTACCAAGACGGGGGCCTCAAGATGCTTGATATCATCTCCTTCAATAAAGCTTTAAAATCCGTCTGGATTAAAAAATACTTGGATGTGAATAACAAGGGGAAATGGAAATTGTTTATTGACGCTGAGCTGGAGAATCTTGGTGGCGCTACGGTTCTGAGCAATCTTGACAAAGTTGACACAAAAAAGATTGCCAAATCCTTGAGCCCTTTCCTGAAAGAGATACTGGAAATATGGGCTGAACTGAACTATCAAGACCAAATAACTTCTGTCGACTCCTTTTTGGCGCAAAGCCTATGGCACAATTCACTGATTAGAATCATGGGCAAACCAATCTACTATAAAAACTGGCATCAATCGGGCATTGACTATGTAAATCAAATCATCAAGGAGAAGCCAAACGTCTTCCTCTCCCTAAATGAATTTGAACAGATGTATCATATTAAGGTTTGCCCACTTACTTTCTGTGGAATCGTATCTGCTGTCAAAACGCTTTGGAGAAAACAAAACCAAGCTTTAACACAAAATGCCGAAAAAAAAGAATCTTTGGCAACCGTAATGTTGAAATCCAACAAACCCAACAGACTGGCATATAAAATACTTATAGAAGCGAAAACCAAATCCCCAATACCTAGTCAACTAAAATGGTACAACGCTACTCCAGATAGTTATGATTTCGACTGGCTAAAGACGTATCAAATTGCCCTCAAATGCACCAAAAGTACTAAATTAATTGAGTTTAATTTTCGTTTCTTGCACCACACCTTGGCTACAAATACAGCCTTGGTTAAAATGGGTTTTAAAAATGACGTAAAGTGCACTTTTTGTAACGAGGAACCGGAAAAAATCCTTTATCTTTTCTGGTGCTGTAACAAAATACAACTCTTTTGGAAACATGTTTTCGCTTTTCTCCAACAATGTAATATTTTATCCCAAAATTGCGTTCCCAGCGAATCTGCAGTGCTGGGTCTGAGCTGAGGCCGGAAACATCAAAGAACGGCAATAAAATTGACCTAATTTTCCTTGTTGCTAGATTCTACATTTGGCTTTGCAGAAGTAAGGAAAAAATCCCAGTTGTAGAAAGTTTTATATCTTACTTAAAATTCTACAAGAAAGAATTAGAACCCTTCCATATTAGCTAGATCTCATCTGATTTTCTTTTTTTTTTCAATATATATATATATGGTGTACATATATACTTATATATGTAGGTGGTCTCTTTTTCTTTTCATTGTATCCTATTACCCTCTTCCCATCACGTACATTTCCAACTCATCCATAATTTTAAAGCAACGATTCAACAGGAGATCTTTTATCTCTTCTCCATACTCTGTTGAGTAGATTAGGTTATATCTTATCTTTTCATAGCAATTTCCCCCCCCTTTTCTTTTTTTTTTTTCGCATGTAAGCTTTACGTGCCGCTCAAATATTTAACTAATTAATTGCTTTATTTTACAAGTGTTATGCAATTTAAGGAAACAGTGTATAATAAGTGGCATATTACAAGTGTAAAATGTATATAATAAGCCAAACACCACATGTAACTGAGTAGTATGTAGTAAGTGACTGTCATTAGTGTATTAGTAATGTATTATGTAAGTAGTGTACTAGCATTGTAAGTAGTGTACTTGTTATTGTAAGCAGTTTGCTTTGCTTTCATTAAAAAAAAAAAAAAAAAAAAAAAAAGAAATAAAGAGCAACAGTGAGTAGAATAAAGGCTTTTGACAGAATTGGAAAATTTGTTCTCTTCCTCCGCGTGAACTTCACGGAAGCCCCATTTTCCTCCTTTCATTTAGCCAGTTTCTTTCGGAATATCAAAACTTTTCAATGTGACATGGTAATTTTACACTGAATTTGCCTAAATCGTAATGCCACATTTTAGTTTGGAGGGCGTTACCGCTTATCAAGCAAGAACGGTTGAAAAAGTGTCCTATTGGAAACCTCAACCGTTTCAACCAAAATCAGTTTCGGTTGAAACGGTTAATCCCAAAAGAACACGACCTAAAATACGCAAACATCGGATCCCTGCAACTACCGTAATCATCCTGTCTCAATGAACAAATCTCAGTTTAAAAAGTCGACGATACGAAACATAGCTCCAAGAAAACGTAATTAATCTGACTTTCGTTCTAGTTTTGACGTCACAGCCATCCCCAGTCTTTCTTATCGCGCGAGGCATTTGACCAACCTGAGCTGAATTTTTTCGCTTAAAGACAGCTAAAACACGGTGAAGAACTGATCGATAGATAGGAATCGGAAAAATACACCTTGAGGTTGCAACTTTTATTATTTCGCATACTGAAAGTTAACCTTTTTGTCAAGGCTTAAACTGATATGTATGTCCAGATAAAACTGATAAGGCTCTTTAAAGCGCTTAAAGGAAATTACTTTCCTATCCCAGCTGTAGGCCTGAAATTGCTTTCAGCTTGGCTCATTCAAATCTCGCACTACATCTTGTTATAGAGAAGAAGGAGGCTAACTCGTAGACTGAAAGACAAAACAATCTCGTCAGTTTTTGAAGTTTATTGAGAGAATGTTTAAGATTAAGAAAACGATCAAGCCTATCTTAACCACGGTATTTTCCGTGTTAAAAAAAGAGTTTCGCCTTCCTGTTCCTCAAATAAACGATGATGCATGCCAACAAAAAGAAACCCTGTCCATTATATAAACCACCATGAAAACAGTGATTTTCAGTAGACTTTAATTCGCTATCCAAGGACTCGGTGTTTCAGCATTTAACAGAAAACAGGAAACGAACACAAGAGAGATATTCAAAGTGAAAGGTATGTTTTACTATCAAACCTTTACTTTAAGATATTATCATTGATTAGGTAGACCTCTTTGGTCTACATCGTGGAAAATGATTTCACTTCAAAATCAGCTTGGAAAAATTTCTCCCTGGATACTTACAATCTTTCTCTTAAACTCCAGACAAGAATTTGCCGTTTTTAATAGTAACCGCGGAATTTTCCGTTAGACCACGGTGAACACTGATTAAAGTGGATAGGGAGTACGCCATCCTATAAAAGAAGACCTAAGTTTGTTAATTTTGTTCTGTAATGGAGTTTGTTAGCGCATGTCTCTCGTAGATCTGCATGAGTTGCACAGTCTTACCACCACCACCGTAACGGTTCTTAACAGGGATCCTAAGAAACCACAAAATCAACAACAAGAGAACATCGCAGAACAAAAGGTCTAGTGAGCGATGCAATGGTTACTGCTTTCAGTGCGTTATATATTTAAATGCAGTTATTTTCTTTGCTGTTATTAGCACAACAACGTTGGAAATGAAGAAATTCACTGAGTTTTTATGGACAATTATCTTTTCTATCCGTCATTGGGAATTGAGTTCCAGACAATTTTGGCCAAATTCAGGACAAATTGAACGAGTTGGCATATTTGCAAAGTTGTTCATAAGAGCGTGAATTCCCTTTTCAAGTAAATATTTTCCTTGGAGTTGCTGAAGTGGAGTTAATATAAGGGGGACTTCATTCCGTCGTGGATGATTGATGTCTAATTTTTTAGCCATTCTGATACTGACATATATTTCTATTTGCTGCAGCAAGATTTCATTTAAAATGCATATTAAACTTTCGGTGAGTATTCTTCTGTTTTTTTTTTGTTGTTGTTGTCGTTGTTGTTTTAAAGCAAAAACTTTCGAAAGTGACAATGACTCCGCCTTACTTTCGAATTTAGAAAAGATTATTTTCAATTGATATCGTCGGTACTATCATATGGCAGCCTTTATTTTTGTTAAATAGTTAAGAACCGATACTGGGGACAAACAAGAAGTATAAACTTTCCACTTTGCGTACTTTACTCTCCGTTCCCATACCCCCCTCCCCCGCCCAACCCCCTCCCGCTCTGCTTTGATGGCTTTTGCCTCTTTTCGTATTTTCTATTGGAATTATTACACATTATTTCAAAATAATGATATTAACTCTGTGCACGGAAGAAAAGGGCGGAGCAATATTGTTAAGTAAAGAAATTTTAATCCTAAGTTGAAATGACGCTTGAAACACTTGAAGTCACGATGAAGTCAGCTCATAAGTGACACAAGAAAGTCAAAACTTGAACATTTCAACGTCCTTTGGAAAGTGTTGATGCTAATAATTCTTTTTAATTTCTCGTTTTATTTTTATTGATTCATAACTTCAACACGTGTGCTGGCTGCATAGTTTTTGTTGTTTTTGTTGTTTTTGTTCTCGTCTTTTTATTATCAATCGTACACATCAATATGCCATTTTTCTACTCTGTTTATTTTGCGTTTATTTTTTGCAGCTGTCATTTCTGACAATGGCTATCATCAACTACCCGCACTTTACATCAGTCAGCGGTCTCCCCACTGCCGCAAAGGAAGTCGGTGTCTTGGCAGATGGTAACAAAACAAACTGGAAGCATTTCTCGCCTACTGCAAGCGTTCATCGCCACAAACGTGCCATCGGATTCAAGTCTTACGACAGAGTACAGCTCATACAAACGCTGAACAAGCTAGTCGCTAATGGCGCTAATTCGCACGGGGGTTACAATGGACGATACATGGCATTTACACGGGAGGAAGCAGATAAATTCCCTACTCTTGTATCGACTGTCAGCAGATTTCCACTTCGCGCTCCCAGGCGAGCCACCAACACCACCTGTTTAACATCGTACAACAGAAACCTAGCACGCATGTGCAATGCGTGCCCTACAGTCACATTTCTGGGTCACGACAGGATTCCCTCTTACATCAACGAGGTCACGTGTGGCCAACAAATCATGTGCAAGTTTGGAGCTCAGGTGATTGGTGAATGTCAGAATGTTGTCTCGCATCAAACGTTTCTGTACAAGACAGGCCGACTTGATCCAAAGACGGGATACGAAGAAATATTGCCTTACACACAGTCGATACGGATTGCTTGTGAATGCATGGTCTTTAAAGTTTAAATGACTGAACGTAACAAAACTATGTAAGGAACTGCATGGATCAAAGAAAGCCGGCAGAAAGACATTGCGCTCTTCACTTTAACAAGATATTTGCATGCATGCTTCAACTGAACAATAAACAATAAACAATAAAGAAAAACAAAAAATCTGAAAAATCATCAGATGAAAGATATACCTTTTACTTTGCTGTAAAACCAGTTGCTATTTCGCTTTAATAAAGCTTTTGATATATCAAGGAGTATTTCTGGTCTTTCAGCCTTTATCTTCCGCTGTAAACGTTAAACGTTCCGAAAGGTCAAAAGCGCAAATTCAGCATCATTTATCAATATTAGATCCAACCAGTGTTGGACTTGCGTTGGACAAACGCTTTTTTTGCTCAAATATTTGATGCAACAACATTGTTTGACTTGTTTGTTTGACCTTGATGTCCGAATACTCGTCCGAACATTGTTTGACTCGCCCACTGGTATCGTAAAACATCAACTGCAACACTTCATCCAACAATGTTAGATGATGGAAGAGAAAGAGATCATCGCAGTCATTAAGCAGCTTAACAAGCTGAAAACAGAGCCTGAAAAAAAGGGCTTTAACGGGGCCGGGATTTGGATCCGTTTCTCGGAACTCCCAATAGCTTATCTTAATTAAATTTTTAAGCTTAACTTTAACACGTTTATACTTTAATGGAACTCACTGACAAATTTGCACTTATATTTTCTATCAAGCAAAAAAAAAAGTGATTTGAAAAAACACTTCCGTCAAGGCTCGGTAAGTTATAGGGAGTTAAGCGAAACTGGCCGCAGGACCTTTTCACTGATACTGGTGCAAACGCCATAAAGAAGGAGCATATGATCCCCAAAATTTATTTAACGCGTTTTCATATTTCGATGTCTCCTTAAACAAACGAGTCGAAGCAACAGTTAGAATTAGGGATCAGCAAATGATGCGAGGCGCTTTAGAAGACCGCTTACCAGGAAAATCGCGGGCGTTGATATTTGGGAACTCGGTAATACTGCTGGATGTCAGCCTAACTCATAGCGTTTAGAAAACGTTTGGAAAACGGAAAACTCGTATTCTTGATTTTCGTTCTAAGTCTCTGTAAGAAACTTTCTATAGCTTTAAGTAAGTATACGAAAATTCCAGTGAAAGTCCTTGAATATTTGTTCTCGTGTCGCGCTGTTTGTTTTTGCATATTTGCAATTTTCCAAGGTTATTCAAACTTAGGAGGCAAAGAGTTGAGCCAGTATTTGGGAGTAACCTATAACATTAGCATCATTATGTTGTTATCAAAAAGACCACATAGTTGCACGTACACTTTTACATGCTTTGAGGTATGCCTGACACCCTTGGCCAATATTTCTCTGAGTGATTTCACAATTTACCCACGGAAAATAGAGATCAGATAATTCGAAACATATCAGATGCTAAATTTGAAAGTTATCTTTTGCCCCTAGCTGTAACCACTGATGAGCTGTAGTAAGCTTTATAAAATCATTTAAATTTTGTCAAAAGGGATTTGGCTGAGCGTTTGACAAGAGATAGTGTTGTACTGATGAGTTATTTGGCCGCGCCAAAAAGGCACCTAAATGATTCCCATTGTTTTTAGATCACCGACTAAACACGCAACGAGTTCTAAGTTGCAAAACGGTGACTTTGCTGTCAATATTTCATTTCCATTAAACTCAGCTGAGTTTCTCAATTCATTTTGGAGAACGTATTCTTACTTGTTTGACTGCATGAAGTTCAAAGTGGAAAGGATGTTTTGCTAGAAGCACTTTGAAGTTTTATCGGCCGAAAACACTTACTTCCACTTCGGTACTTGAATTATGCTGAACAGTAATCCGTCGTTTAGACTTGCCTATGTTTGGCATGCATGGGCAATTAGAGTCATTTTCATGCCGGAAAAAGTCGTCCACATCCCACAAGGAAAACATTAAGAATGTTGAGAATAACTCGTTAAGTGACTTCTTTAATATATTTAAATGAAGCAAAAATAGCGCTGAAAAAGCTGACTAGCGAACGTGTGAACTTACGTAAGAGAAACTAAAATAGCACCGAAAATGCTGACTGGCCATCGTAATTTATATTTTAGCAGACAGAAGTATGCCAAGCTCTTGCCTAGTTCCGGTAAAAATACTTGTAAATCTACCGACAAACTACATGTTAAAAATATTGCTTGAATATTTCAAGAGTGATACTGTAGGTTCGCATGTAGCTTGTAGCATTTTGCGAAAGATCACATATACAAAAACAGGGCAAAGACGTCAATGATTGGAAAGCAATTACGTGTCAAACTCTCGGAGAGGCGTAGGGGAGCTTGAGCCATCGTATATATTTTGACCGGCTGACGCAAATGCATAAAGCCTGCGAAAACAACGACAAAAGGCTTGCAAATTTTTATATTGGCACCGAACGTGAATTAAGGTGGAAGTGAAAGCGAGCCGGTTTATACGGCACAAGTCTCTACAAATTAGGAGCTACGCTTTCAATTATAAATTCAATTATGGTATGCTTAAAAAATACGAAATAGCAAAAACTAAGACAATTTAGAACTCAAGATAATAAATTATTTAGATTGGTTAGCCTGGTAGGGGAAGTAGTCGTAAGACCGCGGTGTTTTGGTATCATTTTTAGTGTAAAGAGGAGATTGACGTTAATAGGAAAGAAAGCTCTGTTTCTCTCTTCCTGGCGTCACAATAACAAAATGCACTGTGACAAATTCGAAGTAAAAGTAAACTAAACTAAACTAAACATCACATAGTAACAGTTACGACCCCCAAAAATTGCTTTCTACGCTAAAGGACACCAATGCTTCATGGAAAGATGTACCGACTTGCGCAGGCACGAAAAGATACGTTACTTGCAAAAGTTAATGTCGCTTTCTGGTGGCCTTTTAATAATAATAACAATAATAATAATAATAATAATAATAATAATAATAATAATAATAATAATAATAATAATAATAATAATTTGACCGAATAGAAGCGAAAGGCCATTTTTTCTGAGTTTATGTAAAGAAAAATGACTTGCACAGTGCCCTTGACGTTTTAAGTTTGTCACCAACACATGCTTAGTTCTGGGACTCAGTTGAATTACGCTACGAGTGGTAACCAAAAACTTCTACAAGAAAACTTTTATAGTTTACTTTAAGTTTGTCTTCCATAAACATCATATTTGTGAAGACTATTTCACAAAAACAAAAATGACAACTAGCCATGAATCAATAGTTGGTGCGTTATTGTTTGTGTGATATTGATAGGTTGAATTCAGTTTGTGATAGATTCACTAAATATGGAATTATGCTCAAGGAAACTTCCTTCAATTGAAAACCTTTTAACTTTATCTTGATTGCAGCTGTAGTTGGATGGAGCTTATTTCGTATGTTTCGTGATATCATGAGTGAACTACAGAGATTTGTAGAACACGCAAACTAGCAGAAACATACGCGCAAACTAACTAAAAAAATAGCGATGTTTTGTCATTGTTGACAGATAACCTTGGCACTAAACATTGCGTGCCGCGCTATTCATATATCAAGTATTTGTCAGCATTAAGTGCTTGGAAGCGACAAAAAAATTCTGAACCGTGCTTGCTGACAAAAAAGTATGTTAAGCAGTTTCCCAATGTCTAAAATATCACAAACAGGAAAAAAAGGAGAAAAAGTGATTAAAAATATTGCGGCTTGACTTTCGGAAACTTTTTGAGGGCGTGGTAACTTCTAATAAACAGAATTTGTGCGGGGAAAAGTTAACTTCTTGCTTCAGATTTCCTAACAAATTGAATTTTGTACGCTTTTTTGTTCATTTTGGTCGTTTGTAGTCTCAATCTCACCAGACCTTAAAAAGATTACTCTGCCAATCACTGCTGCGACAATGTCTATTAAACTGCAGGACGTGTTTTGGCGACTCCATTTTTGAATTACAATATTACCGAGTATTTAGCATTGCTCAGGGCTACACTTATCTTGTATTTAACAATCATCCTGTATTCACATTTCTCAAGGCTAAAGCGAATTTTTTGTTCGTCGTAAGAAAGTTATAGGCTTGACTGACACGAACCCTAAACAGATCTTGCGGTGAAAGCCGAGGTGCGAGAATGATGTATGGGAAAGTTGTAAGTACTTGTAGTGCGTTTTTCAGTAGGACGTGTTGTACATACATTTGTCTTGGTTTTTTTCAGGTGAATCGGTTCGCGTTTTCAAATTCCCGCCTAAAAACTAACCAGAGTTGGTCTGAGCTCGCCCAACACCTAGCGTTGGGCGAGGGACTGATTATGAAACCCTGCAAGTTTCAAAGGCCAAAACAAATCTGTCTTATTTTAATTTGAAAGCCCTTCAACCGTGCAAAATCTTTTGATTTACGTTCACACACTGTGATTAAACAACTTAACTGATTCAGGTTAGTTTTCTCAACACATTTCAAAACCTATTGTGGTTGTGCACCGTTCAAGGCTAAAAACGATAAAAAAAATTTGTCGGGTTTCAAACCATTTTCTTTGTTAACTACGGCTTAGCACAGCCGGCGTGTTGACGGCGGTCCCGTGTTTTGGGCGATGCCAAAACCTCTTACCAAACTAGTAGGGGACAGTAAATAACCCGTATGACTATTTGAAAAGTGCAGTGGACGTGATCCCTATTGCCGTGGTCTGGTCTTGCATACTTTAGATAAATTGCATTTGTGTACATGACTTGTTTTCTATACTGTTTCCAAGTCTAAGCATTTCAAAGATCATGGTTAATCTATTTTCTTTAATATATGCAATATTGATTGTTTCAGTTTTTCTAAGTTTCCGATGACCTTGAATATTTTTTGGATATGTTTTAAGGAAACGGAATATGTACAATTGCGTGATATTCCATTTTCACATGGATTTCTTTCACTTTTCAAAGAGTTGGACACAGTAATTACATAATAATCCTGTTACAGCTATTTATTTTAAAAAAACTGATTAGATATATAGAAAGGAAAAACAAAAGTAATTGAAAAATGTATATCTATTTCGACTGTTTTTCTGGCGCCATTTTCGTCCAAATTACAGCAGGTGCTGTAAGAAATTTTCACTACATAACTATACAGACACAAATCCTCGAATTCAGTATGTAGGCTGAGCGCACCTTTAATTATTTCAATGGAATTTATCCACCTATAAGATCTAAAATATTCCCCAATACTTGGCTAAATCAACTAGGCAATATTAAAAACTGCATGCTTAAACTCGGCTCGTTCTAAATTGAGTATGCCTATCTCGGAACTTTATGGAACTTAGACATTACAACAGAGGAACATGAGATCAATCCCAATCGAGATGCCGCCAAAACAGCGAAGGATTATATTCTACGTATACTTTGTTGAGTTTGCACGTCTCTTTCGAAAATTTTGCTGAACGTCGGAAAACATTTTCAAAGGAAGTTCTATCATAAAGCTGTTTTTGTGGGTACCTATTTCCATTTTTCTTACATTTTATTACGTTTGTTTTTCTTGTAACATTCACCGGCTTTGAGTAGATGAATATAGAAAAAGGAATAAATTAAAGCTACTCAAAATATCGAAGGCATATATCGAGATGCCTTTATATTTGTCATAAACCTGTCAATACATATTTGCGAATTATACAATATTTAGTATAGTTCAAGAACTAAAATTTGCTTAGGTTTGCGCACAAAGGTTTCTCGGGTCGTTAAAGAGTGCAAACACACAACTCTCTCAGGACTGATGAATTAATAAAAGTGTTTAGTATAACTTGACCTTGAATAGAAACCCCTCGCAAACGGACACGGACCCGATTTGAGAAATCTTCAAGATTTCAGTTTTCTTAAACTCTTGTAAGTGGAGACTGCATTATGAAACTGAATGAAATTCAACCATTTTTGTTAGTCTTTTGGTCTGGTATCTACTAAATATCTTAGCTGTGCAACACCGTCGAATTATAATAGAGTAAGGAGCATCTATCCATGAAGGACATCGAAGAGCAAGAGAAAATAAACCCTTTCACTTCTTTGTAGGCAAGAGTACCTACTGTATGGTCGAAACTATAATAATTAAAATCAGAAGCATCCAAAGAGAACATTTTAGAAAAATACTTGAAACGCCATTTTCTGCTTTCTTAGATTGTTTGAGAGCTTTTTAAAGGCATATTTGTGCAAGTTAATACAGGTTGATATGTTCGGCGTTTTTAGCTGAAACGTTGGGCTGCACAAAAATTTAGGAAACGGAATCCTATCCGCCGAGTTTCCGAGCCGCTAATGGCTGTCCGTAAATGTTAGCTGACCTCATTTTACCCTCTAAACGACATATTTGTCCCTCCGAAAACAACAGGAATTAATCAGTCTCCTTGTTACGAAAGTCTGCCGGAGGTGATGTTTCCTCAAAGAAATATCTAGTTTTCACTGCAATTAAATCCGAATATTTCAGGCAATTTAGGCCTGCCGAACAGATATTCCACCTAAACAAGCCGTTGGGCCCCAGATGAAATGTTAGCTCAGATTTCGTTTTCAGCAAACTATCGATAAACAAGTAGGGTCAAACAGGACCGCAAACTTTCATTTGACTAGACACACTTCCATTCACACTGACCCAACTAAAACCATCTTAAGCTTGTAGAACATTTCACTGGTCACTCTTTAGAACTGCATTCACGATGCAGAAGTTCGAAACTCTTGACTGTAGAGAACAACAAACAGCAACAAAGGAAAATACTACTCAATATCTTTCATTTAACTGGTCACACTCAGTTAACAGACTCAAAAGCTATAACTACCTTGGACAGCCCTACAGGAACGTGACGATTGAAAGCTTTCATTTAAATGGTTACTTTTCAGCATACTACCGCGGAGGGCAGTGTGTCTCTGATTTATTGTAAATCTTCTCATCAAATAAAGATTGAGGTCTGATTGTAGCTGTTATTGTTGTTCTCATCGTCATCGCTAGTGTTGTTGCTGTAGATTGAAGAGTCCGTTACTGCTCGATGATAGTTGCATTTTAAATGGCTGCACAGACTACGAAATAGTTACTGCTTTATTCAAGGTTTGGTTCCAAAAGTGAATGTTTGTGAAGGTTTGGTTCCAAAGGTGAGCTTGATTAAACAAGACGCTAATGAAAAGTGCCCTCTTTCGCGAGAGCTTAAGTGCTGTTTCAAGAATTTTAGTTAAAGCCCTTTTTAAAAACATATTTTCAGTAATTTATAATTAATATAATGTTCTCCGTAATTGAAACCGTAGGTTAACCAAATAGTTCTGATACAATCTGCTACAATTGCAAAACCTATATAATTTAACATCAGTTAAATCAAACAATTGTTGTCTTCAGTTATAGTGAAGCTAGGTCGCATACAGCTCCAATTCATGATATTGAACAAAGGAACTGACATGCAAATAGGTGAGTGGAACACTTTTTGCGAGAACAGGCACATAAAGCGTTTCAAAGCTTTGACTGACTTTAACCTCGAAAAGAATGAAATAACACAGGTTCTTAAAAACACTTTATTTCCTTTGAGAATATTGCCTCTTTTGTGAAAATTTCAGCAGTTTATATACCTGACAGCTTGAAGCAGCAACCTTTAAAACCCTGTAAACTATGACCGCGTGGGAAGTGAACAAAAACTATTCAAAGATTAATAGTTATAACAAAATTTGGAAACCTAAACCTCTGAAACAATTCACAAACACTCTTTTCTATCCTACGTTTTGGTAATAGTCAAGTGACTGGCAGAATAATTACTTGAAATTTAAAAATCCAAGTAGTTGGTACATTCGGCATTCCCACGATGTATTGGCCATCACAACGAAAGGTTATATATGGCATATCGGATGGTTGATGAACAATATCTTTATTTTGCAGTTTGCACTCTCTTGGGTATTACTTAAGGTTCTAAATTTGTTTACCACATACGAAACGTGACTACAAGGAAATATTGGGTCTTGTGAAATTTGAGCAAGATGTTTGCTAACGGTGGAGTCATGGCAAATTTCAAAACTCTAAAAAACAAAACATCGCGCCAAGTTAAAAACCTAAACATTAAATATTGATGCTGCGTCCAAAAAATAGATTTCAGAGGATCTATAGAAGCATTAATTTTGCCGTGATTTTATGTAGTTCAATGTCGTGTTTTAATCGAGAAATGCCTTGCAAGCAGAGCTTCTCTTATAACACCAATAAAGGTTGCGCTAGCAGGTTAATTTAGAAGATCAGATTCGTTGAGAAAAGGGTATTGCTTAGTGATTTTGCGAGTTCTTCAGAGTCCTGAAATTTCGCAGGTTGTTTGAGCCAAGTGTTTCCGGCTTCTTAATTACATTATTAATAAGAATCAACAAAACGTTTTCGATTGACCACTTGACAAACAAATGTGGTGCGAATGACAACCAACCAATGAGCGCGTGATTAAAGTTATTTTTATAAAATAGAACATGTTCTGTAACAAACGAACTGTAAATATATAGATTGTATTGCAATTGAAAGCCGCTCGTTAGACCAACCAAATAAGGGTTTTATGTGATTGACAAATTAGTCATTCTCTCGTCGCCGGTCAGATATAGTCCAACAAATTTCATGATGTTGCACTAGAACGGTTTGGCACTTGATGTAGCTTATATTAGTCTCTATACCTTCCCAGATCTTTCTACAGATTATATAAGCAGTTGATATTTCACTTCTCCAGTCATTTTTCCAGTTTGAAATTGGCTGCTAACAAAGGCACTAGTATCCGCACTAAAAAGCAAACCGCAAATAAGAACTCCTTGTGGAACCACAGACTACTTAAATGTCTTCTATTCATCTTTTTCAGGTAAGCAGTACAGATATGTCCGGTTTAATTTGTTAGTATGTGTTGTTTTCTATTGTGGAGTGAAACTGTCTTGTTACGTTCAAGTACAATGATTACTAAAATTTAACGTTAAATGGAACTGAGGAAAGTTAGTTAGTAAAAAAGGCCCTTGAACAAATCTTAACACGCAAAAACCCAAGGCAATCCGGAAGTATATGGCAGGTACGGGGGCCAGGGAGCTGAAGGAATCGACTGCATTGAGTTAGATCGCTAATGATTATATTGCTAGAGAGAGTATTCTTATCTGTTTCCAAAGATCTCTTAAAATTTTGAATACATCGGGGTAAAATTCTAAAGTGTGACCGTTCAAATGAGAGCTATTGAGCCACACTTTCCTGTGGTGTTGTTTTATTAATG
Source organism: Siderastrea siderea (assembly GCA_964030785.1). NCBI lineage: Eukaryota > Metazoa > Cnidaria > Anthozoa > Scleractinia > Rhizangiidae > Siderastrea > Siderastrea siderea. The sequence goes on from OZ034968.1 coordinate 65,595,778, forward strand.
CTGCACGACGTGACTGTAGCTAATTTTTGGTCTGTGCAAAGGACAAAATCCTGAAGTGCGACCATTCAAATGAAAGAGTTTAGAGCAGTGCTTTCCAAAGGTGCTGTTCAATTTAAATTATTTTCAAAAAGAGATTTCGCATTTTTTCCGGTTTCGAACTTAGCGCGCTTGCGAGTGCTGCCGAAGTGTTTTAAAGACCGTGATCAAAGAGTGCAATTATACTTGACGTTTTCAGTAGTTTCTGGATGCCAAAGAGGTACCGCGCCATGTTTGTTATGTGCCGACGAACCTGATGAAAATGAATTTAACCGGCGATGTTGACAATAAAACTTCAGATTTACGAGGTTAAAGCAAACAAAATCGACCGCATTTGCTGAATTAGGCTAACAAGTAAGTTGAATGCGGTCATTGTTGTGAGAAAGGTATATTTAAAGGAGGTTTCAACAGATATATTTGTTATGCCATCACTTAATTCACGTAATTTTTCTTGATGTGTATTAATTACCGATTGCATCATTGGAATCTGACTTATTTATTAACGGTATTTCTTTTGAGGACTGTTAAGTTTCAGTTTGGTAGAAGAGGCAGACGTTATCAACCATCACTCAATGGAATACAAATAAGCAAACGTATGAAACGAATACACACTAGTATCACACGATATTTGTGTTTCAGAAGGTTGCCTGGATAACAGTCTCTTGTAACACGATTTAGTACCTAGTATTGTAAATATTAGCTATTCGTTTTCTTTCCTGATTCTCTCAACTTCTTTCGAAATTTTTAAGAACATGATTCAGTCAGTAGACTGCAAAAAAACCAATCTGACTCAATCCAAAAACAAAAATTCAAAAGAATTCAGTCGAAGGTTTTAATTTATAAGCAATTTCTCACACTCACAACTTGCACTCAGTAAGCGTGCGTTACAGCCTTGTTTCGGTTTACGAGAGAATGAATACCAAATTCTAAAATATTGGCCATGCGACCTTATAGGAAAGGGCACACAAAAATTTGTCGCTTATGCAAATAGCTAGAACATGTTAAGAATCGAAGCAAGCCCCGCACTTGAGATTAAAGAACTTTTTTGCCCGTTCCCGACCCGCAAAAACGAAACTTGTCCTAACTAAATTAAGAAAGAAAACAAATCTAGTCGTCTAAAAACACAATGAAAAACGTTAACCATATGGAATGGCCGCTTTTTTGAAAAACCCACGTTAAGCACCGCAGACCTATTCGAGCACAGTTTTCAACGATGCCGGCGGCGGGAGGTATCTCCTTCCTTCCAAATGTTTCGCACTCACCAGGCCTCTCTTAATTTTTCTGGTTCTTTTGATCCCGGTCTAGTGAGCTTATCTACGTTAGACACACATAAAAAACTTTTTAAACACTGACAGTCAATGAAGCATGGTTGCACATTACCTCTAGTTTAAGAAGGGTGGAATATATTCAGTTTGTCCGAATCTTACCCCCCCCCCCCCCTACCACCCCGACGGGAATGGAACCCATGACCTTCCGTACAGTGGTCGGGCGCTCTAACCACCGAGCTACTAAGAGACTCCTGGCGAGCGAGGTCATATTTCAGTACGATGTCCATTGTGACACGCGTCCTGCATACTGCTAAGACAAGCAATGTCGAAAGCATCAAGCTTAAAATTTACCATCTTTCTTTCGTTATCACACACAATGCTTTCGACATTGCTGATTCCAATCCTAGTTGTGGTGATTTTGAAAAACAATTTAAAAAGAGTTAAATTATCTATTGCAAAAATTTACCATTATCCTAAAGATATCCAGCAACTTTGATGTGGTGATTTTGCTGTTGCTGTTTTATTTTGTTTTGTTTTTTTGTTTTTTTATTTGCGAAATCAGTCAAATTTGGTAGCATGGCCATTCGTGGAACTGAAAGGACTACTCATTCTTTTTGTGTTAGCGTACACGAAGTATTACTCAACATCACTCTAAAATTAACATGATTCAATTTCCAGGTCCTGTGGTTCTTACTTCAGCTGCCTGTGTTCACGAAACAGGATGACAAGGCGTGCGCAAAAGCTACTGTCCAGGACGCTATGATGAAATTAAAGACAGACGGTGGTGGGCCTCTGGGCAAGTTCAACAAAAATTACATGGCCTTCACTTGGACAGACGTACAAAACAACTTTAATAACCTGATCTCGATGGTCAAGCACGCAAACTTATCAGCATTAAAACCGAGTTCTTCGTCCGTGTACCCCGTTACCAACATAACAGGAGACTGCACCGTAAATCAGGGAAAATTTCCGTACTGCAGCGCATGCGCGGCTGTTACAGATCTCGGACCAGACAGGTTTCCTCGCTATATCAATGAGATTGTGTGCGAGAACCCAGGCACCATCTGCGGTCCGCAAGCTGACGGGTTTTGTAAGACCTCAGGGATAGATCAGCAGTTCTTGATCGCTTCTTGCGATTCGTCGGCTGGTAAACAGACGTTTGATACCTTTACCCAGCATATTAGAAGTTGCTGTGAATGCTTTCTGTTTTGACTGGATATCTCGGTTGGTAAAAACTTGACATTTTCAGTGTCCGTAAAACAACGCACATTGCTTACTTTCCATTATATATGTGAACGTTACTAATTTGAGAAATACAGAACTTTCAACATTAACCAGCGATGAAGCGCTTAAGGGAACAAACACGTTAACCTGCTCCGGTTGTCGCAAAGCTTGGTCCGCACCCCTTCCTTCAGTTTTGGTCGGCCGCATAAGGCTTTAGTCTGGACGAACGGTTTTCCGTGTGCTTATATGCTCACGTCGCACTAGTGTCAAGTGAGGGCATGGCCTATGCTTGGGTCAATAGCAAAAACAACCAGCCCTAAACCATTCCCTATTCGGGAAAATTCAACGAATGAGTAAGAAATAGCATTTAAAGGCTTGATCGCAGGTGAATCGCGTAGGGATAAGGAAATGCTGTCCGCAAAAGACTAGTAAACCGTTAGTGTTGCCACTGAGGTATCAAGCTTTCGGAAGTGTAACTATTGATAACGTAAAAGAAAAATGTAAAAAAAAAATCATGTTACCTTTTTTTTTTGAAACGAAAGCATGCAATATTTTTACATTATTTTATTAACCTATCACATCGCGCGTGTAGTCGTTTAAGTTCGTTGAAAAAATGTGATCATAGTAAACAACGTGTATTGGTTAAAATGTTTGCTATGATTACTATAGTACTGTAGACACTGTGCAGTCAAAAATGAAGCTAAAAAGTATGGATTATAAACTGAATAACAAAAAAAGTTGACGAAGAAAGGCAGCACTGCTGATGAAAGGCGATCTATTGACGATTTTAGCAACCTCCAGCAGGTTTAGAAAGAGACGAGGAAAATTTGAAAATACGGATTATGTAAAGAAATAATTGGAAAGTAATAGGAGGTTGTGTAAACGCTTTGTCATCAATATTATGCACCATAGTTTGGCTTTGTCATCTTTATTCCTTGTCACTGCTCATTCTGCTCTGTCATCAATATTAATATTACATGATCAATTTTTGTACTTATCTTCTAGACACAGATATCATGCTTTCTAATAAGACATTGCATAAGTTGAGAATTCGAACAAACGTCTAGGTAGAAAGGAGGGAAGAAGTAAAAGTTAACGACACTACAATTCCTCGGCGCTCTTGTTTGGGCATTTCAGTATCATGCACCAGTCTCGTAGTCTCGCGCACTTTCAAAACTGATTTGAAAAATATTCCTATTTCCCGGAAGAGAAGTCCTTTCCCGCTTTCACACAGATCATCCGCGGCTGGAAGTTGCAAACAATTCCTTTCCTCCCAAACTATTTGTTTTGCAATTTGGTCTCTCAGTTTAAATTCGTAGAAGATTTGTTTACTCAGTGTACGTTTACATTTTTTTTAAATTTGCTTCAAAGACAAAGAAGTTACGAGAAAGTTACCTATCAGCTCCTATCGGCGTCTACAACTATCAAAATCTATGAAACTGCTACATTTGTATGCCTAACTCTCAAAGGCCTATTATTTGGCACAGGTTTCGTTATCATAATGAAGCATTAAAGCGGCGTTTCCGAAGTTATAGTTCTTTGTAAGTTGGCTGTATATAAATGTTTTCCTGTAAATTATTGACTAGTCTTATCTTGCTGACTCCTTTTTTGGCCAGTTTGGTAGAGATCAGGTGGGAAGATTTAAGGATCTATTCAAATCGCTTCATTTTTCAGTTTGTTCTCGCAAAATACTTTATTGAGTAAGCGTTGCGTTGTGAATTAAGCCGCCTATGCCAACAGAGTTCTGAACACATGGCGCACAATTTCTTGATATTTGCTTTGCCGTAAACAGTGACACAATAACACTTACAAAACTGTTAGTTCATGAGATCTCCTTTTCAGTCTTTTTACTTTCATTAAGTTGCAGTTTCCGCTTATTATACTCACAATTTTGGCCGCTCATTAAAAATTAGAGAACGAACAACGGTAGGAAGTAATTAGAATACAACCGACACTTTAAAGTTCTTATTCTTTCGAAAGAACAGCGCGTTATTACCGTTACCTTTGAAGCTCGATGACTCTGCTCCATGAGATAAAAGGGTGTATAGGGAGGCACGATTTAGAGGAAAATAAGCGAGATTTGTCAAAAAGGCTACACTGAAAAAGGTAAATTATTGATGATCCTGTTCGTAAGCTGATCAAGTCAAAAGACCTTTTTAACATAAGTAATCAGAGGCAGAAAAGTGAAAGCAGGTCCATTCGTTTACACAGCGTTAAAATATACTGTACTGGCTGAAATCTCTGATTTGACCTTGGTGGTCAGCCAGTTTAGTAACCTATTTCCAATCAAGAAAAGATAAGCTACTTTACTTAGGATCGGTTTGCTGTTTCATTTATCATCTGCTTAAACTTATTCAACGTGGAATTCAGTTAATTAAACTTAAGGGTAAATTCCTACTGTAAGCCTGAGGTTAAGTATAACTTGGGCCGTGCGTAGCCCACATGACTGGAGCTTAACCAGGTTTCTGTAGCTTGAAACTAGCTTTATTACTACTGCTCCTCTCACCTCCGCTGTAAATCCAGTATTAAGTTACCCCCTCCCACCCCCCCCCCCCCCCCACCAGCTTTTTTTAGATTTCCCTATGGGTTTCCTGATCACCTTTGATACACCTGTGTGGAGAGAGAGATTGTAGTGGAAAGTTCTTTGTAGGAAACAACACGACTGGAGAGAATAGGCTGGGGCCACCAACCGTCGGAGGGTGGGAAGGGAGTGGGGGGGGGGGCATGTGCAAACATTCCGCTTTTCTCCCTTCCTTCCTGCCTCTTTGCCCTTTTCAATCGCAAAATCAGTTACTCAATTTCCGCCCTATTTCTTCCGTTTCCAGCCATATTGCAGGAGGATCCCGATTCCCACCCTCTCTTTTCCACTTGCATGCACTCCCCGCCTTATTTTTCCGCGGGTTCGTGCCTCCCATCCTCCCCTCCCCACTCCCGCACCGTCCGAATAAAAATCTAGTACTGCGCCTTCTCTCTGAGTCTAGCCCACTGTCTCTTCCAGTATCCATAGCTAATGCGGCTGATGTGTTTACTCAAAAACGAAATGGAATAAAAAGTTTTCCGTTCACACTAGCGTTTTCGGAGAGTTTTCGGTCATCCACACCAGGGACTACGTTTCGTTCCCAGGCTCTACTTAATGTTTTCACTGTCAGAGCTAGAGTGCGCATGCCAAATAGCGCGGGCGATAATCAGTTTGCGCCATCTTTGAGGCACGAACTGAATAAATACGACGTATTTGTTTCTTCGTCAGTCATGCATGCTGAAATTCTGTTCATGACGCTAGCATCTTTAAAAACCTCCGTTTCGCCTGTCCACGTCATTACGACAGACCTCCGTTTCAAGTCTGCAAGCGTTCTCAAAAACCTCTGCTTTAATTTAGACTTAAAGACCTCCGTTTTCTATTGTTTTAGTGCGGAGGAAAGGCAAAAATGAATTTTAAAAAGTACACGTTTTCAAATGAAAACAGATTTCTGTGGACCAATGAAATGCAAGCTTAAGATCAGATCACGTTCAATCTAAGATTAGAAAAATTATTTTTATCGCTTTTCAGTTGTCTCAGTTGCTTTCCTAATGTTAAAGTTTATTTACTTCTCCTAGAGTTGTTTTTTAATACTTTTGTGTTTTTTCTACCCGTTCGTTGTCAAACCTGACTTAGGCCCAGTTCAGACGCCGTACCTCTCATGTGCCGTACCAAATACATTTTCGCTCCTAGGTCGTATTAAGCGGCAAGCTTTGCCGTTCCCTGAGATTTTGGCTTGCCTAATTGAAATCTGTCGAAAAAAACTCATTTGGACACCGTACAACTGCCAAAAAACTGCGTAATACTTGGTACGGCACATGAGTGGTACGGCGTCTGAACTGGGCCTTATTGCTCACGGTTATCGACTTAATTGAAGCAATGCAAATGCACCCTTGTTCAGGGACGGCGACTATAACAGTGTGTTCGTATTAACGAGCCGTTCAAACTTTGGGATTCCCTTTCACATACATTTGAGTGTGTTTGTGTGTAATCTCTGAACTATTGCAACGTTTAATGCGATTACATTGGTTAAGCTCTGGCTCAACGTATTGACCTTTGGAGCGCCTTTGATATTATAATAGCTAAGATTAGAATCTTTGCTGGTTTTAATTTAATATTTGCGTTTGAATACAATATTAGTAATTAAAGTAACCTTCGTCGAAATTCAAACATTGAAATTGTTCATTACTAAAGGCAGCGGTGTAGGAGAAAATAAGAAGTCAGGAAATTAAAGACTTTCCATTTTCAGAACTGCAAACGGTGAGTATTTATTTGATTTCATATTTATTTGATTGCGACAAAAATTTAGGTAGCGTTTTAACAACTAGTTTTAAAATCCTATTTTTGATTATGGTGCGTCATCGTGACTCAACGGTAGTAAAGGAGCTGTGCTGGGATCATTGTACAAAATACAGTAACTGATTAACTCTTCCATTCACAAATTAAATCTTTAGAGATCAAAACTGTCAAACAAATCTCAAATATCATTTGAAAATATATATACAAAAAAAGAATAAAAGGACAGCAACCTGAAAAAGCAATCTTCAATAGCCTTCATCTGGCTGTTCACACTTTAGAATTTTATGCAGAGGTTCAAGAGTTTAAAACAAATTTAATGTGAACATGAGGTGTACCTATGGAATCGAAAGAGAAAATAGCCTAAAGGAACCGAAGGAAGAAGAAAAAGGTACAGAACTGGTTCGTCTAAAAAGACTGAAATAAAAAGCAGATAATTGAATTACCCGAATCGATAGTTTAGTTCAGCTGAAATATAGATCCTTTAACTGTCTTTCCAAACAGAATATTATATTTGGTTTATCCCTGTAAATGTGAGCCTTTCGCGAGTGCTTTATTCCGAACAGTCTCCCTTTCTCTCAGCTTTTCATAAAAAAAAAATTTCGTGCAGCTTTCTTTCAAGGAAATAAGGTTGATTCTTTTCGTGATCAAAAGGACAATTGATTAATTAGTGTTTTCACAATATTGTGTCTTGGGACGATTAACTCACTCAACAATAACGATTTAAAACCCATAGGAAAAATCAACGTCAACGCAAATGAAACGAGGTTATATTGTAAAACATAAATGAAATGAAGGCACACCGTGAGAGGACGTCAATTGCGAACTTTTTCTATAATAGTGCGTCAATCATCTCAATACTGAACTTGAGGGCGAATATAGGTTTACTAATCCTAAGTGTAATTACATCATTTAGTCCTATTCTGAGCGTCAGACTTTGCACGTGCGAAAAGGTCAATATTTCGAGCCCTTGGGCTTTTTCTTAGTTAAGACAGATCCTGTTCTTTACTTTGTCACGGGGATTTTGTTGGCGTTTCGCCAAAACTGTACTAAAATTTTGATTAGGTGCCTTCGCTCACTATCATCGCTATCTATTAAGTGAATTTTTGCATTAAGAGAAAACCATAATACGTTTCTAACGATTTTTGCAATTAACGGCCTCTTCATATGAGCTCGGTGTGCTAGCGGGACGAATTTTTTGTCTTTTGTTCATATGGGAAATTTCAGCCCGGTTATCGAGATGAAAAGGGGCGAAAGATGGACTGTTCAACTCAAAGACAGCGGGAACGAGTTCGACTTATATGGGCCATTTTGACTTTTATTCAAGCAAACAGTCGAACAACTGGCTAACCACCTCTCGAAGAAATTTGAGCAATGACCTCTATGTTTGAGCATGTTGTCAGAGGCCAAGTTCCGTTTAGTTAGCAACCTTGCAAAGCACTCGTAGTTGAAAAAGATTCTTCCCGGCCGTAACCGGGCTGGACTGTTCAAATGGGAAAGTTTTCCAGCCCGGTTACCGATATTCCGGTTGGAAAAACCAAGATCTTGGTAACCGGGCCAGCCCGCCTTCTCAAATGAACACATGGAAATTTTGACAAAGGAAATAGTGGCGAGGCGAGATCTCGGCAACGGAGACAGCCCGGTCAACCGGGCTTACATGAAGAGGCCCTAAGTCACAACCGCAAAACTTGAAAGAGTTGGCCCAACGTTTTCATCTTGTAATCCTCTTCTATCCTGGCCATTCGTGACTAAAGACACTTATCAACAGTTTTCGAATTCTGTATTAGTATAGTGTCCTTGAACAAAACTGGGCCATTATTTTTTGCTTTCGTTGATGTAAATGTCTCTTTTGTCTTTTAAAAGTGTTACTTAAAATACCTTACACAGTCCTTTTATATAGCAATAGGCTTCGAGCAATACAGAGGATGCGTAGTGTGTTATGAGTCCCGTCCCTGGCCGATGCTATCGCCCGTCCCTAGACGAGCGATACACTCTGCTCCACCTCATTTCTCTCTATCTCTCCCATGGTATCAGTAAACTATATCATGTTTTGCTAATTTGAGGAATTAACCAAATGCTGGGGGGGGGGGGGGAAGTAACCATACGACTGAGCGAAAACCCCTCCACCCCCACCCCTGTGCCTAGAGACTCGGGAAATGTACATGATACATACTCTCTTAGTTTTGATCGGTATGCTTGGCCTCAGAGTAGGGGTTTTGAACCATTTTAGTCTGAATCACGGAATAGATACTGTTTGTTTTTAGCCTGAAAACTGAGGAGTAAAGATTCAGTAGGCGTGTGATCTGAAATGGGGTTTGACAAGTTACCTATTGTGGCCGACATTTTTTGAGCTTTTTGGCGAGAAACGGGTTACCCAATCCACTCAGTCCCGGTTGTTCAAAGCAGGGTTAACCAACTCAAGAGTAACGTCAGTTTGAAATTCAGATGTATAGCTTGGTGCTGTCGATTCCTGTACTCTCGTTCGTTTACTTAACTTTGGCTCCTATCTAACAAACACTTGTAGTGAAAACGCTGTCAGGTCAGACAAATAAGAACCTCGGTCAATTCTTAACCCATTTTGTAGCGTTAAATCGGCTTTTGAACAACCAGACCCTAAATTGGTTGCCTATTGTCATCTAATGTACCTTTCCACTAACTTTTTCTCGTTCTCTTCATAGATGGCCCTTCGTATACTTCTGTTTGCCGTTGCTTTCCCCTTTTTGTGCGACGCTTTCATGGTAGTTCCAAGTGACAGCACATCTTTTAAGGAATGTCTCAAGCGTTTTGGAAGAAAACCGGGACCGATGGGCTACTTCAACTCCATCTACATGGCTTTCAGTCGCTACGAAGCTGCTGGATTTCGCAATCTAGTGTCTCTCCATTCGCTGATGAGGAAAATCAAAACCGACAACACCAGCTTGGCTGAAGCCAGATCCCCGAATCTAAAGAGGAAAGCACCAATCAAGTTGCCAAGACACAGATTTAGGACCAAGCGGGATACCACTTATCCCATCACAACGATTGTAGGCGACTGTGAATCAACCATAGGAGGTTTGGAGAGGCTGTGTGACGTTTGCCCCGCCGTCACTGATCTGGGTCCCGGCAAGATCCCTCGCTACATAAATGAAGTGTTGTGTGGAGAAGAAGAGTCGTGTGGGGAAAGTGGCATAATAGGGGTCTGTCAAAACACTTCTGTGGTCCAGGATTTTCTAATGGTGGAAGGGATTAGCTTGCAAGTTTACGCACAGCCAATACGAGTATGCTGTGAATGTGGTCTGTTCCCGTGAGCTGATAACGGGACTGCAAAATGCAAATGTGGCGAGATAGATATACCATAAATAGAGCATTTCATGTTTGGAATTGATGTTACGTTCTTAAAATGGAAACAATGGTGTTTACACGAGTTGAATTTGACTAGAAATAATTAAAAGCATTTTATGTCTGAAATTGTCTATAACCTTCATACGATAAACTATACGTTGTATATACTTTGGAGGCCGCGGGTTGTAATGACATGGTCTTAGGCAGGGGCAACCGTCAAGTAGCCCACTGGACTGTTTAAGACTTAACATCAACATGCATCAGTATTCTCCATATATTGCTTATAGAACTAGTTAGAAGAATTGATTAAACATCAAGACATCTTTTTCCTTGGAGAACCGATTTCCCCCATATCATTCTCAGAACGCTCAAACGTAGAGCGAGTCTGACCCTTAAATCGCAAAATAAACACAGAAACACAAAGCAAAACAACATGGCAGCAGTTGCATGTGTTTTTATTTCATTTTCGTTAGTTTTAAAAGGCCTAAATTTCATCTTTAGTTTTGCTAGTTTGATAAACCGATAAGTGGTTGTAGAAAGATGATACGAGGATACTAGGACTATGATAAATGCACAGCACACCACACAGTGCTTGGTAGGCCTGTGGTGGTATCTTGTCATGCGCTGTTTTGCTGCATTTTGTGCCGCTAGACTGTTTAAAAAAACCGTATGAGCGCGCATAGCTAGTGCCATTCCCCAGCTGCTCATTAGGAAGAAAAAATCCCTAAGACGCAGATGAAAGGAGATAAAGTTCAGGTTTCTTGCACGAATCGGAAATAATTCAGCCTTCTTTATAATCTGACGTTAGCACTTAATGTTTACTCAAGGAAAACAAAAACCGCAGTAGAAAATGTATATACGAGTTATGACGTCATATCTTCTATACAACAACAACAATAACCTTTATTCGCATTGCTATAATTATTTACAGTCTTGCAAAAGGTACGTAAAAAAAGGAACAAAAACAAAAAGAAATAATAATTATTATGATATTAATAACAGATAATCAAGTGACATCATTCTTAGATGACAGGATACTGTCACGCAAATTATTCAATAATGAAACATAATTCGTCAATCGTAAATTAAGATAAATATCTTCGGACCGGAGTTCATCAGTTTAATCACCAGGTCCGAGTAAGATAGCAGCTGAAAATTATGGAGATGACTTTGTATTTGAGCGAAAAATTCGTTTCTAAGTTTGAAATATTTCTGGCAAAAATGCTACTTTCAAGAAACCGATTCTTCACGTTTTGCATATTGCTCATCCCTAAATATTGGCACCATTTCCAATAACTAAAACTGTGCCCCGTTTGTTTTTTAGGTTTTTTTCCTCTTCAGGTCACGTGATCTGCCAAATATGGTTGTGACTCGAAAACCTTGAAAACCTTTCCCATGGAACAAATGTGGCCAAGCAACTTGTCGGTGGAAGTTAGGGTTTTTCAAGATATGACGGTTAAGAACTTTCTATAGCAACAATGTGGTAGTTTAGAGTCTCCAGGCATGCCTGATCTTCTCAGCGTTCTTCATATATTTGCTACGATACTAGTTGGAAGAATTTGATTCAGTTAATTATCAAGACATGTCATCTTTGGTAATCATTTTCTTGATTCTCATTACTGGTACGTTTGATCAAGTACTGATGTTGCTAGCTGAGAAATTAGGTGCTTGACTATCAGGGCTGTAAGGGTAAAGAGTTAAGATAGGCCTGCATTGGACTTTTGCCATTGTTGTCACGTTCTTGTTCTGTATAGGCATGAGAGCTCAAAGCAAACAGCACAGGTGCTCAATAGGAACTAAAACACCTTCCAATAAAAATAGAACTTTTACAGGTGAATACAAAAACGGAAGATCGTCATCGCTACATGTCCCGTCAGTTCAGCATACCATTCCTTCCGTGAAACGAGTGATTGCTTCAAACTGCTGCCATGACACGACACAAAATAAAATATATAGAGGATATCACCCCAGCAACGCCAGCCCGAAGAGATGAGTTTTATTTTGAGTGGTAAAAACAATATTTTACGAAAGAGCGCAGCGATGTCAGCGCGAAGATATGAGTTTAATTCTCGAGTGGTAAAAACAATAGTTAACGAAAGAGCACAGCGAGTAAGTAAAAATATTGTTCTCTAACACACGAAAATAAAATTTGTTTCTTCAGTCGCCGTGTAACTTAACTTTCTTTTCATTATATAGACAAGAGTGTTTTTGCACAAAAAAAATAGGATAAAAGCGAGAAATGACGTCATGGATATCCTCACTAGTGAGGATATGGAAAAAAGAAGGCCGCTGGAGTCCTGGATGGCTTCCTGGATGTCCTTTCTCGTGGTATGCATGAACTTTTAAGAATGGTCTGTTTTCCACTAAAACACTATTGTCTCCATAATAAAAAAAACCGTTATAAAATCCAACAAGCTAAACTCCATTCCAACTGGAGCAAAGTTAAGTCGCCCAGAATGAAAACAAAAACAGTCTAAAACTGATCCAATTTTATGTAGTTTCTTCTATCGCGAACATGACCACCTGCCCGGCAATGATATTGCTACCAATTACAAGAAAATGCACTGTAATAAAACCGCAAACAGACTCGCAACAAACGCCCATGTTTCACATCTAGAATCTACTGATATATTAGCAGCTAATGACATAATTTCCGCTACTTGCCAGAGTATAAAATCGGGCTAAGAAGTCCACTTGGGCTGAAGATCTTTTAGGTCGAATGCCGACAAGAACTGTCTACAATCACCCTGAAAAGCACATTGAATCTAAAGGTAAGTTTTTGCTGACAAAATGTCAGTGTAGTATTCAGGGATGGGCGGAAAAATGTAAAAAAAAGGGATATGCAGTGATCACCTAGAAAAACTTGTTGAACTGACAATGTCCCAAGTGTCAAGTTTCATTTACGTTGAAGTGCTATGGATATGGCTGTCGTACTTTTATTGCTTACCTGTTTTTGCGTTTTATTTTTTCTTTTACTTTTTTTCGGAGACTATAGCTGATCATCTCGGATAGTCATTCATTTTCAAGCGCAAAAGCTTTAATTTTGCTCACAGACTTCGCCCATTTTTGAACGCTTCCATCTGAGAAATAAGACGCGACTGTTTTTTTTTTCAATGCTGTCTGTTCTTGTCATCGTCAACTTGACATATTCAGTTTTCACTGTGTGAAGTTATAACTTTCTCATTTTTTTTACTGGAACGGTGTCTCAGTTCTAAACAAATCTTACATCAGGCGTTGTGAAGTTTCCTAGTAAAAAACAAGGCCGCAAATTTTTGGAAGGTTAATTTCTGCAGTTATACCGGTATTATAATGTCTGCTTGTTCTAAACAGCCCCTAAACTGGATACAATTGATCACTTTTGCTTAAATACTGTAATTTTACATAATTGTCATGTCAGGCTGTATATAATGCGCCTGAACACGCGGACAGTTTATTAAGAGAAAAATTGAAGTTCATTATTCTCGACAATCCCAGACTCCAAATGTCATGCAGTAATGTCTCAGAGTAACTATTTGATTTGAATGCTTGCTTATTTTTTGTGAAATTAAGACCAGTAATGCTTTTTTCGAGAAAAAAATTTTAAAAATTTTAAAATGCTAACAATCCGCATGCACGAGCCACTTGAGTTATGTTGCCACCCACCAAAATGTACGTCACCACCTGACAACGACTTTCTCTAGATACCATAAAATCATGAAGAGACACAAGCAAGCCCGTTGGTCTAGTTGTGTTAAGAGGGTCCTAAAGAACATGAAAAATGTTCTCGGCAACTTTGTAACTTGCACCGAAGGTTAATACAGACCTTTCAAAAATTGACGTAAATTGTTCAGCATGAAAACGAGGCTAGGACATTAAGCTTGCTTTATTTGTTTTGTTAAGGGAAAAATTACGGTGAAACTTACCAATACTACGTTATACAATGTTTCTGATACATTCAGTGCACTTTATGGGGAAGGTGGCCACGTGATCTATACAACATGAAATCGAGGCCCAGTTTTTGTCTCATATCAAAGTCTGACGGACAAAAGGTCTTATATTGAATTTCACGGCCACGCCCAATAACATGGCTGACTCAAATGGAGCGTAGTTTTGGTACCGTTTTTTGTCTTACTTGCATTATATTTAAGAAATCCCAAATCCACCTCCGGAATACAAAAATTCAATATCTTGAAAAAAACTTAATTTGAAGGAATTTAGAGATTTTTGTTTTTCGTTCGGGTTTTTCGCCTTATATTTGATCTGTCCACCTATTTTTAGAAAGCTTTTTGGCTTGATATACGACTATGCGCGGGGTCTAGGCAAAATATCGTCTGCGTATGTGCTTGTCAGAAATGCATCTCCAAAATTGAAAACTACGAGAAATTTCCTTTGTTTTAGTGTATAACTTGCCTATGCTTGAGCGAAATGGCCCTTCAATGTCAGTACTTATGGTTGGTGGCCATATTGTCTTGTGTGTGTTTGGTAAAAGCCGAGGGAGGCGATGGAAGCGCTTCTTGAGCGGAATTGCCTTTGTTTACCTACGAAATAAACAAGTAAGTTAAGATTGGAATATGAACTGGTATTGCCGCGATGAATTATTACAATTTTTTTTTAAAATGGGTAAGCCTTTATCTAAAGAAAGCAACTTGACTATTAGTATAAAAGTACCCAAATCTTTTCAAACAGCACAGACAGCTACGCAAATTCGAGAAAATATAACATAGACAGTTTCGATAAAGGTCAAATTTCTAACTGAGAATATTGAATTGATAGTGACCTTCATGTCTGTGAAATTCCCTGACTTTTGGATTATCTCTGCAATTGGAAGAGCTATGGCATTCCAAGTCGACCATTTTATTAACTTCAAGGTGTTATTTCTACTAGTGTAGATCGACTTTTGCTAATCGGGCCGACATCAAAGTTTGAATTTAGCGTGACAAGGTCTGTTTTTATTTATTTAGATAATAAAGTTATTGCAAAACCATTCGCTGACTTTTTTTGGTTGTTCAGTTGTAGCTCAATGCTGCACCAGTCCAACGAAATTTGTTATGGATCTTCCTCTGATTGATATGGCATTGATCTGTTGGTGTAAATTGCCTTTCTCTACGAAGAAATGGAAAGTACTTGGGTCCCTCGTAGCCGCCGAAATATCTCCACTCATCAAATTGCGTGCTATAGCCAACGAAGTGAATTTTTACCCTCCTATTGACTTTGTCCACTTCTGTACACGTCGATATCATACAGGTTTAAATCCCTCTTTCGAATCTCAGGCGTTTTAATACAGTTAATCGGCTGAATTCCTCGGTATATCTCTACGGTTTCTTTACCTCACGCCTTGGCCTTTCTGTCGCCATGTTCAAAAGCGTTACCTGACATGCGCAGCAGGAAATTTAGTCAATCGCGCGGGCCTGGTGAGGAGAAAAACAAATGTCCGCCTCAACAGGGAAAGACTTTCATATGCTCAGAACAGCCTCTTGGCGTCAAATAAAGATTGCTCTTATATCATAGCCATGGTGTTAGTAGTGTTTGCAAATAATTGTATTTCAGGTTAGAGCTTGGGTGATAAATCACAATCTCATTTTTGTTAATTTTCGTGTTCTCAGTGTAAGCTTGGGTAAGTCATATCGGCATAATTTCGAGTGGGACATGCCCTTGAAGGCCGATTGCGTCATCGAGAATTATGCCGATAAAATAAGGAAATTTTCAGCATGATTTGGCATAATACCATATATATCATGCAATGTTAACGTGCAAATGGTAATATCAAATGCAAAATAATAACAAGAGAAACGATATAAGTGGAGTCCACCAATCAACCTCGTCCCCAGGACTTTTTCCCTTTTTTAAACTTGTCCACCAATGCGAACTTAAACACAAAATGTCCTTTTGCGTTAGTATATTTCTACAAATCGTTTTGAGTAAGACAATAAGAATCACTTACAGAAAGTTGGCTAAATAGAGTGAAGCAAGTTAATTTCATGGGTGCACGGAAACGGTGTTTCCCAGCATAATATTATTACGAGCATAATGAGCAGTTTTTATGAACAAATTTTATTCAATAGGCCCAAAGATCAATTGCCAATGTTTGACATCGAATGCAACCGAGATCGGTCATCGCCCAAAATGCCGTGACACATGTGGGACCTCTCTACAGTCCAGGGCGCTCAATTTGAAAAGCTTTTTAGTGACAAAGGCACCAAAATACAAAGAAAATGGAGGAAAATACCGAAACAAGGTGTACGTTTTGCTCCATTACAAAACTAGGTAGTTTGCCGATTAGCTTTACCTGGGCTTTTTCAGAAGAGGAAATAAGGAATCACTTAAAGCCTTTTTTAAATTCGAGTTTTTTGCCGATTTAAGTATGGAAAAAGTACCTCGTTCATATTCAGGAGTGTTTTACTCTTCAAGGAAGGATTCACTAACTTGGGTTTACCAGAGGAAAGTTAGCCCTATATCTAAACTACAAACGGGCAAAGTTTGGATTCAATACGATGTTTGAAAGTGGTATCGAAAAGAGAATTTCTTGAAGCAGTTTCGTAAACCCCTAACGGTGCTCCAAAACGACTTCTTCTGAAGTCCCGTGAAACCTTGAAAGTGAGCTCAAGGTCCGCCTCCAAGAACAATAGGACTTACTCAAAGCTAATGAACCACTGTTCTCGAATCGACTACTGCGAAAATTCAAATTCAACAGACTTTTAAATAGAGATGCTTGAAAACCCCTAGCCCCTAACACAACCACACTCTCCACGTACTGCATTTGTTAATACGTTTACTCCACCACAAAATACCTGTGATCGATTACCGGTATTTTGGTTACAGTGATTGACTCACGCGATGCGCGCCTTCTAGCCTGCCTTCCAAAACAGGGCCGTATTTTTTCCCACGCCCGAGTTAAGGAGAGAGAAAAGGGAACCTTTCGCCTTTCATCGAGCGTGACTCGCCCTTAGCACTCACCTCAAATTGCGCTTTGAAAAAAAATATAAATATTCCTGTTAAGTAAGTTCAACGCACAAGCAATCACGAAGACTAAAGCGCAGGAGCACGCGACAGTTTACCGTTGGCTCGTGTATGGGTGGATACTCACTCTATCGCCAATCGTGTGTTTTGCTCGCGCACTCCTACTCGCCTAGCCACCGATTACGATTGCTCGACTGCTAGCAGTCTATATAAAATAGCCTGTTATATCAGGATTGTTCATCCAAAGGTGCCCTGCTAGCGATTCCTGAAAAGCTAAACAGCAGAAACAACGACCACAATGATGCAACGACTGGCATGTCAACCCCGCAGATGAAAGTAACCATTCTTGATGGCATGGCTGAGCTACAATCTCTGGATAAACCTGACTGGACCAAGAGTCGTTCCCAACTAGCTGATCATTTCAACAGTCGCTTGTACCAGAAGCACGCGCACAGTGAAAAGCTGCGGTTAGTGTTCGACAGATATGACCTGCCGCTATCCCTTAAAGCAGCCACCAGAGAGATTAAGCAAGGAAGCCAAGATCCTGTTTACTATAAGTTCAGTGACACAACCCAGATCGCGAGAGTACCAATGAAGAGGCTTCCCTCCCACACCAAAATAAAGATGGAGTTGACCGGCTATCTAGCAGAAAAGACCATCCAACACGATTAGTGTTGCTTGGGGACGTAAGTGCCTAGCAACCCAAAAAGATGTGACACATCTTCAAAGCAGTCAAGGAGAGGCGGACACAAAAATGCTGCTGCATGCTCTCCATGCAACTGCAGATGGTGCAAGTGAAATCCAAATTCACTCTCCCGACAAGGATGTCTTTGTTCTGTCATTGCGACGCTATCCAGACCAGTGCAAGAACACGTCATTTGTCACGGGTAAGGGCTCGAATCACAGAGTAATCAAGTTACGACCGACTGTCCAAAGAAAGACAACAGCACTCTCCGCCTTCCATGCCATTAGTGAAGCTGATAACACCGGCAGTTTCTCAGGCAAAGGCAAGCTTGCCTGGTGGAAGATTTTTCAAGACGCTGACGAAGGTGTTATTACCAAACTAGAAAGACTGGGAGTAAATGAAAATCCAACAGCTGAAACGGAGACTGCAACTGAGAAGCTCGTGTGAAAACGCTACCTCCCGAAGACCACTATAAGAGAGATAAAAGAACTTCGATGGTGGCTCTTTAGGAAGAAACAAGCACAACCAGAAAGGCTTCCCTCTACAGACGATGCACTGCACGAGACAATTCTCCGTGCGCTCTACAAGTTAATGGTCTGGAACAACGACCGGATTCTAAATCCTCAGCTTCTGCCACCCCAAAACTATGGCTGGGAAAGAAAGGGAGAGAAATGGCTACCTGGGATTACTAAACTACCGCCAGCTCCTGAGGCAATCATCCAACTTGTGAAGTGTGCCTGTACCAAGAAGAGATGCTCTACTAACAGATGACAGTGTCGCAAAGCAGGGCTTAATTGCACGGACCTGTGCACCTGTTCTGATGGAGAGGCCTGCGACAACGTTTGTTCTCACGATGATCACTTGGAGACAGATGATAATGATGATGAAAATGGTGATGGTGACCTTCAATAGTATGTAACTGTATCTAGCTAGATGTATTTGACTTCAAAAGAACTCTTTGTTAAGTAAGAACTAATGGGGGTAGCTGTCAGACAGTTCCAAAGCTTGGCAAGTGAAAAGTCGGCAAGAAAGCGTTCCATTACCTATTTATTGTTCTTATCAGCTAGTGCTAGCCTCACTCACATGACTATGATGAAAGAATTTTTGATTACGTTGCTATTATTAATTGCCGATAAAATATCACATAAGAAAGTTTTACAGTATAACTGTACTTGATAGGATATCAGAATGAGGGAGAGCTCTTTTTTCAGGTTACTGATTCCTGACCTCGATTTCATGTTGTATAGATCACGTGACCACCTTTACCCTCTTCAAGTGCACTGAATGTATCAGAAACATTATATTATGAAGTATTGGTAAGTTTCACCGTAACTTTTCCCTTGGCAAAACAAATAAGGCAATCTTAATGTCCCAGCCTTGTTTTCATGCTGAACCATTAACGCCGATTTTTGAAAGGTCTGTATAAACCGTCGGTGCAAAGTTGCCGACAACATTTTTCATTTTCTTTTGGACCCTCTTAACACAACCAGACCAACAGCTTACTTTCATCACGAAATTCCCACGGGAATACACAAGTTCCCAGACTAACACCCGGAAGATCTTTTCAAAAACTAACAATGTACCATGTATGTGTCAAGTTTTATTTACGTTGCAGCGGTATGGATTTGGCTATTGTACTTTCATTGCTTCACTTTTTATTCCGTTTTTTTTTTTCGGAGAAGTAGCTGATTGTCTCGGATATCCATGCATTCATTTTCTAACGCATAAAAATTTAATTCTTCTCAAAGACTTCGCCCATTTTTAAACGCTTCGGTCTGAGAAAAGAACTACACAGAGCTACATACAGTAAAACGAGCTAACTAAGATGACTCATTTTTTTTCTTGCCTTGTCTGTTCTTGTCAATTGTCAACTTGACTTATTCAGTTTGCGCTGTATGAAGTTACAACTTTCTTACTTTTTTTAAAGGAAAGAACAGAGTGTCAATTCTAGACGAGGAACCTTGGATCCGGCGTCGTGAAGTTTTCTATTTAAAAAAGACGGGATATTTTTTTTTGGCCTTTTGTTCGTTTTTCTTTTTCTTTTTAAGGTTTATTTCTGTAATACTGGTATCACAATGTTTGCTTGCTCTAAACATACTTTAAAACTGAATATAAAATTACATTTTGAAAGGCTTCTTCATTGATCACTTTTGCTTAATTTACTCTCTGTCCTTTTACATATCGCAATTTACATGTCAGGCGGTTTATAATGAACCTGAATACCGGCGGACAATTTATTACGAGAAAAATTCATTATTCTCGACACTCCGAGACTCCAAAAGTCACGTAGTGATGTCTCAGAGTAACTATTTGTTTATTTTTTGTGAATGTAAGACCAGCCGATCGCTTTTTTCGAGAATAAAATTTTAAAAATTTTAAAATGCTAAAAGTTCGCATACCTAGCAACTTGACGGTTAAGTTGCCCCCAACTATACGTCACGAGCTGACAACGACTTTTCTTGACACCATGGAATCATAAAGAACTCACAGAAAACAAACAAATGTTCTGCATATCTTTTGTAAATTAGCTTGGATGCGCAAAAATAAAATCAATTTGCTGACAGCCGAGTTTATTACGAGAAAAAATCATTATTCTCGACCCTCCGAGACTCCAAACGTCATGCAGTCGTGTGTCAGAGTAACTATTTGATTTGAATATCTGTTTATTTGCTGTGAAACTAAGACCAGCAATGCTTTTATCGAGGAAGGAATTTTAAAATGCTAAAAATCTGCAGGCGTGAGCAACTTGACGGTTAAGTTGCCCCCCTCCAAACTATACGTCACGAGCTAACAACGACTTTTCATGACACCGTGGAATCATAAAGACCCCACATAAAAGAAACAAATGTTCTGCGTACCTTTTGTGAGTTATTTAGACCAAAAAAAGCAATAATTATTCCGACAAAATCCCAATTTCCAAGCCAAAACGGCTACCTATAAATACCCAGGATTTGCTCTTTCGCAAAACGCAGTGTGCGTGGAGTTGTGGGACAGTTGAGGAGCGATTTGTCTCCTTCCAATCAAGCCGCGCTCTCTTGTTCTCCCGTCAATGAAAGACAAGGAAGCCTGGAGACGAGACGAGCTATGCGCTACACACCTTTTTCACGCCGCTACTATTTAGCGTAAAAACAAAACATTTTGCACGTCTAGCCTCGCAGTGAAGAACTTGAAAACGAGTTTAGACGTGCAAAAACAAAGCTTTTATTCTCCGGGGACTCAACATGGCCACCGCGTGACAAAGGTCTATACCAGGCTTCTGTCAATCCCTGGACACTCAAACTAGAATATAAACCTGGTACCTTATTTCACACCAAACCGGCTAAGAAATACTCTTTGCGGCCGTCTACACCCTTATAATCCTGTAACTTATATAAATGAGCACCCCCCTGCCTCCCCAACGGAGGTGGGGGAGGTGGGATTACGACCAGATCATATACCGTAAATCACGGTTTAAAGCCCTTCGGTAATAGTCCCATCTACCTGTTAACACAAATTATATTCCAATTGTATAAGCCCCCCCCCCCCGGATATAACCCCCTCCATTTATCCTTGTTACTCTAACGTAAGTACTTTTACAGAACAAAGTACAACTTCAAATTGTCTTTAGTTTTCTTGTGTCTCAGTTGCGCTGGCATTGTTACAGTTTTATAGTTGTTTTGTTCCTGAGCTAATTTTTTACTTTTGTATTGAACTAATTTTTTTTCAAATAACGGTATTGAACTAAATTGCCGATTTATTGTGACGCTTCAAAGCCTTATTTTTTTCGTACTAACAAACCTGTTTTCTCTGAACCATAGGAAATGCTTAAACGACTCACTTTAGCGTTTGCGACACTCGCTTCCTTTGCAAGTTACGTAGGAGCACAGTCGATCTCTTGCCAACCTTTGACAACATCAGAACTGCAGCTCAAACTGGATTCGTTTGGCGGTTATAACAAGCGCTATCAAGCGATCACAAGCAAGGATGCGGAAAATTTCCCCATCCTTCTCAATCAACTAGCCGCTGGGAAATTGCCTGTAAATAAGTTTAAATGCATTATCAAAAAGCTGTTCCGTGGTAAGAGACAGGCCAACTCTTTCCCACAAACAAATTTCACAAGTGTCGCAAAGCGAGGCTCTCTAGACCAATCTGGATATCATCGACTGTGCACCGAGTGGTCAGCGGTCACAACACTCTCACCTGATTATTTCCCGCGCTATCTGAACGAAGTGATCTGCGACAAGAAGGACCACGGTTGCCTTGGTCACGAAGGAGCCTGTATCCAAGGAAGTTTAGTTGTGAACGTTTTGAAGAATACAGGTGTATGCGGAGCTGATGGAAAAGAGACCTGGCAACTTGTGAGCCATTCTGTCAGAGCGTGCTGTACCTGTCGGCTATATCCGGGCTCATCTTTAAGCGGATTACTGTGACACTGTTATGTCTGTGGGCAGGAAATATTTCTTCCCACATCTCAGTGTTTTTCTTGTAATATAGTTCTTGCATCCTTTAATTTATTTATTATATCGTTTAATAATACATGAGCATAATGCATGACCCAAAGGTAATATTTTCAAGGCCTTATCAGAACACCTCTTAGTAGCCAGCGAGCAGGCTCACTTCGTGTATTATTCGCTCGAGTAACTTGGAGCCGCGATTTGCGAGCCGGCGAGAAGAATGGGGCGAGGAAAAGTTCTTCACGATGACTCGCTTCGCTTGCCGGCTCGCAAATCGCGGCTCCAAGTTACTCGCGCCAATAACTCACTAAGTGAGCCGCCTTCTTGCAGGCTTTCCTCTTAGGCCCCGTTCTTACTGATGCGTTTTCCTTTGAAGACGCATAATTTTTTATTACCTTGGTTTTCAGCTGTCTGGCGAACATTGATAGTTTTAATATAGACGAGAACGCATCACAGTGTGTCCGCTGTCTGTCATCTTAGTGTGAACAAGGGGACATGTCTTTTCGTGGTATGGACGATATGGGTATGCGCCGTCAAACGAAAACGCACGAGTGTAGACGGAATCTCAAAGTTTAGGAACGTTTGCTTTGGGGGTGAGGGTGGAAGATTTTGTTTTGCGACTGGGCTTCGTAATATCGAGGCTGCCATACATACCAATTAACAAATAAAGAATGGGCACGTGTTTACATACACGTAGCATGGAAAGCATATGTAATCATCCCGACACAAGACTGTAAGTCAATAAATAAATTCATCTTTGAATGCAGTGACACATCTGTACCTTTCAGGGAAACCACGGGGCTAGATTCTCTTCATAGTAGGTCGCTTCTTTTCTTATTCTGTAAAAGAGAAACAACAACAAACAAACAAAGCCGGCTAACCCTTTAAGCCACAATAGTGACAAGCATCTAATGTCTCCTTACACCATCATTACTTGATCAAACATACAGGGAATGATCACTAAAGATGAGGTGTGTTGATTTGTGAGCAAATTCTCCCAACTAGTACTATAAGAAATATATGGAGAATAGTGAGGAGAACATGCATGTTGATACTGGGGCTTAAGGGGTTAGGTCACACTTCGGACGTTGGTGGCCCTTACGGCTGGAACTTAACCAGGTTTCTGTGACATCAACTACTTCTTCTTCCGGGTGGTGCTTAGCGGTAACCATTTATACTCGTGGGTAAAGAGGAAGAGTCAATTTTCTTATCTAAGGACGCAACTCGACAAAGCAGAGAGCAGACGCTAGACACGAGCCACCGACCCTGCGATCGAGAAACCCACTCGTTAACCAGTGCACCACCGCTCGTCTCTTCTGAAGAAAACTTAAAAATTGGGACACCAGATTACGAAGGATACCCGCTCAAAATTGACTTGAAATGTGACAGTTAATCGCGCTTGTCCGATAACTATATTAATAAATTGTCAATAGAAGCATAAAACAGCAATCAAAACAAGAAAAGCCAATTTGTTAAAACGATAAAATGATAATTTTGTTTTCATAATTTTGTTTTAAACAAAAATGTTTTGATTATGGTCTCAAACGTTCCTATTGAACAGCAGTCCCTAGGCTCAAACGGTAGCACACAATCACGTTCCCAGGCTCTTCTCTCCTAATCGATTAGGGGAGAGGATGGTTTTCTAAGAAATTAAACTTGAATGGCGCAACAAAGCTCCTTTGCAGTCGTGACGCAGATTATAGCGCCCTGGCGCTAGAGGGGATAGACGGTCGCAAGGATACGCCCAGCCATGATCCCCAAAAAACTTATGCGTTATTTCACTGGTAACCAGTGCAGCTCACGAAAATTGACGAAATGCGACAAAACTTGGGGGTTTGTTCAATGAGTAGAACACACGCATTTTGCAGTCTTTGGAGATTGGGGATTTGACAGCTGGGTAAGCCAAACAGAAGACCTGCAGCAATCGAGCCTTGATGAGAAGAAAGCGTGGATCAGAGATTCTGTATTCTTCTTGGATAGAAATTTGTGAATGCGACTCAGATGATACAAGTGAAAGAAGGATGAAGAGCAGAGCTTCGTAATACGTGTACCCATGTCTTACCGGCTAACAAGTCACGCACCGAGATCTTGTACTACTGGAACGAAAATAATATCTATAGCTCAGCTATTTACGCTGGACGAAAAGGTATTGACTTTAGCTAGTTGCTGTTTGGTACCAAACGGGATTAGCTCAGTTTTGTCATCCGAGTGCACCAATGCAAGCATTTCGTCCCAGATCAGAAAAAGAATCCCTCGTTGCAAAAAAAGAAATCGAGTGACTTGCAGGAAATCTAGCACGAGGACAGTTTCATTTCTTTCATCGCTAGCCAATCAGTATGACATGATCAAACGCAACAAAAAAAAAACTTACATTTTACTCGACTTTCAAAACACTCAGATGTATCTACCTCTAACTCACTAGAACTTATTACAAACCAGAAACATCGGAGGGCAATAGCAAAACTTAGGGCAGGTAACCATAACTTAACAATTGAAATTGGAAGACATCCCACCCCTAAACTCCCTGAGCATCTGAGAATTTGTCAATACTGCAGCTCAAATGAAGTTGAAAACGAAGTACATTCCCTCTTATCTTGCAATACATATAATACAATTAGAAAATCTTGAAAGGACGATATTATTAGTAAAAATTCCGATTTCGATTCTTAAACGCCCATCACAAAATTGTATTTCTCTTTAATACCATTGATGCTTTCATTTGTAAAAAACTTAGGTTACTTCATTTAGGAAGCTTTTGCATCAAGAAATAAATCAATAGATAGAGCAATTCTAAATAAATCGATTTCGCTACATTTCCTTTTGTACTTTTTTTCCGCTTTTTTTTTCTCTTTTCTAAGTACAATACCATTTGTAATTGGGAATGCAAATAAAGTGGTGTTATTGTTGTTGTTGTTGTTGCTGCATCGATGAATTGGGGGGGGGGGGGGGTCGAGGCTTATTCGATCTCCCTGGGAAGGCCCCGTCCCTGGCCTATGCTATTGCCCGTCCTTAGACAGCCGATACACTTTGCCCAACCTCATTTCTCTCTCTCTCTCATGGTATCAGTAAACTATATCATGTTTTGCTAATTTGAGGAATTAACCAAATGCTGGAGGGGAAAGAAAGAGAGAGAGCAACCTGCGGACTGAGCGAAAACCCCTCCTGGATGGGGAGTGGTACCTAGAGACTCGGGAAATGTACATACTCTCTCAGTTTTGATCGGTATGCTTGGCCCCAGAGCATGGGGTTTTGATCCATTTTAGTCTGAATCACGGAATAGATACTGTCTGTTTTGGCCTGAAAACTGAGGAGTAAAGATTCAGTAGGCGTGTGATCTGAAATGGGGTTTGAGAAGTTACTAATATGGCTGACAGTTTTGGAGCTTTTTGGCGAGAAACGGGTTACCCAATCCACTAAGTTGCGGGCCTGGTTGTTCGCTGGTCGTTAACGCTACTCTTAGATTAAAAGTTAATCAAGGTTCTTATTTCTCTTGTCAAAAAGAGTTTTCAAACCTAATTTTAACTGGCCGTTTGATAGCAAGCAAAGTCAAAACATGGAGTAAAAAAGATTCATAGAAATCCTCATTGCTTGGCTATACGACTGCATCAAAGATTGACACTAATCCTGGTTTAGCTTAATCCTGCTTTGAAATACCGGGCCCCGGTTGTTCAAAGCAGGGTTACCCAACTCAACATTAATGTCAATATGAAATTCAGATGTATAGCTTGGTGCTGTCGATTCCTGTACTTTCGTTCTTCTACTTAACTTTGGCTGCTATCTAACAAACACTTGTGGTGAAAACGCTGTCAGGTAAGACAAACAAGAACCTCGGTCAATTCCCAACCCATGCTTAGCGTTAAATCGGCTTTCGAGCAACCAGACCCGAGATTAATTGCCTATTGTCATCTAATGTACCTTTCCACTAACTTTTTCTTGTTCTTTTCATAGATGGCCCTTCGTATACTTCTATTTGCCGTTGCTTTCCCCTTTTTGTGTGACGCTTTCATGGTAGTTCCAAGTGATAGCACATCTTTTAAGGAATGTCTCAAGAGTTTTGGAAGAAAACCTGGACGGGTGGGATACTTCAACTCCATCTACATGGCTTTCAGTCGCGACGAAGCTGCTGAATTTCCCAATCTAGTGTCCCTCCACTCGCTGAGGAGGAAAATCAAAACCGACAACACCAGCTTGGCTGAAGCCAGATCCCCGAATCTAAAGAGCAAAGCACCAATCAAGGTCGGCAAGACATAGATTTAGGACTGAGCGGGATACCACTTATCTCATCACAACGATTACGGGCCCCTGTGAATCAACCATAGGAGGTTTGGAGAGGCTGTGTGACGTTTGCCCCGCCGTCACTGATCTGAGTCCCGGCAAGATTAATTGCTACATAAATGAAGTGTTGTGTGGAGAAAAAGAGTCGTGTGGGGAAGGTGGCATAATAGGGGTCTGTCAAAACACTTCTGTGGTCCAGGATTTTCAAATGATGGAAGGGATAAGCTTGCAAGCTTACTCACACCCAATACGAGTATGCTGTGAATGTGGTCTGTTCCCGTGAGCTGATGACGGGACTGCAAAATGCAAATGTGGCGCGATAGATATACCATAAATAAAGCATTTCATAATTGGAATTGATGTTACGTGCTTCAAATGGAAAAAAATGGTATCTACACGAGTTGTATTTGAAAAGAAATAATTAAAAGCATTTCATGTCTGAAATTGTCCATAACCTTCATACGATAAAGTATACGTTGTATATACTTTGGAGGCCGCGGGTTACAATGACATGGTCTTAGGCAGTGGCAACCATTAAGTGGCCCACTGAACTGTTTAAGACTTAACATCAACATGCATCAGTATTCTCCATATATTGCTTATAGTACTAGTTAGAAGAATTGATTAAACATCGAGACATATTTTTCCTTGGAGAACCGATTTCCCCCATATCATTCTCAGAACGCTCAAACGTACAGCGAGTCCGACAGTTATTTTGAAAACATCACTTTATCGCCAAAATAAACACAGAAACACCAAACAAAACAACATGACTGCAGTTGCATGTGTTTATATTTCATTTTCGTCAGTTTTAAAAGGCCTAACTTTCATCTTTAGTTTTGTTAGTTTCATAAACCGATACATGGCTGTATCAGGATGATATGAGGATGGTAGGACTATGATAAATACACAGCAAACCACACAGAGCATGGTAGGCCTGTGGTGGTATTTTGTCATGCGCTATTTTGCTGCATTTTGTGCCGCTAGACTGGTTAAAAAAACTTATGAGGATGATCATTTGTATTTTAAATCGACATTGCGCGTGCACAACAAGTGCCAGTATCCAGCTGCGCATAAAGAAGAAAAACTTCCTAAATGGCGGATGAAAGCAGATAAAGTTCCGATTTCTTGCACAAATCGGGAATAATTCAGCCTTCTTTATAATCTGACGTTAGCACTTGATGTTTACACAAGGAAAAGAAAAACCGCAGTAGAAAATGTATATACGTATTTATGACGCCATATCTTCTATAAAAATTCTATTTCAAGAAACCGATTCTTCACGTTTTGCATATTGATGATCGTTAATTATTGGCACCATTTCCAATACGCCGTTTGTGTTTTAAGTTTTTTTTCCTCTTCAGGTCACATGATCTGCCAAAAATGGTTGTGACTCTAAAACCTTAAAGCCTTTCCCATGGAACAAATGTGGCCAAGCAACTTATCGGTGCGAGTTAGGGTTTTTCAAGATATGACGGTTAAGAACTTTCTATAGCAACAATGTGGTAGTTTAGAGTCTCTAAACATGCCTGTTCTTCTCAGTGTTCTTCAATATATTTGCTGCAATACTAGTTGGAAGAATTTGATTCAGTCAAGCACCAAGACATTTTATCTTTGGTAATCATTTTCTTGAATCTCATTAGAGGTATGTTTGATCAAGTACTGATGTTGCTAGCTGAGAAATTAGGTGCTTGACTATCGGGACTGAAAGGGTTAAGACTTAAGGCACTGGACTTTTGCTATTGTTGTCACGTCCTTGTTCTGTATCGGTATGAGCGCTCAAAGCAAATTTGTGAATGGCTCAGCACAGGTGCTCAATAGGAACGAAAACACCTTTCAATAAAAATAGAACTTTTACAGGTCAATACAAAAACGGAAGATCGTCATCGCTACATGTCCCGCCAGTTCAACATAACATTCCTTCCGTGAAATAAGTAACTGCTTCAAACTGCTGTCATGACACCACACTAAATAAAATACATAGAGGATATCACTGCAGCAACGCCAGCGCGAAGATATGAGTTTTATTTTCGAGTGGTAAAAACAATATTTTACGAAAGGGCACAGCAAGTAAGTAAACATATTGTTTTCTAACACGAGAAAATAAAATTTGTATCTTCAGTCACCGTGTAACTTTCTTTTTATTATATAGACAAGAGCTTTTTTCCACCAAAAAAAATTGTATAAAAGCGAGAAATGACGTCATCGATATCTTCACTAGTGAGGATATCGAAAATACGCCACCCGAGTCCTGGATGGTTTCCTGGATGTCCTTTCGCATGGTATGAACTTTTAAGAAAGGTCTGTTTTCCACTAAAACCCTATTGTCCCTATGAAAATAAAAAAAAAAACCTTAAAAAAACCTAACAAGCTAACTTCCATTCCAACTGGAGCAAAGTTAAGTCGCCCAGAAAAAAAAAAGAGCAGTCTAAAACTGATCCAATTTCATGTAGTTCCTTCTATCGCTAACATGACTACCTTCCCGGCAATGATATTGCTACCAATTACAAGAAAATGCACTGCAACAAAACCGCAAACAGACTTGCAGCAAACACCCATGTTTGGCATCTAGATTCTACTGAGATATTAACAGCTAATGACATAATTTCCGCTACATACCAGAGTATAAAATTGGGCTAAGAAGTTGACTTGGGCTGAAGATCTTTTAGGTCGAATGCCGACAAGAACTGTCTACAATCACCCTGAAAAGCACAAAGAATCTAAAGGTAAGTTTTTGCTAACAAAATGTCAGTGTAGTATTTAGGAATGGGGAAAAATGTAAAAAGGGATACGCAGTGATCACCTAGAAGAACTTGTTGAACTGACAATGTCCCAAGTGTCAAGTTTCATTTACGTTGAAGCTCTATGGATATGGCTGTGGTATTTTGATTGCATTCCTGTTTTTGCGTTTTCTTTTTTCTTTTACTTTTTTCGGAGTGTAAAGCTGATCGTCTCGGATAGTCATTCATTTTCAAGCGCAAAAAGCTTTAATTTTGCTCACAGTCTTCGCCCATTTTTAAACGCTTCCGTCTGAGAAGCAAGAAGCGATTGGTTTTTTAATGCTGTCAGTTCTTGTCATCTGTCAACTTGACATATTCAGTTTTTACTGTGTGAAGTTATAACTTTCTCATTTTTTTTGCTGGAACGGTGTCTCAGTTCTAAACAAATCTTACATCAGGCGTTGTGAAGTTTCCTAGTGAAAAAAACGCCGCAAATTTTTTGGAAGGTTAATTACAATGTTTGCTTGTTCTAAACAGCCCCTAAACTGGATACAATTGATCACTTTTGCTTAAATACTGTAATTTTACATAATTGTCATGTCAGGCGGTATGTAATGCGCCTGAACACGCGGACAGTTTATTAAGAGAAAAATTGAAGTTCATTATTCTCGACAATCCGAGATCCAAATGTCATGCAGTGATGTCTCAGAGTAACTATTTGATTTGAATGCTTGTTTATTTTTGTGAAATTAAGACCAATAATGCTTTTTACGCGAAACAAAAAATTAAAAATTGTAACTGATGCTAACAATTCGCATGCGCGAGCCACTTGAGTTATTTTGCCACCCACCAAAATGTACGTCACTACCTGACAACGACTTTTTCTAGATACCATAAAATAATGAAGAGACACACTTTCTGCGTATCTTTTGTGAGTTGGCTTTGATGTGTAAAATTGAAATTAATTATCTGAAAGCCGCGTGTTAGATATTGCTACCACAAAAATGTCTACACGTTAAAGGCGTTTACTCATCATTTTTTACAGTTTTGGACACCATGTTTAGTGCTGGGCAAACAAGGCGAATATCGCCGAACGCAATACACCCCGGCTACCTCTAATCCCGGCTATGTTGAATAACAAACAATTATATATTGGCTGATCAGGATAACAGTTACCTTCACCTTGATTATTCCGGATATCGCAAAAACGTCATCCAATATATAATTGTTTGTTATTCAGCAAAAACCGAATCTAATAATTGTTTTATTATACATTGTTTTACAGGTAAACAAAATAACAGCAAGCAATTTCAACATTTGTGTCGTTCTTGTCTTCCGGCTTCTGAATGCTTTTTTCCTCAAGGTATTCGTGGAACAGTTCCTTCGCAATTTTTATCAGCCTTCTTTTGTTTTCCGAGTCTTTTTGTTTCAGCAATTTTTCAATTTCTTGTTCGGTTGAAGAGGCGAATCGACGAGCCATTACTTAACTGTAGGCTCTTAGCCAATGAAAAGACAGATAGTGACTGCAGTGTATAATAATCCTGGTTATCTCGTATCCCACGCTTTCTCAGCTCGAACTGAAACCGGTTTCCATCACATTCGCTGCTGCTTCTTCTTCTTCTTCTTCTTCTTCTTCTTCTTTTTCTACTTCTTCTTCTTCTTCTTCTTCTTCTTCTTCTTCTTCTTTCATTTACTGTTACCTTTCTGAAACTCGGTTTAAACTCATCTGATATTTAATTAGCAAAAATCACTTGATTCACTTAAAACTGATTATGTTCGCCAAGGAGGGTACCCTTCGATTGCGAGCATGTTTGTTGGATATGCAGTGTGATACACCTCAGCCGACATAGTCAGGTCGCATATGTCACGAAAAAAAGTCCCGTGGGAATTTCATGATTGAAGCAAGCCCGTTGGTCTAGTTGTGTTGAGAGGGTCCTAAAGAACATGAAAAATGTTGTCGGCAACTTTGTAACTTGCACCAAAGGTTAATACAGACCTTTCAAAAATTGACGTAAATTGTTCAGCATGAAAACGAGGCTAGGACATTAAGCTTGCTTTATTTGTTTTGTTAAGGGAAAAATTACGGTGAAACTTACCAATACTACGTTATACAATGTTTCTGATACATTCAGTGCACTTTATGGGGAAGGTGGCCACGCGATCTATACAACATGAAATCGAGGCCCAGTTTTTGTCTCATATCAAAGTCTGACGGACAAAAGGTCTTATATTGAATTTGAAGGCCACGCCCAATAACATGGCTGACTCAAATGGAGCGTAGTTTTGGTACCGTTTTTTGTCTTACTCGCATTATATTTAAGAAATCCCAAATGCACCTGCGGAATACAAAAATTCAATATCTAAGCTTAAAGAAAAACTTAATTTGAAGGAATTTAGAGATTTTTGTTTTTCGTTCGGGTTTTTCGCCTTATATTTGATCTGTCCACCTATTTTTAGAAAGCTTTTTGGCTTGATATACGACTATGCGAGGGGTCTAGGGCAAAATATCGTCTGCGTATGTGCTTATCAGAAATGCGTCTCCAAAATTGAAAACTACGAGAAATTTCCTTTGTTTTGGTGTATAACGTGCCTATGTTTGAGCGAATTTAGGTTCGGGAAATGGCCCTTCAATGTCAGTACTTATGGTTGGTGGCCATATTGTCTTGTGTGTGTTTGGTAAAAGCCGAGGGAGGCGATGGAAGCGCTTCTTGAGCGGAATTGCCTTTGTTTACCTACGAAATAAACAAGTAAGTTAAGATTGGAATATGAACTGGTATTGCCGCGATGAATTATTACAATTTTTTTTAAATGGGTAAGCATTTATCTAAAGAAAGCAACTTGAGAATTAGTATAAAAGTACCCAAATCTTTTCAAACAGCACAGACAGCTACGCAAATTCGAGAAAATATAACATAGACAGTTTCGATAAAGGTCAAATTTCTAACTGAGAATATTGAATTGATAGTGACCTTCATGTCTGTGAAATTCCCTGACTTTTGGGTTATCTCTGCAATTTGAAGAGCTATGGCATTCCAAGTCGACCATTTTATTAACTTCAAGGTGTTATTTCTACTAGTGTAGATCGACTTTTGCTAATCGGGCCGACATCAAAGTTTGAATTTAGCGTGACAAGGTCTGTTTTTATTTATTTAGATAATAAAGTTATTGCAAAACCATTCGCTGACTTTTTTTGGTTGTTCAGTTGTAGCTCAATGCTGCACCAGTCCAACGAAATTTGTTCTGGATCTTCCTCTGATTGATATGTGATTGATCTGTTGGTGTAAAATGCCTTTCTCTACGAAGAAATGGAAAGTACTTGGGTCCCTCGTAGCCGCCGAAATATCTCCACTCATCAAATTGCGTGTTATAGCCAACGAAGTGAATTTTTACCCTCCTATTGACTTTGTCCACTTCTGTACACGTCGATATCATACAGGTTTAAATCCCTCTTTCGAATCTCAGGCGTTTTAACTACAGTTAATCGGCTGAATTCCTCGCTATATCTCTACGGTTTCTTTACCTCACGCCTTGGCCTTTCTGTCGCCATGTTGAAAAGCGTTACCTGACATGCGCAGCAAAAAATTTAGTCAATCGCGCGGGCCTGGTGAGCAGAAAAACAAATGTCCGCCTCAACAGGGAAAGACTTTCATATGCTCAGAACAGCCTCTTGGTGTCAAATAAAGATTGCTCTTATATCATAGCCATGGTGTTAGTAGTGTTTGCAAATAATTGTATTTCAGGTTAGAGCTTGGGTGATAAATCACAATCTCATTTTTGTTGATTTTCGTGCTCTCAGTGTAAGCTTGGGTAAGTCATATCGGCATAATTTCGAGTGGGACAAGCCTTTGTAGGCCAATTGCGCCATCGAGAATTATGCCGGTAAAATAAGGAAATTTTCAGCATGATTTGGCATTTTAATAAAATATATCATGCAATGTTAATGTGCAAATGGTAATATCAAATGCAAAATAATAACAAGAGAAACGATATAAGTGGAGTCCACCAATCAACCTCGTTCCCAGGACTTTTTCCCTTTTTAAACTTGTCCACCAATGCGAACTTAAACACAAAATGTCCTTTTGCGTTAGTATATTTCTACAAATCGTTTTGAGTAAAACAATAAGAATCACTTACAGAAAGTTGGCTAAATAGAGTGAAGCAAGTTAATTTCATCGGTGCACGTAAACGGTGTTTCCCAGCATAATATTATTACGAGCATAATGAGCAGTTTTTATGAACAAATTTTATTCAGTAGGCCCAAAGATCAATTGCCAGTGTTTGACATCAAATGCAACCGAGATCGGTCATCGCCCAAAATGCCGTGACACATGTGGGACCTCTCTACAGTCCAGGGCGCTCAATTTGAAAAGCTTTTTAGTGACAAAGGCACCAAAATACAAAGAAAATGGAGGAAAATACCGAAACAAGGTGTACGTTTTGCTCCATTAGAAAACTAGGTAGTTTGCCGATTAGCTTTACCTGGGCTTTTTCAGAAGAGGAAATAAGGAATCACTTAAAGCCTTTTTTAAATTCGGGTTTTTTGCCGATTTAAGTATGGAAAAAGTACCTCGTTCATATTCAGGAGTGTTTTACTCTTCAAGGAAGGATTCACTAACTTGTTCAAGGAACTATTCACTAGGTTGGGTTTACCACAGGAAAGTTAGCCCTATATCTAAACTACAAACGGGCAAAGTTTGGATTCAATACGATGTTTGAAAGTGGTATCGAAAAGAGAATTTCTTGAAGCAGTTTCGTAAACCCCTAACGGTGCTCCAAAACGACTTCTTCTGAAGTCCCGTGAAACCTTGAAAGTGAGCTCAAGGTCCGCCTCCAAGAACAATAGGACTTACTCAAAGCTAATGAACCACTGTTCTCGAATCGACTACCGCGAAAATTCAAATTCAACAGACTTTTAAATAGAGATGCTTGAAAACCCCTAGCCCCTAACACAACCACACCCTCCACGTACTGCATTTGTTAATACGTTTACTCCACCACAAAATACCTGTGATCGATTACCAAAATTTTGGTTACAGTGATTGACTCACGCGATGCGCGCCTTCTAGCCTGCCTTCCAAAACAGGCCGTATTTTTTCCGACGCCCGAGTTAAGGAGAGCGAAAAGGGAACCTTTCGCCTTTCATCGAGCGTGACTCGCCCTTAGCACTCACCTCAAATTGCGCTTTGAAAAAAAAATAGCCCTGTTAAGTAAGTTCAACGCACAAGCAATCACGAAGACTAAAGCGCAGGAGCACGCGACAGTTTACCGTTGGCTCGTGTATCGGTGGATGCTCACTCTATCGCCGATCGTGTGTTTTGCTCGCGCACTCGTACTCGCCTAGCCACCGATTACGATTGCTAGCAGTCGACTGCTAGCAGTCTATATAAAATAGCCTGTTATATCGGGATTGTTCATCCAAAAGTGCCCTGCTAGCGATTCCTGAAAAGCGAAACAGCAAAAACAACGACCACAATGATGCAGCGACTGGCATGTCAACCCCGCATATGAAAGTAACCATTCTTGATGGCATGGCTGAGCTACAATCTCTGGATAACCCTGACTAGACCAAGAATTGTTCCCAACTAGCTGATCCTTTCAACAGTCGTTTATACCAGAAGCACGCGCACAGTGAAAAGCTGCGGTTAGTGTTCGACAGATATGACCTGCCGCTATCCCTTAAAGCAGCCACCAGAGAGATTAAGCAAGGAAGCCAAGATCCTGCTGCATGCTCTCCATGCAACTGCAGATGGTGCAAGTGAAATCCAAATTCACTCTCCCGACAAGGATGTCTTTGTTCTGTCACTGCGACGCTATCCAGACCAGTGCAAGAACACGTCATTTGTCACGGGTAAGGGGTCGAATCACCGAGTGAACACGTTACGACCGACTGTCCAAGGAAAGACAGCAGCACTCTCCGCCTTCCATGCCATTAGTGGAGCTGATAACACCGGCAGTTTCTCAGGCAAAGGCAAGCTTGCCTGGTGGAAGATTTTTCAAGACGCTGACGAAGGTGTTATTACCAAACTAGAAAGACTGGGAGTAAATGAAAATCCAACAGCTGAAACGGAGACTGCAACTGAGAAGCTCGTGTGAAAGCGTTACCTCCCGAAGACCACTATAAGAGAGGTAAAAGAACTTCGATGGTGGCTCTTTAGGAAGAAACAAGCACAACCAGAGAGGTTTCCCTCTACAGACGATGCACTGCACGAGACAATTCTCCGTGCGCTCTACCAGTTAATGGTCTGGAACAACGACCGGATTCTAAATCCTCAGCTTCCGCCACCCCAAAACTATGGCTGAGAAAGAAAGCGAGAGAAATGGCTACCTGGGATTACTAAACTACCGCCAGCTATAATCCAACTTATTAAGTGCACCTCTACCAAGAAGAGATGCTCTACCAACAGATGACAGTGTCGCAAAGCAGGACTTAATTGCACGGACCTGTGCACCTGTTCTGATGGAGAGGCCTGCGACAACGTTTGTTCTCAGGATGATCACTTGGAGACAGATGATAATGATGATGAAAATGGTGATGGTGACCTTCAATAGTATGTAACTGTATCTAGCTAGATGCATTTGACTTCAAAAGAACTCTTTGTTAAGTAAGAACTAATGGGGGTAGCTGTCAGACAGTTCCAAAGCTTGGCAAGTGAAAATTCGGCAAGAAAGCGTTGCATTACCTATTTATTGTTCTTATCAGGTAGTGCTAGCCTCACTCACATGACTATGATGAAAGAATTTTTGATTATCACATAAGAAAGTTTGACAGTATAACTGTACTTGATAGGATATCAGAATGAGGGAGAGCTCTTTTTTCAGGTTACTGATTCCCGACCTCGATTTCATGTTGTATAGATCACGTGACCACCTTTACCCTCTTCAAGTGCACTGAATGTATCAGAAACATTGTATTATGAAGTATTGGTAAGTTTCACCGTAATTTTTCCCTTTACAAAACAACTAAAGCAAGCTTAATGTCCCAGCCTTGTTTTCATGCTGAACCATTAACGCCGATTTTTGAAAGGTCTGTATAAACCGTCGGTGCAAAGTTGACGACAACATTTTTCATGTTCTTTTGGACCCTCTTAACACAACCAGACCAACAGCTTACTTTCATCACGAAATTCCCACGGGAGTACACAAGCTCCCAGACTAATACCCGGAAGATCTTTTCAAAAACTAACAATATACCATGTATGTGTCAAGTTTTATTTACGTTGCAGCGGTATGGATTTGGCTATTGTACTTTCATTCCTTCACTTTTTATTCCGTTTTTTTTTCGGAGAAGTAGCTGATTGTCTCGGATATCCATGCATTCATTTTCTAACGCATCAAAATTTAATTCTTGTCAAAGACTTCGCCCATTTTTAAACGCTTCGGTCTGAGAAAAGACCTACACAGAGCTACATACAGTAAAACGAGCTAACTAAGATGACTCATTTTTTTTCTTGCCTTGTCTGTTCTTGTCATTTGTCAACTTGACTTATTCAGTTTGCGCTGTATGAAGTTACAGCTTTCTTACTTTTTTTAAAGGAAAGAACAGAGTGTCAACTCTAGACGAGGAACCTTGGATCCGGCGTCGTGAAGTTTTCTATTTAAAAAAGACGGGATATTTTTTTTTTGGCCTTTTGTTCGTTTTTCTTTTTCTTTTTAAGGTTTATTTCTGTAATACTGGTATCACAATGTTTGCTTGCTCTAAACATACTTTAAAACTGAATATAAAATTACATTTTGAAAGGCTTCTTCATTGATCACTTTTGCTTAATTAACTGTCTGTCATTTTACATATAGCAAATTTACATGTCAGGCGGTTTATAATGAGCCTGAATACGCGGACAATTTATTACGAGAAAAATTCATTATTCTCAACACTCCGAGACTCCAAAAGTCACGCAGTGATGTCTCAGAGTAACTGATTTGTTTATTTTTTGTGAAAGTAAGACCAGCAACGCTTTTTTCGAGAATAAAATTTTAAAAATTTTAAATGCTAAAAATTCGCATACCTAGCAACTTGACGGTTAGGTTACCCCCAACTATACGTCACGAGCTGACAACGACTTTACTAGACACCATGGAATCATAAAGAACTCACATAAAACAAACAAATGTTCTGCATATCTTTTGTAAGTTAGCTTTGAAGCGCAAAATTAAAACAAATTTGCTGACAGCCGAGTTTATTACGAGAAAAAATCGTTATTCTCGACCCTCCAAGACTCCAAGTGTCATGCAGTCGTGTGTCAGAGTAACTATTTGATTTGAATATCTGTTTATTTGCTGTGAAACTAAGACCAGCAATGCTTTTATCGAAGAAGGAATTTTAAAATGCTAAAAAACTGCAAGCGTGAGCAACTTGATGGTTAAGTTGCCCCCCTCCAAACTATACGTCACGAGCTGACAACGACTTTTCATGACACCATGGAATCATAAAGACCCCACATAAAAGAAACAAATGTTCTGCGTACCTTTTGTGAGTTATTTAGACCAAAAAAGGGAATAATTATTCCGACAAAATCCCAATTTCCAAGCCAAAACGGCTAGCTATAAATACCCAGGCCTTGCTCTTTCGCAAAACGCAGTATGCGTGGAGTATGCGTGTATGCGTGACAAAGGTCTATACCAGGCTTCTGTCAATCCCTGGACACTCAAACTAGAATATAAACCTGGTACCTTATTTCACACCAAACCGGTTAAAAAATACTCTTTGCGGCCGTATACACCCTTATAATCCTGTAACTTATATAAATGAGCAACCCCCCCCCCCTGCCTCCCCAACGGAGGTGGGGGAAGTGGGATTACGACCAGATCATATACCGTAAAATCCCGGTTTAAAGCCCTTTGGTAATAGTCCCATCTACCTGTTAACAAAAATTATATTCCGATTGTATAAGCCCCCCCCCGGATATAACCCCTCTCCATTTATCCTTGTTACTCTAACTTAAGTACTTTTACAGAACAAAGTACAACTTTAAATTGTCTTTAGTTTTCTTGTGTCTCAGTTGCGCTGGCATTGTTACAGTTTTATAGTTGTTTTGTTCCTGAGCTAATTTTTTTACTTTTGTATTGAACTAGATTTTTTTCAAATAACGGTATTGAACTAAATTGCCGATTTATTGTGACGCTTCAAAGCCTTATTTTTTTTCGTACTAACAAACCTGTTTTCTCTGAACCATAGGAAATGCTTAAACAACTCACATTAGCATTTGCGACACTCGCTTCCTTTGCAAGTTACGTAGGAGCACAGTCGATCTCTTGCCAACCTTTGACAACATCAGAACTGCAGCTCAAACTGGATTCGTTTGGCGGTTATAACAAGCGCTATCAAGCGATCACAAGCAAGGATGCGGAAAATTTCCCCATCCTTCTCAATCAACTAGCCGCTGGGAAATTGCCTGTAAATAAGTTTAAATGCATTATCAAAAAGCTGTTCCGTGGCAAGAGACAGGCCATCTCTTTCCCACAAACAAATTTCACAAGTGTCGCAAAGCGAGGCTCTCTAGACCAATCTGGATACCATCGACTGTGCACCGAGTGGTCAGCGGTCACAACACTCTCACCTGATTATTTCCCGCGATATCTGAACGAAGTGATCTGCGACAAGAAGGACCACGGTTGCCTTGGTCACGAAGGAGCCTGTATCCAAGGAAGTTTAGTTGTGAACGTTTTGAAGAATACAGGTGTATGCGGAGCTGATGGAAAAGAGACCTGGCAACTTGTGAGCCATTCTGTCAGAGCGTGCTGTACCTGTCGGCTATATCCGGGCTCATCTTTAAGCGGATTACTGTGACACTGTTATGTCTGTGGGCAGAAAACATTTCTTCCTACATCTCAGTGTTTTTCTTGTAATATAGTTCTTGCATCCTTTAATTTATTTATTATATCGTTTAATAATACATGAGCATAATGCATGACCCAAAGGTAATATTTTCAAGGCATTATCAGAACACCTCTTAGTAGCCAGCGAGCAGGCTCACTTCGTGTATTATTCGCTCGAGTAACTTGGAGCCGCGATTTGCGAGCCGGCGAGAAGAATGGGGCGAGGAAAAGTTCTTCACGATGACTCACTTCGCTTGCCTGCTCGCAAATCGCGGCTTCAAGTTACTCGCGCCAATAACTCACTAAGTGAGCCGCCTTCTTGCAGGCTTTCCTCTTAGGCCCTGTTCTTACTGATGCGTTTTCCTTTGAAGACGCATAATTTTTTATTACCTTGGTTTTCAGCTGTCTGGCGACCATTGATAGTTTTAATATAGACGAGAACGCATCACAGTGTGTCCGCTTTCTGTCATCTTAGTGTGAGCAAGGGGACATGTCTTTTCGTGGTATGGACGATATGGGTATGCGCCGTCAAACGAAAACGCACGAGTGTAGACGGAATCTCAAAGTTTAGGAACGTTTTCTTTGAGGGTGAGGGTGGAAGATTTTGTTTTTCGACTGGGCTTCGTAATATCGAGGCTGCCATACATACAAATTAACAAATAAAGAATGGGCACGTGTTTACATACACGTAGCATGGAAAGCATATGTAATCATCCCGACAAAAGACTGTAAGTCAATAAATAAATTCATCTTTGAATGCAGTGACACATCTGTACCTTTCAGGGAAACCACGGGGTTAGATTCTCTTCATAGTAGGTCGCTTCTTTTCTTATTCTGTAAAAGAGAAACAACAACAAACAAACAAAGCCGGCTTACCCTTTAAGCCACAATAGTGACAAGCATCTAATGTCTCCTTACAGTATCATTACTTGATCAAAAATACAGGGAATGATCACTAAAGATGAGGTGTGTTGATGTGTAAGCAAATTCTCCCAACTAGTACCATAAGAAATATATGGAGAATAGTGAGGAGAAGATGCATGTTGATATTGGGGCTTAAGGGGTTAGGTCACACTTCGGACGTAGGTGGCCCTTACGGCTGGAACTTAACCAGGTTTCTGTGACATCAACTACTTCTTCTTCCGGTTGGTGCTTAGCGGTACCCATTTATACTCGTGGGTAAAGAGGAAGAGTCAATTTTCTTATCTAAGGATACATCTCGACAAAGCAAAGAGCAGACGCTAGACTCGAGCCACCGACCCTGCGATCGAGAAACCCACTCGTTAACCAGTGCACCACCGCTCGTCTCTTCTGAAGAAAACTTAAAAATTGGGACACCAGATGACGAAGGATACCCGCTCAAAATTGACTTGACATGTGACAGTTAATCGCGCTTGTCCGATAACTATATAAATAAATTGTCAATAGAAGCATAAAACAGCAATCAAAAGAAGAAAAGCCGATTTGTTAAAACAATAAAATGATAATTTGGTTTTCATAATTTTGTCTTAAACAAAAATGTTTTGATTATGGTCTCAAACGTTCCTATTGAACAGCAGTCCCTAGGCTCAAACGAAAGCACACAACGACGTTCCAAGGCTCTTCTCTCCTAATCGATTAGGG
Organism: Siderastrea siderea; assembly: GCA_964030785.1. Lineage (NCBI taxonomy): Eukaryota > Metazoa > Cnidaria > Anthozoa > Scleractinia > Rhizangiidae > Siderastrea > Siderastrea siderea. The sequence continues at coordinate 65,636,424 of OZ034968.1, forward strand.
GAGAGGATGGTTTCTAAGAAATTAAACTTGAATGACGCAACAAAGCTCCTTTGCAGTCGCGGCGCAGATTATAGCGCCCTGGCGCTACAGCGGATAGACGGTCGCAGAGATACGCCCAGCCATGATCCCCAAAAAACTTGTGCGTTATTTCACTGGTAACCAGTGCAGCTCACGAAAACTGACGAAATGGGACAAAACTTGGGGGTTTGTTCAACGAGTCGAGCACACGCATTTTGCAGTCTTTGGAGATTGGGGATTTGACAGCTGGGTAAGCCGTCTTTTTTTTTTCTCTTTTCTAAGTACAATACCATTTGTAATTGGGAATGCAAATAAAGTATTGTTGTTGTTATTGTTGCTGCTGCATCGATGAATTGGGGAGGGGGGGGGGGGGTTCGAGGCTTATTTGATCTCCCTGGGAAGGCCCCGTCCCTGGCGTATGCTATCGCCCGTCCTTAGACAACCGATACACTTTGCCCAACCTCATTTCTCTCTATCTCTCTCATGGTATCAGTAAACTATACCATGTTTTGCTAATTTGAGGAATTAACCAAATGCTGGAGGGGAAAGAAAGAGAGAGAGAGAGAGCAGCCTTAGGACTGAGCGAAAACCCCTCCTGGATGGGGAGTTGTACCTAGAGACTCGGGAAATGTACATACTCTCTCAGTTTTGATCGGTATGCTTGGCCCCAGAGCATTGGGTTTTGAACCATTTTAGTCTGAATCACGGAATAGATACTGTCTGTTTTGGCCTGAAAAATGAGGAGTAAAGATTCAGTAGGCGTGTGATCTGAAATGGGGTTTGAGAAGTTACTAATATGGCTGACATTTTTTGAGCTTTTTGGCGAGAAACGGGTTACCCAATCCACTAAGTCCCGTGCCTGGTTGTTCGCTGGTTGTTAACGCTACCCCTAGATTAAAAGTTAATCAAGGTTCTTATTTCTTAGTTTTCAAACCTAATTTTAACTGGCCGTTTGATAGCAAGCAAAGTCAAAACATAGAGTCAAAAAGATTCATAGAAATCCTCATTGCTTGGCTATACGACTGCATCAAAGATTGACAGTAATCCTGGTTTAGCTTAATCCTGCTTTGAAATACCGGGCCCCGGTTGTTCAAAGCAGGGTTACCCAACTCAACATTAATGTCAATATGAAATTCAGATGTATAGCTTGGTGCTGTCGATTCCTGTACTTTCGTTCTTCTACTTAACTTTGGCTGCTATCTAGCAAACAGTTGTGGTGAAAACGCTGTCAGGTAAGACAAACAAGAACCTCGGTCAATTCCCAACCCATGCTTAGCGTTAAATCGGCTTTCGAGCAACCAGACCCGAGATTAATTGCCTATTGTCATCTAATGTACCTTTCCACTAACTTTTTCTTGTTCTTTTTATAGATGGCCCTTCGTATACTTCTATTTGCCGTTGCTTTCCCCTTTTTGTGTCACGCTTTCGTGGTAGTTCCAAGTGACAGCACATCTTTTAAGGAATGTCTCAAGAGTTTTGGAAGAAAACCGGGACGGATGGGATACTTCAACTCCATCTACTTGGCTTTCAGTCGCGACAAAACTGCTGAATTTCCCAATCTAGTGTCCCTCCATTCGCTGAGGAGGAAAATCAAAACCGACAACACCAGCTTGGCTGAAGCCAGATCCCCGAATCTAAAGAGCAAAGCACCAATCAAGTCGCCAAGACATAGGTTTAGGACCGAGCGGGATACCACTTATCCATCACAACAATTACGGGCCCCTGTGAATCAACCATAGGAGGTTTGGAGAGGCTGTGTGACGTTTGCCCCGCCGTCACTGATCTGAGTCCCGGCAAGATCCCTTGCTACATAAATGAAGTGTTGTGTGGAGAAGAAGAGTCGTGTGGGGAAGGTGGCATAATAGGGGTCTGTCAAAACACTTCTGTGGTCCAGGATTTTCAAATGATGGAAGGGATAAGCTTGCAAGCTTACTCACAACCAATACGAGTATGCTGTGAAAGTGGTCTGTTCCAGTGAGCTGATGACGGGACTGCAAAATGCAAATGTGGCGCGATAGATATACCATAAATAAAGCATTTCATATTTGGAATTGATGTTACGTGCTTCAAATGGAAAAAAATGGTATCTACACGAGTTGTATTTGAAAAGAAATAATTAAAAGCATTTTACTGTCTGAAATTGTCCATAACCTTCATACGATAAAGTATACGTTGTATATACTTTGGAGGCCGCGGGTTCCAATGACATGGTCTTAGGCAGGGGCAACCATTAAGTGGCCCACTGAACTGTTTAAGACTTAACATCAACATGCATCAGTATTCTCCATATATTGCTTATAGTACTAGTTAGAAGAATTGATTAAACATCAAGACATCTTTTTCCTTGGAGAACCGATTTCCCCCATATCATTCTCAGAACGCTCAAACGTACAGCGAGTCCGACAGTTATTTTGAAAACATCACTTTATCGCCAAAATAAACACAGAAACACCAAACAAAACAACATGACTGCAGTTGCATGTGTTTATATTTCATTTTCGTCAGTGTTAAAAGGCCTAACTTTCATCTTTAGTTTTGTTAGTTTCATAAACCGATACATGGCTGTATAAGGATAATATGAGGATGGTAGGACTAAGATAAATACACAGCAAACCACACAGAGCATGGTAGACCTGTGGTGGTATTTTGTCATGCGCTATTTTGCTGCATTTTGTGCCGCTAGACTGGTTAAAAAAACTTATGAGGATGATCATCTGAATTTTAAATCGACATTGCGCGTGCACAACAAGTGCCAGTATCCAGCTGCGTATAAGGAAGAAAAACTTCCTAAATGGCGGATGAAAGCAGATAAAGTTCCGATTTCTTGCACGAATCGGAAATAATTCAGCCTTCTTTATAATCTGACGTAAGCACTTGATGTTTACACAAGGAAAAGAAAAACCGCAGAAGAAAATGTATATACGTATTTATGACGTCATATCTTGTATAAAAATTCTATTTCAAGAAACCGATTCTTCACGTTTTGCATATTGATGATCGTTAATATGTGTTTTAAGTTTTTTTTCCTCTTCAGGTTACGTGATCTGCCAAATATGGTTGTGACTCTAAAACCTTGAAAGCCTTTCCCATGGAACAAATGTGGCCAAGCAACTTATCGGTGGGAGTTAGGGTTTTTCAAGATATGACGGTTAAGAACTTTCTATAGCAACAATGTGGTAGTTTAGAGTCTCTAAACATGCCTGTTCTTCTCAGTGTTCTTCAATATATTTGCTGCAATACTAGTTGGAAGAATTTGATTCAGTCAAGCACCAAGACATTTTATCTTTGGTAATCATTTTCTTGAATCTCATTACTGGTATGTTTGATCAAGTACTGATGTTGCTAGCTGAGAAATTAGGTGCTTGACTATCGGGACTGAAAGGGTTAAGACTTAAGGCACTGGACTTTTGCTATTGTTGTCACGTTCTTGTTCTGTATCGGCATGAGCGCTCAAAGCAAATTTGTGAATGGTTCAGCACAGGTGCTCAATAGGAACGAAAACACCTTTCAATAAAAATAGAACTTTTACAGGTCAATACAAAAACGGAAGATCGTCATCGCTACATGTCCCGCCAGTTCAACATACCATTCCTTCCGTGAAATAAGCAACTGCTTCAAACTGCTGTCATGACACGACACTAAATAAAATACTTATACCTAATCGTACCTTTTTGGTACGCTTCGGCGGCATATCAGGCGAGTTTGGTCGAGCCATGGTTCGTATTTTGGCGAGGCGCAGTCGAGCGAAAATACCCATGGTGAGACCAAACGAACTTGATATGCCGCCGAAGCGTACCAAAAAAGGTACGATTAGGTATTTACCGTACCCAAATTTGTCCTAAAACCCGGCGTTTTTCAGTTACCGTGATCAGTCAGGCATTGTAGAGCGACACGTATTTACACTTTTCTGGTCGTCAATACTCTTCTCTAACTCCTCATCTGCCATTTTATTTAATTCTTTTGTTTGGAGTTTCATTTTCTGAATCTTGGAAGTCCAAGTTAAGAAAGAAATTTGGAAAATCCGGCTCCATTTTGAAACCAAAAAAGTTTCAGCGCTGTCCGTAAAGTTCACGCGAGCGCCCACCAGTGTAGCCGCTTCCAATTTTGGCGCGAAATTGTACTTTTTCCCCTCTCTTACCGTTAAACAAAGTACTTTCTCGTTTAACAAATGTAATAGTTTTACGTTTCGTTGTATTTCTGTTGTAATTTTCGCCTCTAAAGTCTGCAAAAAAAATGCGAGTTTCACAAACTGTCCATGATATCGTAGGATATCAGGTCAGTGACTTGATATCGTAGAAAATCAGGACAGTAAACAAGGCTTCTGACTGGCTAATTCACAATTTGGGTGCGGTAAATAGAGGATATCACCGCAGCAACGCGAGCGCGAAGATATGAGTTTTATTTTCGAGTGGTAAAAACAATATTTTACGAAAGGGCATAGCAAGTAAGTAAACCGGCATATTGTTTTCTAACACGAGAAAATAAAATTTGTATCTTCAGTCGCCGTGTAACTTTCTTTTTCATGACAAGAGCGTTTTTCCACCGAAAAAAATAGTATAAAAGCGAGAAATGACGTCATCGATATCTTCATTAGTGAGGATATCGAAAATACGCCACCCGAGTCCTGGATGGTTTCCTGGATGTCCTTTCGCATGGTATGAACTTTAAAGAATGGTCTGTTTTCCACTAAAACCCTATTGTCTCTATAATAATAATAATAATAATAAAAAAACGTCAAAAATCTAACAAGCTAACTTCCATCCCAACTGGAGCAAAGTTAAGTCGTCCAGAAAAAAAAAGAGCAGGGTAAAACTGATCCAATTTCATGTAGTTCCTTCTATCGCTAACATGACCACCTGCCCGGCAATGATATTGCTACCAATTACAAGAAAATGCACTGTAATAAAACCGCAAAGAGACTTGCATCAAACAGCCATGTTTGGCATCTAGATTCTACTGAGATATTAACAGCTAATGACATAATTTCCGCTACATACGTACCAGAGTATAAAATTGGGCTAAGAAGTCGACTTGGGCTGAAGATCTTTTAGGTCGAATGCTGACAAGAACTGTCTACAATCACCCTGAAAAGCACAAAGAATCTAAAGGTACGTTTTTGCTAACAAAATGTCAGTGTAGTATTTAGGAATGGGGAAAAATGTAAAAAGGGATACGCAGTGATCACCTAGAAGAACTTGTTGAACTGACAATGTCCCAAGTGTCAAGTTTCATTTACGTTGAAGCTCTTTGGATATGGCTGTGGTACTTTTATTGCATTCCCGTTTTTGCGTTTTCTTTTTTCTTTTACTTTTTTCGGAGTGTATAGCTGATCGTCTCGGATAGTCATTCATTTTCAAGCACAAAAAGCTTTAATTTTGCTCACAGTCTTCGCCCATTTTTAAACGCTTCCGTCTGAGAAACAAGAAGCGATTGGTTTTTTTAATGCTGTCAGTTCTTGTCATCTGTCAACTTGACATATTCATGCAGTTTTTACTGTGTGAAATTATAAATTTCTTATTTTTCTAACGGAACGGTGTCTCAGTTCAAACAAATCTTACATCAGACGTTGTGAATTTTTCTAGTACAAAAAAGGCCGCAAGTTTTTTGGAAGGTTAATTTCTGCAATTAAACCGGTATCACAATGTTTGCTTGTTCTTAACAGCTCCTCAAACTGGATACAATTGATCACGTTTGCTTAAATACTGTAATTTTACATAATTGTCACGTCAGGCGGTATATAATGCGCCTGAACACGCGGACAGTTTATTAAGAGAAAAATTAAAGTTCATTATTCTCGACAATCCGAGACTCCAAATGTCATGCAGTGATGTCTTAGAGTAACTATTTGATTTGAATGCTTGTTTATTTTTTGTGAAATTAAGACCAGCCTTTTTCTGACAGCCGTGTTGTAGATATTGCAACCACAAAAATGTCTATACGTTAAAGGCGTTTACTCAGCATTTTTACAGTTTTGAACACCATGTTTGTTGCTGGGCAAACAGGGCGAATATCGCCGAGCATAATACACCCCCGCTACCTCTAGTCCCGGCTATGTTGAATAATTAACAATTATCCTGCGAAATCGCGCGGAATATCACCTGATACTTAGCCGACGAGGCCGTAGGCCGAGTTGGCTAAATCAGGGGATATTCCGCAAGATTGAGCAGGATAATTGTTTTATTATTCAACAAATTCCCATCGACTACCATTTTCAAAACGAGAAAAAGTACGGCTCTATGATGAAAACGCTAAAAGCTAGCAACGCATTATAAAGCTTAAGCTTAACAAAAATCAAAACAGAACTTCAAGAAATCGAAGTTTACTACCGTTCACTTAAAAAGACTTATTTACAAACTCATGTTTGGAAATGGCAAGACAAAGTAAAAAAAATATTGCTACCTTACCGACAATAAGTCCTCTTCCTGTGAATTAAAATCTTTTCAACTTTAGTCTTTACAACTTTCCGTGAGCAAGTGTGCTGCTTCGTTCGCAATAGCATTTTCTTGGTTAAGTTCTCACTATGAAAATTCCAAGTCAACCTCTGGATAACTTTGTGAGCTGAAGCAAATACTAGTTGACTTTTTGAGAGCATTTAATCGTGGAAAGTTTCTCCCAGGGAGTTAAAATTTGCAGAGAACACTGCTGAAACTGCTTCGCTTTTCAAAATGGCCGCCAAACAAGCAATGAAAGAAAATCTGCAGTGCACTTTCAAATATGGTCATTTACGTATATCGCAGGATATCTGTCATGTACGGATGACAGATATTGAGGGCTTCCTTACCATATATGGGCATAATGACAATTTGTTGAATAATAATCCCGGTTATCTCGTATCCCACGCTTTCTCAGCTCGAACTGAAACCGGTTTCCATCACATTTGCTTCTTCTTCTTTCATTTACTGTTGCCTTTCTGAAACTCGGTTTAAACTTATCTGATATTTAATTAGCAAAAATCACTTGATTCATTTAAAACTGATTATGTTCGCCAAGAAGGAGGGTACCCTTCGATTGCGAGCATGTTCGTTGGGTATGCAGTGTGATACACCTCAACCGACACCTGGAAGATCTTTTCGAAACCTAACAATGTACCATGTATGTATCAAGCTTTATTTACATTGCAGCGGTGTGGATTTAGCTATTGTACTTTCATTGCTTCACTTTTTATTCCGTTTTTTTTTTTCGGAGAAGTAGCTGATTGTCTCGGATATCCATGCATTCATTTTCTAGCGCATAAAGATTTAATTCTTCTTAAAGACTTCGCCCATTTTTAAACGCTTCGGTCTGAGAAGAGAACTACACAGAGCTACATACGAGTAAAACGAGCTAATTAAGACGTCTCATTTTTTTCTTGCCTTCTCTGTTCTTGTCATTTGTCAACTTGACGTATTCAGTTTTCGCTGTATGAAGTTACAACTTTCTTATTTTTTGAAAGGAAAGGAGTTCTAGACGACAAACCTCGGATTCGTCGTCGTGAAGTTTTCTATTTAAAAAAGAAGGGATGTTTTTTTTTTCCTTTTCTTTCTTTATTTCTTAATACCGGTGTCACAATGTTTGCTTGCTCTAAACATACTGTAAAACTGAATATGAAATCACATTTTAAAAGGCTTCTTCATTGATCACTTTTGCTTAAATAACTGTCTGTCATTACATATAGCAATTTTCATGTAAGGCGGTTTATAATGAGCCTGAATGCGAGGACAGTTTATCACGAGAAAAAATCACTATTCTTGACACTCTGAGACTCCAAATGTCATGCAGTCATGTCTCAGAGTGACTATTTGATTTGAACATTTGTTTATTTGCTGTGAAACTAAGACCAGCAATGCTTTTATCGAGAAAGGAATTTTAAAAATTTTAAAATGCTAAAAATCTGCAGGCGCGAGCATAGTGATGGTTAAGTCCCCAGCCCCCCCCCCCCCCCTACCAAACTATACGTCACGAGCTGACAACGACTTGCTAGACACAATGGAATCATAAAGAACCCACAAAAAAAAAACAAATGTTCTGCGTATCTTTTGTGAGTTAGCTTTGAAGCGCAAAATTAAAATCAATTTGCTGACAGCCGAATTTAAAATATTGCAACTACAAAACATGGTATTTTGTGCGTTGATGTGATATGAGCCGTTTACTGAGCATTTTTCGCGGTTTTGGATCCCAGGTTTGTTGCTAAGCAAGCCTTCGCTCGAACAAAGAATGACAACAGGAAACAATGTTGCAAATTTAAACTTGTATGATAAATTTTATTTTTAAATTAGAATAAAGAAAACTTGACTCTTTTAAACTTGATGACCAACATGATAAAATTACTAAAGTAATAACAGCATGAATGGCTAATTTAATTTGTGTAGAAACCTAAAGAGACAATTCTCAAACATCAATGATGTTTTATGTTTTCGTATCAAGTTTAGTTCTATAAACAAGTAAATAAAATGAAATTTAACACAACTCTCGCTATCCCCAGCCTCCACCATCTCGAACAATTTTTCGCTTCTCGTGAGTGTTCGAGAAAACAAGTAATCTATTAGAGTGAATTCGTATAACCCGTTTCTTATATGCTAATGAAAATCACTAAATGCTAACGCTTCAAATTCCTAATTGTGAACATTTGAAAATAACAAGCCTTAAAATGAGCCATTCTTTTCTTCCACTGTTTGCATACCACCGTGAGAAAGTACCGGCACGAGTGTTTCTCTGCCACAGGCGTCAGAAGGTCAGATTTTTAATTTAACGCAGGGTTGCGCATGTGGGTTTAGGAAGAGAGGCGTTGAACTGAAATTTGGTTCACTGTTGCATGTTCAAAATGTCGAAAGTCGTGTGATACAGGTACATGTAAAGCGAGCTGCCTGGCTGCCTTGTGGAGCTTGTAGCATCCATTTTGAGATGATTACTTGAAACCTAGTGTACCAAGTATTATTTTTCTACAGTCATACTCCCTATCTTTTTTTAAATGCTTATTTTCTTTGGCGTATGCTGAACACAGGTACGCACAGGAAACGCATATCAATCGTGAATTGCTTGTGCGTACCGAAACCGCTCATTAGAATATTATTTGCCTCACTGGCATATAAGTAACGGGTTATACGAATTCACTCTATTGTATTTCAATAACGCCATAATGTTGATGGGGGATTTAAGCTACTGTATTCTTGAATTAAACATCAAATTTCAACTCGAGAAAACAAGGTGATAATCACATTGTAAAATGTATGAGACTATCTATTAATTTGAATGAGTCTTTTACTCCCCGGAATTACTTTTGGGCGGTGGCCGAACAACTAGAAGATAGAAGATCTAACAGCCAAAAGCCTGTGGCATCCTTATTCAGATAAATAGCTTATGGACTCCTATTTAGACCAAAAAAGGTATAATTATTCCGACAAAATCCCAATTTCCAAGCCAAAATGGCTAGCTATAAATATCTAGGCGTTGCTCTTTCGTAAAACGCAGTGCGCGTGGAGTTGCGGGACAGTTGAGGAGCGATTCGTCTCCTTCCCATCAAGCCCCGCGCCTTTGTTCTCCCCTTCAATGAAAGACAAGGAAGCCTGGAGACGAGACGAGTTCTGCGCTATAGACCTTTTTCACCCACCTACCATTTAGCATAAAAACAAAACAAAAACTAAGCTTTTATTCTCCGGGGACTCAACATGGCCACCGCTTGACAAAGGTCTATACCAGGCTTCTGTTAATCCCTGGACAATCAAACTAGAATATAAACCTGATACCTTATTTCACACCAAACCGGCTAATAAATACTCTTTGAGGCCGTATACACCCTTATAATCCTGTAACTTATATAAAAGAGCATCCCCCCTGTCTCCCCAACGGAGGTGGGGGAGGTGGGATTACGACCAGATCATATACCTTAAAGTCCCGTTTTAAAGCCCCTCGGTAATAGTCCCATCTACCTGTTAACAAAAATTATATTCCGATTGTATAGCCCCCCCGGATATAACCCCCCTCCATTTATCCTTGTTACTCTAACGTAAGTACTTTTACAGAACAAAGTACAACTTCAAATTGTCTTTAGTTTTCTTGCGTCCCAGTTGCGCTGGCATTGCTACAGTTTTATAGTTGTTTTGTCCCTGAGCTAATTTTTCACTTTTGTATTAAACTAAATTTCTTCAAATAACGGTATTGAACTAAATTGCCGATTTATTGTGACGCCTCAAAGCCTCTTTTTTTTATATTAACAAATCTGTTTTCTCTGAACCATAGGAAATGCTTATACAACTCACTTTAGCGTTTGCGGCACTCGCTTCCTTTGCAAGTTCCGTAGGAGCACAGTCGATCTCTTGCCAACCTTTGACAACAACAGAACTGCAGCTCAAACTGGATTCTTTTGGCGGTTATAACAAGCGCTATCAAGCCATCACAAGCAACGATGCTGAGAATTTCCCCATCCTTCTCAATCAGCCAGCCGCTGTGAAATTGCCTGTAAATAAGTTTAAATGCATTATCAAAAAGCTGTTCCGTGGCAAGAGAAAGGCCAACTCCTTCCCGGAAACAAATTTCACACGTGTCGCAAAACGAGGCTCTCTCGACCAATCTGGATACCATCGCCTGTGCACCGAGTGGTCAGCGGTCACCACGCTCTCACCCGATTATTTCCCGCGCTATCTGAACGAAGTGATCTGCGACAAGAAGGACAACGGTTGCCTTGGTCACGAAGGAGCCTGTATTCAAGGAAGTTTAGTTGTGAACGTTTTGAAGAATACAGGTGTATGCGGAGCCGATGGAAAAGAGACCTGGCAACTTGTGATCCATTCTGTCAGGTCGTGCTGTAGCTGTCGGCTATATCCGGGCTCATCTTTAAGTGGATTATTGTGACCCTGTTATGTTTGTGGGCGGAAATTTTTTCTTCCTACGTCTCATTGTTTTTCTTGTAATATAATTTTTGCATCGTCCAATTTATTTATTATATCGTTTTATAATACATGAGCATAATACATGAGCCAAAGGCAACATTTTCAAGGCATGATCAGAACACCTCTGCAAGCAGGCTCACTTTGTGTATTGTTCGTGGGAGTAACTTGGAACCGCGATTTGCGAGCCGGCAGGCGAAGCAAGTCGGCGAGAAGAATGGGGCGAGGAAAAGTTCTTCACGGTGACTGGCTTCGCTCGCCGGCTCGCAAATCGCGGCTCCAAGTCACTCGCGCGAATAACTCACTAAGTGAGCCGCCTTCTTGCACTCTTTCCTCTTAGGCCCTGTCCTTACTGATGCGTTTTCCTTTGAAGACGCATAATTTTTTATTACCTTGGTTTTCAGCTGTCTGGCGAACTTTGATAGTTTCAATGTAGACCAGAACGTATCACAGTGTGTCCGCTTTCTGTCATCTTAGTGTGGACAAGGGGACATGTCTTTTCGTGGTATGGACGATATGGTTATGCGCCCTCAAACCAAAACGCACGAGTGTGAACGAAATCTCAAAGTTTAGGAATGTTTGTTTTGGGGGTGAGGGTGGAAGATTTTGTTTTTCGACTGGGCTTCGTAATATTGAGGCTGCAATACATACAATTTAACAAATAAAGAATGGACACATGTTTACATAGAAATCACCTTTATTTTACCTGGAAAGCATAGCCTGAAAAGCATGAGTAATCATCCACTCCAGACAATTCACAGAGTGCATCGCACTGTAAGTCAATAAATTAAATTCATGTTTGAATGCAGTGACACATCTGCACCTTTCAGAGGAACCACGGGGCTAGATTCGCTTCGTAGTAGGTCGCTCCTTTTTTTGTTCTGTAAAAAGCAAAAACAAAGGTTAAGTCACACTTCGGACATAAGTGGTCATAACGACTGGAGCTTAACCAGGTTTCTGTGACATCAACTACTTCTTCTCCCGGGGGGGGGGGAGCTCAGCGGTACGCATTTATACTCGTGGGTATAGACGAACAATGTAGAGTCAAGTTTTTTGTCTAAAGACACAAAACGACAAAGCAAAGAGCAGACGCTATACTTAAGCCACCGACCCTGCGATCGAGAAACCGACTCGTTAACCAGTACACCACTGCTCATCTCTTCTAAAGAAACCTTAAAAATTGGTACAGCAGACGACGAAGGATACCCGCTAAAAATTGACTTGTCATGTGACAGTATTCGCGCTTGTCCGATAACCATATTAATAGATTGTCAATAGAAGCATAAAACAGCAATCAAAAGAAAAAAAGCCAAAACGATAAAATGATAATTTTTTTTAAATTTTGTTTCAAACAAAAATGTTCTGATTATGGTCTCAAACGTTCCTATTGAGCAGCAGTCCCTAGGCTCAAACGGTAGCACGCAACCTCGTTCCCAGGGTCTTCTCTCCTAATCGATTAGGGGAGAGGATGGTTTTCTAAGAAATTAAACTTGGATGACGCAACAAAGCTCCTTCGTCGTCGCGGCGCAGATTATAGCGCCCTGGCGTAACAGCGGATAGACGGTCGCAGAGATACGCCCAGCCATGGATTGTTATAAACGCTTAATGCAAGATCCAAAAAAAACTTATGCGTTATTTCACTGGTGACCAGTGTAGCTCACGAAAATTGACGAAATGTGACAAAACTTGGGGACTTGTTAAACGAGTCGAGCACACGCATTTTGCAGTCTTTGGAGATTGGGGATTTGACAGCTGGGTAAGCCAAACAGAAGACCTGCAGTAATCGAGCCTTGATGAGAAGAAAGCGTGGATGAGAGATTCTGTATTCTTCTTGGATAGAAATTTCCGAATGCGACGCAGATTGTACAAGTGAGAAAAGGAAGCAGAGCAGAGCTTCGGAATATATACGTGCACCCATGTCCAACCTGCTATCATGTCACGCACCGAGATCTTAACGGAAATAGCATCTATAGCTCAGCTATTTACGCTGCACGAAAAGGTGTTCACTTTAGCTAGTTGCTGTTTGGTGCCAAAAGGGATTAGCTCAGTTTTATCATCCGAGTGCACCGATGCAAGCATTTCATCCCAGATCATAAAAACAAACCCTCGTTGCAGAAAAAGAAATCGAGTGACTTGCAGGAAATCTAGCACGAGGACAGTTTTGTCTCGTTCCTCACCAAGGGACCGTTCATTTTTTAATCAGGGTAGGGGTGGGGGGGGGGGGGCTGGTGGGATTTGATGGGTCAGTACCTGTAAAATATGACCACCCCTTTACATTAAAAATTCTTTTACCTGGCCTCCCCTGGTAGTCCTAAATATATGAGATGACCTCCCCCCCCAAAAAAAAGTGTTTAAGTAAATCTCAAACTTATCAAGCTTAAACTAAACAGTCAATTTTAACACTCAAGTCCTGCAGGAGTAAATGTCTTTATTGACAAGCACTAAAGGTAATTTTCTGGTAGGGGTTCCAGGGGTATCTTCCCCTGGAAAATTTCGAAAATCTAGAGATGCTCTAATGCAATTTGCTGCATTCTGAAGTACATAAACAGACAATCGATGAATTGGGGGGGGGGGGGGGTCGAGGCTTATTTGATCTCCCTGGGAAGGCCCCGTCCCTGGCCTATGCTATCGCCTGTCCTTAGACGACCGATACACTTTACTCAACCTCATTTCTCTCTATCTCTCTCGTGGTATCAGTAAACTATATCATGTTTTGCTAATTTGAGGAATTAACCAAACTGCTGGAGGGGAAAGAGAGAGAGAGAGAGAGTAACTTTACGACTGGGCGAAAACCCCTCCAAGATGGGAAGTTGTACTTAGAGACTCGGGAAATGTACATACTCTCTTAGTTTTTATCGGTATGCTTGGCCTCAGAGCATGGGTTTTGAACCATTTTAGTCTGACTCACAGAATAGATACTGTCTGTTTTGGCCAGAAAACTGAAGAGTAAAGATTCAGTAGGCGTGTGATCTGAAATGGGGTTTGAGAAGTTATATACTGTGGCTGAACTTTTTTGAGCGTTTTGGCGAGAAACGGGTTACCCAATCCAGTAAGCCCCGGTTGTTCAAAGCAGGGTTAAAGAACTCAAGATTAACGTCAATATGAAATTCAGGTGTACAGCTTGGTGCTGTCGATTCCTGTACTTTCGTTGTTCTACTCAACTTTGGCTACTATCAAAAGCCAAACTTTGGCTACTATCTTAAATCGTATCCTCTACATTAACAGTATTTTATATAGAATGAAATTAATTCCCTCTCCGTTATGCACCTTTTGTGGAGATCACGAAGAAACTCTGCAGCATCTTTTGGTAAAGTGTGTGTCTACGAAAGAATTTTGGTCTGCCACCACTTCTTGGCTAAATAATTATAACATACAAGTTGATAAGCTTGACGAGATAACCATCCTTTTTGGTTGTTTCAACAACAATCTAGATAGTAATTTGTTAAACCATACAATTATTTTAGGGAAATATACCATTTATATATGCCGTAACAAAAATATCAAGCCATCGTTATCCTTATTGAGAGCCAAAACAATACAAATTCGAAAGCTAGAGCTTTTTATTGCAAAAAAGAATAAGAAAGAAGCTTTTCATTACAGAAAGTGTCGGAAAATGTTATTGTAAAATGCTATTGTTAACATGTATCCTTAAGTTAAGCAGTAGGGAGATATATATACATAATTAATTAATTAGTCAAAACAAAAGTTCTAGGTGCTAGTAGGTTAAAGAATCTTGAATTCAGTGAAATCAATTAGGCCTGGCTGACTGTGAAATGTAACTTGTAATTAGTGTTACTGTTTTGTCAACTAGTGTAATACGTCTGTTGTTATTAGTATGTAATGTTAGTAGCGTGTTTGTAAATAATCTGTTTTGTAATAGCAATAAAAATGTTAAAAAAAACTTTGGCTACTATCTAACAAACGCTTGTGGTGAAAACGCTGTCAGGTCAGACAAATAAGAACCTCGGTCAATTCTTAACCCACGCTTAGCGTTAAACTGGCTTTCGAACAACCAGATCCGAGATTGGTCTCCTATTGTCATCTAATGTACCTTTCCACTAACTTTTTCTTGTTCTTTTCATAGACGGCCCTTCGTATACTTCTGTTTGCCGTTCTGTTGTTACGCTTTCATGGTAGTTCCAAGTGACAGCACATCTTTTAAGGAATGTCTCAAGAGTTTTGGAAGAAAACCGAGACCGATGGGCTACTTCAACTCCATCTACATGGCTTTCAGTCGCGACAAAGCTGCTGGATTTCCTAATGTAGTGTCCCTTCCACTTGCTTATGAGGAAAGTCAAAACCGACACCAGCTTGGCTGAAGCCAGATCCCCGAGTCTAAAGAGCAAAGCACCAATCAAGTCTCCAAGACATAGATTTAGGACCAAGCAGGATACCACTTATCCCATCACAACGATTACAGGCCCCTGTGAATCAACCATAGAAGGTTTGGAGAGGCTGTGTGACGTTTGCCCCGCCGTCACTGATCTGGGTCCCGGCAAGATCCCTCGCTACAAAAATGAAGTTTTGTGTGGAGAGGAAGAGTCATGTGGCGAGGGTGGCATAATAGGGGTCTGTCAAAAACACTTCTGTGGTCCAGAATTTTCAAATGATGGAAGGGATTAGCTTGCAAGTTTACTCACAGCCAATACGAGTATGCTGTGAAAGTCTGTTCACGGGACTGCAAAATGCAAACGTGGCGAGATAGATAAACGATAAATAGAGCATTTTATGTTTAGAATTGATGCCGTGGTATCTACACGAGTTGTATTTGAAAAGAAATAATTAATTAACAATTGGTTCATGCTCTAGCGTGCAGAGCAACTTGAATAGCCAGTTGTGAAAACAAAGCCATGGCCTGTCCATTATACACATAAAAAAAACAAGATTTTAATCTAGTTAGTTCATGACGTATCAAAAGTTTCTTCCATAGGCAGAAATTTCGTCTGAGAGGAAAAAAAAAATGTTTGAAAATAAGAAAGAACAAAAACTGAAATGGAGCTATGTGTACTGACATATAACGGATACTCTACTCAGTATTGATATGTTTAATATTTATCTTTCTAAAATTACAATAATTTCCACTAGTTTGTACTAATCTGGCAATGGGACGGTCGGCGGTCGCTAAGTGATACCAAGGGTTCAGATTTCAAAAATCAGTGTACATGTAAGCAGCAGGTGCTTTTTACATGAAACTCCTGAACAGAATGTGTAAAGTTAGTGCAACATATCAGAAAGTGGCTTCCCAAACCTTATCTCAGGCACTTACACTGACTGACCCAGAACCAGAGATGTAACTTTTCTGCATGTTTTGAAATAAAACTGATTCGCAAGACTACCAGTTGGAGTTACTGTATTTTCCATAAATCATAGTCGTAAATCGCTCTCATCAACCATGAATCTTTTTCCTTCAGTTTAGAGACTTCTTTAGACCTTTTGCATCTTTTCTGGGGAGAAAACTGTTTTGTTGGCCCAGGGTGTGATAATCAACAGTCTACGATCTCCAGTTTTTGTTCTTATATTTACTTTACACCTGGTCCTTACAAAGATGAAGCCCAAAACAGCCAGTTGTAGAATGCAACTCAAATCTTCTGTTTTGAAACCTGCTTGTAACATTAGTGCCAGTCTTTGCGTTCGGATAGACGTGCAAGAAGCAGAAATTAACGATTGCATCGTAACACCACGTAACTCTGTCGGATCTTTAAGCCACTCTACGCAAAAGATAAAAATCATCTTTATGGTGGCTTTACGCTGCTTTAGAAGGAACTCGTAAAGTTCAAAGTTTACTTCATTTTTACGACCTCTTTACGGAGCTTTACTAGCCTTAAGCTTTAAGCAACTTAACGCCCTCTCCATAAATCCGCGTAAAGTTTGCTATACAACTTTACGCAAATTTACGGCTAGCTCTAAAGTCGTGTAAATTTTCTATTTTGTGCTGTGGAAAAGAAAAACTGCAGTAGAAAATGTATATACGTAGTTATGACGTCATATCTTCTATAAAAATGCTACTTTCAAGAAACCGATTCTTCACGTTTTGCACTTGATGATCGTTAATTATTGGCACCATTTCCAATACGCCGTTTGTGTTTTAAGTTTTTTTTCCTGTTCAGGTCACGTGATCTGCCAAATATGGTTGTGACTCTAAGACCTTGAAAACCTTTCCCATGGAACAAATGTGGCCAAGCAACTTATCGGTGGAAGTTAGGGTTTTTCAAGATATGGTGGTTAAAAACTTTCTATAGCAACAATGTGGTAGTTTAGAGTCTCCAAGCATGCCTCATCTTCTTAGCGTTCTTCATATATTTGCTACGATACTAGTTGGAAGAATTTGATTCAGTTAATTATCAAGACATTTCATCTTTGGTAAATAAATCATTTTCTTGATTCTCATTACTGGTACGTTTGATCAAGTACTGATGTTGCTAACTGAGAAATTAGATGCTTGACTATCAGGGCTGTAAAGGTAAAGAGTTAAGATAGGCCTGCATTGGACTTTTGCCATTGTTGTCACGTTCTTGTTCTGTATCGGCATAAGAGCTCAAAGCAAATTTCAATTGTGAATGGCTCAGCACAGGTACTCAATAGCAACTAAAACACCTTCCAATAATAATAGAACTTTTACAGGTGAATACAAAAACGGAAGATCGTCATCGCTACATGTCCCGTCAGTTCAGCATACCAATCCTTCCGTGAAACGAGTGATTGCTTCAAACTGCTGCCATGACACGACACAAAATAAAATATATAGAGGATATCACCACAGTAACGCCAGCGCGAAGATATGAGTTTTATTTTCGAGTGGTAAAAACAATATTTTACGAAAGAGCGCAGCGATGCCAACGCGAAGATATGAGTTTTATTCTCGAGTGGTAAAAACAATAGTTTAGGAAAGAGCACAGCGAGTAAGTAAAAATATTGTTTTCCAACACAAGAAAATAAAATTTATATCTTCAGTCGCCGTGTAACTTTCTTTTCATTATATAGACAAGAGTGTTTTTGCACAAAAAAAATAGGATAAAAGCGAGAAATGACGTCATGGATATCCTCACTAGTGAGGATATGGAAAAAAAAAAGGCCATTGGAGTCCTGGATGGCTTCCTGGATGTCCTTTCGCATGGTATGAACTTTTAAGAATGGTCTGTTTTCCACTAAAACACTATTTTCTCTATAATAAAAAAACCCGTTAAAAAAACCCAACAAGCTAAACTCTATTCCAACTGGAACAAAGTTAGGTCGCCCAGAATGAAAAAAAAAAAGCAGTCTAAAACTGATCCAATTTCATGTAGTTCCTTCTATCGCTAACATGACCACCTGCCCGGCAATGATATTGCTACCAATTATAAGATAATGCACTGTAATAAAACCGCAAACAGACTCGCATCAAACGCCCATGTTTCACATCTAGAATCTACTGAGATATTAGCAGCTAATGACATAATTACCGCTACTTGCCAGAGTATAAAATTGGGCTAAGAAGTCCACTTGGGCTGAAGATCGTTTAGGTCGAATGCCGACAAGAACTGTCCACAATCACCCTGAAAAGCACATTGAAACTAAAGGTAAGTTTTTGCTAACAAAATGTCAGTGTAGTATTCAGGGATGGGGGGAAAATGTAAAAAGAAGGGATATGCAGTGATCACCTAGAAGAACTTGTTGAACTGACAATGTCCCAAGTGTCAAGTTTCATTTACGTTGAAGTGCTATTGATATGGCTGTCGTACTTTTATTGCTTACCTGTTTTTGCGTTTTAATTTTTCTTTTACTTTTTTTCGGAGAGTATAGCTGATCGTCTCGGATAGTCATTCATTTTCAAGCGCAAAAAGCTTTAATTTTGCTCACAGACTTCGTCCATTTTTAAACGCTTCCGTCTGAGAAACAAGACGCGATATTTTTTTTTAATGCTGTCTGTTCTTGTGATCGTCAACTTGACATATTCAGTTTTCACTGCGTGAAGTTATAACTTTCTTATTTTTTTTAATGGAACGGTGTCTCAGTTCTAAACAAATCTTACATCAGGCGTTGTGAAGTTTCCTAGTAAAAAAAAAAGACCGCAAATTTTTGGAAGGTTAATTTCTGCAGTTATACCGGTATTATAATGTTTGCTTGTTCTAAACAGCCCCTAAACTGGATACAATTGATCACTTTTGCTTAAATACTGTAATTTTACATAATTGTCATGTCAGGCGGTATATAATGCGCCTGAACACGCGGACAGTTTATTAAGAGAAAAATTGAAGTTCATTATTCTCGACAATTCGAGAATCCAAATGTAATGCAGTGGTGTCTCAGAGTAACTATTTGATTTGAATGCTTGCTTATTTTTTGTGAAATTAAGACCAGTAATGCTTTTCTCGAGAAAGAAATTTTAAAAATTTTAAAATGCTAACAATCTGCATGCGCGAGCCACTTGAGTTATGTTGCCACCCACCAAAATGTACGTCACCACCTGACAACGACTTTTTCTAGATACCATAAAATCATGAAGAGACACGCGTTCTGCGTATCTTTTGTGAGTTGGCTTTGATACGTAAAATTGAAATTAGTTTTCTGACATCCGCGTTTTAGATATTGCAACCACAAAAATGTCTATACGTTTAAGGCGTTTACTCAGCATTTTTTACAGTTTTGGACGCTATGTTTGTTGCTGGGCAAACATGGCAAATATCGCCGAGCATAATGCACCCCCGCTACCTCTATTCCCCACTATGTTGAATAATCCCGGTTATCTCGTATCCCACGCTTTCTCAGCTCGAACTGAAACCGGTTTCCATCACATTTGCTTCTTCTTCTTCTTCTTCTTCTTCTTCTTCTTTCATTTACTGTTGCCTTTCTGAAACTCGGTTTAAACTTATCTGATATTTAATTAGCAAAAATCACTTGATTCATTTAAAACTGATTATGTTCGCCAAGGAGGGTACCCTTCGATTGCGAGCATGTTCCTTGGATATGCAGTGTGATACACCTCAGCCGACACCTGGAAGATCGTTTCGAAAACTAACAATTTACCATGTATGTGTGAAGTTTTATTTACGTTGCAGCGGTGTGGATTTAGCTAATTGTACTTTCATTCTTCACTTTTTATTCCATTTTTTTTTTCGGAGAATTCGAAGTAGCTGATTGTGTCGGATATCCATGCATTCATTTTCTAGCGCATAAGGATTTAATTCTTCGCAAAGACTTCGCCCATTTTTAAAAGCTTCGGTCTGAGAAGAGAACTACACAGAGCTACACACAGTAAAACGAGCTCATTAAGACGACCCAATTTTTTCTTGCCTTGTCTGTTCTTGTCATTTGTCAACTTGACGTATTCAGTTTTCGCAGGATGAAGTTACAACTTTCTTATTTTTTAAAGGAAAGGAGTCTTAGTTCTAGACGACAAACCTTGGATCCGGCGTCGTGAAGTTTTCTACTTAAAAAAGACCGGATTTTTTCCCTTTTCTTTCTTTCGTTTTTCTTTTTCTTTTTGAGGTTTATTTCTTAATACCAGTATCACGATGTTTGCTTGCTCTTACCATACATGTAAAACTGAATATTAAATCACATTTTAAAAGGCTTCTCCAATAATCACTTTTGCTTAAAATAACTGTCTGTCATTTACATATAGCAATTTTCATGTCAGGCGCCGGTTTATAATGCGCCTGAATACGCAGACAGTTTATTACGAGAAAAAAATCATTTTTCTCGACTCTGAGACTCCAAATATCATGCAGTCATGTCTCAGAATGACTATTTGATTTGAATATTTGTTTATTTGCTGTCAAACTAAGACCAGCAATGCTTTTATCGAGAAAGGAATTTTAAAATGCTAAAAATCTGCAGGCGTGAGCAACTTGACGGTTAAGTTGCCCCCCACCAAACTATACGTCACAGCTGACAACGACTTTTCATGACACCATGGAATCATAAAGAACCCATATAAAAGAAACAAATGTTCTGTGTATCTTTTGTGAGTTAGCTTTGAAGCGTAAAATTAAAATCAATTTGCTGATAGCCGAGTTTAAAATATTGCAACTACAAAACGTCGTATTTGTGCGTTGATGTGATATGAGCCGTTTACTGAGCATTTTTCCCGGTTTTGGACCCCAAGTTTGTTGCTAGAAACACCCCCGCTCGAACAAAGCATGACAACAGGAAACAATGTTGCACAATTTAAACTTGTATGATGAGTTTGCTTTTTAAAGTAGAATAACGAAAACTTGACTCTTTTAAAATGAGTGTAAAGTATTGATGAGTCAAATGAGTCAATGCGTCATGAGTCAATGAGTCAATGAGTCAGATCTGAAAATATAAAATTTCGGTAGGAACAATAAAATTAAGCATCACTTTTATTTATTTTGTCTACTTGCTTAATAGTGTGGATTGTCTGATGGTTTAAATGGTCCTTAAAGGGTCACTGGGAAGGCTATTCTTCGGGGAATGCAAGTAGTTTGACGAAAATAAACAAAAACATATACATTCTGAAAAAGTTCGTTATCAAGTGACGACCTCAACGAAGAGAAGCAACTAGAGACAAAATATTATGGTAGCCTTCTAGTGCACACCCTTCTCTCCTTGAAGAGGCCTCTTTCGAGTAGGAACAGGGATAAAATGAGGAGGCTAGACTAGACACTAGAGTGAGCAAAAAATAAGGAGAGTAATTGGAAAGGGGAAACCCTAACCCCGAATACCTCTTCCTCGCCCTTCCCACTGTCCCACGAGCCACTTCTTTCTCATATCCAGCTTTAGTAGTTTTGGCCACTTTTGTCTCCCATCGACCGACCATAATTAGGAAGAACAACGACTTTGTATTCATTGTCTATTTGTATTTGCGGGTACATTTAAGTGTTAATATGCTTTGTACAGATACAGGGTCATTTCAGTTTGGCAGCCAAAGGAAAGGTATTAATAATCAACAGTAACTTAATAATGTAACTAAGGTCTATCAATCTGTTGACACTTTCTTTTTTTTCTGTCTTTGCAACTGACTGACCGACCTACTCTTCGATACTCTCACAGTTGACAACAATGGATGTCCTATAAAGTACAGTGTGAGTGCACAAAAATGGGTAGAAAAGGAACATAGCATGCACCTTGTGAATACATGAATATGAACCCCCGAACCTTGATTTATATCCAGAAAACGTGAGCAACATTGACAAAGTAAAATTGTACTGCGTCCGCTTGGGAGAGCGTTTTGCAAGTCACCCCTGCGCAACATCATATGTTATCTAGAAATAACAAATACAGTGAAGAAATAACTTTTTATTTAAAACTGTAACCTCAAATGTCAAGCAAACAACTACTCCAGTTTAAAATGTGATGTAGTGAAAGTTAAGTTGGCACACCAATAAGAAACTTCTGAAAGTGCAATGTTTGCTTCCAAAACAAAGAAACATAGTTAACAACCTCGAAACAAACCTTTCCAATTCAAACATTTAGAACCATATTTAAAGATACATTAACCTCCTTGCCATTTAACTAGACAGCACAAAGCTGGCAAGCAGGACTATGGAGGGTCTATAGGTTACCCTTCATATGATGATGTAAGTTGTCAGTGTAACTTATCCCCAAATTGTACTTGATGGCCAGACCCTTATTAACCTTGAAATTGGAATATGATTTAAATTGGAGCTGGTGTATCTCATCTTGTTGGAAAGTGATAGCAAAGCCATTAATAAAACAATCAAAAACAACTCGGGTAGAGGGTGAGAGAGCAGGCGGAGAGTTGCAAATTTCTCAGCAATTAGCATTTGTTCTCAGCAAAACCTTTGCAATATATCATTTCCGAATAGAAGAACGTTGACGTGTTCACTGGGCAATGTAGATAATTTCGCACAAAGGCTTAAAAAAACAAATTCGAATTCCTTTGAAGAAAGTCGTTTCAAGTGTCAACAATACAAAGCTATTGTGCTTCCTTTTGTGAGGTCTGTTGTTTCAAATAATGCAGATTACTCGACAGTAATATTAGCGAATGAAATGTGTTACTGTAATTAAAATCTATACCACAAAACAATGAATAAAAAGGATTTCATTCGACTGGAAGACCAGAAAAATCCGATAAAACAATGCCCCGACTTAAAATCTATACGTCAGAAAAGCCTTTGGGCATAAAAGAAGCATGTCTTAGCAGATGGACAAGGAATTCACTTACCTTACGCTTCGCTGATTTGTCCGCCATTTTTGGGTTGGAAGACAGATATCATATCTTTTTATGAAAAACCGCTGATCCGATCTGTTGACTCATGACTCATGACTCATTGATTCATTTGACTCATAAAACATCCGTTCTCGATACAATTACTAAAGTAATAACAGCACGAATAGCTAAGTTATTGTGTAGAAACCTAAAGAGACGATTCTTAAACACCGATAATGTTTTATGTTCTCGTGTCAAGTTTAGCTCTACAAACAAATAAATAAAATGAAATTTGACACAACTCTCGCTATTTCCAACCTCCGCCATCTCGAACAATTTTTCGCTTCTCGTGAACGTTCGAGAAAGCAAGTAATCTACTGTATTTCAATAAATGTCATAATGTTGATGGGGGATTTAAGCTACTGTATTCTTGAATTAAACATCAAATTTCAACTCGAGCAAACAAGGCGATAATCACAGTCTAAAATGTATGAGACTTTCATATTTTCGATCTGTTAATTTGAATGAGTCTTTTACTCCCCGGAATTACTTTTGGGCGGTGGCCGAACAACTAGAAGATCTAACAGCTTAAAGCCTGTAGCATCCTTATTCAGATAAAAAACTTATGGACTCCTGTTTAGACCAAAAAAGGTATAATTATTCCGACAAAATTCCAATTTCCAAGCCAAAATGGTTACCTATAAATACCTAGGCGTTGCTTGTTCGTAGAACGTGGTGCGCGTGTAGTTGCGGGACAGTTGAGGACCGATTCGCCTCCTTACCATCTATCCCCATACTCCTGTTCTCTCCGTCAATGAAAGACAAGGGAGCCTGGAGACGAGACGAGCTATGCGCTATACACCTTTTCCACGCGGCTACTATCTAGCATACAAAAACAAAACATTTTGCACGCTTAGTCTCGCAATGAACAACTTGAGAACGAGTTTGACTTACTTATACCCTTCTACTCCCCGTGGAGCATAGGTTCATTGAAAACGCCGCCATCTCGCTCTGTTTTGGGTTAGCTTCTCAATCTGCCTCCAGGTGTAGCCTGCCTTGCCCACCTCGTCGTCCACGACTCTCCTCCAGCTGTTTCTGGGACGGTATTCAGGCTCCTCTTTCCCTGTGGGTTCCACCTTGATGGACCTCAGGCATCTGTTAACGAGGGACTGCAGGTTGTTGTAGGTTGCTTTTCTTACTCTCCACGTCTCTCAGCCATAAAGGAGGACAAACGTCACGTTTGTGTTGAATATCCGTAGCTTTGTCTTTCTGGACATCAACTTTGATCTCCATACAGGCGTCAATATTGCGAATGCAGTTCTTGCCTTCCCAATCCTCACCTGTATGTCCCGATCAGATCCACCATCCTTGCTGATGTTACTGCCAATATAGGTGAAGTTCTCCACTTCATCAATTGCTTCCCCATCCAGCTCTAACTTGTCCGCATTCCTGGTGTTAACCTTCATCACCTTTGTCTTGGATTTGCTGATCCTAAGACCCGTCTTCGCTGAGATTTTTGCAAGTCGCGTTAACTTGAATTGGATGCCCTGATGGTTGTGTGAGAGGAGGCAATGTCGTCAGCGAAGTCCAGATCTTCAGATCTAGCCGGGTCGTGAGGGTTACTGTATGCCATCGCGATGCTTCTCCGTTGTCTGCCTATCCAGTCGATGAGCAGCAGCAACAGAAAGGTGGACAACAAGCATTCCTGGCGCACTCCGGTGAGCATCTCAATCAGTTCAGAAAGAACTCCATTGTGGATGACTCTACAGGTGCACTTCTCATAGTTCTTCTGTATGAGGATGATGTATTTCTCTGGGATTCCATAATGACGTTACAGCTTCCACAACACTTCCCTGTCAACACTGTCAAATGCCTTCTCACAATCCAAAATGGTCGCGTAGACAGGAGAGATCTACTCGAGAGACTGCTCCACAATGATCCTCAAGGTGGCAATTTGATCTGTACACGACCTTTCCTTCTGGAACCCAGCCTGTTCATTCCGCACTCGTTTGTCCAACCCAGCTTTCAATCTCTCCAGGATTATCCTGTTCAGCATTTTTCCAGCAGTCGATAGCAGCATAATGCCTCTCCAGTTCTTGCATGCCTTCAGATCTCCTTTCTTTAGAAGCTTGATCAGCAGGTAGCCTTCATTCCAGTCATCTGGTATCTCGTCCGTTTCCCAGATCTTCTCAAACAGCTCATGCAGCGTCTTGAGAACGAGTTTAGACGTGCAAAAGCAAAGCTTTTATTCTCCGGGGACTCAACATGGCCGCCGCGTGACAAAGGTCTATACCAGACTTCTCTCAATCCCTGGATACTCAAACTAGAATATAAACCTGATACCTCATTACAAACCCAACCGGTTAAAAAATACTCTTTGAGGCCGTATACACCCTTATAACCATGTAACATATCAGTAAAGGAGCATCCCCTCTACCTTCCTAACGGAGGTGGGGGAGGTGGGATTACGACCAGGTCATATACCGTAAAATTCCGCTTTTAAGCCCCCCAGTTATAGGCCCATCTACCTGTTAACAAAAATTATATTCCGATTATATAAGCCCCCCCCCCCACCTGATACCGCTCCCCTCCATTTATCCTTGTTCCTCTAACGTATATGTACGTACGTACTTTTACAGAACAAAGTACAACTTCAAATTGTCTTCCGTTTTTGTTGTGTTACAGTTGCACTGCCATTCTTAGAGTTTTGTTGTTGTCCTAATAGTATTGAACTATTTTTTTTCAAATAACGGTATTGTGACGCTTCAAAATCTTTCTTTTTTGTATTAACAAATCTATTTTCTCTGATCCATAGGAATGCTTAAACAACTCATTTTAGCGTTTGCCACACTGGCTTCCTTTGCAAGCTACGTAGGAGCACAGTCGATCTCTTGCCAACCTTTGACAACATCAGAACTGGAGCTCAAACTGGATTCGTTTGGCGGTTATAACAAGCGCTATCAAGCCATCACAAGGAAGGATGCTGAGAATTTCCCCATCCTTCTCAATCAACCAGAAGCTGTGAAATTGCCTGTGAATAAGTTGAAAGGCATTATCAAAAAGCTGTTCCGTGGCAAGAGAATGGCCAACTCTTTCCCACAAACAAATTTCACAAGTGTTGCAAAGCGAGGCTCTCTCGACCAATCTGGATACCATCGCCTGTGCACCGAGTGGTCAGCGGTCACCACGCTCTCACCCGATTATTTCCCACGCTATCTGAACGAAGTGATCTGCGACAAGAAGGACAACGGTTGCCTTGGTCCCGAAGGAGCCTGTATCCAAGGAAGTTTAGTTGTAAACGGAGCTGATGATGCGGAGCTGATGGAAAAGAGACCTGGCAACTTGTGAGCGAGTCTGTCAGATCGTGCTGTAGCTGTCGGCTATGTCCGGGCTCATCTTTAAGCGGATTATTGTGACAGTGTTATGTTTGTGGGCAGAAATTATTTCTTCCTACATCTCAGTGTTTCCCCTGTAAGATAGTTCTTGAACCGTCTAATTTATTTGTTATATCGTTTAATAATACTAAGCATAATTCAAAGGCAATGTTTCCAAGGCATAATCAGAACACCTCTTAGTGGCCTGCAAGCAGCTTCGCTTATTGAGTTATCTTGGCAGAAGAGCCACGATTTGCGAGCTGGCGGACGAAACAAGTCGGCGAAAAGAATGGGGCGAGGAAAGTTCTTCTCGCTGAATCGCTTCGCTCGCCGTCTCGCAAATCGCGGCTTCAAGGTACTCGCGCAAATAACTCACCAAGTGAGCCTGGTTACAGGCTTTCCTCTTAGGCCCAGGCCTTGCTGATGCGTTTTCCTTTGAAGACGCATAATTTTTGATTACCTTAGTTTTCAACTGTCTGTCGTACATTCTAGAGCGATAGAAAACGCCATTGAAACGAGACCCTTTAAAAACGCTTTCAATACCATAGATAATAGTTTTAATGTAGACAAGAACGCATCCCAGTGTATTCGCTTTCTGTCATCTTAGTGTGGACAAGGGGACATGTCTTTTCGTGGTGTGGACGATATGGTGTGCGCCGTCAAACGAAAACGCGCGAGTGTGGACGGAATCTTAAAGTTTAGGAACGTTTGCTTTGGGGGTGAGGGTGGAAGATTTTTTTTGTCGACTGGGCTTCGTAATATCGAGGCTGCAATACATACAAATAAACAAATAGAGAATGTACACGTGTTTACATACACGTAGCCTGCATGTGTAATCATCCATTCGAGACACTGAGTTTCAGAGAGTGCATCGCACTGTAAGTCAATAAATTGTTTGAATACATCTGTACCTTTCAGGGAAACTACGGGGTAAGATTCGTTCCATAGCGAGACGCTCCTTTTTTATTCTGTAAAAAAAACAACAACAAACAAAAAAAAGGTTAAGGTTTTTGCAACATCTATAACTACTTCTCCCGGGTGGTGCTCAGCGGTATCCATTTATACTCGTGGGTAAAGAGGAAGAGTCACGTTTTATGTCTAAGGAAACAAAACCATAATGCAAGAGCAGACGCTAGACTCAAGCCTTCGACCCTGCGATCGAGAAACAGACTCGTTAACCAGTACACCACCGCTCATCTCTTCTGAAGAAACCTTAAAAATTGGGACACCAGATGACGAAGGATACCCGCTAAAGATTGACTTGACATGTGACAGTATTTGCGCTTGTCCGATATTAATAAATTGTCAATAGAAACATAAAATAGAAATCAAAAGAGGAAAAGCCAATAATTTTTTAAAATGATAAAATGATAATTTAAATGTTTGTTTAAACAAAAACGTTTTGATTATGGTCTTAGCGTTCCTATTGAACGGCAGTTCCTAGCCTCAAACGGTAGCACGCAACCTCGTCCCCAGGGCCTTCTCCTCATTCAACATGGTGGTCGGAGAACCCCTGGCCAAGGCTGCTAAATGGATCCAAAAATTCGTGAGGATTTTGTCACGTAAAACACAATGAAATGTCTTCACTTTGTTTGAACAACGGTTTCAGATTGCAAGAAAACAAACAGGGCTGCCAGAAGTTGGAAAAACCTCCGAAAAAACCATTTCATCGTAACAAAATGCTCCATTATTCTTGGAGTATTTCAGCAGCCTTGGCCAGGGGTTTCTACGACCGCCATTTTGAATGAAGAGAAGGCCCTGGGGACGAGGTTGAAGTTGCACTTTCCACAGTTTTGGAACAACTATCACACTGAAGCGCGGACACCAAGGGTTTCCTAAGAAATTAAACTTGGATGGCGCAACAAAGCTCTTTAGTACTCGCGGCACAGTTTATAGCGACCTGGCGTTACAGCGAATAGATGGTCGCAGAGATACGCCCAGCCATGGATAATTTTAAACGCTAAAAACAAGATCCCAAAAAAACTTATTATTTCACTGGTAACTAGTGTAGGTCACGAAAATTGACGAAATGTGACAAAACTTGGTGGCTTGTTATTAACGAGTCGAGCACACGCACTTTGCAGTCTTTGGAGCAGTTGAGGATTTGACAGCTGGGTAACCAGAAGACTTGCAATTATCGAGTCTTGATGAGAAGGAAGCGTGGGTGAGAGATTCTGTATTCTTCTTGGATAGAAATTTTCGAATGCGACGCAGACTACACAAGTGAAAGGATGCAGAGCAGAGCTTCGTAATACGTGTACCCATGTCCAACCTGCTATCAAGTGACGCACCGAGATCTTTCACTACTGGAACGGAAATAACATTTTAGTTGCAATTTACTCCATCAAATGTGATTTTTTGCCTTACACCGATGACGGGCCGATGTTACCTGCATGTTTTTGTAAAACATTTAAAACTGTACTCGAACCAATTCAAAAAGATTCCCTGTCTTAGTATACAATAATTAG
This sequence comes from Siderastrea siderea, assembly GCA_964030785.1. Lineage (NCBI taxonomy): Eukaryota > Metazoa > Cnidaria > Anthozoa > Scleractinia > Rhizangiidae > Siderastrea > Siderastrea siderea. The sequence continues at coordinate 65,665,258 of OZ034968.1, forward strand.
CGAAGCTGTATACCAGTGAAGACGGTACCTTCCAGGGGAGACCAAATAAGCCCCCCCCCCCCCCCCCCCCACATTCATCGATACAACAACAACAACACTTTGTTTGCATTCCCAATTACAAATGGTATTGCACATAGAAAAGAGTGAAAAAAAGGGACGGTAAAAGAAAAAAGTACAAAAGTAATATAGCGAAATCAATCAATTTACAATTGCTGTATCTATTGTTTCATTTCTTAAAGCAAAAGCTTCGTAAATGAAGTAACTTAATTTTTTACAAATGAAAGCATCAAACTGGATGCTTTTAAAGAGAAATACGATTTTGTGATGGATATTTAAAGAATCGAAATCGGAATGTTTACTAATAATCTCGTCCATTAAAGATGTTCTAATTGTATCATATCTATTGCAAGATAAGAGGGAGTGTACCTTAAATTCGTTTTCAACTTCATTTGAGCTGCAGTATTGGCAAATTCTCAGATGCTCAGGGAGTTTTAGGGGTGGACTGTCTTCCAGTTCCAATTCTTAAGTTATGGTTACCTGCCCTAAGTTTTGGTACTGCCTACCGATGTTTCTGGTTTGTAATAAGTTCTAGTGAGTTAGAGGTAGTTACATCTGTTTTGAAAGTAGAGTAAAATGTAAGTTTTTTGTTGCATTTGATCATTTCATATTGATTGCCTGGTGAGGAAAGAGGCAAAACTGGCCTCGTGCTAGATTTCCTCCAAGTCACTGGTTTTTTGTTTCTGCAACGAGGGTTTCTTTTTATGATCTGGGAAAAAAAAAGTCTGCATCGGAGCACTCAGATAATAAAACTGAGCTAATCCCGTTTGGTACCAAAAGTCCACGCCTTTTCATGCAGCATAAATAGCTACGAAACGCCATCCTGTGACTACGTTAAACTGGCACACAGATTGATCCATTGTGCCTTTAATAGGTAGGAACTTGTATATGATGGGGACAGCGTTCAGGACGCTCTAGCAGTACCTCCCCAACCAGGAAGGCGCTGCTAAAGCACTAAGCGTCGGTTTTTTTTTTTACTCTCTTAGTTTCCCGGTTGAAACACGCTATCTCGTGTGTGATACGATTACTTACACAGCCATGTCAACGTTTCGGACTCACCACCTCATAGCTTGTATAAATCAATCACATACTAAGGATCAGGTGTTTCCTTGAAACACAGCTTAATGAATGCTGAAACGTTAGTTAATCCCGCATACTTTTCAAATTCTTTGCATGGTTTTAATTATTTCTTTATTACTTTTTTGAACTGAGCATTTCTCAGACCTACATAGTTCACCTTCTCTGGCTTTTCTGATTTTCCGAATGGCCTTTTTTTGGTTTCAAGGTACTTCATTTGTTAACTTCCTTAATTATGAAAGGAGCATTTTGCCTTCCTTTCGCGCGACTTCCCACTCGTAAGGTATGAACTGATAACCCTATTAGGAGGGTCAATGAGACGGTGGCTTTTACGGTTAACGGTTATATTTTTGGCTTTTTTACGGCTAACGGTTAACTTCCTTCCGTTACGGTCAACAGAAATCTTAAGAAATAGTTTCCATTGTTGTTAAAAAGTTAAACATTTAAAGTACCATTGTTATAAACGTATTTAAGGTCACAGTACCATTCCGCCGGGATGAAAAAAAAATTAATACAGGAGACTCTCGGGTTGACAGTCCAAAGGGGCCTCGGCCAACTGCTTTTCTTTTCGGTACCGAGGGCAGAATGTGTAGCCGTCGAATAGCCATCGCAGCCGCACTGAACACCAGACAAAACACATAACAGTCGATGTTAAATTAAAGGCCCATGTTAAATGCCCGTTTAATGAATTAAGAAATGTTAACTATGCAACCAGTTGTACCTCTCCCACTACTCTTCCTGAAATGCCGAATGCCTAGGAATGTTCCTACCTACTACTGATCTGCACATTTCGGCGGACCCAGAGCAAATAGTGGAAGGATGGACAAAATGCTGAAAATTCTAACACCATAAACGAACCAGGATTACTGAAATCCTCACAACAGTGAGTCATGTACTTACATCTAGATTTATGTCCTTTTAGCAATCGTACTTGCCCTTACACACAGACGCATTTTCAAAAGATCATCGATTCTTATCAATTCTCTAAAAAAGCGCTTAAAATCGACATGAGATCGGAAAATTTACTGTGCTAAGTTAGTACAAAAAGCGATTTCAAAAAGTTTAAAGAAAACTTCAATCGTCAATGGTTTAGCACAGGTGCTCAAAAGGAACTAAACACCTTGCAATTAAAATAGAAGCTTTACAGGTGAAGACAAAAACGGAAGATCGTCATCGCTACATGTCTCGTCAGTCCAACATATCATTCCTTCCGTGAAACAAGCGATTGCTTCAAACTGCTGCCATGACACGACACTAAATGATATTAAAAAATCAAAAACAAAAACAAAAAAAAGTTTAAAAAAGCCTAATTATCAAGCTAACCTCCATTCCAACTAGAATGCAAAATTAAGTCGTCAAGAAAGAAAAAAAATTATTTAAAACTGATCTAATGTCATGTTTCCTTCCATCGCTAACATAACCACCTGCTGGCAATTGTTTTTCTGACAGTTACACAAAAATGCACTGTAACAGTCGATGTTAAATAACAGGCCGATGTTAAATGCCCGTTTAATGAATTAAGAAATGTTAACTATGCAACCAGTTGTACCTTTCTCGCTACTCTTCTTGAAATGACGAATGCCTAGGAATGCTTCTACCTACTACTGATCTGCCCATTTCGGCGGACCCAGAGCATGTGTGCTTCGTTGTTGGAATTAATTTTTATGAACACAACCTTTCCTGCAAATGGTGCTCAGTGTATGTACTAAACTGAAATCTTGGCTGAATGTTTAAAAAAATGCGACTTTGATTTAAAGACAGACTCACTAAAAAATTCCTGTTCCCGGAGTTAGCACGGATTACACGTCTACTCATCAAGCCCGTTTCCTCCTTGTACCTTTCTTTCAAAGGGCTACGATCAGCAATACTTTCCTGCGTTGCTGTTTATTACACGGTAAAACGTATTTCTGTGACGTGAATGAAATGCCCACTGAGCCGGATCATTGAGCAGTACTTAGCCTTTCCTGTGGTGGAAAATGCTATAAAAGGTATCCGTTACTGACCATTCAAATGAAAGCCGCTGAGCCATTTCCGAAAGATGTTATGCAGTTTGTTTGTTTTTATGCACAGAAGTAGCATCGTATGGAATGTTTACTTTTGCACTCTCTCTTTAGATTGTGAAGAGGACTGAGTCTCAAAAACATCTGAAAACTACAATTAGTTTTAATTAATCGTGCTTACTTCCACACACAACAGTAAATTGTTCGAGAGATTATCATTCCTTATTCTTATGATATCTCTAACAAAGCCCTTAAAAAAGCAATTAGAACATCTCGATACGACCCTTTAGATAAACATCAATTGAACCCATCACTATGCATATATGATATCGCGTTCTGGCACAGTAAGGAATTTAGCTTATGAGTTATGAACACTTTGCGCTCTGTACAGAAGTAAAAATTCAACGCATTCAAAATGAAAACCTGCTCCCTCCCTGAAACAAACTCTTTAATCACGCAATCGTTCATTCTAACTTATTAGCTTTTCATTAAATCCCAAGTGTGACTATTAAGATAAAAGCTACTTTTAATTAGAAGCGCACTTCGGATAATTTTAATTTTTGAGTCTGCGAAAGAAATCCTGAAATGTGACCACTCAAGTAGTGCAAAGATGGACAAAATGTTGTAAAATTCTAACACCATAAACGAAACAGGACTACTGAAATCCTCACAACAGTGAGTCATGTACATCTAGGTTTTATGTCCTTTTAGCAATCGAGCTTCCCCTTACACACTGACACATTCTTCAAAAGATCATCGATCCTTATCAAATCTCTTAGAAATCTCTTTAAAAAAGATGTCCCGTTTATGTATCGGCATGAGATCGGAAAATTTGCAGTGTTAGGTTAGTACAAAAAGCGTTTTCAAAAAGTTCAAAGCAAACTTCAACCGTCAATGGTCCACCGCAGGTGCTCAATAGGAACTAAAACATCTTGTAATAAAAATAGAAATTTACAGGTGAAGACAAAAACGGAAGATCGTCATCGCTTAACTTGTCTAGCCAGTCCAATATACCATTTCTTCCGTGAACGAGTGATTGCTTCAAACTGCACTTATCACGCGACACTAAATAAGGTAAACAAAAAAAAACACAAAAACAAATTAAAGCAAAAAACTTTCGAAAAAAGCCTATCAAGCTATTATATATAGTAACCTCTTTTCCAGCTGGAATGCAAAATTAAGTAGTCGAGAAAAAAGAAACGCTGTTTAAAATTGATCCAATAGCATATGTTTCCTTCCATTTCTAACACACCCACCTGCAGGCAATGGTTTTGCTGACAGTTACAACAAATCGGTTGAGTGGAAAACGCGGAGTGCGGTGTGCGGAGTGCGGAGTGCGGAGTGTGGAAAATACGGAGTGTAGAAAATGCGGAGTGTGGAAAATGCGGAGTGTGGAAAATGAGGAGTGTAGAAAATGCGGAGTGTAGAAAATGCGGAGTGTGGAAAATGCGGAGTGTAGAAAATACAAAGTGTGGAAAATGCGGAGTGTTAAAGAAAAATATATAAGAAGCTTAAAAGAAAAAAATAGGGTCATATCGCCACACGTAGGTATAACACCCAATATAACTCCTTCCCGTCCCATGCCCCCTGTGCGGGCCCTGGAAAAGCACAGTACTCTTAATGAAATGAAAAAAATAATTTTTTTTGTTTGTTTGTTTTAAAAACCGCGAAATTTACACTATAATCAAATCACAAAGTTAACCGATTTCCGTTAAAACGCCCATGTCTGACACCTAGATTAGACTGAGATATTTATAGCTTGCCAGAATATAAACTAGGGGTAAGAAATTCACTTGGATAAGATCTTTTAGACACGAGCTGTCTACAGTCATCCTGGGAAGAACACTGAATCTAAAGGTAAGTTTTTGCTAACAAAACGTCATTTTAATATTTAGGGATGGGGAAAAATGTAAAAAAGAGATATGCAGTGATCACCAAGAAGAACTTGTTGAAAACTGACAGTGTGTCTGCCATGTATGTGTCAAGCTTCATTTAGCTTGCAGCGCTATGGATTTGACCATTGTACATTCATCATCTCTCTTTTTTTTTTTTCTTGTTTCTTTTCCTTTTTATTTTGTTTTTGAGAGGTATAGCTGATCGTCTCGGATAACCATTCATTTTCAAGCGTAAAAAGATTTAATTTTGCTCACAGACTTCATTTTCAAACGCTTTGGTCTGAGAAACGAGAACTAATAGTATATAGAGTATTAAAGGTATTTTTTGTCATCTGCCAACTTGACGTATTCAGTTTTCGCTGTGTGAAATTATATCTTTCTTATTAATGGCAAGGTGTCTCAGTTCTAAACAAATCGTACATCTGGCGTTGTTTTGAATGCTCGATAACAAGTTTCTGGCGTATTTCTGAGAATGTAGTGGAAGCTGGGAGATTGGAGAGTGTAAAAGAAAAACTTGTGTGTGAAGTATGGGTACTGCTTGAAATAAAGCAAGACAAGTAACATATTGCAAAAATGTATTATTGTTTATGTAGTTGATGCGTTTTTTAACGGAAGCAAAACAATGAGTATCCACAAAGTGGTTGTCTTTTACTACCATTATAAATGACATAGAAAGGAAGATTGAAATGCCATTTTGTTTAGCGTGCGAGATCGTCTATGAGTCATGGAGAGTACTGTTAGTTGCAAAGCGGAAAAAGGTTGGGCGATGAAACGAGCGCGTCCGAGCAAGAAGGTGTGATGCAGTGGACTGGGATCAAATTAGGGGCTAGATCAAAATGGTTGCCTCCTTGGGTTTCCTCCATAATCCTGATAATCTATTAAGTTCCCGAAAAACGCCTACTTTGGGTTATCTTTTCTTTGTCTTATCCGCGTTGATCGATGCTGAAAAAGCTGCCTAAAAACTGTCTAAAAACGAGCAGAGTAAAGTAAAAAGATGAAAAATGGCGTTTGGATGACGCGTGGCATGACGCGTATTTATAATTCGTGCAGCTCGTGCAAGGTTAATCTGGTTAATCAGGACACGTCCCTGGTTAATTAATTAAATCAAATCAACATCAACACCGCGCTTCTTCTTTTTTTTTTCCAAAGCCTCTCCTATGCTTGCCTGTTTCTTTAGGAACTATAAATAGAATTGCTTCTCAGTTTAGACGGTTTTCTTTGCTATGTTTTTGTGAGATAAAGGGGGGAGAAATCTTCAAACTTAGTTTCACTTTTAATTTGTTTACATACAGTTGACAGGTCACGCCATGGCGCGTTGCAAGGAGGCAAAGTTTAAAGCTGCAAAACGCCACTATCTCCAAATATCTCCAGCTAATTTTTTATTATGTTATGTAAAATTTATCGACCTTTAAAATATGTAAGATTTAGGGTGGAGTAATTTGGAGCTTTTGTAAAAGAGACAATGAAAGACAACCATGTCATGTTTTGCGGCAAGAGCAAGCATTCGACACCCTCAAATTGAGCTCATTTTTAGCAAACTTACTGTGAAGAAGATTGACTAATATGCACGCAGACATAAACATTTTAACCTGTAAGCCAGGACTGTGAAAAAACGTTTTAATCATAGTGCGCGGCTGGCTGAAAAATAAAGAAAGAAAATGAGATTTCCGGTTTGTTGAAAGGTAAATTTTGCCGGCTACCAAACGCACCGGAAGCGCGGAAAGAGCGCTCGTGCCAGTACTTCTCCGCATCACACATCGCTTGAAGAGCGGACTGTTCGTTTCATCGCCCAACCTTTTCCCGCCCTGGTTAGTTGTGGCTACATAGTGCTTCGAACTCAACCGGTTGCGAAGGCGATGACAAACTCCATTCTTGAGTTTTGTGATGATGTAAAGGATAGGAAGGAAGACATTGTCTGCCTCCTCCACAGGCTTTTCCAAGGCCAAGCGAGCGCGGATTTTGACGCGAGAGGAGGGATCACGTGCGAGCGCGGAGCGCGAGCGGGGGGACTGGAAGCGAGCGCGGAGCGCGAGCGGTGGGTGATGGGAAGGAAAAATAGTATCCCCCAGATGAGCGATCGCGAGCGACTGGGGACGAGGCAGAGACATTGTTGAGTCTACTGGTTAAATAGCTGTGAACAGTAAACACCGATCTTTATAAACACAGGTTTAGAGGTTTTAGATTGCAAGTAGCCTCTGTTTATTTCTTGAGGTAAAGTCACTGGTTTTATCAGTTAATCAGTTTCTGAAATATTTGACATTCTTGGGTAATATCATTTAATTTCACTGTGTCGATAGAGTTCATACTAGTTCATTGAGAGGTCATCAAGCGCGAAAGTTCTCAAAGCAAATCTGTCATATACGCGACATTTCTTTCTTCAGATTAGCTTTGCTGAAGAGTTTGAAGGTGAATTTCTCATTTGTAGCTATGACGTTAGCAGATAGATTTAGTTATCTATTGGAGACGCTAGCGAAAGAGACTCTTCGGAAGCTTTAAGTTTACTTACCATTCTAGGTAAGTTGCGTATCAGTTAGACTGTTGATGTTTTGAGCGCCATAACACGAGTCACATTCGAGCCCGAATCAAGTTCGATTCAAGGTAGAGAACTATTTATACCTAACAGCCCAGGGAAAGGAAGCCAACAGACTCTGCGCCGCCTGAAATTCCCTAGAATTTCTTGTATGCACGGAAATGGCATTGCATGAAATGTTTACTCTGCACTCTTACTTCAGCTGGTAAAGAACATTAAATCTCAAAAACATCTGAAAACTGCAATTGGTTTTTGCCAATCGTTTCTACTTTCACACAGACACAAAAAAATTTTTTCGAGATTATCATTCTTTATAATTTTATCTAATACAGCCCTTAAAAGGGCAATTAGAACACATCAATACGACCCTTAAGATAAACACAAATGAACTGAAACCCTCGCGTTCTGTTACTCTAAGGAATTAAGGTTATGAGCTCTGGACTTTTTGCTCTATGTACAGTTGAGTTCAACGAAATCAAAATGAAAACCTGTACCCAAACATTTTAGCCATGCAATCGTCCAATCTAACTAATTAGCTCGTTTCATGAAATCCCAAGTGTGACTATCCAGATAAAAGCTACTTAGAAGCACATTCCCTTGTGGTTTCAACTTTTGAGACTGTGGACGAAATCCTGAAGTGTGACCATTCAAATAGCGCAAAGAAGGACAAAATGTTGTAAAAATAAACGAGCCACAAATACCCAAATTTATAAAACAGTAGTAATGTGGATCTAGCAATCGCCGTGCTTGTCCTCACACTCAAACACGTCTTTCAAAAGATCATCATTCCGGCCTATTCCTTATTATTATTCCTTATCAAATATCTAGTAGAGCTCTTAACAAACAAACAAACAAAAAAAAAACATGAGAACACTTCTGGTACGACTCTTAAACCTTCAAGCCCCAATCATGTTATATTTGCTATGATTTCAGTTGGAAGAATTTGAATAAGCATCAAGAAATTTCATCTTTGATGATCATTTTCTCGATTCTCATTAACGGTACGTTGGATCAAGTACTGATATTGTTAGGAGAAATTAGGTGCTTATCACTATTGGGGCTGAAAGGGTTAAGAGTTAAGATAAGCCAGTAATAAACTTTTGCCATTATTGTTACGTTCTTGTTACGTATCGACGCGAGCTCAGAACATTTGTAGTGCTAGTACAAAAAGCGTTTTTAGAAACTACAAAGCGAACTTAAATCGTGAATGATTCAGCACAGGTGCTGAATAGGATGTAAACACGTCGTAATAAAAATACAATTTTTACAGGTGAAGACAAAACAGGAAAATCGTCATCGCTACGTGCCTCGCCAGTCCAACACATCATTCCTTCTGTGAGATAAGTGACTGTTTGAAACTGCTCTTACGACAAAACACTACATAAGATACGTAGAGGATATTATAAGGCAGCGCGAAGATATGATATTTATTTTAATGGTAAAAACAATATTCTACGAACAAGCGCAGCGAGTAAGTAAAATATTCCTTTTTTAACGCGACAAATTAAATTCATATCTTCAGCCGTCCTGTACATGTAACTTACTTTTTATTATATAGAAAAAAGTGTTTTTGCACAAAAAAGTGTAAAAGCGAGAAATAACGTCATCGATATCCTGACTAGTGAGGATATGGAGAATACGCCACTCCTGGATGGTTTCCTGTATCTTGTTTTGTATACTACGAACTTTAAGAGTGGTCTATTTTCACTAAAACACTATTGTCTATATAATCAAAAACCTCAAAAAAAACCTATCGAGCAACGTCCATTCCAAATGGAGCAAAGTTACGTCGTTGGAAAAGAAAAAAGCAGTCTAAAACTGATGCAACTTCATTTACTTCCTAACATGATCACCTGGAGGCAATGATATTGATACCAGTTACAAGAAAATGCACTGTAATAAAACCATGGCCACAAACAGACTTGCATCTAACGCCCATGTTTGACATCTAGATTCTACTGAGATATTTACAGCCAATGGCATAATTTCAGTCATGCCAGAATATAAAATCCGGGTAAGAAGTCGGCTTGAATAAGATCTTTAAGGTCGAATACCGACAAGAGCTGTTTACAATCACCCTGAGAAGCACCACAAACAGACTTGCATCTAACGCCCATGTTTGACATCTAGATTCTACTGAGATATTTACAGCCAATGGCATAATTTCAGTCATGCCCGAATATAAAATCCGGGTAAGAAGTCAACTTGAATAAGATCTTTAAGGTCGAATACCGACAAGAGCTGTTTACAATCACCCTGAGAAGCACATTTAATATAAAGGTAACTTTTCGCTAACAACATGTCAGTGTAATATTTAGGGATGGGGTAAAAAGTTAATAGGGTATCCTTCAGTGATCACCTAGAAGAACTTGTTGAAAACTGTCAATGTGCCATGCGTGTGTCAAGTTCCATTTACATTGAAGCGCCATTGTTCTTTCATTGCACTCAATCCCTTTTTTGCGTTTTCTATTTTGTTTTCTTTTTTATCGGAGAAGTAGAGCTGATCGTCTCGGATAGCCATTCGTTTTCAAGCGCAAAAAGATTTATTTTGCCCACAGACTTAACCCATTTTTAAACGCTTCCGTCTGGGAAATAAAACGCGATTGATTCATTTAATGTTGTGTCTGTTGTTGTCATCTGCCAACATGACATATTAATTTTTTTATGTGTGAGGTTATAAAAACTCTAATTTTTTAACAGAAAAGTTTCTCAGCTCTAAACAAATCTTACATCTGGCATGGTGAAGTGTTCCAAGTTAAAAAAAAAACAGGCCGGATATTTTAAAAATTTTAAGATGCTAAACCTCCGCATTCGGGAGCAACTTGAGTTAAGTTGCCACTTAAAGTTGCCACCCACCAAAATGCACGCATAAAAGAGACACGTTCTGCGTATCTTTTGTGAGTTGGCTTTGATGCGTAAAATTGAAATTAATTTTCTGACACTGAGCCGAATTTTTGATTTTGTAACCATAAAAATGTCTATACGTTAAAGGCGTTTACTCAGCATTTTTTACAGTTTAGGACGCCATGTTTGTTTCTGGGCAAACATGGCAAATATCACCCAATATCGCCGAACACAGTACACCCCCGTTTTCCCGGCTATGTCGAATAATCCTGGTTACCTCGAATCCCCCGCTTTCTCAGCTCGAACTGAAACATGTTTCCATAACATTTGCTTCGTCTTCTTCTTTCATTTCCTGTTTCCTTTCTGGAACTCAGTTTACCGATTCTCCTCCTCCCTCCCTCCCCCCCCCCCCCTCCCCATCTCGAACAACGCGTGACAACAATAAACGGTTCACGAGTTAAACTTGTATGACAAAGTTTCTTTTCACTGAAATTAGCAAAAAAAAAAAGAATGTCTAAACCTATTTTCTCTGATCCATAGGAATGCTTAAACAACTTAACGTAGCGTTTGCGGCACTCGTTTCCTTTGCAAGTTACGTAGGAGCACAGTCAATCTCATGTCAACCTTTACAACATCAGAACTGCAGCTCAAACTGGATTCGTTTGGCGGTTATAACAAGCGCCATCAAGCGATCACAAGCAAGGATACTGAGAATTTCCCCATCCTTCTCAATCAACCAGCCGCTGTGAAATGGCCTGTATATAAGCTTACTAGCATTATCAAAAAGCTGTTCCATGGCAAGAGACAGGCCGACTCTTTCCCACAAACAAATTTCACAAGTGTCGCAAAACGAGGCTCTCTCGACCACACTAGCTACCATCGCCTGTGCACCGAGTGGTCAGCGGTCACCACACTGTCACCCGATTATTTCCCGCGCTATCTGAACGGAGTGATCTGCGACAAGAAGGACAACGGTTGCCTTGGTCACGAAGGAGCCTGTATCCAAGGAAGTTTCGTTGTGAACGTTTTGAAGAATACAGGTGTATGCGGAACTGATGGAAAAGAGACCTGGCAACTTGTGAGCCATTCTGTCAGATCGTGCTGTAGCTGTCGGCTATACCAGGGCTCATCTTTAAGCGGATTATTGTGACACTGTTATGTTTGTGTGCAGAAATTATTTCTTCCTTTAATAATACTAGAAAGCTATTATCTCAGTGTTTTTCTTGTAATATAGTTCTTGCATCATTTAATTTATTTATTATAGCGTTTAATAATGCATGAGCCAAAGGCAATATTTTCAAGGAATTATCAGAGCACCTCTTAGTAGCCTGCGAGCCGGCTTACTTTGTGTGTTATTCGCGCGAGTAACTTGGAGCCGCCATTTGCGAGCCAGCAGGCGAAGCAAGTCGGCAAGAAGAATGGGGCGAGGAAAAGTTCTTCACGGTGACTCGCTTCGCTCGCCGGCTCGCAAATCGCGGCTCCAAGTTACTCGCGCGAATAACTCACTAAGTGAGCCGCCTTCTTGCTGGCTTTCCTCTTAGGCCCTGTCTATGCTGATGCGTTTTCCTTTGAAGACGCATAATTTCTTATTACCTTGGTGTTCAGCTGTCTGGCGAACATTGATAGTTTTAATGTAAACGAGAACGCATCACAGTGTGTCCGCTCTCTGTCATCTTAGTGTGGACAGGGGGACAGGTCTTTTCGTGGTATGGACGATATGGGTATGTGCCGTCAAACGTAAACGCACGAGTGTAGACGGAATCTCAAAGTTAAGGAACGTTTGCTTTGGGGCTGAGGGTGGAAGATTTTGTTTTTCGACTGGGCTTTGTAATATCGTGGCTGCCGTACATACAAATTAACAAATAAGGAATGGACACGTGTTTACATACACGTAGCCTGGAAAGAAAGCAAGTGTGTGATCTTCCATTCAAGACAGTTTCACAGAGTGCATCGCACTGTATGTCAATAAATTGAATTCATGTTTGAATGCAGTGACACATTTGTACCTTTGAGAGGAACCACGGGGTTAGATTCGCTTCATTGTAAGTCGCTTTTTTTTTTATTCTGCAAAAAAAAAACAAAAGGTTAAGTCACACTTCGGACATAGGTGGTCATAACGGCTGGAGCTTAACCAGGTTTCGGTGACATCAATTACTACTTCTTCCGGGTGGTGCTTAGCGGTATCCATTTATAGTCGTGGGTAAAGAGGAAGAGTCAAGTTTTTTGTCCAAGGACACAAAACGACAAAGCAAAGAGCAGACGCTAGACTCGAGCCACCGACCCTGCAATCAAGAAACCCACTCGTTAACCAGTGCACCACTGCTCGTCTCCTCTGAAGAAACCTTAAACATTGGTACAGGAGACGACGAAGGATACCCACTCAAAAGTGACTTGATATGTGACAGTATTGGCGCTAGTCCGATAACCATATTAACAGATTCTCAATAGAAGCATAAAACAGCAATCAAAAGAAGAAAAGCCAATTTTTTAAAACGATAAAATGATAATTTTGTTTTTTTTTTAATTTTGTTTTAAACAAAAATGTTTTGATTATGGTCGCAAACGTTCCTATTGAACAGCAGACCCTAGGCTCAAACGGTAGCAGGCAACCTCGTTCCCAGGGTCTTCTCTCCTAAGGGACGGACCATTAGAAAAGTGATGGGGGGAGTGGGGAAAAAACCAAAAAAAATTCGTGCAAGGGAAAATGTCCGAAAAAAAATTCATGCAAGGGAATATGTCCGAAAAAAAATTCATGCACAAGATGGACCTCATTTTGATATGAAACCATAACTCGTTCTGCCAAAGTGCTCAAGTAGTGTCTCCATTGTTTTAAAAATTGGAAATTTTCTGGGGCTCTGCCAGGATGCTGATAAAATATTGTTTTCATAATTAATAGGATAAGCCGCACATTTTGAACTTCCCATCAGAAATCTAAAGCGCCTTCGACAGAAATGAAACATGGATAAGTTTATACCTGCTCTGAAGCAAAGATGGCGTAAGCATTGATCTTTACGACAGTGACCACTTCATTGTTGCGGGATAAAATCGATCCTCAATGTCTCATTGTTTCCCCAGGTGGGGTTACTCGATCTCCCTTACATAAGCAGGAACCCATGTGACATATTAAAGACAGATAGGTATGTGCGGCCCCAAAGGGTACGGTTTTCGCGCCTTTTTGGTCTGAAATGGAATTAACATTTTCACCACTTTGCCCTGAAATAGGGAACGGATTGTGCGTTCTTGTCTGGAATTGGGTAGGGTATTTTAAAAGAAGCTACCTTTTTAGTATTAGTATCATCCCTTGAGAAGTGCGTTTTGATTAATATCGGTTCGGAAATACAGTATCGAATTCTGATAGGGTGGGGAAAATCGCATATTTTGTTCTGAAATGGGGTAAGAGTTTCAAGAAGTGCGCCGCACACTGACAATCCTAAGTGTTGTTTCGCAGTTTGAGGGCGCAGCGGTCTTGATCGCAAGGAGTCACATAAATAGACGTGATCCCTCCGAGCCCCCATTCCCAGGGAAGTGCAGCCCCTCTTGCACTGTTGTTTATTAATAGGAGGGCATTATCGGGGGGGGGGGGCTGTATCAGTAAGTAGGGGGCTGCAATGACTACGATGGATTGTGGGAGAGGAACAGAAGAGGGCAAGGACTAAGGAAGTGCACTGGAAAAGCCTTCCACTCCCAGTGGCTTCCTACTCTCCCACTGTGTCTACATCCTCAAAAAGCTGTTACATTAAATTATAACCCTTAACTTCCCAACAAAGGCTTAGAAGGTACCTGTATGTATTATATATCAAAAGTTTAAAAGGCAAATTTATGAGCTACGTACGTTTTTGAAAAGAATTGTTTTTAAATTAAGGATTAACAGTGTATGTACTGTATATTTTATAAATTAATCTTTCTGAACACCACTGTTTGTATCAAATCATTTCATATGAATACGTCTTTTACAAAAAATCCATACATTTTTCACTGTAAATCGCTATTTACTTTTGAAACCTCCTTCAGTAAATTAAATTTTTAAGCGAACATTAAGTGTTTATCATGAAATAAACTTTAAAATGTAAAGTAACCGAACAGTACCAGCTATGTATTTAGTAAAACAAAGTTGCATCGTTTTTAATTAATTCAATAGCAAATTGTGAATAAGGAAGATATTTTCTCAAAAAAAACATTCGTGCATAGGGCTGTAGCCAAAAAAAAATGCTTGCACAGGAAATGGGCCCAAAAAAAAATTCTGGCAGGCTAAAAATCCCCCACCCCCCCCCCCCCCCCCCCATCACTTTTCTAATGGTCCGTCCCTAATCGATTAGGGGAGAGGATGGTTTTCTAAGAAATTAAACTTGGATGGCGCAACAAAGCTCCTTCGTAGTCGCGGCGCAGATTATAGCGCCCTGGCGTTACAGCGGATAGACGGTCGCAGAGATACGCCCAGCCATGGATTATTATAAACGCTTAAAGCAAGATCCCCAAAAAACTGATGCGTTATTTCACTGGTAATCTGTGTAGCTCACGAAAATTGACGAAATGTGACAAAACTTGGGGTCTTGTTAAACGAGTCAAGCACACGCATTTTGTAGTCTTTGGAGATTGGGGATTTGACAGCTGGGTAAGCCAAACAGCAGACTTGCAGTAATCGAGCCTTGATGAGAAGGAAGCGTGGGTGAGAGATTCTGTATTCTTCTTGGATAGAATTTTCCGAATGCGACGCAGATTTTACAAGTGAGAAAAGGATGCAGAGCAGAGCTTCGTAATACGTGTACCCATGTCCGACCGGCTAACAAGTCACGCACCGAGATCTTTCACTACTGGAACGAAAATAATATCTACAGCTCAGCTATAGCTGGTTGCTGTTTGGCACAAAACGGGATTAGCTCAGTTTTATCATCCGAGTGCACCAATGCAACATTTCGTCCCAGATCAGGAAAAGAAACCCTCGTTGCAGAAAAAGAAATCGAGTGACTTACAGGAAATCTAGCACGAGGACAGTTTCGTTTCTTTCCCCACTAGGCAATCAATATGAAATGATCAAACGCAACAAAAAAAATTTACATTTTACTCGACTTTCAAAACAGATGTACCTACCTCTAACTCACTAGAACTTATCACAAACCAAAAACATCGGCGGGCAATAGCAAAACTTAGGGCAGGTAACCATAACTTAACAATTGAAACTGGAAGACATTCCACCCCTAAACTCCTTGAGCATCTGAGAATTTGTCAATACTGCAGGTCAAATGAAGTTGAAAACGATCGGAAGTACATTTCCTATTATCTTGCAATAGATATAATACAATTAGAAAATCTTTAAAGGACGATATTATTAGTAAATATTCCAATTTCTATTCTTTAAATGCCCATCACAAAATTGTATTTCTCTTTAATAGCATTGATGCTTTCATTTGTAAAAAAAGGTTACTTCATTTACGAAGCTTTTGCATCACGAAATAAATCAATAGATACAGGAATTAAAATAAATCGATTTCGCTACATTTCGTTTTGTACTCTGTATTATATTCTTTTTCCGTCTTTTTTTTTTCTCTTTCCTAAGGGCAATACCATTTGTAATTGGGAATGCAAATAAAGTGTTGTTGTTGTTGTTGTTGTTGTTGTTGTTGCATCGATGAATTGGGGGGGGGGGGGATTGGAGGCTTATTTGATCTCCCTGGGAAGGCCCCGTCCCTGGCCTGTGCTATCGCGCGTCCTTAGAAGACCGATACGCTTTGCTCAACCGCATTTCTCTCTATCTCTCTCATGGTATCAGTAAACTATATCATGTTTTGCTAATTTGAGGAATTAACCAAATGCTGGAGGGGAAAGAAAGAGAGAGAGAGAGCGATGGATGGGGAGTTGTACCTAGAGACTCGGGAAATGTACATTCTCTCTTAGTTTTGATCGGTATGCTTGGCCCCAGAGCGTGGGGTTTTGAATCATTTTAGTCTGAATCACGGAATGGATACTGTCTGTTTTGGCCTGAAAACTGAGGAGTAAAGATTCAGTAGGCGTGTGATCTGAAATGGGGTTTGAGAAGTAACTAATATGGCTGACATTTTTTGAGCTTTTTGGCGAGAAACAGGTTACCCAATCCACTAAGTCGCGGGCCTGGTAGTTCGCTGGTCGTTAACGCTACTCTTAGATTAAAAGTTAATCAAGGTTCTTATTTCTCTTGTCATAAAGAGTTTTCAAACCTAATTTTAACTGGCCGTTTGATAGCAAGTAAAGTCAAAACATAGCTTACAAAAGATTCATAGAAATCCTCATTGCTTGGCTTTAAGACCGCATTAAAGATTGACACTAATCCTGGTTTAACTTAATCCTGCTTTGAACAACCGGGCACCGGTTGTTCAAAGCAGGGTTACCCAACTCAAGATTAATGTCAATATGAAATTCAGATGTATAGCTTGGTGCTGTCGATTCCTGTACTTTCATTCTTGTACTTAACTTTGGCTGCTATCTAACAAACACTTGTGGTGAAAACACTGTCAGGTCAGACAAACAAGAACCTCGGTCAATTCCTAACCCATGCGTTAAATCGGCTTTCGAGCAACCAGACCCGAGATTAATTGCCTATTGTCATCTAATGTACCTTTCCACTAACTTTTTCTTGTTCTTTTCATAGATGGCCCTTCGTATACTTCTATTTGCCGTTGCTTTCCCCTTTTTGTGTGACGCTTTCATGGTAGTTCCAAGTGACAGCACATCTTTTAAGGAATGTCTCAAGAGTTTTGGAAGAAAACCGGGACCGATGGGCTACTTCATTTCCATCTACATGGCTCTCAGTCGAGATGAAGCTGTTGAATTTCCCAATCTAGTGTACCTCCCAAACCTCCTATGGTTGATTCACAGGGGCCTGTAATCGTTGTGATGGGATAAGTGGTATCCTAATTGGTCCTAAATCTATGTCTTGGCGACTTGATTGGTGCTTTGCTCTTTAGACTCGGGGATCTGGTTTCAGCCAAGCTGGTGTCGTCGGTTTTGATTTTCCTCATCAGTGAATGGAGGGACACTAGATTGGGAAATTCAGCAGCTTCATCTCGACTGGAAGCCATGTAGATGGAAATGAAGTAGCCCATCGGTCCTGGTTTTCTTCCAAAACTCTTGAGACATTCCTTAAAAGATGTGCTGTCACTTGGAACTACCGTGAAAGCGTCACACAAAAAGGGGCTACTTCATTTCCATCTACACGGCTTTCAGTCGAGATGAAGCTGCTGAATTTCCCAATCTAGTGTCCCTCCATTCCTCCGAGTCCGACAGTTATTTTGAAAACATCACTTTATCGCCAAAATAAACACAGAAACACCAAGCAAAACAGCAAGACAACAGTTGCATGTGTTTATATTTCATTTTCGCCAGTTTTAAAAGGCATAAATTTCATCTTTAGTTTTGCTAGTTTCATAAACCGATACATGGTTGTATAAGGATGATACGAGGATGGTAGGACTATGATAAATACACAGCAAACCACACAGAGCATGGTATGCCTGTGGTGATATTTTGTCATGCGCTTTTTTGCTGCATTTTGTGCCGCTAGACTGGCTAAAAAAACTTATGAGGATGATCATCTGACTTTTAAATCGACCTTGCGCGTGCACAGCAAGTGCCAGTGTCCAGCTGCGCAATAGGAAGAAAAACTTCCTAAATGGCGGATGAAAGGTAGTCTCCTACGCAGCCGTTTTTAGTGGCGTCACGCAACGCTCCCCCCACAAACGGCTGCTGAAAACTGAAACGCATTCCTTTCCCTTTGGGTTTGCGGTAAATCGAAACAACCAATCACGTCTCGGCAAGTTGACAATGACGTTAATCTTCGGGCGAATAAAGCGGCCGGGGGTTTTCCGGTGATGTGCCAGACATCTTAGCTAATGACTCCGTTTCGGATGGCTGAAACACCGAAGAAATTTGTAGAAAGCGGTTCAAAGTGATTTACGTGTTCTTCACTTTGTACGGTAAATGAAAAAATCTTCATTTTCGGGAAAAATGCTGCAAATTTTGCAGAAATTATCCAGTCCGCTTCAAATATGAATATTAACTGCTCCGATAACTCTGATTTGTTTATTTGCAAGGGCGTTTGCTATATTATAAGCAGGGCTGCTGATAATTTTCAAGAAGTCAAACAGGAAATCAAGGAGGCCTTCAAAGCCAGAGAGAAACCGAGAGCTAAACGGCTGCTGCGATCTGAAGATGGAAAGCCTGACGAAGCACTGCTTCTTGTCAGTCCTGGAAACCCTTCAGCTGACCCTTGAGCGAAAGCTTTGAAATCGCTGCGATTCGGAACAGAAGTTAGCACCTCTACCACTTGTACTTCTTCTGATTCTAACAGTCAGCCCTTGTCTGATATTGCGAGGCCTCTTGTGTACTTTCCTGGTCTGTTATCGCCAATTGGAAATCATCCGTATCGTCTCGTGTTGAATGCCTTCCCAAATCAACATCTTGATTTGCGTTTGTCACGTATACGTGAGTCACCGATAAAACACAAGCTGTGAATGGACGAGTCTCCCAACAGAGCATTTGGTGCGCGATGGTTCTGAATTCTAGAACCAGAGCTGTGATTGGCTAAAGGTCGGGAAAGGAATATGGTTCAGTTTTCAGCCGCCGTTTGTGGGGGGAGCGTTGCGTGACGCCACTAAAAACGGCTGCGTAAGAGACTAGATGAAAGGAGATAAAGTTCCGATTTCTTGCACGAATCGGAAATAATTCAGCCTTCTTTATAATCTGACGTTAGCACTTAATGTTTACACAAGGAAAAGAAAAACTGCAGTAGAAAATGTATAGACGTAGTTATGACGTCATATCTTCTATAAAAATTCTACTTCAAGAAACCGATTCTTCACGTTTTGCATATTGATGATCGTTAATTATTGGCACCATTTCCAATACGCCGTTTGTGTTTTCAGTTTTTTTCCGGTTCAGGTCACGTGATCTGCCAAATATGGTTGTGACTCGAAAACCTTGAAAACCTTTCCCATGAAACAAATGTGGCCAAGCAACTTCGGTGGAAGTAAGGGTTTTTCAAGATATGACAGTTGAGAACTTTCTTTAGTAACAATGTGGTAGTTTAGAGTCTCTAAACATGCCTGTTCTTCTCAGTGTTCTTCAATATGTTTCCTACAATTCTAGTTGGAAGAATTTGATTCAGTCAAGCGCCAAGACATTTCACCTTTGGTAATCATTTTCTTGAATCTCATTACTGGTATGTCTGATCAAGTACTGATGTTGCTAGCTGAGAAATTAGGTGCTTGACTATCAGGGCTGCAAGGGTAAAGAGTTAAGATAGGCCGGCATTGGACTTTTGCTATTATTGTCAAATTCTTGTTCTGTATCGGCATGAGAGCTCAAAGCAAATTTGTGAATGGTTCAGCACAGGTGCTCAATAGGAACGAAAACACCTTCCAATAAAAACAGAACTTTTCCAGGTCAATACAAAAACGGAAGATCGTCATCGCTACATGTCCCGCCAGTTCAACATACCATTCTTTCTTTGAAATAAGTAATTGCTTCAAACTGCTGCCATGACACGAGAGTAAATAAAATATATAGAGGATATCACCGCAGCAACGCCAGGGCGAAGATATGACTTTTATTTTCGAGTGGTAAAAACAATATTTTACGAAAGAGCGCAGCGAGTAAGTAAAAATATTGTTTTTTAACACGAGAAAATAAAATTCGTATCTTCAGTCGCTGTGCAACTTTCTTTTTATTATTATCTAGACAAGAGCGTTTTCCCACCAAAAAAACAAATAGTATAAAAGCGAGAAATGACGTCATCGATATCCTCACTAGGGATATCGAAAATACGCCACCCGAGTCCTGGATGGTTTCCTGAATGTCCTTTTGCACGGTATCAACTTTTAAGAATGGTCTGTTTTCCACTAAAACCCTATTGCCTCTATGATAATAATAAAAAAAAACGTTAAAAAACCTTACAAGCTAACTTCCATTCCAACTGGAGCAAAGTTAAGTCGCCCAGAAAAAAAAAGCAGTCTAAAACTGATTCAATTTCATGTAGTTCCTTCTATCGCTAACATGACCACCTGCCCGGCAATGATATTGCTACCATTACAAGAAAATGCACTGTAATAAAACCGCAATCAGACTTGCATCAAACACTCATGTTTGACATCTAGATTCTTCTGAGATATTAACAGCTAATGACATAATTTCCGCTACATACCAGAGTATAAAATTGGGCTAAGAAGTCGAGTTGGGATGAAGATCTTTGAGGTCGAATGCCGACAAGAGCTGTCTACAATCACCCTGAAAAGCACATTGAATCTAAAGGTAAGTTTTTGTAATAAAATGTCAGTGTAGTATTTAGGGATGGGGAAAAATGTAAAAAGGGATACGCAGTGATCACCTAGAAGAACTTGACTGTTGAACTGACAATGTCCCAAGTTTCAAGTTTCATTTACGTTGAAGCTCTATGGATATGGCTGTTGTACTTTTACTGCATTTCTGTTTTTGCATTTCCTTTTTTCTTTTACTTTTTCCGGAGTGTATAGCTGATCGTCTCGGACAGTCATTCATTTTCAAGCGCAAAAAGCTTTAATTTTGCTCACAGACGTCGCCCATTTTTAAACGCTTCCGTTTGAGAAACAAGAAGCGATTGTTTTTTTTAATGCTGTCTCTTCTTGTCATCTGTCAACTTGACATATTAGTTTTTACTGCGTGCAATTATAACTTTCTTATTTTTTTAACAGAACGGTGTCTCAGTTCAAACAAATCTTACATCAGGCGTTGTGAAGTTTCCTAGTACAAAAAAGGCCGCAAATTTTTTGGACGGTTAATTTCTGCAATTAAACCGGTATCACAATGTTTGCTTGTTCTTAACAGCTCCTCAAACTGGATACAATTGATCACGTTTGCTTAAATACTGTAATTTTACATAATTGTCATGTCAGGCGGTATATAATGCGCCTGAACACGCGGACAGTTTATTAAGAGAAAAATTAAAGCTCATTATTCTCGACAAAAATGAACAAAAATTCTCGGGGAAAAATGTAAAAAGGGATACGCAGTGATCACCTAGAAGAACTTGACTGTTGAACTGACAATGTCCCAAGTGTCAAGTTTCATTTCCGTTGAAGCTCTATGGATATGGCTGTTGTACTTTTACTGCATTTCTGTTTTTGCATTTCCTTTTTTCTTTTACTTTTTCCGGAGTGTATAGCTGATCGTCTCGGACAGTCATTCATTTTCAAGCGCAAAGAGCTTTAATTTTGCTCACAGACGTCGCCCATTTTTAAACGCTTCCGTTTGAGAAACAAGAAGCGATTGTTTTTTTTTAATGCTGTCTCTTCTTGTCATCTGTCAACTTGACATATTAGTTTTTACTGTGTGCAATTACAACTTTCTTATTTTTTTAACGGAACGGTGTCTCAGTTCTAAACAAATCTTACATCAGGTGTTGTGAAGTTTCCTAGTACAAAAAAGGCCGCAAATTTTTTGGAAGGTTAATTTTTGCAATTAAACCGGTATCAAAATGTTTGCTTGTTCTTAACAGCCCCTCAACCTGGATACAACTGATCACTTTTGCTTAAATACTGTAATTTTAAATAATTGTCATGTCTTGAATCAAACATGAACTTTCAACTCGAGCAAACAAGGCGATAATCACAGTCTAAAATGTATGAGACTTTCATATTTTCGATCTGTTAATTTGAATGAGTCTTTTACTCCCCCGGAGTTACTTTTGGGCGGTGACCCAGCAACCAGGAGGTCCAGCAGCCTAATGCCTGTAGCATCCTTTGTTCAGATCATTAGTTTATGGACTCCTATTTAGACCAAAAAGGTACAATTATTCCGAAAATATCCCAATTTCCAAGCCAGAATGGTTACCTATAAATACCCAGGCGTTGGTCTTTCGTAGAACGCGGTGCGCGTAGAGTTGCGGGACAGTTGAGGAGCAATTCGTCTCCTTCCCATCAAGCCCAGCGCTCTTGTTCTCTGAATAAAAGACAAGGGAGCCTGGAGACGAGGCAGCCAAAACAGCAAAAAGCTATGTGCTATTGCAGGCTTCTGTCAATCCCTAGACACTCAAACTAGAATATAAACCTGATACCTTACTTCAAACCAAAACGGCTAAAAAATACTCTTTGAGGCCGCATACACTCTTATACTCCTCTGGGAGGTGGGATTACGACCAGTTCATATACAGTAAAATCCACAAAGCGTCAAACATTTAAAATTAAGCACTGATTTACCGCGTTTGGCTTCAGGAATTGGTCGCAATTCATGTTTAGACGAATATTTGGTTGCCGTATTATTCGAAAACGACAAGTGTTCGCATAATGCAAGGTGTCGCGATACACACGTTAAAAAATGCCAGTTCGGAAAAGCTATCATTTCGGTAAAGTAAATTTAGAGAAGCAGCAGGAAATTGGTTTGAATCGGGCGTAAGAAAAATTAGGCCGATTGTATAAGCACCCCCCCCCCTCGACATAACCCCCTCCGTTTATACTTTTTCGTCTTACGTAAGTACTTTTACAGAACAAAGTACAACTTCAAATTGTCTTCCGTTCTTGTTGTGTTCCAGTTGTATTGGCATTGTTAGAGTTTTATAGTTGTTTTGTTCCTAATAGCATTGAACTAGTTTTCTTCAAATAAAGGTATTGAGCTAAATTGCCGATTTATTGTGACGATTCAAAGCCTTTCTTTTTCGTATTAACAAATCCGTTTTCTCTGATCCATAGGAAATGTTTAAACAACTTACTTTAGCGTTTGCGACACTCGCTTCCTTTGCAAGTTACGTAGGAGCTGCACAGTCGATCTCATGCCAACCTTTGACAACATCAGAACTGGAGCTCAAACTCGAATCGTTTGGCGGTTATAACAAGCGCTATCAAGCCATCACAAGCAAGGATACTGAGAATTTCCCCATCCTTCTCAATCAACCAGCCGCTGGAAAATTGCCTGTAAATAAGTTTAAACGCATTATCAAAAAGCTGTTCCGTGGCAAGAGACAGGCCAACTCCTTCCCGGAAACAAATTTCGCAAGTGTTGCAAAGCGGGGCTCTATCGACCAAACTGGCTACCATCGTCTGTGCACCGAGTGGACAGCGGTCACCACACTGTCACCCGATTATTTCCCGCGCTATCTGAACGAAGTGATCTGCGACCAGAAGGACAACGGCTGCCTTGGTCACCAAGGAGCCTGTATCCAAGGAAGTTTCGTTGTGAGCGTTTTAAAGAATACAGGTCTATGCGGAGCTGATGGAAAAGAGACCTGGCAACCTGTGAGCCAGTCTGTCAGATCGTGCTGTAGCTGTCGGCTATATCCGGGCTCATCTTTAAGCGGATCATTGTGACACTGTTATGTTTGGGGGCAGAAATTATTTCTTCCTACATCTCAGTGTTTACCCTGTAAAATAGTTCTTGCACCGTTTAATTTATTTGTTGTATCGTTTAATAATACCAAGCATAAGTCAAAGGCAATGTTTCCAAGGCATAATCAGAGCACCTCTTAGTGGCTTGCAAGCAGCTTGAAACGAGAACCTTTAAAAACGCTTTCAATACCATAGATAACAGTTTTAATGTAGACGAGAACGCATCGCAGAGTGTCCGTTTTCTGTCAACTTAGTGTGGACAAGGGAACATCACGTTTCGCGGTGTGGACGATAAGGGTATGCCCCATCAAACGAAAAAGCACAAGCGTGGACGGAATCTCAAAACTTAGGAATGTTTGTTTTGGGGGTCGGGGTGGAACATTTTGTTTTTCGACTGGGCTTTGTAATATCGAGGCTGCTATACATACAAATTAACAAATAAAGAATGGGCACGTGTTTACATGCACATAGCCTGGAAAGCATCCATTCAAGACACTTTCAGAGAGTGCATCGCACTGTAAGTCAATAAATTAAATTCATGTTTGAATGCAGTGACACATCTGTACCTTTCAGGGAAACCACGGGGCTAGATTCTCTTCATAGTGAGTCGCTCCTTTTCTTATTCTGTAAAAAAAAACAACAACAAACAAACAAAGGCTAACCCTTTAAGCCACAATAGTGACAAGCATCTAATGTCTCCTTACAGTATCATTACTTGATCAAACATACAGGGAATGATCACTAAAGATGAGGTGTGTTGATGTGTAAGCAAATTCTCCCAACTAGTACCATAAGAAATATATGGAGAATAGTGAGGAGAACATGCATGTTGATATTGGGGCTTAAGGGGTTAAGAAGGAGGTAGGGTGGACTGTGGCCTCCAAAGGGTTACAATGATCATGAATATAATGATGGCAATTACATAAAGATTAAAGGGCTAAGTCACACTTCGGACATAGGTGGCCCTTACGGCGGAACTTAACCAGGTTTTTTTAACATCAACTACTACTTCTCCAGGGTGGTGCTTAGCGGTACGCATTTATACTCGTGGGTATAGACGAACAATGTAGAGTCAAGTTTCTTGTCTACGGAGACAAAACGACAAAGCAAAGAGCAGATGCTAGAAGTCGAGCCACCGACCCTGCGATCGAGAAACTGACTCGTTAACCAGTACACCACCGTTCGTCTCTTCTAAAGACGGGACGCCTGAGGTGACGAAAGATACCCGCTCAAAATTGACTTGACATGACACAGTATTGTCCGATACCCATATTAATAAATTGTCAATAAAAGCATATAATGGCAATCAAAAGAGAAAAAGCCCATTTGTTAAAATGATAAAAGAAATAAGGCAAATTAATTTTCATTTCGAATTCTTTCTTATTTGTGGCAATTTAAGATGTTTTATAGCATTTTCATATAAACTCTTAAATGTTGCCGATGATGTCATTATTATGCATAGCGTAGAAAAAACAGTGTAATTGATGCGCAGCTCTCAACGTTAGCTTGGGCTGCCTGTGGTGTAGCTCACGGAAATTGACGAAATGTGACAAACCTTGGGGGCTTGTTAAACGAGTCGAGCACACAAGTCTTTGGAGATTGGGGATTTGACAGCTGGGTAAGCCAAACAGAAGACTTGCATTAATTGAGCCTTGATGAGAAGAAAGCATGGATGAGAGATTCCGTATTCTTCTTGGATAGAAATTTCTGAATGCGGCACAGATGATACAAGTGAAAGAAGGATGCAGAGCAGAGGTTCGCAATACGTGTACCCATGTCCAACCTGCCATCAAGCCACGCACCGAGATCTCTCACTACTAGGACAAAAATAACATTTATAGCTATTTATGTTGCACGAAAAGGCGTTGACTTTAGCTAGCTGCTATTTGGTACCAAACGGGATTAGCTCCGTTTTATCATCCGAGTGCACCGATGCAAGCATTTCGTCCCAGATCATGAAAAAAACCCTCGTTGCAGGAAAAAAAAAACAAGTGACTTGCATGACAATTTCGTCTCTTTCCTAAATAGGCAATCTATATGAAATGCTCAAATGTAACAAAACACTTACATTTTACTCTACTTTCAAACCAGATGTAACTACCTCTAACTCACTAGAACTTATTACAAACCAGAAACATCGGCGGGCAATAAAAAGAACTTAGGGCAGGTAACCATAACTTAACAATTGAAATTGGAAGACATTCCACCCCTAAACTCCCTGAGCATCTGAGAATTTGTCAATACTGCAGCTCAAATGAAGTTGAAAACCCAGTACACTCCCTCTTCTCTTGCAATAGATATGATACAATTAGAAAATATTTAATGGACGACATTAGTAGTAAAATATTCCGATTTCGATTCTTTAAATGCCCATCACAAAATTGTATTTCTCTTTAAAGTGTATATGACACGAAAATTTTTTCTTCGGTTTTCGAGAGTCTGAAAACCTCTTTTTTCGCGGGCAAAAGACCCTATTTTTCACTTAAAAACTGTCCCAGGGACTGGGATCGAATTTACGGCATTGTGACGTCAATTGACTTGATTGCGTTCCCGCCAACGTAGTGTTTTTGTTACAAATCGCCTCAAAATGTTGACATTGTTCAGCAGTATCGGAGATCTCTTCGAAACTTCCAAGACCTACAGTGAGAAAGAATAAGTAGAAGAAAAAATAGAGCTGTTTTAGGTCTTATTAAACAAGACGACGACGAACATTTGCGATGTCTTCTCTTCTTTCGTATTGTGGTGAGGATGTTGATCTCAAAGTCGATGATTTATCCTGACTGTACATCAGTGGAAGCACCTCAGTTGTGAGATTTCTTTGTTGAGTTCTTTTAGGGTTTATTAAGAACATCAAAGCCCTTGTGTTCCCATAAACAGCTTACTGTTTCCATCAACCTAAGGAGAACCGAAAGTGCCGATTGTTTTGATGTTTTAATACCGCAAGAATGTCTTCGTTCTTATAGAGAGTGTTTCTTTCGTACTGTGGTGAGGATGTTGATCTCAAAGTCGGTGATTTATCCTGACTGTACATTAGTGGAAGCACCTCAGTTGTTAGATTTCTTTGTTGAGTTCTTTTAGGGTTTATCAAGAACATCAAAGCCCTTGTGTTGACATAAACAGCTTACTGTTTCCATCAACCTAAGGAGAACCGAAAGAGCCGATTGTTTTGATGTTTTAATATCTCTTATAGAGAGTGCGCTGGATTTTCGATTCATTTCGATTTAAGAACGAGTTCCCAGAGTTAACTCCCAGCCTGGCATTAGTTTCAGTGGTTTCTGCAGCAAGCAAAAGTGTTTTTACAGAGTGTAGAGAAAAGCCAATGACGAAATCGTTTTGTTGATAATATGGCCGTATGCAATGTACTTCTAGGCCAGAAAAGGCATTTATTTCCACTGCCCTGTTATCCTGCAATTAGAATCTATATACGCTTTACTTTAAAAACGGCACTGAAACTGACTTCAACTCGCATGCTACTTGCCATATCACGGGCTGATTCAGAAAATATAGCAGCTTAAGACTGTTGCTATCTAGAGTATCAATATTAGGGTATTAACACTAATATTAATCTTGGCTCATGTAATTTTCAAACAACTCAGTACCATGAAGCTAAGGCAATGTCACATTTCGCATTAAAATACAGTTAATTTTGTTTTGTTTGGCAGTGGGTATGGTTTTCCAATATTGTCGAACTGTTATTGAATCATAACCATGTTCATTAACTTTTAAAATAACTGGTGTCCTTGAGCTTCTTAAATAGCTTTTGGTGTTTCTAATACCACAGAAGGGGAGTGCAACACATCAAACTCTTCTAAAACTAACAGTTAATTATGAATAAATCAACAAGAATTGACAATTGACGGTAAATTTGCAAATCAACAGTGGGTCTCCATATTGACTCCTTCTCAAACAATTTTCCTATGAACAATGGGAATCAACACCGATCTTCATCAATAATAGTCATTATTAGTGGTCAATTACCAAAGCATATGTATCACTCAGACACAGTGATGAGGATCCATACATCCCTTGTAGATACTTGTAGATATTATTTACAGCAGCTCACCCCCCCCCCCCCCCCCCACACACACACACACACACAATACAGGCTCCTGACACAGGGCTGGCCCTACAAGCTTAATCTGCTTAAGGCTGATTCTTATGGAGAGAGGTTGAAGCCCTGTATGGAGCACCTAAATTAATACCATAGTTCCTAATAAGTGGAGACGGAGTTAAAGCTTGGGGCATTTGTGGCATCCTTAACAACATAAAATTTGTAAATTACCAGTCAATTTTTACTTAGGAATAATTATTGTGTTTGTAACATCATATCATAGTGTACCTGTTTCGTCACAGCCAACAAAGAGGGGCAGCACAACAACAACAACAATTTATCTAAGTATTCTTATATGGGAGGTTTCTAAAATAGTAAATTAAATACAATGTAATGTATCATTCTTGTTGACAATAGGTCACAATCATTGCAACAGAAGGAATGTCCTTCTGCCATCCTCACTTGATCTTCAATTTTGATAGTTGATATTTATTGATCTATTAGAACCACCACCAAACATAAAGCAGAAATAATGATTCCAGTATGTCAGTATCAACAACCACCCAATCTAGATCACTCGAGGCCTGGATGGGTCTAGCTTAGTTACAGCTGTTGGTATGAACAGGGATTTTTGTTGTTGGCAAGCTGATGTAAATCAGGTCAGGTCAGGTCGTGGTCATCAGTGAAAAGGCAGGGAATTTATTTCAGCCTGTTTGGTAAAAACCTTGATATGTGCACATAGGATTAAACAAACTCCTAGAAAATGTTTGTCTTCATAAACAAATATAACCGAGTGAGACACTTCCTGGAATTCTTTCAGCAACCTCTTGATTTTCTTTCTATTTTCACTCTAACAACGAGGCATTTACAGTCTCCTCACAGGAAGAGTAAAACAAAATCCTGAACTCTTGTCTTGCTAAAAAGGTGATTTATTTAAGTTAAAATCCTTCATCCAGTGCAGTCAGGTTAAGACAGTGTATGGACAGTCCAGTGTAAAAATGTTATGAGTGGGCAATCGTCGTTGAAATTATACTGATATCATAATGTGTTACTGAAGTCCAGAGAAGAATAAAAACAATTTCATTTAAGACCGTACTGGTAGCTCTGTTCGCCTGTACAATCGAAAGTCAGACCACGCTATCGCACCTGTCCTGCTTTGCGAATGAAAAGCATCTCTGGGCTTTGCAGTAAAACTTCTTTGCTTACCGAGACAGATCCTTATAAAACAATGCTCGTTCGTAACCATATCTTCAAGTTAAAAACATAGCAAACATCAAAATCTCGAGTAGCCTGAGTGCTTCGACCTTGCATCTCCTTCAACACAATTATTTCGATTCCCTTGTCCCAAAATGTCGGATCCGAGGAATGCTGAGTACTTCCCCTCCATTTCGTCAAAAGGAGTACGCAAACCATCGCTTATTAGGCGCTTCAGCTACGAGAAACCTTTGCCAACTCTCCCAAGTTCCTTCCACTTTGACGCCATGTTGGTTTTGTTGTCAAGTCGATTAACGTCACATTAGCTAATCACGTGATATTTTGGCCGCGCGAGACGGCGACACTTTTGAAGTCAAATTTGCGCTGTTTTCACCGCGAAAAAAGTACGTTTGAAAAGTTCGATGCCGGTTTAAAGCTTAGAATCGTTTTTTATAAACATAAAACAATCAAAACCCGAAGAAAAAACGTCGTGTCGTATACACTTTAATAGCATTGATGCTTTCATTTGTAAAGAGTTAGGTTACTTCATTTACGAAGCTTTTCCATTAAGCTTTAAGAGATGAATCAATAAATACAGGAATTGTAAATTAATCGATTTCGCTATATTACTTTTGTACTTTTTTCTTTTTCCGTCTTTTTACGTTCGTGTCGTCATATGACGACACGATGCGTTATGTGGGGGAATCGGTGCATTCCTGTGTAAACCATTCTTAGAAGGCAGAAATATGAATGTAATGTGCTATTTTCTTCTGTTAGCAGTAAACAATAGTCAACGAATGATACAACAGGAACACGTTTATGGGGCAAGTAAGTCAAGTTTATAACAACAGGGAGAAAAATAATGTTTTGAGCGTAGGGGAGGGAAACAAGAGCAAAACAATGTCATATTTGTGTTACTGAGCGTGTGAAGTATTTGAAGATTTCTAGATGTGGGAGATAAGCTTTTAAAATATGTTTGAATTGTTTGTTCAAGATTACCTAAGTGTGCATGGTGAGAGGGCGGTTTTAGCCGTGCTGAAAATATAGTCATACGCGATGTTGTTGTTTTAGTAAGAATCCGTGCTCAGTTTTGAGTGATATAGAGTGAGTAATATAATTTTTATTTATAGTATTAAATCCGACAACTGTGAAATTTTGTAAAAAGTGCTTGATTCGGAGGAAAAGGGTTTTTTAAATTATGCTTAGTTGTGGCCCGAAAATGCCTGTCCTGACAAAGCCTTACTCAGGCCCCTAACTGTAGCCTGATTTACTGAACTGAGACCTTAAACAAACGTAACAAAAGCCTAACATCGAATTTGTTAGGTTAACGAAGTCAAACCTTAAATTAATGAGGCTTTATTACGTTTCAAGTTAGACTTAATATACTTTGACATGACGTTATTTTCAGTTCAGGTCAATGGTGAATAGAGCATTGTTTAGGTAGCCTAAAATTCTCCTGACAAAGCCGGGTGACATTTATTTCGTCTTCAAAATGATTTAGATTGAGCAAATTGTCTAGCCTAACAATAACCTTACAGAATCCAAAACATGATTCATACGTTTCGAAAGCAACAAATTCACACATGGCAAGCAATCGAAGTATCACGATCATTATATCTGGCTGAACATGAGCCAAAACTCACCAAATCCGGAACGATTCAGTCTTACTGGTTTCATGGTTTTGTCCCAAAGGCTATCCGTTATATATGTGTTTTATTTTTTCCATTCAGCAATTCCTTGATGCAGTTAGCAGTGTAAGCGACATCTTAAGGCCAGTTACAGCTCAAACAGCTCCGCTTAACGCGATCAATCCAGTCTTGATATTTAGTATTTATGTCACCTACTCCGTTCGATTTAGTTCACTAATTCAATCCACAGCCAAAAATCAAGGCAGCTTATTGTGTGTACATGACATTGTAAAATATTTAAGCAGTATGTGTTAGATACGTGCTCTGATGTCGTGACCACAAGTTTATTTAATCACTTGTTTGGTCATATATGATAAGGCTTCAGTTGATAGTGTGATATGTAATATGACTGATATCCAAAGAATGTTGATTTAGATGTTTGCTTTGATCCGCTTCAGATAAATAAGTGTATAAGTGTAATTGAGCAGATGAAATAAAAGTAGTTGTTACTCCTGAAAGTGTGTGTGTAGTGCAGTTCGTGGAGCCGATGGCATCACAAAACATAACAGGTTATGGGCCCAGGAGGACGCTCATTTTTGATGGAGACGAGAGTAAGTACGAATTGTGGAAGGTGAAATTTCTGGGATATGTGCGCCTCCAAAAGCAGCACGACGTATTTGTGAGGGATACTGATGAAAAGGAAGCCCCCAGTGCAGCAAGGAATAACGAAGCTTTTGCCGAACTGGCGTGAGTGGTCCAGTGTTTGGACGACAGGAGATTTTCTCTCGTCATAAGAGAAGCAAAAGATGATGGCAGAAAAGTTCTCGGAGTATTAAGAGAGCACTACCCGAGTTTGAAGCGTTGGGAAAAGTACTGGTGATGCTTTAAGAAATCTGACATGCCGAATGAACATTGCAAAATTTTCTGCGATACGGAAACGCAAATGTCATCTCCACTACTGGACCAATACAGGTAACGAGAATCACAGACGACTTTATATACACATTGGTTTATCAAATTGATGAATAGAAAGCTTTTCACTCTGTGACGGAATAAACTTCGTCGTCTTCATCGATTGCCGCGATGGCTACAATCAAGAGAAAATAAGGGGACAGAGAGGGACACTGCCAGACCAGGCTTTGGGATATGTCAAGTTCGGAAAAGTTATTTTTAGACGGCCATTTGCAACGGAAGTCTGAATTCAGGACGTCCACATAAAGGCAACCTCGATCTGTTGTTTGAAGTACCATTCAAAATTTTGCTTGTAATGGCGGACCAAGTGGTCTTACGTTTTGTCGATGAAAACGACTTCGAAAAACAAGGGAAATGGTATTGATGCGGACGTTTCGGCAAACAGGCTTCCGTTCAAAAGCCAGTCTATAAATAACTTTTGTGGAATTGACATATCCCAGCCAACGCCCTCAGAATCCCTCTTCTGTCCCCTTATTTTCTCTCGCTACAATATGTTTGTTGTTGTTCTTTTCTCCATTCCTGCGACAGCAGGCTTTCAGGACTTTCATAAACAATCTAGCCGATCCAATTTTCCTCCTTCTTCTTCGTCTACTCCGATAGCCAGCACTCTAATTCCGATGCTTTGAAGCTGTTTTACTTGGTCTTTCATGGTTACAACAAGCGGAGTGACCACAATTTAATATCTTAGAAACAGGTTTCGAAGACAATCTTTTTATTCCATTTGTAAAGTATCCACAGTTAAGAGCTTGCCGTAAACAGATATTTAACCGTGCGTGACTCGATGGAGGATGACCTTTGCACGGGCACGCCATATATGTCACATTTCTTGTCTGCGTCAACAACCCAATGGTGTTGACAGGAGGTGTCAAATTTGGCCAATCAGAGGGTATACCAGATTCTGGTATACCGTCATGAGCTTTTTAAAATTAATTTCACAGGCGTTCCCTCGTCCTCTCCCCCAGTCTCCCCTCGTTTTTCCCGCTCTTTCGCTCGCTTTATTTTTCGCTCGCCCTCCACTATCTGAACGCCTGGAACAGGCTAAAAGATGTCTTGCAGTTTGTTTGTTTCTATGCACAGAAGTAGCATTGAAGGAAATGCTTACGTTTGCACTCTCACTTTAGCTTTTGAAGAGGATTGAATCTCAAAAACATCTGAAAACTGCAATACGTTTTTAATAATCGTGCTTACTTCCACACACAACAGTAACTTTTTCGAGAGATTATCATTTTTTCAATATTCCTTAAGATGCCTCTAACAAAGCCCTTAAAAAGCAATTATAACACCTCGATACGACCCTTTAGATAAATATCAATTGAACCCATCACTATGATATCACGTTCTGGCACTGTAAGGAATTTAGCTTATGAGTTCTGAACACTTTTCGCTCTGTACAGATGTACATTATTCAACGCATTGAAAATAAAAACCCATTCCCTCCCTGAAACAAACTTTTAGCTCATACAATCGTTCATTCTAACTAATCAGCTGTTCATGAAATCTCAAGTGTGGCTATTAAAATAAAAGCTACTTAGAAGCACATTTCATGATAATTTCAATTCCTGAAATCCCGAAGTGTGACCATTCAAATTGTGCAAAGATGGACAGAATGTTGTAAAATTCTAACACCATAAACGAACCACTGGATTACTGAACTCTATGGAGCAGTAGTAATGTACATCTAGCAATCGTGCTTGTCCTGACAAACAGAGACGTTTTTCAAAAGATCATCATCATTCCGGCCTATTCCTTATTACTATTCCCTATCAACTATCTAACCTTCGATACGACCCTTTACCCTTCAAGCCCCAATATTATATTTGCTATGATACTAGTTGGAAGAATTTGAATAAGCATCAAGACATTTCATATTTGATGATAATTTTCTTGATTCTCATCAACGGTATGATTGATCAAGTACTGATATTGTTAGGAGATATTAGGTGTTTATCACAATCACGAACCAGGATTACTGAAATCCACACAACATGCAGTAGTCACGTACATCTAGTTTTTATGTCCTTTTAGCAATCGTGCTTGCCGTCCTTACTCAGACGCATTTTTCAAAAGATCATCGATCCTTATCAAATCGCTAAGAAAGCTCTTAAAAAGACATTTCCTTTTCTGTATCAACATGAGATCGGAAAATTTGCAGTGTTAAGTTAGTACAAAAAACGTTTTCAAAAAGTTCAAAGAAAACTTCAATCGTCAATGGTCAGCACAGGTGCTCAACAGCAACTAAAACACCTTGCAATAAAAATGGAAATTTACAGGTGAAGACAAAAACGGAAGATCGTCATTACTACTTGTCTCGCCAGTCCAATATACCATTCCTTCCGTGAACGAGTGATTGAGGGCAGAAATTATTCCTTCCTACATCTCAGTATTTTTCTTGTAATATAGTTCTTGCATCGTTTAGTTTATTTGTTACATCGTTTAATAATACCAAACGTGAGCCAAAGGCAATATTTTCATGGCATTATCAGAATATCTGTTAGTAGCCTGCGAGCAGGCTCACTTAATGTATTATTCGCGCGAGTAACTTGGGGCCGCGATTTGCGAGTCGGTGAGCGAAGCGAGTCGGTGAGAAGAATAGGGCGAGGAAAAGTTCTTCTCGCCGACTCGTTTCGGCTCACCGGCTCGCAAATCGCAGCTCCAAGTTCACCGCGGTCAAACGTCGGAGGCAGTTTTTTCGTTTTAATTCACAAGATTTATTCACGATGCTGTCGAGACATGACTAAGGATATATAAAATAGTTCCCTTATCTTTGAAGAACGTTTCTTATTTTTCTCGTTTGACCGCGGTGAAGGCTCCAAGTTACTCGCGCGAGTAATACACTAAGTGTGCCTGCTCTCAGGCTTCCCTCTTAGGCCCTGTCCTTACTGATGTGTTTTCCTTTGAATACGAACATTCATTTGATAGTTTTAATGTAGACGAGAACGCATCACAGTGTGTCCGTTTTCTGTCAACTAAGTGTGGACAAGGGAACATCACGTTTCGTAGTGTGGACGATATAAGAGTATGCGCCGTCAAACGAAAACGCACGATTTCAATTGGTGCTAGCTTAGTGCTAACCTTAGTTTAATATTTCACATGATATGATACTAAACTGAAGTCTTGGTTGAATATTTAAAAAAACGACTCTGAAAGTCGAAAATAATTTTACGGAAAATGAATATTAAGTAGCTGTCCGCGTAATTTTCGACCACCCAATTTTGATCAAATTTTCGATTTCCTTTAAACTTCCTGTACGAAACAAGGTTGATATAGGACTAATGAAAATACAGTTCGTTTGTTGGTAATCTTCAGTACACGAGAGATTTTGAGACAAAAGTTGTTGATACGCGGAGCACTCAAAATCGCCCTTCCGTCATGTCAAAATTAACCAATTTTGGGAAGTCTGCTGCCGACTGTATATTTATCCAAAAAATCTAACTTTTATACCGGTAATACATACGTCAAGTTACTTTGGAAATATGGTGGAAAAAGTTCAAATTATCGAGACTTGTTTAATCGAGAGAGTCTCAAACTGGCCAATGTTAACGGTATCAGCAAGAAGCGGGTCAAGTGGTAAGACAAAAACAAACTTTTCACAAAATTCTGACTTACTCTGATAATCTTAGGTATTTTTTCAAAGAGTACTAGGATATTGTCTTTAAACTACTTAAGAGCCAGTGTCTGTAAATATCGAAAACCCGGCGCCAGTTGTGAAATTTTCGATTTCTTCGTATTTTGCCTAAATAAACCCTTTAATGAATTATTTTCGAAAATACAATTACAAGTTCCTAAAGCGCTTTAGTTTTTTCAAAATCGAGGAAAGTCTGAAAATCGCCATTTTGGCTTCCCGCCGCCATCAAAAAAGGGTAAAATGGTGCATTTTCTTTTCGTTCGTACAGCTAAACGCGGTAATGTTTACCGATGTACTTTAAACAAATCATAACACCATTCCTGCTCTTTCCAAAACTATAGTTTATTTTTGAAAAGCTTTTAAATTTTATATCTTTGTAGCTGTTTAATCTACCTCGCTCTAAGCGCTTCAGCGGATAAGCAAATTTTAGCTAATTTGTAAACCATAGAAAGCCCACTGGTACATTGAATTTCAAGCCGAAACTACGATGGTCGTTAAGCTTATACTTGATATTACGCTGTGTGAAAATTTCTTCCGCGGCCCGACAAAAGTGTCCCGTTGAGAGACGGAAACGATGAGTCAATTTTGGCAACGCGACCAATTTGTACTGCAAACAAACGTCACTATAAATAAACCCAACATCAATCAAAAATCAGCTCAGAAAACCTTCTACAGTTCAATATCAGACATCATACACATTGTAACTTAACATACTTTTTATTTTGATGAAAAAACATCCTACCTTTGGGTATTCGTCGTAAAATAGATGCTAAAAGAAGAACCTTTGATTCTAGCTTTCGTTATCCGACACCGAATAAATTACATCTCAACCACAGGTCGAAAAGTCAATGCAATCATCTGTTCGTCACACAAGGGTCGTATTTGAGTATTTCCCTCCTTGTACTGCAAAATAACATGTTTTATAGCAAGGAAATTAACTTATTATCTTGAAAAGCTAACATTCGTGGTACTTTAAGCGTTCTTAAAAACAAACATCTGTTTCCACTCGCTTACATTTGCGTGACAAGAATTCGCCTGCTGCTAAAGCGGCAAACTGTATCGAAAAGATAAAATGCAGTTTTCAATAGATTAAAACTGCTCATCGTAGGGAATATATTGCAGAATTTGCGTTGAATAGTTACTGGCAGCGAGGAGGACTTATAGTCCAAAAAATAAAATAGTGACAGACTAGTGAAAGCCAGTCATTTGAAATTAATTTTCAGGCAGTCTGTCCAACTGATTTCTGAGAAAACACAACAAAGTCTAACATGGTTAAACTTACCAAGGTGGTTCAAGGATGATCAACTTGACTGTTAGTATTCTGGTAAAATAATAGGAATGTGTTTCTTGCCTAGCTAGTACTAAAACATTTAAGACGGCCATGTCAAAGAGCCTGTCGTGACAAAATTTGTTTTAGCGTGATTGGGGATTGGGGCGAACGCCGGGGAGTGGGTAGGGGTAAGGGGAAGGTAGGGCTTTCGGAGAGAAAAATATGCAGGTGTTACACTAAAGGCTACATTACTGAAATGATACGAATAATTGTAAAGAAAGTTATAATGCACATTGATATTTTTGTCTGTATTCCCGTTGTTATTTTTATAATAACGTTAATCGACAATGATCCCTTAACCAGTGATATAAACAAAATTTATATTTTGAAAAATCTATTTGTATACATATACTCTGCGACTAATTGTTTTACTGTAACCTGAATCGAAAGTAAGAAATAATGTGTATAAAGTCATTTCTCTTTCGTAAAACCCTTCCTGTTGCGGTAATATTTGTTTTTCGGCCCACGGCACGAGCCAGTTACAAATCAATCTTGCAGTGTTAGTGTGTGGTCTTTTTAAATTTACTCCACAGAGCAACTACAACAATCTACTAATTCTTAAAGAAGAGAAATGTAGGGTACATTCCTCCGTACTGGCGGGGTTGGTGCTTGAAGTTCCAAGGCAACCCTACAGTTAGCTTTTATATTTCTATTTGTATACATATACTCTGCGACTAATTGTTTTACTGTAACCTGAATCGAAAGTAAGAAATAATGTGTATAAAGTCATTTCTCTTTCGTAAAACCCTTCCTGTTGCGGTAATATTTGTTTTTCGGCCCACGGCACGAGCCAGTTACAAATCAATCTTG
This sequence comes from Siderastrea siderea, assembly GCA_964030785.1. NCBI lineage: Eukaryota > Metazoa > Cnidaria > Anthozoa > Scleractinia > Rhizangiidae > Siderastrea > Siderastrea siderea. The sequence continues at coordinate 65,702,593 of OZ034968.1, forward strand.
CAGTGTTAGTGTGTGGTCTTTTTAAATTTACTCCACAGAGCAACTACAACAATCTACTAATTCTTAAAGAAGAGAAATGTAGGGTACATTCCTCCGTACTGGCGGGGTTGGTGCTTGAAGTTCCAAGGCAACCCTACAGTTAGCTTTTATATTTCCTTGCTTTTAACGAAGGCACACAGATTGTACTGATCGACAACAATAGTGTGGGTGATATGAGGGAAGGTGTCTCTGGCTGTAGAGTAGTTAACTTGCTCTTCTACCGCGAGCACATCTTGCTCCGTCACCTGCACTTCTTGCTGACAACCTTTCGCTGCCAAACGAGAGAAGAAGGATGAAATTTGCTGGGCAGATAGAATTTCCGTTACGGCAAGCAGCTTGTCACTATTTGGACCGCGAGCTCGAAGCATTTCTTTGGCGCAGCATCGGGGTCTACTTTCTTCCCGGTGCCAGTTAAGACTTCTGCGCGTCCCTAAATCTTTCAGCCTCAGGCCCAGTCGTCGTTGTAGCCTTGGTCGTGGTCCGCTGACACATACGAGGCTGGGACTTGTAACGAAGGCACAAGGCCTGTACCTTCCTGAAGGTGAGAGGCGTACTCCTGTTTTGCAAGGTCTAAGATGCAATACTTTTTAGGGGACAGCTCGCAGGCTTCCAGGGAAAGGTGCCGTTCCATAGTAGAGTCGTATGAACACACGTACACAGCCCTCTTGTGGACACGAGAACAAATCTCCAGTACTGGGCAAAGCAGGAGTCTTACGAACTTGAGGAACATCGGTTGTTTCTGTGCTGGCTTGCCTAGGCTGCCTGACCGTGGATATCGTTTTAAAATGACCGTTTGAAAACGGAGCGTTGAACCAACTTTAGTTTACATCTGAGATAAAATAACAACTTTGGATTAAATTACTATACCAATGGTAAAGAATAAGTAATTTAAATAACAGAGTGCGAAAAATTGAAATGTCATTGGAGTGCCTTCCCTTGTACACCCTAGGGTAAAACGTTTCTTGACTTTGAATTTATAAAGACGTTTCTGTATGAAATTTCATCTCAAAATTCGTTTTCTCGTAAATAAAACAGTCATAGAGCCCTTTATACCAACATACTACCTTTTTAAAATCATAAAATAACAAACGTAAACCTACTGAGCTGTATTTTTGTCCACCACAAATCGCTTTCCTGAAACAATGCCCTACGCTCGCCATACCACATTTAGTTCCCCATCGCCAAACTCGAAATTGTGCAATTGATTATTCCAAGGAATAATAAATTCAAAGTCAGGCAATGTTTTACCTACGTCTCACCTAAACGCCAAGTTTGACATCGGTCAAGGCACCGGGAAGAAACTAGACCCCGATGTTGTCGCCAAAGGCATGCGTCGAGCTCGAGGGCCCAAATGGTGAGAGGTTGTTTGCCTAGCAAATTTCATCCTTCTTCTCTCGTTTGGCAGCGAAAGCGTGTCAGCAAAAGGTGCAGGTGACGGAGCCAGATGTGCTTTCCGTAGAAGATCTAGTGGACTTCTCTACAGCCAGAGACACTGTGCTTTCCTCCCCTCGTATCACCCACCCTATTGCTGTCGATCAGTACGATCTGTGTGCCTTAGTTTAAAGCAGGAAATCAAGAGAAAATAGGGGGCAGAGATGGACACTGTCAGTCTAGGCTTTGGGATTTGTCAAGTTCGGTAAAGTTATTTTTAGATGGCAATTTTGGAACGGAAGTCTGTTTTCCGGACGTCCGCATAAAGGCAACCTCGATATGGCGTTTGAAGATCCATTCAAAATTTTGCTTGTAATGGCGGACCAAGTGGTGTTACGTTTTGTCGATGAAAACGACTTCGAAAAACAAGGGAAATGGTATTTATGCGGACGTTTCGGGAAACAGACCCGTTGAAAAGCCAGTATATAAATAACTTTTGTAGAATTGACATATCCTAACCAACGCCCTCAGTGTCCCTCTCTGTTTTCTTATTTTCTCTTGACGAAATATAAAAGGTGGGGTTGCCTTGGAACTTCAAGCATCAACTCCACCAGTACGGAGGAATGTACCCTACATTTCTCTTCTTTAAGAATTAGTAGATTGTTGTAGTTGCTCTGTGGAGTAAATTTAAAAAGACCACACAATAACACTGCAAGATTGATTTGTAAAGCTAATGCCGTGGGCCGAAAAACAAATATTATCGCAACAGGAAGGGTTTTACGAAAGAGAAATGATTTTATACACATTATTTCTTACTTTCGATTCAGGTTACAGTAAAACAGTTAGTCTGGCAGAGTATATGTATACAAATACATTTTTTAAAATATAAATTTTGTTCATATCACTGGTTAAGGGATCATTGTCGATTAACGTTATTATAAAAATGACAACGGGAATACAGACAAAAATATCAATGTGCATTGTAACTTTCTTTATTCATATCATTTCAGTAATGTAGCCTTTAGTGTAACACCTGCATATTTTTCTCTCCGAAAGCCCTACCTTCCCCTTACCCCTACCCACTCCCCGGCGTTCGCCCCAATCCCCAATCACGCTAAAACAAATTTTGTCACGACAGGCTCTTTGACATGGCCGTCTTAAATGTTTTAGTACTAGCTAGGCAAGAAACACATTCCTATTATTTTACCGGAATACTAATAGTCAAGTTGATCATCCTTCAACCACCTTGGTAAGTTTAACCATGTTAGACTTTGTTGTGTTTTCTCAGAATAAGGGTATTTCAGTTGGACAGACTGGCTGGAAATTAATTTCAAATGATTGGCTTTCACTAGTCTGTCACTGTTTTATTTTTAGGACTTTAAGTCCTCCTCGCTGCCAGTAACTATTCAACGCAAATTCTGCAATATATTCCCTACGATGAGCAGTTTTAATCTATTGAAAACTGCATTTTATCTTTTCGATACAGTTTGCCGCTTTAGCAGCAAGCGAATTCTTGTCACGCAAATGTAAGCGAGTGGAAACAGATGTTTGTTTTTAAGAACGCTTAAAGTACCACGAATGTTAGCTTTTCAAGATAATAAGTTAATTTCCTTGCTATAAAACATGTTATTTTGCAGTACAAGGAGGGAAATACTCAAATACGACCCTACTGTGACGAACAGATGATTGCATTGACTTTTTGACCTGTGGTTGAGATGTAATTTATTCGGTGTCGGATAACGAAAGCTAGAATCAAAGGTTCTTCTTTAGCATCTATTTTACGACGAATACCCAAAGGTAGGATGTTTTTTCATCAAAACAGAAAGTATTTTAACTTACAATGTGTATGATGTCTGATATTGAACTGCAGAAGGTTTTCTGAGCTGAGTTTTGATTGATGTTGGGTTTATTTATAGTAACGTTTGTTTGCAGTACAAATTGGTCGCGTTGCCAAAATTGACTCATCGTTTCCGTCTCTCAACGGGACACTTTTGTCGGGCCGCGGAAGAAATTTTCACACAGCATAATATGAAGTATAAGCTTAACGACCATCGTAGTTTCGGCTTGAAATTCAATGTACCAGTGGGCTTTCTATGGTTTACAAATTAGCTAAAATTTGCTTATCCGCTGAAGCGCTTAGAGCGGGGTAGATAAAACACCTAGAAAGATATAAAATTTAAAAGCTTTTCCCAAATAAACTACAGTTTTGGAAAGAGCAGGAATGGTGTTATGATTTGTTTAAAGTACATCGGTAAACATTACCGCGTTTAGCTGTACGGGCGAAAAGAAAATGCACCATTTTACCCTTTTTTTGATGGCGGCGGGAAGCCAAAATGGCAATTTTCAGACTTTCCTCGATTTTGAAAAAACTAAAGCGCTTTAGGAACTTTTAATTGTATTTTCGAAAATAACTTACTAAAGGGTTTATTTAGGCAAAATATGAAGAAATCGAAAATTTCACAACTGGCGCCGGGTTTTCGATATTTACAGACACTGGCTCTTAATAATATTTTGTGGATGTCTAACATGTGAAGAGATACAGTTGCAACAATTTTGGAGAAATCCGTTATTCGGCAACAACCGTAATGAAACCGAGTGTGACAGCGAGCGTACAAATTTTGACTTCTTAGTCTTGTTCACGGATGAAAATGGGCAAACACTATAACTAAAAGGGTAAAATTAAAATCATACCTTGAAAGTTGTCCGGCTTTACTTCTAGAGCTGTTTTTCAACAGCTAATCGGCTGCAAATTTTACGGTGCTGTAACCGATTCTATATCAATGTCGTAATCTTCTTTCATCCGCTTTTAAGCGGCGATCTCGTTAGCTAAGAGGTTGAAAAACTCCATTATGTTGCGTGAAGAGAGGGAATAAATTGATTGTAACAATCTGCTGGCTAAGGCAACGTCAGTGACAAGTAAAAGAACGAAGACAAATACAGGAAATGACACCTGAAAAAAAATACTGCGCCGTCCATCTTGTTTCAAGTATATTAACGCTGACCACAACAACACATTTCCTTCCTGATTGCAGCGGAAATGACACCTGATATCACTAACTTGCAAGTGACCAGTAATTCAATTACCTTGCAGACCACTTCAATAAAATAAATCAAAGTATAGTTTTGATTGTATTACTATAGGAAATAATCTCTACGGGTACATACGGGTACTAAAGGTCAACTCAAAGTTGGAAATTCCTAGGCATACATCAGAATATGCTCGTAGGCGACCTTGATATCTCTGGCATTTTTAAATGTCTTAAGCAAACGTGAGATAAGCCTGCGATTGCAGAAGTTAAAAGTTGATAGCGTTTACCATTTTTTGTGCGAGAAAAGTCAACCATTTGGATTTTGAAACGTTGGATTTTTAAAATATTGTCTTATTTTGTTTTCGGCCAGACGATGTGCTTGCTAAGGGGTGGGGTTAGGCTTTACTGCCCTCGGGTTCCTTTTTTTGTATCACACAGCTGCTTAGACCTTCTTATTTCATTGGATCTTGTTATCTCGTAGCTCTGTTGTTAGGGCTAGGCTTCAATGCTTCTGTCAGGTTTGTTTATCCCCGGTTTATTGTTTTGTCAGCCAATACTGTGTGGCGTTTTAAGAGCTGCTTAAGCTCAAACAACCACTTTCCTGGAATTCGATCCTCTAGTAACGAAGGATCTCTGAAACTAAACGGTGGCTTGTTTGTGGAGCAAGCGACTTGTATCACTCATAAGGGGGGACAAACCTGAAGAAACACCAGATACTACATATAAGCCTCGCTCAAATCCTAAGAAAAATGTAGTTCTTGGTATTTACGAGAGACACCAGGAAGTACTTCAGCACTGCCCGAAAATTCCGTCCTTTTGTAATAATTGTTAAATTTGACGTCAGCCGGTTGTTGTTACCGGCATACCGCAACCTCTGCATGCCTTACACGGATTCAAATCGCCCTCATAGACGTTTTGTATTGACCCCTTTTGCTGTAATTTAACAGCAATTTAAAGGCGATTTTATTACAATTTTGAAATTCTGCATAGACGTGAGAACGGAACGCATGCAATGTGAGAAAACGAAATTTCAAGTTTCCGTTAAGATCTCCAAACCAGCTTTTTTGCGTCTACAAAAAGCACTTTTTCCCATCTCATTAAAATCGTTATCAAATTGTCGTGAAATTAACCAAAAATCGCTAGTAGCTTAAACAGACGAATTAAACTCTCACTTATGGCACACATAAAAACACATATAGGGACAAGTGGGGCGAACTTGCCCTTATCTCAAGTCTCGGGAAACATGTCCCTTTGTGTGAACTACCCATTTCTCAGTAATTATCTCAGAAACCCAACAAGAATACTGAGCAAAAAACCAAATGCACAACTTGTCGAAGCTTGGGGTATAATTTGCGTCAAATGAAGAAAAGACAGCCTGACCGAAAAGTGTTGTAATCGACGATTATTTACATTTTTGTACCCTTGAAGACCACCAATCAAACGCAATATTATGACCACACTCCACAGAATGTATAGGTTACACCAGCATTTCCAGGAACTAAGGAAAACAGAAAAACGCAGCTTTTCAAGGATGTTTTGGTCAATGGTTTGGTTGCCAAGACAACAAACCGCTGACCAAGTGTCCCGAAGTTTCAGACCACACCCTTTCGACCCCTAGAAAACCGCCGCCCCAACAAACTTTTGACTCAGAATGACAATTAATTAAACCAGTATCAAACTCAACACACAAAAACAAAACTAAACAAAATACAAAGACGCTGGCAAAGTTGGAGACGCATAGGTTCATGCTGCGTCAAAATATACATAGTTTCCCTACCGTGCAATTGGCCTTGCTGTTTTATCGTATTTGGTTCTTTATTTTTTTGTTCATTAAATCCTTTACTGCAGGATCCGGACCTGTTATTTTGTTACGGTGGTGGATGGTCCAAGAGAAGCTACTTGTTTCTAATTGGATCAATTGATCGATCGATCGATCGCATTCATTCATTCATCCATTCATTCATTCATTCATAATGATTCATTCATTCATTCATTCATTCATCCGATCGATCAACCAATCAATCCACCAATCAATCGATCGATCGACCACTGATTCATGCAGTCATTTAGTGAGTCAATCTGTCAGTCAGTCAAACAATCAATTTTAATTAAAAGCAACCAAATGAAACAGTCAGTTAGTAAGTCAGTCAATCCGTTAATCGCACAGTCAGTCATTCGCAGTGAAAAAGTGAGTCAGTCAATCAGTGCGAACGCCTTAGCGGCCGGGAGCGATGAGAGGTGCATGCAATCGCAGGCTTATCTGACGTTTGCCTAAGACAGATTAAAAAATGCCAGCGATATCAAGGTCGCCTACGTGCATATTCTGCTGTATGTCTAGGAATTTCCAACTTTGAGTAGTAATTGTAACAGTTTAGTTTGCCAGGGTCCTTTTGATAACAGAGTCAGTTTTGACTCTGACTGGATGACCCTTGCATAAAGAAATAAAGGTGTATGTATGTATGAGTTGACCTCAGTTAGTACCTATTTGTACCTGTGGAAGTTATTTCGTATCGTAATTCTCGTGAGACGCAATACAATCAAAACTGTACTTTGATTGTGCATTATTTTAATGAAGTGGTTTGTAAGGCAATCGAATTCCTGGTCACTTGCAAGCCAGCGAATTCCGGTTTAAATTTCCGGTGTCATTTCCGCTACGACCAGGAAGAAAATGTGTTGTTGCGGTCAGCGGTAATACACTTAAAACAAGATGGACGGCGTAGTACTTTTCAGGTGTCATTTCCCGCATTTGTCTTCGTTCTTTTACTTGTCACTGGCGTTTCCTTAGCCAGCAGATTGTTACAATGAATTTATTCACTCTCTTCGCGCAACATAATGGAGTTCTTCAGCCTTTTAGCTTACGAGATCGCCCCTGTAAGCGAACGAAAGATGACTACGAAATTGATAGAATCCGTTGCAGAACAGTAAAATTTGCAGCCGGTTAGCTGTTGGAAAACAGCCCTAGAAGTAAAGCTGGACAACTTTCAAGGTATGATTTTAATTTTTATCCTTTTAATTATAGTGTTTGCCCATTTTCATCCGTAAACAAGACAAAGAAGTCAAAATTTGTACGCTCGTTGTCACACTCGGTTTCATTACAGTTGTTGCCGAATAACGGATTTCTCCAAAATTGTTGCAACTTTATCTCTTCACATGTTAGACATCCACGAAATATTATTAAGTAGTTTAAAGACAATATCCTAGTACTCTTTGAAAAAATACCTAAGATTATCAGAGTAAGTCAGAATTTTGTGAAACGTTTGTTTTTGTCTTACCACTTGACCCGCTTCTTGCTGATACCGTTAACATTGGCCAGTTTGAGACTCTCTCAATTAAACAAGTCTCGATAATTTGAACTTTTTCCACACATTTCTAAAGTAACATGACGTATGCATTACTGGTATAAAAGTTAGATATTTTTGGATAAATATACGGTACGCAGCAGACTTCCCAAAATTGGCTAATTTCGACTCGACGAAAGGGCGATTTTGGGCTTCGGGTGTCAACAACATTTGTCTCAAGATCTCGGGTGTACTGAAGATTACCAACAAACGAAATGTATTTTCATTAGTCCTATATCAACCTTGTTTCGTACAGAAAGTTTGAAGGAAATCGAAAAATTGAGTGGTCGAAAATTACACGGACAGCCCCTTAAAACCTTCGACCACCTGATGTAAAGGCAGAGTTTCCCTTAAATCTTCCTGTTCCCGGAGTTGTAGTGTTCACGCGATAAGTACTTCATGTAAGAGAATCGTGTAAACCGCAAGGCACTATGGGATTGAGGGTTGTTGGCGGCCATCTTGAAGAGCATGGCGAATGCGATTAAAGCATGTTGAGTTCGGGATAAATCAAGCGGTGTTGTGGTCCATCCACCCACGAACAGCACATTGGCGACGAGGATGTTAGTCGTTCCGCCTTTGTGAGTTGCTATTTTGGAAGATTCGCGTGCTAGAAAGGAGATTTCGAGGAGAAATATGGGCAATCCGGATGAGAGCTCGGCGGGTACCTCGGAGGCGGGTCAGTCAACAGCGACTCAAGCAGCTCAACCGCCCCAATTTTTGGCAACTGAAGTACGAAATCTACCCTGCTTTAACCCCAGGGAAGATCCGAACAACTTATCAGTGCGTTGGAAGCGCTGGAAGCGTTCATTCGAGCTGTATTTGCTGGCGAAAGGGGTTTCAAATGATCAACAAAAAGTGGCACTACTGTTACACACCGCGGGAGCAGAACTGCAGGACTTATACTATACGCTAGCGGGCACCGAGGAGGAATTGAAGCCTTACGTGGACGTTGTAAAGATTCTGGATGATTACTTCGTACCGAAAGTTAATGTTCCCTTTGAAAGGCATGTGTTCAGACAAATGGAGCAGCAGAACGGAGAGAAAATAGATCAGTTCGTGTGCAGGCTGAGGCAGAAGGCCACTACATGTGACTTCACGGACGTAGATGAAACGATCCGGGATCAGTTGATTGAAAAATGCCAGGACCAAAAGCTCAGACGGAAGTTCTTGGAGAAACCTAATGCCAAATTAACAGATCTACAGGATATTGCAAGAGCTTCTGAAGCAGTTAATGAACAACTGAAGTCTATGGATAAGCCTCTAGCACACCAACCAGGACAAGTCAACTCGATCAAGCAGCAGAAATTTCAAAACAAAGGGAGGGGACAGAGTGGAAACAAAGGAAAGAAAGGTGGGAAGAGCGTCAAGACACAGAAGCCCGAGTCAGACCAATCACAAAGGTGTTACAATTGCAATCGTTTTGGCCACATTGCAAGGGATGCTTGCTGTCCGGCAAGAGATAAAGAGTGTAGTAACTGCGGGGCACGTGGACACTTTGTAGTCTGTTGTTGGAAGAAGGGAGCTACAAAAACACCACCTAGAGCAAATCATGAAAGGAGTCGAAAAGCTTACCATGTTAAGGAGGGAGCAACTGGCCGAGGGGATGGATATGCATTCATGATCAAGGGGCAGCAGGAAACTGGAGAAATTACGCTTAACGTCGGCGGAGTACAACTGGACGGTGTATTAATCGATTCAGGTGCATCGTGTAATTTGATTGATTACGGGACTTGGAACAGTCTGAAAGAGAAACGCATCAGGTGTGAATCAAAGGTGGTCGACAAGAAGCTGTTTGCATATGGCCAGAAGGAACCAATGGAAGTTGCAGGGACATTTGTTGCGGAAATAGTATGTCAAGCTAGTGGGGAGGAGTGTGTGGATGAATTTACTGTCATCAAAGGTACTGGAAAGCCGTTGCTTGGAAGGAGCACAGCCGAGAAACTTAAAGTATTACGAGTGGGACCAGTGAGTGAGCCTCAAGTTTGTTCTGTGGCAGCAGAAGGGAGTGATGAGGGTATTCGGGAACAATATGCAGACATACTAACAGGGGTTGGAAAGTTGAAGAATTATCAGCTAAAACTACACATCAATAAGGATGTTAGACCAGTAGCTCAGCCAGTGCGGAGACTTCCTTTTGGACTCAGGGACAAAGTTGATCAGAAGTTGGATGACTTGCTAGATAAGGATATCATAGAGGAGGTACCAAACACCCCTACAACATGGGTATCACCATTGGTGGTCGCTCCAAAACCCGATGGGGACATTCGAGTGTGCGTAGATATGAGAAGAGCAAATGAAGCAATTGTGCGGGAGCGCCACCCAATCCCGACGGTTGAAGAAATTCTATATGATCTTAATGGATCCACTGTGTTTAGCAAGTTAGACCTCAAATGGGGGTTCCATCAAGTTGAACTGGAGGAGGAGTCCCGGGAAATAACAACATTTGTAACCCATCGAGGACTTTATAGGTACAAACGGCTCATGTTTGGGATCTCGTCGGCACCAGAGAAGTACCAGAAGATCATATCAGATGTTATACAGGGCTGCAGTGGAGTAGCAAATATCGCAGACGACCTGATTGTTCATGGGGCAGACCTCGAGGAACACGAAAGGAATTTACATGCCGTTCTACAGCGTCTGCGGGAGAGTGGACTGACCCTGAATGGAGAGAAATGTCAGTTCAGACTGCATAGGTTGACTTTCTTTGGACATGACCTCAGTAGTGAAGGAGTCGCACCAAGTGAAGAGAAGATTGCTGCAGTTGTGAATGCTCAGGCTCCTAAGAATGTGTCAGAAGTGCGGTCATTTGTACAGCTTGTGCAGTATTCGTCAAAGTTCATTCCCAACTTTTCACAAGCGGCAGAGCCTCTACGGAAATTGCTTAGGAAGGGACAGCCCTTTGTCTGGGGCACTGAGCAACAACTTGCATTTGAAGAGCTCAAACGGTTGATGACTTCAGCAAATGCGCTTGCCTACTTTCGGGGTGACTGCAAGACGAGAATAGTAGCAGATGCGGGTCCAGATGGACTAGGAGCAGTATTGCTACAACTACATGGCGGGGAGTGGAGAGCGGTGTCGTATGCTTCTAGAAATCTTACAGAGGTTGAAAGGCGGTATGCGCAGACGGAAAAGGAGGCACTCGCCCTTGTTTGGGCTTGCGAAAGGTTTAATCTCTATGTGTATGGGCGTGAGTTTGAACTAGAAACAGACCATAAACCTCTGGAGTGTATCTTCAGCAGAACGTCAAAGCCATCAGCAAGGATAGAACGATGGGTACTTCGCCTACAGTGTCACAACTATCGAGTAGTGTACCGCCCTGGGAAAACAAACATTGCGGACGCTTTGTCCAGGTTGAATCAGACCAACCCGAAGGATCCTAGCAGTGAGAAAGAGGATCTGGTCAGATTCGTTGCTCAGGGAAGAACACCAGTTTTCTTAACCCCGAGAGAGATTGAAAGGGAGTCTGAGAATGACCCAGAATTAGTAAGTGTGCGTCATTACATCCACATAGGAGATTGGTCACAATGCAAGATGCCCGGCTATGTGAGTGTGAAGAATGAACTGTGTACCATAGGAAAGCTAGTACTGCGAGGGGATCGGATTGTGATTCCTCAGAGCCTCAGGAGATCGGTGGTAGAATCAGCCCATGAGGGACACCAGGGCATTGTCAAGACAAAAAGCAGACTGAGAACCAAGGTGTGGTGGCCTAAAATGGACGCAGATGCAGAACGAATGTGCAAAAGCTGTCACGGGTGTCAGGTTGTGGGACAGTATTCACCCCCTGAACCAATGCAGAGGACCGAGCCACCTACAGGGCCTTGGCAGGATCTTGCTATTGACCTAATGGGACCAATGCCCGGCGGAGAGAACTTGTTAGTTGTAGTTGATTATTATAGTCGTTATTATGAAGTTGTAGTCATGCGGTCAACTACCTCACCCAAGATAATTGCAGCCTTGACAGAAATCTTTGCAAGATTTGGATATCCTTATTCGCTCAAGGCAGATAATGGGCCTCAGTTTGAAAGTAGGGAGTTTGAGGTGTTCTTACGTGAGTGCGGAATTGAGCATAGAAGATCACCACCAATATGGCCACAAGCCAATGGCGAGGTTGAAAGGCAAAACAGGACCCTCTTAAAGGCCATGAAGGTTGCAGAAGCAGAAGGGAAGAGGTGGACAGAAGAACTGCTAAAGTTCCTCTTGGCATACAGGTCAACACCTCAAGTCTCCACAGGTGCCACGCCTGCCTCTCTAATGTTTGGTAGGGAAATCAAGACCAAACTGCCAGAGTTGAGACCAGACAAGTCAGTGATTAATGAGAGCATGAGGGACAGAGACTGGAGTCAAAAGTTGACACACAAGGCGTATGCAGATAACAAGCGTGGTGCTACATGGAGCCCAATAGTTCCAGGAGATCAGGTGCTGTTAAAGAACACTAAGACCACTGGAAAATTAGCACCAAATTTTGAACCAGAACCCTACACTGTGGTAGCAAAGGAGGGACATCAAGTAACTGTGAAATCCAGTGAAGGCGCTGTTTACAGGAGAGACAGTTCGTTTGTTAAGCCATATATTTCATCCGATGATGTAGTAGTCCCAGAAGTAGTCCCGGAAGACATTAAGGTTAAGGACATTGACTCTTCGGACCCAAAGCCAGTTGAATTAGATTGTTCGCGACCGAAGCGTAACATCAGACAACCGGAGAGATTTAAAGATTATGTTCTCGGAAAATCCTAAGGGACTACAGAATGTGTCTGTGAGAGACTCTTGTTGTTGACATTTGAACATTTTAGTCATTTAGCAAAACATTTTAATCGCCGTAGTACCTAGAACATTTATACTGTTATAGCGGAAAGGAAGGGATGTAGTGTTCACGCGATAAGTACTTCATGTAAGAGAATCGTGTAAACCGCAAGGCACTATGGGATTGAGGGTTGTTGGCGGCCATCTTGAAGAGCATGGCGAATGCGATTAAAGCATGTTGAGTTCGGGATAAATCAAGCGGTGTTGTGGTCCATCCACCCACGAACAGCACAGGAGTTAGCACGGATTACACGTCACCAAGCCCGTTTCCACCTTGTACCTTTCTTTCAAAGAGCTATGATCAGCAATACTTTCCTGTGTTGCTGTTTATTACACGGTAAAAAGTAGTTATGAGGCGTGAATGAAATGCCCACTGTGCTGGATCATCGAGCAGTACTAAGCCTTTTCTGTGGTAGCCTCCCACACAGTCCTTTTGTGGGGAGTAGGGTGATACGACTCCTCTAAAAACGACTGCGTGGGAGGCTATTCCTGTGGCGGAAATTACAATGCTATAAAAGGTATCTGTTACTGACCATTCAAATAAAAGCCCCTGAGCCATTTTCGAAAGATGTCATGGAGTTTGTTTGTTTGTTTTTGTGCACGGAAATGGCTTTGCCTGAAATGTTTACTCTACACTCTTCCTTTAGCTAGTAAAGAACATTAAATCTCAAAAACATCTGAAAACTGCAATTAGTTTTTGACAATCGTTTCTTCTTTCACACAGACACAAAAAAAGTTTTCGAGATTACCATTCTCATTCTTTATATCTAATACAGCCCTTAAAAAGGCAATTAGAACACATCAATACGACCCTCAAGATAAACGCAAATTATACTGAAACCCTCGCGTTCTGTCACTGTAAGGAATTAAGGCTATGACCTCTGGACTTTTTGCTCTATGTATAGTTGAGTTCAATGAAATCAACATGAAAACCTGTACCCAAACATTTTAGCCATGCAATCGTCCAGTCTAACTAATTAGCTTTTCATGAAATCCCAAGTGTGACTATTGAGATAAAAGCTACTTAGGAGCACATTCCCTTGTGGTTTGTACTTTTGAGTCTGTGGACAAAATCCTGAAGTGTGACCATTCAAATAGCGCAAAGAAGGACAAAATGTTGTAAAAATAAACGAGCCACAATTACCCAATATTATAAAACAGTAGTAATGTACATCTAGCAATCGCCGTGCTTGTCCTCACACTCAAACACGTCTTTCAAAAGATCATCATTCCGGCCTATTCCTTATTATTATTCCTTATCAAATATCTAGTAGAGCTCTTAAAAAGAAAAAATAAACAACGAGAACACTTTACGACTCTTAAACCTTCAAGTCCCAATATTATATTTGATATGATTTCAGTTGGAAGAATTTGAATAAGCATAAGGACATTTCATCTTTGTTGATCATTTTCTTGATTCTCATTAACGGTACGTTTGATCAAGTACTGATATTGTTAGGAGAAATTAGGTGCTTATCACCATTGGGACTGAAAGGGTTAAGAGTTAAGATAAGCCAGTATTAAACTTTTGCCATTATTGTCACGTTCTTGCTACGTGTCGATGCGAGCTCAGAACATTTGTAGTGCTAGTACAAAAAGCGTTTTTAAAAACTTCAAAGCGAACTTAAGGTGGCTCTATATAGTTTTTTTGGGCGGGCGAGGCATGGGTGCGAGAATGGCGCGAGCGCGCCAGAGTTTAAAAGTCAATCTTAATGAAAACAATTAAAACAAAATGGCTTCCCGCAATTTTGCGCAACTTGTGCGTCGTTTGTCTTTACTTTCTTTCCGACGAGGAGCTATTCAGTGAAATACGTTACAAAATGTGTTTCCGTTGTCTCGAGCAAATGCAGAAAATAATGTCTTTCGTAAAACTGTTCATTTATCGTCCGTTTGGAGGAAACATTTTCCATGTATGGATCGATCGACAACTGGAGATGAAAATAGTGATGGTAGCGACGATAGTTGGTGGTCCTGGATATTGTTTATGGTGGGAGGCGTAGTGTTAAGTTCGGATGACAGAACAACTCAGCAGTCCGGTCTATTAAGGGAAAAATCGTGACAAATCGCGTAAAAGCATCAAATTTGTCACACATATTCTTGAGACCATACAAAACAAATTGAGAAGGGGTGCCACGAGATCCGAGCATCCGGGGGACCGTGGAACGCAAATCTATTGTCAATAACTTGGTCACAGGACGACCAGGCTCACCGTCTAACAAATCACTAATAGCAAATAGAATTATTGTAGGGAACTTTTTAACTGATTTCATCAGCGAACGGGACAAATGATAATAAACAGTCGTTAGAGTTACTTGCCACATCAAATCCCCATACTGTATGTATATTTGTCTACCAAGAGATCTGCTCATGAGCCTGGGTATCCTGTGGTGGGTATCCTGTGGTGGGTATCCTGTGACTGGTGGACAACAAATATAAGCTGGACTAATGGCAAATAAAGCTTATCGCAAACGGGTTATGCAGCTTATCTAAGTCTTAGTTCAAGCTTTCTTTTGACAAAGACATATCGGGGAGAGAAATTTCTTTTCTCATTAAAAAAATGTTACATATAACCAACACGTTCAATAATTCAATTTGTGATCACTCAGCCACGCATACTGTAGATCTCGAGATTGATCGTTATAAGAGAAAAAGGCCGACAAAGCATGAGAACAAAAGCATCAAAAGGCATCAGTTAGTTAGAATTACCTGGCGAATTTTTTCACCAAACTGGAGAAGGGGATTTTTATGGGTTAATCTGTCATTCTCTGGTGTAATAGGAGCCTGCGCGCATGATAGGCATTTTAAAATTAAAAACGCCTGTTCTGCAGGTGGATGTAGGTGTGAACTGCTACTGCTAGCTACATTCAGAGGAAAAACAAATGCCTGTGATGGTAAAAATAAAATAACGAAGCAATAGCGTTTTTTACGTTAATCGTGAAGAACACGTAATGTTGTCAGAGAAGATTCTGGCCTATTACAATAACCATCCCCTCTGATGTACGCGTTATTTTAAAGACCAACATTGAAACTCTAAGACGGTAATTATTTACGTCCCTCGCTATTCTAGGGCGAAAGATTGAGCTCGTCGCCGTATCTAGGCCTTTTCGCTCTCCATTTATGCTTTGTATTCGGAATCTAATAGTCGCAAGTAATTCAGCGTGATTCATGTTTTACGCGTTTTTCGGGCGAACGCTCGCCTGAAACATACAATAAAATCCTGTTCTGCAGACCTCGGCGTCTTTTCACCCAAAGAGAAACTTTTAGCAAAATATTTGAAATATCATTTTCTGGTTTCTAAGATTGTTACCGAGCTTTTCTAGGGAATATTTGCGTGAGCTAATACGGGTTGAACTGTTCGGCGTTCTTAGCTGAAAATCAGTTAAGGCGCAGACAATTTAGGAAACGGAATCCCATCCGTCGAAATTTCCGAGCTGCTAATGTCTTTCCAAAAATGCTAGCTGACCTTATTTTACACTCTAAATGACATATTTGTCCCTCCGAAAATAAAAGGAATTAATCAGTCGCCTTTTTAAGAAAATCCGTGAGGTGATGTTTCGCCACAGAAATCTATAGTTTTCACTGCAATTAAATCCGAATATCTCAGGCGACTTCGGTCTGCCGAACAGATATTCCTCCGAAAACGACCCGTTGGGTGCCCCTGTTTTCTCAGAGGGAGGGATTAGATTAATGTTATCGTTATAAGCAATGTTAAGTGCCCGGTGTAGTGTATTTAATTAAGAACTGCAAGACAAAAAAGAAAGAAAAACGTACGATGCTGGAAAAAGTGGTGACTAATCGTTGGAGCTGGTTGACTACCGTGAAAGAGAGCTTAGCAAGCGTGCGTGCTTCTTATGGTACTCGCTGGTAACATACGACTCATGGCAGATTGAACTGAATGTTACCAATTTCAGAATTATATGAAGATCATCGAAGTATTTGCGTATTTATCTATCGTATTTCCGTATTTATCTCCGTATATGCTGTTATTGCACGGATAGATTATCATTTTTTTCATTTGTTTAACCAAAAAAAGGTCCAAAATATATGCAGATCATCGCAGTGAAGGTGTTTTAACTTAAGCAATTGAAAAGAAGAAACCTGAGAAAATGCAGGCTTGAACGGGAATCGAACCCATAACCTCTACGATACCGGTGCAACGCTCTAACCAACTGAGCTATCAAGCCAACTGGGAGCTGGTCAGTTGAGAGTATTTATCCCGTAAATGGAGAAATGAACATTAATATATGAAATAATCATAGCGCTCTAGAGCACTGCACTGGTATCGCAGAGGTCATGGGTTCGATTCCCGTTCAAAGCCTGAATTCTTTCAGGTTTCTTCTTTTCAACTGTTTAAGTTGAAACACTTTCACTGCAATGATCTTCATATAATTCTATCGTTATCCTCAGTTCAAATACATGTTTGTTTCACATATTAATGTTCGTTACCAATTTTGTTTCTTGAGTCATTGTACTGTGAATTAAACTGACGTTTAAAGTAAAGGCAGATATCTCAGTGACCTTAAAATGTCTCTCGTGATATGTTTTTCCCAACAGTACACTTAAAACATCTGACATTTTCCAGATTTCTCGTCAACCCGACTTGCTTTTATTGTCTAGAGGAACTTAATGGGGGAGAAGCTGTAAAGAAACGTAATTCAAAACAATTAATAACGGAAGTCAGTTCTTTCAGTTATCATTCTCCTAACTGGGTCGGTGTACATGTTCCTGAACGTATGAAGAAAATAACCCAAAATAAGTAATGTTTGAATGACTGTAGCAGGAAACGGTTTCCTTTGCGATTTGAGCTGCTGATTTGGGACAGTTTGTCGACTAATTCAAACTAATAATTATTCGTTCCCTTAACAGTTATCGGAAGTGTAACGATTCGGTTTGTTAAGTCTATTTGACCACAGCGAAAAGGGAGCGGAAAATACAAGGATATGTGGCTTGGTAAACTTAAGCGGCTATTTGTTGTCATTTCCATCGTTTGCTGACAAGGCCAGTTAAAGAAGCCCATCAAATCCTTTTCAGTTTGCCAGTGATTGGTCTGTTCATGAGCGTGGGAGTCCTGTGACCATGAATGAAAATTAATTTGAGTGCTGTGGCCCCCCCGGATACTCAGTTCACGTGGCACCCCTTCTAAATTTGTTTTATATGCTCTCAAGGACATGTATGCCAAATTTGGTGCTTTTACGCGATTTGTCACGATTTTCGTAAATTTCGACGCTAATGGACTGGACAGGTTATCAATGTCAACACGCAGTTGAAAACCAACCATCTTCACCCTCCCCTACTGATGCTCTTTCAATTTGCTTCCTCCTTTCAAAATTCTTGTCATCCAACGTTGTTTTATTTATTCAGGATATTGATATCCTTGCACCTTTTTTCTGAACTTAATCCCATTACTCTCACAACCGTCTTTTGTACGAACACCCACATCATATAGCTCTAATTATAAAGTGAATTTTTACTAGAAGCAAAAGATAAAGGAGGATTCCATACCGCATGGATGTAAGGAAATTGACCTTGATGAATTGAGAAAAGGTTTGAAAAGTTGTCAAGTCTGTAAATCAGGTGAGAAGATTCAAGATGTACTTTTTCAAGTGGGATGGTGAAGCTGTACTTCTGTACAGCTGAAAAAGAAAAATCAAAATAGATGTTACAAATGTATAGGAACTGTTCTGTGAAAAATAACATACAGAGCTCAATCTGGCTTTTCATTTGAAAATTTAAAAATAGCTAGACCACCTGCTGAAAACTGCTTCAGACAGTCCTATGGTCACTAAGACTGCAGTAAGATTCAATAAAGTAATTGTAGTAGTGTTTCCTTGGTAAAACTACCAAGCAAACTTCTATCATTATACATGAGGGGCTGTGAGCAAAGTGGGCTATCCCAAAGTTGAACTGTAAATGCCTATTTTACTCACAAAATTAAACATTAAACTCCTACCAAAAATAAGAACATTTTATATTTATTATTTTATTTGATTAATTCTCTGGTTCTGAAACATGCTTCAACTTT
Source organism: Siderastrea siderea (assembly GCA_964030785.1). Taxonomy (NCBI): domain Eukaryota; kingdom Metazoa; phylum Cnidaria; class Anthozoa; order Scleractinia; family Rhizangiidae; genus Siderastrea; species Siderastrea siderea. The sequence goes on from OZ034968.1 coordinate 65,721,192, forward strand.
ATTTTGTTGTTTACCAGGGATAAAGTGCAGCTTTGACTTCTGAGCCCCTCAAATAATGCCAAAATTATTGTGATTCATATCAAAGGCCCTCATTGCAGATTGAAATAATAGAATTCATTCTCAAGCAAGCACAGTTCTGCCTTATCAGATAAATAAGTGACATGCAAGGGATGTGTTGTACATTGGCAGGAATTTCAGGTCAAACGGTTTCAAACTTGTTTTTAATTAGTAGTTTTACGATACACAACTATAAGGCAAAGAAAAAGAAAAATGACCCTATAAGTCTATGCAAAAGTTAGAAATACATCAATTCACCTTAACCTACAAATACAAGTCATGCTCTGTACATGTACTGGAAATCTCAATACCACAATCACAGAGGAAACTAAAACTTACGAATTTCTGTTCCTCATACTCCATTCGTGGTTTAATTTTCAGCACAACTATCACTATGCAATATAACTGAAGAAAAGAGGTTTGGGCTGGCCTCCGTTTTCTCTGTGACCTGTGCAGTATGTGGCGGGAAAAATGATGTGAAGACTTCGCTGGAGCATAGGAGTGGTCAGCGAGGTCCACTCACCCATAACATAAATTCAAGAGCAGTTCTTGGATGTTTACACACTGGCATTGGTGAAACCCACCTTAATAATATCTGTTGTCCACACTCAATGTCCCAACTATTAACCCACTAACATTCAAATGTCGAGAGATGGAAATAGGAGCTGCTGTGGAAAAAGTGGCCCAAACAAGCTGTCTGCAAAATATGGCTTTGGAGAGAAAGCTTGCTGTTGAAAATGGAGCAAAAGAAGATGCTGAAGGCTTTGTCAGTGTATCCTGTTCATATGACATGGGGTGGCAAAAGAGGGGCAAGGGACATAATTCTTCCACGGAACATGGGGCAGTAATGGGACTGAAAACAGGAAAAGTCATGGATTGCACAACAAGAACAAAGGCATGTCGAATTTGTAAAAATGCTGAAAAAACGGGGAAAAAGGCAAAGGTTCATGACTGCCGCATAAATCACTTTGCCTCCTCTAAGGCAATGGAGCCACTGGCAGCTGTTGATCTTTTCACACGGAGCCTGAAATCTAATGTTAAACTGTCCGTTTATACTGGTGATGATGACTCCACCACTGCTGCACACATTAAGCAAAAAGTCCCCGATCCAGTTGAAAAATGGACAGACATCATCGTTCATGCAAAACGTTCTTTGACAACAAGACTTTATAATCTGGCTCAAAGAGGAAAATTTACAAATTCATCAGTTCTCTCCCAAAGAGTAATCAGCTACTTAGTAAAATGTTTCAGCTACTGTGTCTCTCAAAACAGAGGAAATCCATTGGCTCTTCAGAAAGCACTGAAAAACATTGTACCACATGCTTTTGGTAATCTCGCAAGTTGTGACGAATCATGGTGTAGAGCTAAGCAAGACCCTCTAAATTATAAACACTCTGATCTTCCTTATGGCAAAGATCTGTTTGGAGATGAGCTACAAAAATCAGTTCAAACAATTTTTGATGATTATTGCACTGATCTAGAAGTAGAAAAACTTGCACCAGCAGCAAATTCTCAAAGAAACGAGGCTCTCAACAGTATCATTGGTTCTAAAAACCCTAAAATTAGGTGCTATGGTGGCAGTGCAAGTACTGACTTTCGGGTTGCCTGTGGAATTTCTCAGGCAAACCTTGGATACAACTACATCAGTGAAACACTCGAGAGTCTCAATATTGAACCTGGGGAATACTGCCTTAATCACATTGAAAAGATGTTGAAAAGATCACAAAGCCACCCAAGATAAGTTAAGAAAAACAAGTCTTGATTTCAAACGACGAAGAGCTCAGCTACACAACAAGAAATTAAAAATTGATGGAAATAAAGAGGCTAAAGAAGGCGCAACTTACCAAAGTAATATCGGACTCAACCTGGATCCGAATATATCAACTCGGGATCAGGTAGCAAATGAAATTGGTGTAAACATTAAAATCACAAAAGAGGAGTTACAGCAGATCGAAAAATTCTTACCGGAATTAACTATCAGACCAATGGCTGAGAAATATCTTTTTAACAGAAACAATGTTTATAACTTTATAATCTTTGACATTGAAACCAACACGTCTAGAAAAACAGCAGAAATTTGCCAGCTGTCAGCAATCAATCGGTCCGGTTTACATCAGTTCAACGAGTACATCCTGCCATCCAAGGATGTTGATGTTCACGCTTCCAAAGTCAATGGATTCAGCATTCGAAGAATTCATGGAACCAGGACACTGTGCAAAGAAAACCAACCAGTTTCGTCCATTCCAACTGAACAGGCAATACAGAATTTTGTTGCATTCTTACAAAGAACTGTTGAAAGTGTAAACAAATTTTGCACTGTGTTAATTGGTCACAACTCGCAAGTCTTCGACACGCCTACTCTTCTTCGTCAAGGTGGAAACCAATTGTCCCAAAGCCTGGTATCCTTGAACGTATTTTTTTCCCGACAGCCTTCCCCTGATGAAGAAACTCGTGAAAAGTAAACACCCGTCTCTCTGCTCACCAGATGGCTCAGTGATCAAAACCAGCCAGACGTCGATTTACCAAAAGCTTTTCAACAAAAGCTTCCCCGCTCACGATGCGATGGAAGACGTAAAGGCACTGAGAAAAATCCTTTTCAATTCTAGCCTGAACATTTGCGACGAGATGCTAACAGAGAGCATGTCTACATGTCTACATGCAGAAAACGACATGAAGTACCTTGACCATCGCCATGCGCTACTCCAGACTTTCAAGGGAAAACTTTTTCCCCCAACCGACGCATCCTTTCCTGTCACATGACGAGCTTCCAGCCGCCCAAAACCTATTATGCAAATTAGCTGAGGGCACATTGAATGTGCCCTCAGCTAATTTGCATAAGTAACTTTATGCCATGGTTTGACACCTTGTAGCTTCATGAAGATAGGATGAGGTGTTATTTCAATTAGTTGTGTGCTGTAAAAGATGACAATGCTGAGTGATGTTTATTACAATTCATTGCGGATAAAAATAATTTGGCTTCTCAGTCACTTTGTTTAGTAGCCTGCGTAGCTGGCGGTATTTTTCCTCGCGAAGGCAAAAACGAGCGCAAGCAATATCGCATCCTACGCTTACTAATTTAATAGGCTAAGCTGGTAATAATGATTACGACAGAGCCATGATGTCGAAAAACATTTATTTTAATTTTTCGGGGTATTATTTGCCTTGCTCCAGCACCAAACACTACAATGCTAAGGCTTAGGCGAGATGACACAATACATCGCCTATTTAAGCCAGTTATTATCGCTCGATCGCTTTTGATTGCTGCAACGACAGAATAAGCCAAAGTGCGATGTTATACATTCCGCTTCCAGGTATCTGCTACCCAGGGAAGACAGAATAAGTTAAAGCGCAATGTTAGACATTCCGCTTCCAGGTATCTGCTACCCAAGGAAGACAGAATAAGCTAAAGCGCAATGTTAGACATTCCGCTTCCAGGTATCTGCTACCCAAGAAAGACAGAATAAGCTAAAACGTTAGACAACATTCCGCTTCCAGGTATCTGCTACCCAAGGAAGACAGAATAAGCTAAAGCGCAATGTTAGACATTCCGCTTCCAGGTATCTGCTACCCAGGGAAGACAGAATAAAGCTAAAGCGCGACGTTAGACATTCCGCTTCCAGGTATCTGCTACCCAAGGAAGACAGAATAAAGCTAAAGCGCGACGTTAGACATTCCGCTTCCAGGTATCTGCTACCCAAGGAAGACAGAATAAAGCTAAAACGTTAGACAACATTCCGCTTCCAGGTATCTGCTACCCAAGGAAGACAGAATAAGCTAAAGCGCAATGTTAGACATTCCGCTTCCAGGTATCTGCTACCCAGGGAAGACAGAATAAGTTAAAGCGCAATGTTAGACATTTCGCTTCCAGGTATCTGCTACCCAAGAAAGACAGAATAAGCTAAAGCGCAATGTTAGACATTCCGCTTCCAGGTATCTGCTACCCAAGAAAGACAGAATAAGCTAAGGCGCAATGTTAGACATTTCGCTTCCAGGTATCTGCTACCCAGGGAAGACAGAATAAGTTAAAGCGCAATGTTAGACATTTCGCTTCCAGGTATCTGCTACCCAAGGAAGACAGAATAAGTTAAAGCGCAATGTTAGACATTTCGCTTCCAGGTATCTGCTACCCAAGGAAGACAGAATAAAGCTAAAGCGCGATGTTAGACATTCCGCTTCCAGGTATCTGCTACCCAAGGAAGATAGAATAAGCTAAAACGTTAGACAACATTCCGCTTCCAGGTATCTGCTACCCAAGGAAGACAGAATAAGATTAAGTACGATGTTAAACGTAACGCTTCCAGGTATATTCTACCCAAGGAAAACTGAATAAGCTAAAGCGCAATGATAGCGATCAAGTTTCCAGGTACAGCATATTATCTAAGGAAATCAGAATAAAGAACGCGATGCTAATATTTCGTCTCAAGGTATGTACAAAATCGTAATTATGATTGCTACTTACCAAAGGCCTCTTGTCTGTTTTTGTCTCGATTCCATAGCATCGTAGATCGGTCACGTCGTTAAGACACAACGATTTTCAAAAACACATATTTCCCGCCAGCATTGTGTTACACGCGAAAAACACAAATGCAATAACATGTTTTGAGGAAAACCTGGTATTACCAGATGTCGCTACAATAATTAGGTTGAAAACCTTCTATACTTGAAATACAGGAAGTAAAATATCAAAAGGAAAATTCAATAAAGCTGGGGAATGTTAATACATTATACCAGTGTAGCTCGAATAAATTATAATCGGAGTCATGAAAACGCCACGTCCCATGCGTCCTCTAACATACATTTCTTCACATAAAAATCAGTAGCCTTAGTCTAAAAACTGATCGATGTCGGGCTCTTTGCTCGACCTACATACAAATCAACGCACCTTAGTAAAGCAAATTAATATGCGCAGCTTTCTAAGAGGCATCGAGGAGAATTTGCAGGCTTACGTAAATAAATAATAAATTCCCGCCAGATAATTCTCGCACAAAATTATGATTCTGTTTTGACAGCCTGTCCAGGAAAATCTACTAAAACCACCCGGTTTTGATTGCCACAAAGGACTGTGGTGGCGGTCTAGCAAAGAAAATATATCATAAAACTGAAACGACGAACATCATTACAAACGGCGTGACAAGACTGAATAATTCACTGGTTCTGTTTTGGGTCTCGTTTCCTGGCGTATGGTGACAAATCGTGCAACTTAAACCCTTTCTGTTGTTGACATTCGACAGAGCCAGAAGAAGGTTAACCGAAAATCAGACTTACTAACCTTAAAATTCCCGCACTTGCGCTGACTGCGCTCGTTCTTTCCTGTAATAATTTTTGCTTTACGACGTGATCGCTTTTCTCATAATCTTAATGTATGTCACGCTGTTAAATAACCGCACGGACACATGCCGACCGCACGTGTTGATATAATTCTTTACATTGCTGACAGAAATGATTCGCGTCAAATATCGCTTTTAATGAATACATGCTGCGAATTTTTTTCATGGACTAAGTTCCTCATGCATCAAATAGTCGAGAAAATCGCAGGAAGTGGACTTTCGTATCAAGATCTAACAAATATTTTCGACAAATTCGGAGAGAAGGGGTTGATTGGTGTGTTGTCGCTACCTCCTTCCACGTCCTCAACAGCAAACAAATCACCACGAGTCACTAAGACCACGCGTATCTTAGCCAGCATTGTCCAGCACTTCAAGATGAAGAAAGCCACAAGTCAACAGGCTAAAAATCCATGAAGTTCTACGATTCTGAGGTACAATGTACGCTTTGTGAGCAAAATCTACAAAAGTCTCTCGCCGAAATGTCCACCAAGTGCAACTTCAATCTCGTCCCCAGAGCCCACGCGCATTTACGGCCAGCGGGATCGAAATGCCACGGACTCTGGGATAATCAAAAACCGGATGCCACTTTTGCGGCTTCCGGTTTTTTAAAGCGCATGTGCGGCAGCTTTTGAACTGAGCATGCGTTATGGGTCGTGTAAAGACAAAAATGGCGCGAAATATTAGGACGTCCACTTGCTTTTGGCGCCTTTGACATTCACTCGAGTCTTGCGTGAAAATGAAAATAATCCTCGCTCGCAGACTCGCGAAGATGGCCGCACCGGTTTCTATAAATTTGTTTAAATTTGTTCACTTCACGCTAGAAAATTCAATTCAGAAAAGAGACCGGACCTCTAATGAAAAGAACGCCAATACGAGGCGCTGAAGAATGTTGTTGTTGAGGGTAAAGATACCATTTGTGTACTGCCAGCTGAATATGGAAGATGCCTCAGTGACTGGCTGCCTCCACGCGTGTGTGACTGAATTTGTGTGTGTTTTTTAGCAAAAGTGGTGAAGAGAAAATTAATTCTTTTACTGTAGTCGTATCGTCATAAAATGTTTGATAGACGAACAAATATCAAACATGAAAGTTTTCAAGGGTTCTGAAAACGTAGCCATTGTTGAAGAGTTTGAAGTGCCGCCCTAAATTTTATTTCACATCTTACGGCCCTTTACAAAATTAATTAACAAATTTTCAGCGACATCATGAAAGAAAAAAACGATAGTCATGGACGAGGTTCACTTAGCAGTCAAATAGTGTGTAGAACCTTTTTTGTGTTTTGTAAGCTTACTAATTTGAGAAGTCTAACTGAGCAAGAAATCAACCTTTAAAAAAACATGACCTTGTTTTTAGCACGTGGTAAGCTTAAGTTTCAAGCTTATATACGCGTGAAAATTAGCTTTTTTTACAGTGTTCGACTGCTAATTTATTAAGGAAGACACAAAGCAAATCAACTGTACTGTTGCTATTTTAAAAACGGTCTTGGACAAAGTAGAGAGGTCATTTATTTATGATCGAAACGTACCCGAGCTGGCGTTGTGTTGTGTTCGCCTTTCAACTGTGCTAGTGTTGTGTTTTCTCCACCACTACGTCGGTAAATATTCAGTACAACGGTATAGGTTTTGTACGGAAAGCTCGTTTGCCGAAATACTAAAACATAACATAGAATAAACACGACAAAATGACTTAGGTACAATATATTAACGAGTATCACAGGTCTGTAAATAATTCAACTCAGTAAAAACAGCCATTTTTTAGTACAGCTAGAAACATTGAAAATCTATCACAATCAGGGATGGACGATTTCTTACAAAGACAACGAAAGTTGATAGTGAAAACAATTTAATACTAAAGAAAGACCTTTTACCTACACTCGAAGAGGTTTATCAGTCCTACAAGCTGCAAACTTTCAAAGCTTACAAATACGACAGATACGATGTCTTGCAAAAATAAACAGGATCGCTGTTCTCGTTGTTTTTGTCATTCTGTCCGGCCGCTGCACCAGTTTCTGCACCACGTAATTCAAGAAGCCAATCCACCATTCACTATTCAGCAACAGTGAGATTATCTGCTCCAGTTCAACAAAACAATCCCAAATCCTGTCTTCTTTTCCGAACAAACTCGCACATGGCTCCTCGGAGTGAATGGATTTTTAACACAAAGCTGCTTATTTTAACTTCTACGACTGCAGTGGAAAGACTGTCAGCTTCCATCCGCTTTAGACAATGTTGAGAACAATTTTCAAGCCACCATTGTCCATGAACCATACTTTAGACCTGGAAATTAGAGGAATTATTCCAAAATTGTGCTCCTTCGACCGTCGTTTATCTTGAAGCGGGTATTCATTCAGCTTTGTCAAGAACCCGGCTGCAACGTATCACAGGGTTTGGCGCCTTTTTCGTTTTGATCATGCGACCGACGGTTGTTCCCTTTTTACGTCTTGTCTAACATGAATGTTAATTTGACTGCATTTATCGATTCTTTGGGAGTTTGTATAGCCCATTTTCTGATTTCTTTTCCACTGTCCGTCTCTGACGTGATCGAAAACGTCCAGCAAAATTTTCGTTTCCTGTTTTGAAACTTCTTACTCGTAGACTTCCGGTAAATTTTAGTAGCCAATCAGATTTCGATTCGTTAGCATTTTGACATTGATTATCCCAGAGGTCTTGCATCCTTGGTGCTGACCAAAAGGAATGCAGCCTCTGGGAACGAGATTGGTGTAACCTCTGCAATGCATGAGTCACGAGCATGCGCGAACTCGTAACTAGAAGAATTCTTATTTTGCTGACGTCACAAAAAATATGCTTTTCTCGAGGCATCTAAAACGGCTTTTTGCGCGCAATCTACACGGTGAATTTTTTTGAAAATCGCCCCAGTCACAATATTTTCCATGTTTTTATTCAGGAAAAAAAATTCAACAATTTTTGTACATACACAAATGCGATAAACGTAAGAAACGAAAGTGACGTAAACTGGGGAAACGTATGTAGGGATTTTTGTTTGGCCTTTCTAGGTGAGACATGACCAAAATTTCCTTCGCTACACCAAAAATGGTGACATTTTACCGCGTAAAAACTAAGAAAACTTATCAAGAAGTTTGGTAACTTTGAAGATCAGGCCGTACAATTCTGTCAGTGATTGCCATAGAAACGATACTTAATTGTAAAGTTGGACTTTTATGGAAAGAATAAAGCCTTAGCTACTTGTTTCTGTAATTTATGCCCAGCATTGTGAAGAAAGTAGCTTGAAAAATCGGAGTTTAATCAGGAACATTTTACTGAAGAACAATAGGAATTACTGTATAGAGCCACCTTAAATCGTGAATGGTTCAGCACAGGTGCTCAATAGGAAGTAAACACTTCGCAATAAAAATACAATTTTCACACCAGGTGAAAACAAAACAGGAAAATCGGCATCGCTACGTGCCTCGCTAGTCCAACATATCATTCCTTCCGTGAGATAAGTGACTGTTTCAAACTGCCTTTACGACAAAACACTACATAAGATACATAGAGGATATTTTAAGGCAGCGCGAAGATATGAGATTTATTTCAATGGTAAAAACAATATTCTACGAACAAGCGCAGCGAGTAGGTAAAATATTGCTTTTTTAACACGACAAATTAAAATTCATATCTTCAGCCGCCGTGTAACTTACTTTTTAATATATAGAAAAGAGCGTTTTTGCACAAAAAAAGTGTAAAAACGAGAAATGGCGTCATCGTTATCCTAACTAGTGAGGATATGGAAAATACGCCACTCCTGGATGGTTTCCTGGATGTTGTTTCGTATACTATGAACTTTAAGAGTGGTCTATTTTCCATTAAAACACTATTGTCCATATAATCAAAAACGTCAAGAAAAACCTATCGAGCTAACTTCCATTCCAACTGGAGCAAAGTTAAGTCGTTGGAAAAGAAAAAAGCAGTCTAAAACTTGCAATTTCATTTACTTCCTTCTATCCCTAACGTGATCACCTGGAGGCAATGATATTGCTACCAGTTAAAAGAAAATGCACTGTAATAAAACCGCAAACAGACTTGCATTTAACGCCCATGTTTGACATCTAGATTCTACTGAGTTATTTACGGCCAATGACATAATTTCAGTCAGTCATGCTGGAATATAAAATCCGGGTAAGAAGTCGACTTGGATAAGATCTTTAAGGTCGAATACCGACAAGAGCTGTTTACAATCACCCTGAGAAGCACATTTAATCTAAAGGTAAGTTTTCGCTAACAACATGTCAGTGTAACATTTAGGGATGAGGAAAAATGTTAATAGGATATGCAGTGATCACTTAGAAGAACTTGTTGAAAATTGTCAATGTGCCATGCATGTGTCAAGTTCCATTTACATTAAAGCGCTATGGATTTGGCTATTGTTCTTTCATTGCACTCGATCCCTTTTTTGCATTTTCTACTTTGTTTTCTTTTTTTTCGGAGAAGTAGAGCTGATCGTCTCGGATAGCCATTCCTTTTCAAGCGCAAAAAGATTTAATATTAATTTTGCTCACAGACTTCACCCATTTTTAAACGCTTCCGGCTGGGAAATAAGACGCGATTGATTCAGTTTTCGTTGTGTGAAGTTATAACTTTCTACTTTTTTAACAGAAATGTTTCTCAGCTCCATAAAAAAATCTTACATCTGGCATTGTAAAGTTTCCTAGTTAAAAAAAAACAGGCCACATATTTTTTGGAAGGTTAATTTCTGCGGTATCAGTGTTTGCTTGTTCTAAGCAGAATGTAAAACTTGATACAAAATAGCCTTTTTAAAACGCTTCTTCACTGATCACTTTTGCTTAAATAATTTTACATATATACTTCTCATGCCAGGTGGTTTATAATGCGCCTGAATTTGCGGAAGTTTATTACGAGAAAAATTGAAGTTCACTATTCTCGACAATCTGAGAAGCCAAATGTCATACAGTGATGTCTGAGAGTAACAACTATATGATTTGAGTGTTTGTTAATTTTTTGTGAAATTAAGACAAGTAATGCTTTTATCAAGAAAAAGATTTTAAAAATTTTAAAATGCTAACAATCCGCATGCGCGAGCCACTTGAGTTATGTTGCCACCCACCAAAATGTACGTCACCACCTGACAACGACTTTTTCTAGACACCATAAAATCATGAAGAACCGAAATAAAAGAGACACACGTTCTGCGTATCTTTTGTGAGTTGGCTTTGATGCGTAAAATTGAAATTAATTTGCTGACAGCCGAATTTTTGATTTTGCAACCACAAAAATGTCTATAAGTTAAAGGCGTTTACTCAGCATTTTTCAAAGTTTAGGACGCCATGTTTGTTGCTGGGCAAACATGGCAAATATCGACCAATATCGCCGAACACAGTACACCCCCGTTTCCCGGCTATGTCGAATAATCCTGGTTACCTCGAATCCCCCGCTTTCTCAGCTCGAACTGAAACATGTTTCCATAACATTTGCTTCGTCTTCTTCTTTCATTTACTGTTTCCTTTCTGGAACTCGGTTTGCCGAATCCCCTCCCTTCGATCGAAACATGTTCGTTGGATATGTAGTGCGATACACCTCAACCAACACCTGGAAGAACTTTTCGAAAACTAACAATATGCCATTTATGTGCCGGCTATTATTTACGTTGAAGCTCTGTGGATTTCGCTATTGTCCTTCATTGCTTCAGTTTTTATCCGGTTTGGTTTTTTCGGGGAAGTAGCCGATCGTCTCGGACAACATGGATTCATTTTCAAGCGCATAAAGATTTAACCATACTAAAAAGCTTCGCCCATTTTTAAACACTTCGGTCTGAGAAATGAGAACTACACTGAGCTACATACAATAAGACGAGCTAATAACGACTCAATTTTTTTCTTACCCTTTCTGTTCTTGTTATTTGTCAACTTGACGTATTCAGTTTTTTCTGTGAGAAGTTATAAATTTCTTATTTTTCAAAGTAAAGGAGTCTAAGTTCTCAGTAAACAAACCTTGGATCCGGCGTCGTGAAGTTTTCTATTTAAAAAAGAAGGGATATTTTTTGGCCTTTTCTCTTTTTTTTTTTTTTTTGCCCAACGTTTATTTCTGTATCACAATGTTTGCTCGCTCTGAACAGACCGTGAAACTGACAGAATATGAAATCACATTTCTAGAAGGCTTCTTCACTGATCACTTTAACAAATGTCTATCATTTTACATATAACAAATTTCATGTCAGGCGGATTATACTGCGCCTGAATACGCGGAAAGTTTATAACAACGAGAAAAATTAAAGTTGATCATTCTCGACACTCCGAAACTTCAAATGTCATGCAGTGATGTCTCACTTATCTATTTGATTGAAAGTTTGTTTAGTTGTTGTTAAATTAAGACCAGCAATGCTTTTATCGAGGAAAGAATTTTAAAATTTTAAAATACTGAAAATCCGCATGCGCAAGCCACTTGAGTTATGTTGCCACCCACCAAAATGTACGTCACCACCTGACAACCACTTTTTTCTAGATACCATAAAATCATGAAGAGACACACGTTCTGCGTATCTTTTGTGAGTTGGCTTTGATGTGTAAAATTGAAATTAATTTTCTGACAGCCGCGTTTTAGACATTGCAACCACAAAACGTTATATTTGTGCGTTGATGTGATATGAGCCGTTTACTGCGTATTTTTCGTGGTTTTGGACACCATGTTTTTTGCTAAGCAAACCCCCACTCAAACAAAGCATGACAACAGGAAACAATGTTGCACAATTTACACTTGATGATAAATTTTGTTTTTAAATTAGAATAAAGAAAACTTGACTCTTTTAAAATAGATGACCAACATGATAGAATTACTAAAGTAATTACAGCATGGACAGCTAATTTAATTGCGTGTAGAAACCCAAAGAGACGATTCTCAAACACCAATAATGTTTTATGTTTTCGTGTCAAGTTTAGCTCTATAAACAAATCAATAAAACAAAATTTGACACAACTCTCGCTATCTCCAACCTCTCACCATCTCGAATAATTTTTCGCTTCTCTTGAGCGTTCGAGAAAACAAGTAAACTATTAGAGTGAATTCGTATAACCCGTTTCTTATATAGAAACTGAGCACGCACAACTGAAACCATTGTTTCAAATTCCTTATTCCCAACATTTGAAAATAACAAGCCTTAAAATGAGCTATTCTTTTCTTTCACTGTTTGCATACCGGCGTCAGAAAGTACCGGCACAAGCGTTTCTCTGCCACAGGCGTCAGAAAATCAGCTTTTTAATATAACGCAGGGCCGCATGTGGGTTACGCGAGAGAGGCGTTGAACTAAATTTTAGTTCACTATTCCCTGTTCAAAATGTCGAAAGTCGCGTGATACAGGTACATGTAAAGCGAGCTGGAAATGACAACTTGAAACCTAGTGTACCAAGTATTAGTTTTCTGCAGTTATACGCCGTATCTTTTTTAAAATGCTTATTTTCTTTGGCGTATGCTGAGCACAGGTACGCACAGGAAACGCCTTTCAACCGGTCTAAATCTAAATCTTATACTCTGCAATCTCCCACATGGGATATATGTGCACAGGGAACGGTCAGCGGTTAGTCAGTCATAGTAATGGCTTTTACTGATTAAATCGTTAATGTCTTGGTCTCGCATGAGGGTGGACTTAAAGCAGTCAACAGAGGAAGCGTTCCGAATATGAGGGGGCAGAATTAGAATATTAGAATATTGTGCGCCTCATTGGCATAAAGGAAACGGGTTATACGAACACAGGTTATATAAACACCCAGGCGTTGCTCTTTCGTAGAACGTGGTGCGCCTGGAGTTGTGGGACGTTTGAGGAGAATATACGGTTCGTCTCCTTCCAATCAAGCCCCGCGCTCCTGTTCTCCCCGTCAATGAAAGACAAAGGAGCCTGGAGACGAGGCAGCCAAAACAGCAGAAAGCTATGCGCTACACTAAGTTTCTGTCAATCCCTGTACACTCAAACTAGAATATAAACTTTCTACTTTATTTCAAACCAAAACGGTTAAAAAAATAACGGTCATTAGAATATTATGCGCCTCGATGGCATATAGGAAACGGGTTATACGAATTCACTGTATTGTATTTCAATAATTGTCGTACTCAGGAGTCATACTGTTGATGGGGAATTTAAGCTACTGTATTCTTGAATTAAACATGAACCGTTCAACTCGAGCAAACAAGGTGATAATCACATTCTAAAATGTATGAGACTTTCATATTTTCGATCTGTTAATTTGAATGAGTCTTTTACTCCGCCGGAATTACTTTTGGGCGGTGGCCGAGAAACTAGGAGGTCTAACAGCCTAAAACCTGTAGCATCCTTATTCAGATCAAGGACTTATGGACTCCTGTTTAGACCAAACAAGGTATAATTATTCAGTCAAAATCCCAGCTTCCAACCCAAAATGGCTACCTATAAACACCCAGGCGTTGCTCTTCCGTAGAACGTGGCGCGCCTAGAGTTGTGGGACGGATGAGGAGAATATACGGTTCGTCTCCTTCCAATCAAGCCCCGCGCTCCTGTTCTCCCCGTCAATGAAAGACAAAGGAGCCTGGAGACGAGGCAGCCAAAACAGCAGAAAGCTATGCGCTATACTAGGTTTCTGTCAATCCCTGTACACTCAAACTACAATATAAACTTTATACTTTATTTCAAACCAAAACGGTTTAAAAAAATACTATTCGAGGCCGTATACACCCTTATAATCATGTAAATTATATAAAGGAGTATTCCCCCTGCCATCCCAACGGGATGATCTCAATGGGATTAACCGTTAGCCGTAAAACAACCAAAAATGTAGTCGTTAGGCGTAAAAATTGAATTTTTTTATCGTTAGTTGGAAAAAAAAAACCTTAAAATATTTTCGTAGCCACGATTTGCTATTTTTAAAGTGTCAAGATCTCTTGTTGAGACGGTTTTTTGTGTCTTGTCTCGTGACTAATGTGGTTACGACGGCTACACGTCCTGCCCTGGCACCAAAGAAAAGCAAAAATTACAATTCATTATATTAATATGTAATAATTATTATTATTATTATCATTATTATTAATTTTTCTTAATAATAATAATTTTATGTATAACTCAGGGAATATTTACAACAAAATTGCTAACTATTAACATAATCTAATGAAAAACCTTATGTACATTTAACATTAACGAGCGGATCCGTTCGGATAGTTCGCAGTTGTTTTTTAGATGTTAGTACTATTTTGCTTCCGCTGTCTTTGTTGTTCAGTGTATATCAGTGGGTTATCAAGAGCAGGATGTGGTTGCATGATAGAGAGCGTCACTATTAAATGGATAACAGGCAGATCAAAATTAAAGAATAACGGGGAGACCACGATTGTCGGGTTTAGAGGAAGTAGTCTCGCATTTGAAAAGAAATATGCCATCATAAGTCTGGGAAATCGTGTTTTTTTTTTCGTAGTAATAGAATGAATGTAGAATTAAGAATACGTACATAATTAAAGAGAAACAGACGTTGGGCTAGTTTTCGCGTGTATATAAGTTGTTTGAGTTTATTTAAAAACTTGAGATTGACAATAACACGTTCGTGTCAGAAATCATGCCAACATTGCACGTATGTAAACATTCTACTAATTGAATTATGAAAATCAAATTTAAATAGCTTTTCGTGCCAGGAAAAGCTCACGAATTAGATCGTTCTAAAAGGCTAAGCGAAAGAAAACACAAAACATTTTTGCAGCTAAATGAGAAGGATTTCAAGAATCCTTCTGGTGATCATCAATGAACAAACATCATTTGGGAAGTTCAGAATAACGAGTTAAGGTGGCTCCATACAGTTTCTCATCAGTTTCAACAGACAAATATACATAACTTTTTTGATGATTTTCAGGACATTAATTTACATTTCCCTAGGGAAAAGCTACAAAAACAACTAGCCTAGCCTTTATAGTTTTCACAAAAGTCACAATTTCTGGACCTGGCCCGTTTCCATGGCAACCACTGATATAGTTATTTGGCTCATTTTTTAAGCTTACCCAGTTTCTTCACGTCATTTCTTGGTTTTTACACGGTGAATTTTCGCTATTTTTGTTGTAGAGATGTTGTCGTTTGAGAAGTCTCAGCTGGCAAAGCTGTGAGAAATTTTGTACATAAGTTTTGTCAGAATAGTAAATTTCCGTTTTCGACGATTAATGCAGAAGTGCATGCACAAAAATTACTGTTAGTTTAGTATTACTGAAAAACACAAAAATTCTACAAATGTTCCAATTTTAAAAAAATTTCACCGAGTGGAACACGCGCAATTAGCGTTTGAAAATGCCTTAAAAGCCACCTTTTTTCTTCACGTTACCAAAATAAAAATTCTTCACGTTACGGGGTTGCGCATGCTCATGATTCCTTTTGCGTGGACAAGCGTGGACAGCACGCGGGTAAGCGGTAGAAAAGCTTTTCTAAAGCTTTTCTTTCCAAAGAACAACATTTTTCTGGACAACTGCTTTCCTTTACTGTAAAGGATCCATGTGACCAAAAAAATTCGCAAAAATATAGAAAGAAACGAACAAACAAACAAAAAAGAAGAAAATTTATACCGATTCGCGATATTAAAACTCGAACGAAGCCGCCACTTTATTGCCAGCAGCAAAAAATTTCCTTTAAGTTTCCAGAACGCGGAATCATTAAACCGCTTTCAGTTTCATTTTTACCATCAACAACCGTTCTTCAAGAAAAAACTAAAGCGGTCATGTTTGCTCTTAGAACATCTTTTGGTATGCTACCCAAGAAAAGCAGGGAAGCTCGTCCTTTTTATGTTGTAAGCTCAATGTTTTGTCTGCCGAGACTCGCGTTGTTTCTTAGCGGCTACTTGCGTGTTTGTTAACTGCATGGAATAGCAAAGAGAGTTCAATTTATATTTAAAGGCAGACGTTGGAGAAAGGGAACAAAAATGTCCACAGGAAATTATACGTTCTGAAAAGGACCACATTATTTTTCTGCAAGGTTCAACAAGTCAACAGAACGCCTGCGAAACGCCGACTGTTTTAGAACCGGCCGTCAACTCGATACTCATCCTTTATTCGTTCACTGAATGCCGTCATTCTAGGCATAATTTTTCGTAAAAATAAAAATTGTATTTGAGCTTAGGTACAATTGAACTTTTTTCAATTTTCGGTTTTATTTTAGACCACCGATGTTTTTGAAGTCGCACATTGTCAACACAAGTGAAACTTAGATCAAAAGCTACTGGTGACTGATAAATAGACACTCAAATATAAGTGTCCTTTTGAGTTTCAACTTCGATCAAAATTCAATGACAACTGTTACCTCGTTACAAGTGTGTAATCTATTCATCGCTCAATAAAATTCACAAGTCAGCTGTATTTTGCTGAAACCGTATGAGAACGGCCGTAGAGACAATTTACTCGACAAAAAATAGACGGTTTGTTAGAAAGGCAAAAACTAAAGCACTTTCCCCCAAAATTACTTACAATTAGGCCCGATCCAAACAAACTTAAGCTTCTCATCCCAGAGATTCTCGACAGCTGACCTGGACAGCACTGATATTTTAAGTTGAGAACGGAAAGAAGTTCTTCACGCATAATTCTTGAAGGCGCGTAATAATTCGTGCAACGTTTTCAGTCCTCTCTGTGTTGCTTGAACTTAAAGATCGCAATCAATCCAGTCCTACAATCGTAGAACAATCGTATGACTGCAACTGTCAGCTATAAAAGCGATTAAACTAAAGGCTTTTCACAATTTCACTGCTATGTGCTCGACACTTTTGAAAAGGTAAGCCATAAAGATGCCTCAATCAGACTTTGGAAAAGTTCGCCTGGGAGGTTGATTGGCACATGTCATCTGACTTGGACTGTCGCGCTCCTCGCGCGCGCGCTTGTACCAATTTCGTTCCCATTCCTCGCGCGCTGAAAAACTATATGGAGCCACCTTAAATCGTCAGATCAATGTCATAACCACGAATACATTCAACTGTGGGAACTACGAAATTAAACTGACATGAACTACAGAAACCAAAAACACTTAAATAACGGTCGATTCTGGAGAGCGCAATAACGGGAAAGAGTCAGGACTCTTCTGGCAATGATGCATCGAATATTTAATTTATTAAATACGCGCGTACGGGGGAAATCCTGACTGGCCGATAATTCCGAGCAACATATATATAAGCTCAAAGTAAACCGCATAAAACTCATAAAACTGAAAGCTGTAAATAAACCCTTGAACATCTGTAAGATCATGATGTGGATGATTTTTGATAGTTTATAACTTAAACCCGTACCAAATGAAAACATACACCGAAGCGCCTTTCGTGGACTTTATTTATTAATTATGACCAATTATCTCCCCCAGTCAACTTATGTATAAAGAAATGTTTGCGCTTGTAGATCAGAAACATCAACACACAAAGACTTCTTTGCAATCTTTTCGACAGCAACTAAAGTTAACAACCATTTTCTTTCCTCGTCCAGCTGTTCCTAACCCGCTGGCGAACGCCAACCTAAACTGAAGACCAACTAGTCCTAACACGCACCTGAGTAAACATTTCCTTCCGATTCCTTCCTGCGCTGCCTTTGCAAATCAAAATCTACAGTATTTTCGAGGATCCAAACACTCCGATTAATTCTTCATCCACACAAACAGCGCAAAACTTCGTTGAGAGCCCGTCAAAACTTGCCCATTTATACACTTCGAAGGATTCTACTTTGAATGGCTGTGTGGGCTTGTTGCCAAAGAGTTAACACAACTCCGCGCGACGCCAGGACAGCCCCAATAGTTCTCCGTTGCTATAGCAACTGCGAACTAAAAATGGTAAAAGTTAAAAAATTCTCAACTTACAAGCTACCCGAATTTAAAAATATGTTTTAAAAATAGTTGTTCAAGAATAGGCACTCTGTAATGAAAAGCTTAAGAGGTATAACAATTACTGTAAAAGTTATGTATATTTAACAATTATTCTACGAGGGCGCGCTGGATATCGAATGATAGATAACCAACGAGGCGCGTAGCGCCGAGTTGGTTATAATCATTTGATATCCAGCAAGCCCGAGTAGAATAATTGTTTTATTAAAAACTTAACCACTATTAAAAAAAAGTCAAGAAAGAAAGGGAAAAATGAGAAAAGAAATTTAAACGGAACAAGAATCGCTCACATGACTGAACGAAAAAGGCGCCAAAACCTTGCGAAGTGTTGCAGCGTTTCATTGGAAAGCTGAATGAGTCAATGAAAACTGCTCGAAAGTGAACAAGGTAGCACAAGTTTTGGAAAGAAATCTTCTAATTATTGGCTTTGAAATATGGTACATGTTTGATTTTTCCTGAAACATTGTTGTTATCATCGTTCAAAGCGGGTTGAAGCTGTACAATTTCACCATATTAGCTGCTGGAGTTGAAACTGAACAAGTTTGTAATCTGTTCGCACAACGGAGCCATCATGTGCGTGTTTCATCGAACTGAAGACAGAACAAATTTGAACTTGAAGAGGTAATTTCCATGCAGCTCAGAAGCAAGATTACTGTAGTGAGGAACATTAGAAGTCACCGTCATAGTTTGTTAAATGCAAAGTGCAAAATGCAGTTGTTCTCGGTTTAGAGGTTGCGGACGGAATGGTAAGCTTAAAAACAACATTCAAACAACTGGAAAAGCGATTCAACTCCGTTTACATGGCATCCGATTTCTATCTGAGCATTTGGAACTGTTGGAACACAGAGCTACAACGAGTGCAGGTAAACCAGTGTCAATTTTGCGTGTTAAAGGCGAAAAAAATCTCGCCCTTCCTTCCTTCTTGGTAGTTTGCAGCTGTATTTTTTTAGTACTTGTTTAGACTGCTTCATGATTTTCGCACCGACTCGCCATGAATGTGTGATAGTTTTTATTAAATGCTCCTGCCCCATTTCACTGTGTTTTATTTTATGTCTTGTCTTGATATTTTGAAGTGGAAAGCTTTCCTGATAAAACCTACCGTGTTTAATTTCAATGATCGACGTGACGATCGATGAAAGAAATTAATTGTAAACACGACGCTTAATGCTTAAATTTCTATTTCTGCACAGTTTCTTCAAACAGTTTTGACTTGTGTTAGACGACGCTGTTAGTGATGCTTTTTGGTGACGATGTTGGCATTTCTGCTTAATTTAAATTCGCTGTCAAGTAATTTTTCTCGTCCATTTTTATCGCCGGGTTGCTCGCGAGGAAAAAACTTTCAGCTCACTTTGTTGTTGAGTGTTCATTGACCATATTTGTCGCAGCAGGTATATGAGCTGATAGCCTAGCCCCGTTCAGCCAATCAAAGTGCTAGAAATCCAATATACCTAGTCCAGTTTTTAATAAATATTATTATTATTATTATTATTCATCCCGGGATGGTCCTAAAACCTTAAATGTGTATCACGACAATGGCAATTAATTTTTAACTTTTTAAAACAATGGAAATTAATTTTGAAGGTTTCTGTTAGCCGTAAAGGAAAGAAATTAACCGTTAACTGTAAAAGCCACCACCCCATTGAGACCCCCCAAGGGAGTGGGGGAGGTCATCCTCGGAGACCCAGGGGCAGCTAGTCGGGACGACGGGGTTTTCATGGGCGAAAGTTTACAACAAGAGCGGGAGAGCCCCTGGGCACTTACTCTTACCGAACGAGTTCCAGAAGCGTTTGAAATCCCGCCTTCTGATTGGCCAGAAAAATTTTTTTCTGGCCAATCAGCGAAGAGGAACAGCCAGGCGACTCTCATGTCTTCTTACACGAGGTTGTTTTCCTCATCAATCGCCGTAGTAGCGTGGTCCGTTCAACGGGAACATTTTTGAGGAGAGCTTCAGAAAAAAAAATACTAAATAAATAAACGAAGTCGAAGAAATCGCAAACTATAACGTGGCCGGAAGAAAAAAAACACTCAGCGGGATTTTTCACGAAGGACTTATCGAAGGTATCGTAAATTTTTAGAGCTAACGACTCCCCTTTCTCAAGTGTTGCATGAGGCTAATAGCTACTCGAGTAAACGATGTTACTAATTATTTCTCCTTGTTCGTTGAACTACGTCTGAAACTCTCCGATGCACGGGCCACGCAACTATGTCGATCGAGCGTGGGAACCACAGTTAACCAAGGCGTAATATGAGTGTTTGTAGGGAGCTGAAATTCGATCGAAAATAATCGGCGGTTTTCCGCTGAAAATGCATTAAAATGGAAATACATTTCACAAACATTACCTGCTGTGTGTTTGCTGTGTTTTTATTGCTTTTCCGAGCTTCTGGAGGCTGATCTGGGCGATTTTCTGCTTAACGGTCGATGCGAGGTCATGTCACGTACTAGAGAGAACTAGTCTCTAGTACGTGACATGACACGCTCGATCAACAAAGTTGCGTGGCCCGTGCATCAGAGATGGAAAGTTTCAGACGAAGAAGGACAAATAATTAGTTACATTGGAGAAAGGGGAAGTCGCTAGCTCTAAAAATTTGCGTTACCTTCGATAAGTCCGCCGTGAAAAATTCCCTGTGAGTGTTTGTTTTCTTGCGGCCACGTTATAGTTTGCGATTTCCTCGACTTCGTTTATTAATTTTTTTTTTTCTGAAGCTCTCCTCAAAAATGTTCCCGTTGAACGGGCCACGCTACTACGGCGATTGATGAGGAAAACAACCTCGTGTAAGAAGACATGAGAGTCGCCCGGCTGTTCCTCTTCGTTGATTGGCCAGAAAAAAATTTTTCTGGCCAATCAGAAGGCGGGATTTCAAACGCTTCTGGAACTCGTTCGGTAAGAGTAAGTGCCCAGGGGCTCTCCCGCTCTTGTTGTAAACTTTCGCCCATGAAAACCCCGTCGTCCCGACTAGCTGCCCCTTGGTCTCCGAGGATGGGGGGAGGTAGGATTATATATATATATATATATATATATATATATATATAACTAACTGCAGACAGTACTGTTTCAGCCTTTTGGGCCTTATTAGTGCAGTGCTGATGCTAGAGTTGAGGTTAGCGGCTATATCGCCACCTCAGACGATCCCACACATGTGGTATCATCGTACCATGTCAGAGTGCTCAAACTAGTAAACTAGTGAGCTACGCATGCGCGCTAGCGACAATGGCACACTCTAGATAGAGTGCTCAATTTGGACATGAAAGCATAGCTTTGTATGCCAAAGAGCAATATATATATATATATTTATTATTCAACAAATTGTCACCATGCCCATATATGGTAAGGACGCCCTCAATATCTGTCATCCTACATGACAGATATCCTGCGATATACGTAAATGACCATATTTGGAAGTGCACTGCAGCTTTTCTTTCATGGCTTGTTTGGCGGCCATTTTGAAAAGCGAGGCAGTTTTAGCAGTGTTCTCCGTAAATTTTGACTCTCTGGAAGAAACTTTCCACGATTAAATACTCTCAAAAAGTCAACAAGTATTTGCTTCAGCTCACAAAGATATCCAGAAGTTAACTTGGAATTTTCAAAGTGAGAACTCAACCAAGAAAATGCTATTGCGAACGAAGCAGCACACTTGCTCACGGAAAGTTGTAAAGACTAAAGTTGAAAAGATTTTAATTTACAGGAAGAGGACTTATTCTCGGTAAGGTAGCAATATTTTTTTCGTTTGTCTTGTCATTTCCAAACATGAGTTTGTAAATAAGTCTTTTTAAGTGAACGGTAGTAAACTTCGATTTCTTGAAATTCTGTTTTGATTTTTATTAAGCTTATGTGTTGCTAGCTTTTAGCGTTTTTATCATAGAGCCGTAGTTTTTCTCGTTCTGAAAGTGGTAGGCGATGGGAATTTGTTGAATAATAAAACAATTATCCTGCTCAATCTTGCGGAATACCCCCTGATTTAGCCAACTCGGCCTACGGCCTCGTCGGCTAAGTATCAGGTGATATTCCGCGCGATTTCTCAGGATAATTGTTAAATATTTGTATTAACGAATCTGTTTTGTCTGATCCATAGAAATGCTTAAACAACTTACTTTAGCGTTTGCGGCACTCGCTACCTTTGCAAGTTCCGTAGGAGCACAGTCGATCTCTTGCCAACCTTTGACAACAACAGAACTGGAGCTCAAACTGGAATCGTGTGGTGGTTATAACAAGCGCTATCAAGCGATCACAAGCAAGGATGCTGAGAATTTCCCCGTCCTTCTCAATCAACCAGCCGCTGTGAAATTGCCTGTATATAAGCTTAAATACATTATCAAAAAGCTGTTCCGTGGCAAGAGACAGGCCAACTCTTTCCCACAAACAAATTTCACAAGTGTCGCAAAGCGAGGCTCTCTAGACCAATCTGGATACCATCGACTGTGCACCGAGTGGTCAGCGGTCACAACGCTCTCACCCGATTATTTCCCGCGCTATCTGAACGAAGTGATCTGTGACAAAAAGGACAACGGTTGCCTTGGTCACGAAGGAGCCTGTATCCAAGAAAGTTTAGTTGTGAACGTTTTGAAGAATACAGGTGTATGCGGAGCTGATGGAGAAGAGACCTGGCAGCTCGTGAGCCAGTCTGTTAGATCGTGTTGTAGCTGTCGGCTATATCCGGGCTCATCTTTAAGTGGATTATTGTGACACTGTTATGTTTGGGGGCAGAAATTATTTCTTCCTACATCTCATTGTTTTACTTGTAATATAGTTCTTGCATCGTTTAATTTATTTGTTATATATCGTTTAATAATACCAAGCGTGAGCCAAAGGCAATATTTTCAAGGCATTATCAGAACACCTCTTAGTAATCGATTAAGGGAGAGGGCTCTGGGAACGAGGTTGGGTAGCACGTTCCACAGTTTTGGAAAAGCTATCACACTGAAGCGCGGACACCAATGGTTTTCTAATAAATTAAACTGGGATGGCGCAACAAAGCACCTTAGTAGTCGCGGTGCAGATTATAGCGCCCTGGCGTCACAGCGGATAGATGGTCACAGATAGACGTCAGCCATGGAGAATTTTAAACGCTAAAAGCGAGATCCCCCAAAAAATTATGCGTTATTTCACTGGTAACTAGTGCAGCTCACGACAATTGACGAAATGTGACAAAACTTGGCTGCTTGTTAAACAACACATTTTGCGGTCTTTGGAGACTGGGGATTTCACAGCTGGGTAAGCCAAATAGAAGACTTGTAGTAATCGAGCCTTGATGAGAAGAGAGCGTGGATGAGAGATTCAGGCAATTTCACTAGGCGATCAATATGAAATGATCAAATGCAAAAAAACCTACATTTTACTCTACTCTACTTTCAAAGCAGATGTAACTACCTCTAACTCACTAGACCTTATTACAAACCAGAAAAATCGGCGGGCAGTAGCAAAACTTAAATCAGGTAATCATAACTTAAGAATTGAAACTGGAAGACATTCCACCCCTAAACTCCCTGAGCATCTGAGAATTTGTCAATACTGCAGCTCAAATGAAGTTGAAAATGAAGTACACTGTCTCTTATCTTGCAATAGATATGATACAATTACAAAATCTTTAATGGACGATATTATTAGTAAATATTCCGATTTCTATTCTTTAAATGCCCATCACAAAATTGTATTTCTCTTTGATATCATTGATGCTTTCATTTGTAAAGAATAAGGTTGCTTCATTTACGAAGCTTTTGCATTAAGAAATGAATCAATAGATACGGGAATTGTACATTAATCAATTTCGCTATATCACTTTTGTACTTTTTTCTTTTTCCGTCTTTCTTTTTTCTCTTTTCTATGTGCAATAGCATTTGCAATTGGGAATGCATCGATGAATTGGGTTGGGGGGGGGAGGGTCGGGGCTTATTTGGTCTCCCCGGGAAGGTACCTATGGATGGGGTACGGTGTTTAGGGTCTTCTGTCTGAACTGGCATACAGCTTCTCAGATTATTGTATAGAAAGGGAATCTTTCTGGAATTGGTTCGAGTGTAGTTTTAACTGTTTTACAAAAACATGTAGTTAACATCGGCCGCGGTGTAAGCCGGGCAAAATTACATTTGATGGACGCCATCCTGTGGCTATACGTTAAACGGGGTCACAGATTGAGCCATTGTGCCTTAAATAGGTTAGGAAATTCTCTATGATGAGAACAGGGTTTACGAAGCTTACAAAAGTATATTTCACACTGGCAACATACTATTCGAAACTCTAAGAAATTAGAATTCTATAACACTTTTAAGGACGAATATACGCCTTCCTGCTATTTAGATCTTACAAGAAAACTAAATAACAGGAAAGAATTAGTGAAACTTAGAATAGGTAATCATAAATTATTGATCGAAACTGGCAGATATGATCAAATCCCAAGGGATAATAGACTCTGCCCTACGTGTAAATCAAACCAAATTGAAGATGAAATTCATTTACTTTTCCATTGTACTAAATACTGTAGTTTTAGAGATGAATTTTACAAAAAAATAGAGAACCAAATACCCAACATAGCACAATTACCTCCTATGCAAGCCACCAAAAAATTAATGAATTAATTCAACGCATTCAAACTGGAAACCTGTTCCCTCCCTGAAACAAACGTTTTGGTCATGCAATCGTTCATTCTAACTAATTAGCTTTTCATTAAATCCCAAGTGTGACTATTACATTAAAACAAAAGCTACTTAGAAGCGCATTTCATGATAATTTTAATTTTTGAGTCCGCGAAAGAAATCCTGAAATGCGACCATTCAAATAGTGGAGGGATGTACAAAATGTTGTAAAATTCTAACACCATAAATGAACCAGGACTGCTGAAATCCTCACAACAGTGAATCATGTACGTACATCTAGTTTTATGTCCTTTTAGCAATCGTACTTGCCCTTACACACAGACGCATTTTCAAAAGATCATCGATTCTTATCAATTGTCTAAAAAAGCGCTTAAGAAAACAGTCAAGTTTTTTTTTGCTGTATCGACATGAGATCGGAAAATTTACTGTGCTAAGTTAGTACAAAAAGCGTTTTCAAAAAGTTTCAAGAAAACCGTCAATCGTCAATAGCTTAGCACAGGTGCTCAACTGGAACTAAACACCTTGCAATAAAAATAGAAATTTACAGGTAAAGACAAAAACGGAAGATCGTCATCGCTACGTGTCCCGCCAGTCCAACATACCATTCCTTCCGTGAAACAAGCGATTGCTTCAAACTGCTCTCATAACACGACACTAAATAATATTAAAAAAAAACAAAAACAAAAAAAAGTTTTAAAAAGCCTTATTACCAAAGTTACCTCCATTCCAACTAGAATGCAAATTAAAAAATTAAGTCGTAGAGAAAGAAAAAAAATTGTTTAAAACTGATCTAATTTCATGTTTCCTTCCACCGCTAACATAACCACCTGCTGGCAATTGTTTTTCTGACAGTTACACAAAAATGCACTGTAATGAAACTACAAAGTTATCCGACTTGCGTTAAAACGCCCATTCCACTGAGATATTTACAGCTTATGACATAATTTCCGCTACTTGCCAGAATATAAAATAGGGGTAAAAAATTGACTTGGATAAGATCATTTAGGACGAACGCCGACGACAGCTGTCTACAATCATCCTGAGAAGAACATGGAATCTAAAGGTAAGTTTTTGCTGACAAAAAGTCATTTTGATATTTAGGGATGGGGAAAAATGTAAAAAAGGAACGCAAACAACGTGGCATGTATGTAACAAGTTTCATTTACGTTGAAGCGCTAAGGATTTGGCCATTGTACTTTCACTGCATCATTTTTCTTTTTCTTTTTTTTTTTTGAGAGGTATAGCTGATCGTCTCGGATAACCTATCATTTTAAAGCGAAAAAAGATTTAATTTTGCCCACAGACTTCGCCCATTTTTTAACGCTTTGGTTCGAGAAATAAGAACTACATAGAGTATTAACGCGATTAATTTTTTTAATCCTGTCCAGTTCTTGTCATCTGCCAGTTGACGTATTCAGTTTTCGCAGTGTGAAATTACAACTTTCTTATTTTTAACGGAAAGGCGTCTCAGTTCTAAACAAATCTTACATCTGCCGTTGCGAAGTTTCCTCGTAAAAAAGACAGGGAAATTTTCTGAATATTTTAATCTTCCAAAATTAAAATTTCTGCAATACCATGCAGTATCACAATGTTTGCTTTTCTAAACGGCCGCACTGAACACCAGACAAAACACGTAACAGTTGATGTTAAGTAACAGGCCGATGTTAAATGCCCGTTTAATGAATTAAGAAATGTTAACTATGCAACCAGTTCCACCTCTCCCGCTACTCTTCCTGAAATGCCGAATGCCTAGGAATGTTCCTACCTACTACTGATCTACACATTGCAGCGTACCCAGAGCATGTGTGCTTCGTTGTTCGAATTAATTCTTAATTTAATTAATTTAAAGACAGACTCACTAAGGGACCGTTCATTTTTTACGAGGTAGCAGGGGCTGGTGGGATTTCGGGGGGGGGGGTCACGTAAAAAAAATGGCCTTAAAGGGGGGGCCATCTAAAAAAAATAAGGGAAAAGGGGGGTCATGTGAAGTATTTTTGTAATACTTAAAGATGGGATGTGTTGTACTATTTTTAAAAAATATATTCCCACCGAAATACACAAATTAGATTCAAAAATCTATGCTCTGCTTTTAATAACGTTTCCACGGCTACAGACTACAATTTTAAAGCTAGGGAACTTTAATAAACTAACAAAGTTTTCTTTCTATTTAGTTACTTAATTTTCATTTCTGTATTTTTAGTGGTAGCTCGGCCAGAATAGCCTAAGCTACCTGCAAGCTGCTATAAAGGCCTGTAAACTATTTTGAATGAATAAAGTTACTGTTACTATTGAACATTGCTTCTCTCTGCTCATCTTGTTCAAGCTCTTCCTCGTCACTTGTGCTGCTAGCGCTGTGGGAGTCGCTTTCGTTCCTTTCAGGCAGAGCATACTCTTCAGGATACAGGAAGCAGTACACATCATCTCTAACGTCAGGCTTGAGGTTTGTGATTATTCTGCTTCCTGTCGCATTGCTGAAGTGGTTTGATTGTAACATCTGTGCAATATATGGTGCATCTCGTCTATTTAATAATTCTGCAATATCTTCGACGTTGATGCACTCTTTAGGGATGGCTAGGGAAGGAGGATACACAAGACGTTCTGCAAGATCATTGCCTAGCGGGTTTCCAATACAGATGCCATACACTCGTTGGACGTTGTTTGCATCCCGCTTCCTTCTTCGTTTCACTTGATTTTCTTCGGTTTTCTTTCTTTCTTCGCCTCTTGCTTATATGCTCTTTATGTATGCCCTTATATATAGTGTGGAAACTTTTCTTGTTTTCTTCTAGCATTTCCATATCCTGCTTGACCTTCAGCAGCTTAGCCTCAATGCACTTGATCTGCTCCACAATAAAATCGTGAGCAAATTCTTCTCCTTGCTTCAAGGTAAGCCCATTAGGCTGGAAGAGTGTGGAATCATGTTCTTTCAAATGTTTCACCATGCCATTCAACTTGTCAATCATGCTTCTGTGCTCTTTGATGAAGAGGTTAAATCTTCCATCACTGGGCTTCAAATGATATCCTGGTTTGGAAAACTCACTTACTCTTTTCGAACACCCATCCGCACTTAGAAAGGTAACCTCTTTTGATTGTAAAACATCGTATCGACGGGATCGTTTAGTGGTGAACCTATTCTTAAACGACTCGTCACTTTCGCCATTCTTTCGCATTTTGGAATGCGCCTCTTTTAAAATGTTCATGTAATATTGCGCTCTCTTTCCATCTGGATTTACAATAAAGTCAATACTTGTTTTCCGAAGTCCCTTTGAGATGTCCGCATCTTCAGCAGGGGAGGAACTAGTAACCTACCAGAAAAGAAAGACAACGTTTTATATAGATGTTATTGATGGCACTGTGTTGTAGTCGCTTATTAAATGCTGTATTCGTTTGGTCGAATGCAGTTCAAATGTAGTTAATTCGCAGGATTTCAAAACGGAATCCGGAATAAGACAAATAATATCAATAGATGTCACAACACAACATACCTGGTACAGTTCCACAACGCTGGAACGAAAAAAGAGTCTGTCCCTGGTAACAACTACTTTTCCAAGATTGAGAAGTTCATAACTGAACATTACGAGGAAGGAGAGAACTACAGGGAGTTTTTTAAAGTTTTCTTGTAGAGAAAAGGTAGGAGCCAATTGTTCTTGTTGTAAAGAATGGACTGGACCACTCATAGAAAGATGTCCGAAGCCTTTTCCTGACCATTCCTGTCTTCCCGAGTACCATTACCTACCGTACAACAACACTCCAAGGGAGGGCCGTAATCCAGACAATTGGCAGCCCAGAGTTCAGTTGAAGAAGGAGCGTAGCAGTGGCAGGCTAGTTTTGTCAGATTCAGAAAGTGTAGCAGCATTTTCTGACAAGTTTATTGTTAAGCCAAAGTTTGCTGTTGAACACCTTAAGCATCTTGAGGGTGTAGATTTCAAAAAGAAGAAGAGGGCAGAGGAGAGGACCAAGGAAAGCCAGAGGGCGAGGGAGAAAAATTATGAGGATTATGCTTCGAAAGATTTTATGCAAAAATCCGACAAAATTACAAAAGCTTCGGGTGCCAGAGCTTAACAAATACCTCAGGCACCATATGCATAGACTAGGCAAGCATCTGAAGAGCACCAAACATGACAAGGTTAAGGTAATTGCCAGACACTGGCTTCTCCAAATCAATCCTGAAAGAACTGATCTGCTACAAACAAGATTGAGAGAAAAAGACAGCTGAAAATGAATCTTTGCTAGACATTGATAACGATGATAGTGATGAAGACAGCAAGGGAGACTTTTGTCTGCGCAGGCGCGAAAAAGTTTTCAAATTTTTTTTGTTTTGGGGATTTTCGATGAGCACGCGGTTTTCGGCGAGGTTGAATTTGCCAACGTAAACTTTAAACGAAAAGCATTTATAAATACGTTGTCGACATGCCAAGTGGAGCATTTTGCCATAAAAAGGAACTCAATATGGAGACAGATAAGCTTGTTTGACATCGCTTGTGGTAATTTTGCTGCCGATGAAGACCTTTTCAGGTAGACGTGTTGACCGTAAGATGGCGGATTGTCAGCAATTCTTTACATGGCGGGGCCGGTTTCAATGAACTTACCTGCCTTCCTAGGCTGTACTTCACGTCATATTCAACGCCTGCTGAAAGGACTATGTCTATTGTGGTAAGTAAATCGCATATCTGGCTCCTTGAGTTTGTATTTAGGTTTTTTGTTTGCTTCATCTTGCGGTTTTGAAGAAACCATGTTGTTGTCATCCTCAATTTCACGGTGTCGTTCAACAAGGGCATCTCACCTTTTCAGTTTTCATCATTTCGTCATAAAAATCGAATACAACATTGAAATGAACTTGTTTTACCGTTTTCTGGGTTCACTTAGCGTACTACTTAAACACTTTTTATTATCAGGCGAAGTGAATATTTTGATCGATAAATTTAGATTTTCTGTGACCTGAAATTAAAATTTGTCATCAAACCTCCGAGACTTTTGTTTCCCTTCGTGATATGGGAATTCCCATCATTGAGGGATGGGTCAACTCATTTACTAGCTGTTGGCAGATTTTGGTGTATATTGACGGTGTACCCCCAATACCCTATTGCCGAACGAAGCTCCGCGGGTCGAGCTTCATTTTCAAAAATATTGGTTATATGATATCACACATTTTAGTCCTTCTACACCTCACAAATTACAACAAACCACTAATGTAAAGTGTTCACCAAGTAGTACTAAGTTCAAATTTACTTTGTGCCCAATGTCAATTTTGTGGACCTTTCAATTATTATTTTTTGGCATTTGTTGTCATGACGGTGGTTCGCAAGTGAAATTAAATTGTGCGTAAAAATCGGGTTGCCACTGTATTTTTTATCATAGCCAAAAAACTAATTCGTGATATGGGGATCGGCTTGGTGAGATGAGTTTCAAGGACTACCCTAATAGTTTGGTGACGTCAAACTAAATTTAAATGATGTACTGGTTGGTCAAAATAAAGGCCAAAGTCGGTTGACATATTTGTGTCTTTTGAATGGCGTGACACAGTGCTTCACTCGATTTTGTCACACAAACGTATGCATGTTTCTTTGCAATATTCAGTTTTTACTATCCTGCTAAATGAGGTACTTAACAGTTTTTTGTACATTAATGAGAGTGAATATACGAAATAGTCATATATGTGAACTGCAGAAGAAATATGAAACAGTGATATTTTGGTTGATATCACTGTTGCTGCTTAAGTTGATATCTCAGTGATTATTATTACTGACGTTAACTTTTGACATAAATTTTATTTTTCCCACACAGATCTTGACAGCTCGCTTGAAAAACGGTATGGCACAGGCCCTCACATTAATAGGAAAGTATCGTTGTGGCAGGTCCTTGAATACTTGAATGACTACTTTTTTGTCCTTCTTACAAATTCATAGACACAGAACTTTCATCAGCAGATTTTGCATCCTTATTAAACTTTTAAGTTTTCCTTTGCCTATCAAAACCTTTGAATAGTTGCCCAGACAGTAACATCACCTGGCATTGTGTGTACAACCAGTGTGCTGGAAACAGAAATGTACATAAATTGTAGCTAATGGTTCTCTGGGCTTTATTTAATTCCCACTTGCTTTTATTACTTAAATGTACACATTACTAAAATTTACTAGTCCCTTATTAAAGATAATGCATCACAAGGACTTTGTGGATGTTTTTTGGTCAAAACTCTGCTAAAATTATTGATAGGTAACTTAACCTATGTCAACAACATTATCTTAAGCCTTTGTGCAGACATCTCCCTTGCTTCAAAGGAAGCAAGGGAAATAGGAACCATCTGTGTGCAGGTTACATAATTATCTTTAAACATCTAGAGGAAGGTATAAACTCAGGGGCGGATCCAGGAATTTCTGAAAAGGGGGGTTGTACACTATTGTAGTAACCTTTAACGCCAATGGTGTGGAAGGCGACACACCATTGGCCACCATTTAGGAGGAATCAAACAAAATAACAAAAAAAAAATGATGCTCAAAGGGGGGGTTGCAACCCCCTCAACCCCTCCCCTGGATCCCCCTCTGAAACTCAGTTTTTGAGAGAAAACACTATGGCCATTCAATAATTCATCGTGAAGAAAATCACAGCAGGGGATTGCAAATCTGAGAAATGGGCGATGGTAAATTGAAAAGTTATGATAAGCAGGCAAAAGTTTTGCCTTCCTGCTGTTGTTCTTCATTATCATAACAGACTTCAATGCAAGAGCAAGTACTGTTTATCAATAAAGTAAGTTGAACTTCAATGGAAATGTGTAATGTTTGTCGCATTGGAAGATAATTTATTTGTGTTTGAAACGGGAAGAAAGACAAATTCATGTACAAGAGGGAGGTACATATGTATAAAATCGCATCTGCCTCAAAAACCACTTTTTGGGTTAAAAATATTTCTGACATTAAAAAATGAAACACATAGCTAAGGCAAAAATAAGAAGTTGATATGACAAAGGAATTAAAATGATTTTTGCAAAGATATTGTACCCAGACTTTTTTGCAGCTGCCATGGTCTTCCATTTAGTTAAACTCTCAATCTGCTAAAATGAAAACCTAGAGCAAGTGAGACCAGTTGGGAGTGGGTTGGGGGAATAAAGTTTTATGGACCAAAAATTGATTTGGACCCCTCAGAGGTCTATTTGTTTTGGATGATTATGAAATAAAGAAAGTTCATTTCTCCTTTTAACATAACTATAAACTCATGAGGATAACAACCATAGTTATTTGCAGACTCTTTTTTCAGGTGTCCCTTTTCTTTTACATCCACCTCTCCCCTAAAAAAAATCCACTTGCCCATACCCTATAAAAAAGTGAACAGTCCCTTTATTGATTGAAATTAAAGAATGAATGGATAACTTTATTTAACCACGATCAACTCATCAGGACTTAAAAACACTATTTCTGTACAAGAACTGCTATAATACATTAACATTATGACAAAACCAAATTAGACTATGAGCCTACTTTACATAAGTTCCATGCAGAGAGATCTTCAGAAGAATTACTTGCAGCCAGCCCTGAAGGCCCCAAGAGAGTTGAATTTCACCTGTCGCAGCTCAACATGAAGGCTATTCCAAAGAAATGCCCTAGAGTAACAAACTATTTTTCGTAAGGTTTGTACGGGGTAGAGGAATAGCGAGTTTGCCATTTTAAAGAGTAACTGGAGACATTTTAAAATGAAAAGTTGCAAAATCAGCTGTCACCAAGGGAAATATCTTTAAAAAAAAAAGTTGCACCTGCATTTGCAAGCAATATCCTGAGGCCATTTTTTGAACAAGGTTAAAAGACAATGTTATCAAACACTGGGTAAAACATGAATGCAGCTTTCCATAGAAAGGTTTATCATAATAGGAAATTATAAGTTAAAGTCAAGAGCTGCAATTTTTTTACTCATTGTACTTTGTGGAGTCAGCTTTTTGAAAACTTAATGACAGGACAACAACTATGTGAAAATCCTTTGGTCCACAAATGTTTTCTAAAAATAATAACCAGCCTCAATGTAAGCTCGTGAACTTATATTCAAGGTTACTGGGTGCTGGACTTCTTTAAAATCTCCTGAAAGAAAAGGTTTCAAAACAAAAGAACTGTCAGGGGCTGGTATGACTGATGGAAAGCTATAAAAGGTGGTAACTGTGTACAGTACATCTCCTAAGGCTTTCTGTTGCAATTAAGATTAGACTCCTTTATTTAAAATTCAAAAGGGCAGCCCTTTCAAAAGTCAAAGCATCTGCCATCAATGGGAGCCCTGACTTAAATTACACAACATAACCGCTCTTCGGTCACAAAACTAAGATAGTTAAATACAGGAAGGTATTAAAAAAAAGGCAAAAAGTGATGGGAAGCACACTTTACTAGTAACAAACACAACTGAAGTCATACAAAACTGAGTTACTTTCAACATGGAATCCTTTGGTGTAAATATGGCAACAAAATGGCCACTAAATAATGAGACAAAACTTGCTTTACAAATTGAATAACCAAAAAGTCAATGTTTGTAAACAGTTAACATTGACTTCATGTCATTAACATTCTTCAAGCAGAACGTTTTTGCATCTATATTCTCACAACTTATGGCCCTTTGTGTCTTAACAAAAACTTTAACAGTCCATCGGATGGTTACAAGTTGGCAAAACTGCTAATCTAAGATCAAACGAAAAACTGAGCGAGAATTGCTGCAATTTAAATTTTATCAGCTACTGAAAGTATGAACTTAAATGATATTGTACTTTAAGTTATTTCAGCTGAGATAATTCACGTTTGCCTACATGGTTAGCCAACCAGTGATTAATGGTAGGTCTTCTAAAGTGTTTTATGGTTTTTACACCTCTTTCACTCTGAGATTATTTGACCGCTGAGTGACCGCCACGGCCCTTTTAAACATCGAAGGGAAGCTCACTGATCGACTGTTATGTAGCAAAAGCTAACAAAAAGTTGCAAGCAGACTGTTTTAAAATTGTGAGTAGGATAGCTTACCTGCTTTGGTGAAAACGGCAACAGGCTAAACGCTTACTGTCCTCCCAAAACTTTGAATCCTTCCTAATTTCCTCACTTCATGGAACATATTTTCTTGCGGTGCGAAGAAAAATTCTCCCGCTCACAAATGCAAAAGCCCGAGCAAAACACTCGTTTTTCCGCGTTAAAATACTTTTTCCAAATTTCCTTCCGCTGCTGAGGAGTTAGGAAAACGCCTGGATTTGTTATATGTGCAAAAAAGGTAAGAATAAGTGATCAAGTGATGAAACCTACATCTTTACCGCAGACCGCCATCTTTGTTTATTTCATTGGCGCGCACGTTTCAGGAATCTGGGTACTAGGAAAATGATTAACCAATCAGGCAAAAGTCTCCCTTGCTGATGAAGACGACAACAGTGGAAGCGAAAGCAGCAGTGAAAGAGACGAATCGAATGATGACATTCTTGCCTTCATCGATGACGATGAAGAAGTTGCCTTCATCGATGACGAAGAAGTTGAGAGGCCCGCCACAACACGTTCAGGAAGAGCCATAACCAGAAGATCAGAAATTGATTTTTCTTTTTCTTTTGACTCTTCAACACGTTCGGGAAGAGCCATAACCAGAAGATCAGAAATTGATTTTTCTTTTTCTTTTGACTCTTCAACGAATTCAAAGTTTATAGCGAGCTGACACATTTCTCTTTTGCTGACTTAGTACAGTTAAAAGTGGCAAATGCAACTGTAGTATTAATTGTATTATATTGATATTGTCAAAAAGATGGTTTTGTTAACTGTACAGTATGCATAGCTGGCTTAATTGACTTTTCTTTTTCCGTTTTTTTTTGGGGGGGGGTTCACCCCAAAAAATTTACCCTTATTGGGGGGGGGGCATGGGAAAACTTTATTGACTGAGGGCGGGCCATGCAACTTCATAATGACAGTTCAAAAATCCCACCAGCCCCCCCCCCCCCCCCCCACCTCGAAAAAAATGAACGGTCCCTAAAAACTTCCTGTTCCCGGAGTTAGCACGGATTACACGTCTGCTCATCAAGCCCGTTTCCTCCTTGTACCTTTCTTTCAAAGAGCTACGATCACCAATACTTTCCTGTGTTGCTGTTTATTAAACGGTAAAAAGTAGTTCTGTGACGTGAATGAAATGCGCACTGAGCCGATGCAGTACTAAACCGCCTTTCCTGTGGTGGAAAATTACAATGCTATAAAAGGTATCCGTTACTGACCATTCAAATAAAAGCCCCTGAGCCATTTCCAAAAGATGTCATGGAGTTTGTTTGTTTGTTTTTATGCAGGGAAATGGCATTGCATGAAATGTTTACTCTGTACTCTTACTTTAGCTAGTAAAGAACATTAAATCTCAAAAACATCTGAAAACTGCAATTAGTTTTTGCCAATCGTTTCTACTTTCACACAGACACAAAAAAAATTTTCGAGATTATCATTCTTTATACCTAATACAGCCCTTAAAAAGGCAATTATATTACACAAACTCCGTTCGAAATATATGAGAAAACATCAGGTAGAATCCCACTTACTGTGCTACGAACCACTCTTTAACACATCTAGAATAAAAGAAAAACATAACTGTACCCCCCTGGGTAAGAAAATGTCACACATGACGTAATACCATAACTCCCTGCGATCGTATAATAGACCGCTGGCCTCTGAGCCCTCCATCGTTTCCCTCGTGCTACGGACCACAACAGGTAAGTGGTTTCTTTTACCACACTTTTTAATCTTTTTTGGCCGTCTTACGGCTAACCTCGGCTCTTTTAGAGTCGTTTCGTTTGTTGGGTAAGTAGTTACTTCTCTTTCAGGAATTTTTTCCGCGTTGTTCCTTCGCAATGAGCAAGAAACGTCATCGTTCACGCTCGAGATCTCGCTCGAGATCAAAGCATGGCCGCCGAAGCGACCCGGAGAAGTCTCCTCCTCCAAGCGCTCATAAACGTCCGAGAACCTCAAATGAGGAACAGGATTCCTTATCGGCTATCCTGAAAACTTTACAAGAGGTCCAACAAGACCTAAAACACACAAACGATCGTGTGTCGTCCATGGAAAAGCATTGGCATCAAAACCTCACAGTCTTCCCTCCAGATCCTAGCGTGGAAACTGACACACTCTCTGTGATGGTTCACTCGGACGAAGACCTTGCTTTATCCGATAGTGAGGGCTTGGTTACGGCTTTAAAGCCACCAGCACGGGCTAATGAGCCACCAACTCGGGCAAATGAGCCACCAACCGAGGTTTCTGAACCTCAAAGCGGGGTTAATAAACCCCCAAATGAAGCCGAAGGGCGGCCAAACGCGCCAAACGTGTCTTCAAATGGCGGTGATCTTTATGATCCAGATTCTCAGCAGTCCTCATGGGAACCAAAGGCGAATTTTACCGCCTTTTGGAAAAACACTTCCGTCGGAAGTTAACTTATGATCAAGTGAGTGACATACTTGATAGCTATTCAATCCCATCTGTGGACTGCCTGTTCTCACCGACCTTGGACAACTCTGTTTTGAATCAGATCTCCCCATTAAAGTCTCGAACGTATGCACAAGAGCGTGACAAAGAACTGGCCTCTGTGCAGAGGTCCATGCTAAACACAACAGGTCCCCTTTGTTGCTTACACGATGCTTTATGTTCGGACCAAGAGATATCCAAAGAGGACATCAAATTAATTCTTGAGCAGTCACTATGTTTGCTAGGCTCTGCAAATTTCCAGTTTTCAGCCTTACGGAGGAAGAAAATCCTCGTGGCCATAAATAAAGAAAAGATTGGCCTGGCTGACCAGCCTCTCCCCAATGCTAAGCGAAAGCTCTTTGGGGATGACTTTCCAAGTATTGCATCAAAGCAAGCAGACCTTTCGAGGGGCCTCGCAAAGAACTTGGGTGCAGCCTCCCGGCCTGCTAAGCGCCCGCGCTCAGGGCCTTCGCGTCCTCCTAACAAGGACAAGCCCTTTGCTGGCTCCTACTCTAAGTACAACAACCGTCCAAAAAACGGACGTTCCTTTCGTGTCCCCAAACAAGAGGCAAAAGAATCGACTCATTCATAGACAACTGGAGGAAAATAACCTCCGACCCAGACATCCTCATTATTGTTTCAGGTTACAAAATTCCGTTGCGTTGCAAACCAGTTCAGTTTTCTCTACCAGTTACAAACCCCAACCAAGTAAATGCTCACCTTATAGATTCAGAGGTGGAGAGCCTCCTCACCAAGGGGGCCATTGCAGAAACACCCCCCATAAGAGAGAGTTTCTTCAGTCGTTTGTTCCTAGTCCCCAAAAAGGGTGGAACTTTTCGACCTGTGATAGACTTGAGTTTCCTGAACAAGTTTGTGGAAAACTCACACTTCCAGATGGAAAGCATTCATTGCCTAAAGTCTCTACTTCAAAAGGGAGATTATATGACCACTCTGGATCTGAAAGATGCTTATCTGTCAGTCCCAGTCCACAAGGACTCACAAAAGTTTCTTCAATTCCTTTGGAGAGACAAATGTTACGCCTTCCAAGGCCTTTGTTTTGGCTTAAATACTGCACCAAGGATCTTCACCAAACTTTTAAAACCCGTAGCAGCATTCCTTCGCAAACGGGGTGTTCGTATGATACTCTATCTGGACGACTTCCTAATCTTGGGGTCAACCTACCAGGAGGCGCAGAGTCACACAGCTCTGGCTGTATCCCTCCTGGAAAGCCTAGGCTTCACTGTCAATCGGGAAAAGTCACGTCTAATCCCAACCCAAATATTAACATTCCTGGGTTTTGTAATCGACTCCACTGTAGAAACACTAAGCCTCCCACAGGAGAAAGTTGTAAAGGTGAAATCCCTTTGCATGAAGGCAACCGTAACTCCAACTATGTCTGCTCGTCAAATAGCAAGTTTACTAGGCACTCTAGAGTCGTGTCGCCCAGCAATTTGGCAAGCCCCCCTTCATTTCCGATACTTGCAGATCAGAATGATCCAAGCTCTACATGTGAACAACCAGAACTCCGATGTGTTTATTACTCTGGATCACAACTCTTTGGAAGAACTCCGTTGGTGGGTGTCCAACATCAACTTTGTGAACGGCAGCCCAATCAGACCTCCAGCTCCAACGTTGTTTATAACAACAGATGCATCCAAGACGGGATGGGGCGCGGTCTGCGAAAGTCAACGCACAAACGGGCGTTGGTCAGTCAGCGAACGCACCCAGCACATAAACGTATTAGAGCTGAAGGCTGCCTTTCTTGCCCTAAAGTCCTTTCTAAAGAAACAATCCCACAAGGTGGTATGCCTGAGAATGGACAACACAACGGCAGTAGCCCATGTAAACAACAAAGGCGGTACCCACTCACCCTGCCTCTTAGCACTCACATTGGAACTCTGGCGATGGTGCCTGGAGAGGAACATCATGATATCAGCTCAGCACGTACCCGGCAAGTTGAACACCATTGCCGACTCAGAGTCGAGGGTGTTCAACGACAGCAGCGAGTGGAAGATAGACCCTCAAACGATTTCCCCATTTCTGAAGGGGTGCAAAATCGACCTGTTTGCCTCTCGCCTATCCACCCAACTTCCCCAGTACGTCAGCTGGCGTCCGGATCCAGAGGCACTGCATGCGGATGCGTTGACAATGGACTGGGCACCCTTCAAGGGCTACGCCTTTCCACCCTTCAATCTGGTTCCAGCCGTCCTAAACAAACTGTCTCAGGACAAAGCAGACATCATATTAGTGGCACCCATTTGGCCAGCTCAACCATGGTGGCCACTACTACTGAGCCTCCTGGTCGAGCAACCTGTCCTCCTCCCGAGCTACAGACACCTCCTGAGGGTCCCAGCCGACCCTCAGAGGATTCATCCAATGTTCCCCAGACTACACTTAGCCGTGTTTCATGTCTCCGGGGACAGTACCAGACAATGGGAATTCCAGACAACGTTACGGAGATTCTCCTCTCAGCATCCCGCCCATCTACAAGGAAAACCTATCAATCAGCTTGGAGACGCTGGAGTGGCTGGTGTGTTAAGAGAAAGACTGATCCTCTTTCAGCGCCATTAACCGACATTCTACTATACTTAACCGAGTACTTCAACAGTGGTGCAGCTTATCGCTCAGTTAATGTAGCACGCTCAGCGATCTCCACCTCTCACACCAAACTGAATGGCCTCCCTGTGGGTCAAAACCCGTTAGTCATCCAGCTTCTTAAGGGGATGTTCAACAATCGCCCCCCTAAACCTAGATACTCCCACACATGGGAAGTGAGTTTGGTGACTACATATCTTGCGTCTCTTGGCAGTAACAGGTCACTGTCTCTCCAGCAGTTGTCATGGAAACTTGCAATGTTATTTTCCTTAACTTGTCCCGAAAGAGTTTCAGCACTTACAAAGCTGGATCTACGCCACTGCCGCATCCTTCCTGATGGTGTTGAGTTTATTCTGTCGTCTCCTCGTAAAAGGGGCACAGCTGATCAACTACCGAAGGCTTTCTTCGCGCGTTTCCCTTCAAACTCCAAGTTATGCCCAGTAGAGACATTACGTTGCTACTTAAAGGCTACACGTTCAGTTCGTCCAGCTATCCCCTCGTCTAAACCAGATCCATTATTTATATCGTATGTGAAGCCTCACAAACCAATTTCGGCTCCATCCTTGGCAAGGTGGCTACGTTCTCTTCTGAAGGCTTCTGGAGTCAATAGTGATATCTTTAAGGCACATTCTGTGCGTGGAGCTTCAACCACTGCAGCTGCCAAATCCAACGTCCCATTATCTGAGATTTTGAAGATGGCTGACTGGTCTTCTCCATCTACATTTCAGAAGTTTTATTACAAACCTGTTCACAGCTCAACTTTTGCACATTCTGTTCTTCATTGAAACTTTTTGTAACTTTATACTAACCATACATTGAGCTCACAAACAGCTCATGACTTTGAGATTTCAGTTAAGCAATCTGATGATGTTATGGTGAATTACCTCACCTTCCCCTTATTGACTTTGTCAACTTTGCAGTATTTTTGTTATGACATTAAAGTCTTTCAAGTTATTTGATTCTGTCTGTCTATTATTGGCACCATCCTTCTGCGTTGAACTCTACCTGATGTTTTCTCATATATTTCGAAGGGAGATTGTGTAATATAATCCCAATTATACCAGGGCCGGAGGCCTGCCAGTATAATTGAAATTATATAAACAAACGAAGTGAGAAATATATGAGGACCCACCCACCCTTTCCTGTCGACGGTGACACCTCATTTTTACACTTTCAGGTACCATGTCAATGGTGCCAATACAAGAACAATAGTGTTAACCGTCCACAGCGTTAAAAGAATGGAGGGCTCAGAGGCCAGCGGTCTATTATACGATCGCAGGGAGTTATGGTATTACGTCATGTGTGACATTTTCTTACCCAGGGGGGTACAGTTATGTTTTTCTTTTATTCTAGATGTGTTAAAGAGTGGTTCGTAGCACAGTAAGTGGGATTCTACCTGATGTTTTCTCATATATTTCTCACTTCGTTTGTTTATATAATTTCAATTATACTGGCAGGCCTCCGGCCCTGGTATAATTGGGATTAGAACACATCGATAGGACCCTTAAGATAAACGCAAATTAACGGAAACCCTCGCGTTCTGTCACTGTAAGGAATTAAGGTTATGAGCTCTGCACTTTTTGCTCTATGTACAGTTGAGTTCAACGAAATCAAAATGAAAACCTGTACCCAAACATTTTAGCCATGCAATCGTCCAGTCTAACTAATTAGCTTTTCATGAAATCGCAAGTGTGACTACATATTCAGATATATAAAAGCTACTTAGAAGCACATTCCGTTGTTGTTTTACTTTTGAGTCTGTGGACGAAATCCTGAAGTGTGACCATTCAAAGAGCGCAAAGAAGGACAAAATGTTGTAAAAATAAACGAGCCACAATTGGCCCAAATTTATAAAACAGTAGTGATGTACATCTAGCAATCGCCGCGCTTGTCCTCACACTCAAACACGTCTTTCAAAAGATCATCATTCCGGTCTATTCCTTATTATTATTCCTTATCAAATATCTAGCTAGTAGAGCTCTTAACAAAAAAAAAAAGGAAAAAAAACAATGAGAACACTTTCCATACGACTCTTACTGTAAACCTTCAAGCCCCAATATTATATTTGATATGATATCAGTTGGAAGAATTTGAATAAGCATAGGGACATTTCATCTTTGTTGATCATTTTCTTGATTCTCATTAAAGGTACGTTTGGTCAAGTACTGATATTGTTAGGAGAAATTAGGTGCTTATCACTATTGGGGCTGAAAGGGTTAAGAGTTAAGATAAGCCAGTATTAAACTTTTGCCATTATTGTCACGTTCTTGTTACGTATCGACGCGAGCTCAGAACATTTGTAGTGCTAGTACAAAAAGCGTTTTTAAAAACTACAAAGCGAACTTAAATCGTGAATGGTTCAGCACAGGTGCTCAATAGGAAGTAAACACTTCGTAATAAAAATACAATTTTTACAGGTGAAGACAAAACAGGAAAATCGTCATCGCTACGTGCCTCGCCAGTCCAACACATCATTCCTTCCGTGAGATAGGTGACTGTTTCAAACTGCTCTTACGACAAAACACTACATAAGATACGCAGAGGATATTACAAGGCAGCGCGAAGATGTGAGATTTATTTTAATGGTAAAAACAATATTCTACGAACAAGCGCAGCGAGTAAGTAAAATATTGCTTTTTAACACGACAAATTAAATTCATATCTTCAGCCGCCGTGTAACTTACTTTTTATTATATAGAAAAGAGTGTTTTTGCACAAAAAAGTGTAAAAGCGAGAAATAACGTCATCGATATCCTAACTACTGAGGAAATGGAAAATACGCCACTCATGGATGGTTTCCTGGATCTTGTTTCGTATACCATGAACTTTAAGAGTGGTCTATTTTTCACTAAAAACACTATTGTCTATATAATCAAAAACGCCAAAAAACCTATCGAGCAACTTCCATTCCAACTGGAGCAAAGTTAAGCCGTTGGAAAAGAAAAAAGCAGTCTAAAACTGATGCAACTTCACCTGGAGGCAATGATATTGATACCAGCTGTTACAAGAAAATGCACTGTAATAAAACCACAAACAGACTTGTATCTAACGCCCATGTTTGACATCTAGATTCTACTGAGATATTTACAGCTAATGACATAATTTCAGTCATGCCAGAATATAAAATCCGGGTAAGAAGTCGACTTGCCGTAAGATCTTTAAGGTCGAATACCGACAAGAGCTGTTTACAATCACCCTGAGAAGCACATTTAATATAAAGGTAAGTTTTCGCTAACAACATGTCAGTGTAATATTTAGGGATGGGGAAAAAGTTAATACGGTATGCAGTGATCACCTAGAAGAACTTGTTGAAAACTGTCAATGTGCCATGCATGTGTCAAGTTCCATTTACATTGAAGCGCTATGGATTTGGCTATTGTTCGTTCATGCACTCGGTCCCTTTTTTGCGTTTTCTATTTTGTTTTCTTTTCTTTCGGAGAAGTATAGCTGATCGTCTCGCAAAGCCATTCGTTTTCAAGCGCAAAAAGATTTATTTTGCTCACAGACTTTACCCATTTTTAAACGCTTCCGTCTGGGAAATAAGACGCGATTGATTCTTTTAATGCTGTGTCTCTTGTTGTCATCTGCCAACATGACATATTCAGTTTTTGTCGTGTGAGGTTATAAAAAAAATCTAATTTTTTAACAGAAATGTTCCTCAGCTCTAAACAAATCTTACATCTGGCATGGTGAAGTTTCCTTGTTAAAAAAAAGGGAAAAAACAGGCCGCATATTTTTAGGAGGTTAATTTCTGCAATACCGGCCGTATCAATGTTTGCTTGTTCCAAACAGAATGTAAAACTGGATACAAAATCGAATTTATGAAACGCTTCTTCATTGATTACCTTTGCTTAAATAACTGCCCGTCATTTTACATACTTCTCATGCCAGGCAGTTTATAATGCGCCTGAATACGCGGCCAGTTTATTACGAGAAAAATTGAAGTTCACTATTCTCTACAATCCGAGACTCCAGATGTCATTCAGCATTGTCTCAGAGTAACTATATGATTTGAGTGTTTTTTTATTTTTTTTGAAATGAAGACAAATAATGCTTTTATCAAGAAAGAAATTTAAAAAATTTTAAGATGCTAAGACTCCACACGAGCGAGCCACTTGAGTTAAGCTGTTATCCACCAAAATGTACGCATAAAAGAAACACACGTTCTGCGCATCTTTTGTGAGTTGGCTTTGATGCGTAAAATTGAAATTACTTTTCTGACAGCCGAATTTTTAATGCTGCAACCACAAAAATGTCTATACGTTGAAGGCGTTTTCTCAGCATTTTTTACAGTTTAGGACGCCATGTTTGTTGCTGGGCAAACATGGCGAATATCGCCCAATATCGCCGAACACAGTACACCCCCGTTTTCCCGGCTATGTCGAATAATCCTGGTTACCTCGAATCCCCCGCTTTCTCAGCTCGAACTGAAACATGTTTCCATAACATTTGCTTCGTC
Source organism: Siderastrea siderea (assembly GCA_964030785.1). Taxonomy (NCBI): domain Eukaryota; kingdom Metazoa; phylum Cnidaria; class Anthozoa; order Scleractinia; family Rhizangiidae; genus Siderastrea; species Siderastrea siderea. Next base: position 65,764,450 of record OZ034968.1, read on the forward strand.
TTCTTCTTTCATTTACTGTTGCCTCTCTGGAACCCAGTTTACCGATTCTCCCGCCCCCCCCCCCCCCCGCCCCCTTCCATCTCGAACAACGCGTGACAACAATAAACGGTGTCCCTCGTAGGGGCACAAACATGGCCGCCGGAAATCAACGAAAACATCTGGAGTTCACTTCTGCTCTTCCACCGATTACTTTTCTCTCGTGAACTACTATACAACCACACTAATTTATCTCCTAATGCTTTAACTGTCCAAACTGCTAAAAATCACAAGGAGAGTCCTTTTTTTGCACAGAAGAAAGCTTTGTCATGGACGCTGTGCTGGTGTCACGTAGGGTGAAAAGCCAGATATTTAATATTCTGTATTTTCAAAACGAAAGACGCTACCGAGCTGAAAACTTGTGAAAAGGTATATTTTTAAGTCATGTTCAACCTGGTGGGGATATAAAATCTGAAGACGTCGCGATTTATGATTTTGGAATTTTATGACGTCACGTGAAAACCAGCAATTAGAGTGAATTCGTATAACCCATTTCTTATATGCTGATGAGAATCACTAAATGCTAGTGAGAAGAATAATTAAGGAACTGAGCACGCACAACTGAAACCATTGCTTCAAATTCCTAACTGTGAACATTTGAAAATAACAAGCCTTAAAAGACCTCTTAAAATGAGCTATTCTTTTCTTCCACTGTTTGCATACCAGCGTGAGAAAGTACCGGCACGAGTGTTTCTCTGCCACAGGCGTCACAAAGTCAGCTTTTTAATTTAACGCAGGGCTGCATGTGGGTTACGCGAGAGAGGCTTTGAAAGGGAAATTTACTTCACTATTGCATGTTCAAAATGTCGAAATTCGTGTGATACAGGTACATGTAAAGCGAGCTACCTTGTGGTGTTTGTAGCATCTTTTTTGAAATGCCATTCGTCTTCACCTGAAACCTAGTGTACCCCTTTATCCTCTCTCGGTACCAAGTGTTATTTTTCTGCAGTCTGATACTCCCTATCTTTTTTAAAATGCTTATTTTCTTTGGCGTGTGCTGAACACAGGTACGCACAGGAAACGCATTTCAATCGTGAATCGCTCGTGCGTACCCAAACCGGTCATTAGAATATTGTGCGCCTCATTGGCATATAGGAAACGGGTTATACGAATTCACTCTATTGTATTTCAATAAACGTCATACTCAGGAGTCATACTGTTGATGGGGGATTAAAGCTACTGTGTTCTTGAATTAAACATGAACTTTCAACCCAGCAAACAAGGCGATAGTTGAAGTCTAAAATGTATGAGACTTTCGTATTTTCGATCTGTTGATTTGAATGAGTCTTTTACTCCGCCGGAATTACTTTTGGGCGGTGGCCGAGCAACTAGGAGGTCTAACAGCTTAACCTGTAGCACTCTTATTCAGATCAAAAGCTTATGGACTCCTGTTCAGACCAAAAAAGGTATAATTATTCAGTCAAAATCCCAGCTTCCAAGCCAAAATGGCTACCTATAAACACCCAGGCGTTGCTCTTTCGTAGAACGTGGTGGACGTGGAGTTGCGGGACAGTTGAGGAGAATATACGATTCGTCTTCTTCCCATCAAGCCCCGCGCTCCTGTTCTCCCCGTCAATGAAAGACAAAGGAGCCTGGAGACGAGGTACGCCAAAACAGCAAAAAGCTATGAGCTATACCAGGCTTCTGTCAATCACTGTACAAGTTACTCACGCGAATAACTCACTAAGTGAGCCGCCTATTTGCAGGCTTTCCTCTTAAGCCCTGACCTTACTGATGCGTTTTCCTTTGAAGACGCATAATTTTTGATTACCTTAGTTTTCAGCTGTCTGTCGAACATTGATAGTTTTAATGTAGACGAGAACGCATCACAGTGCACAGTGTCAACTTAGTGCGGACAGGGGAACATAACGTTTTTTAGTGTGGACGATAAGGGTATGCGCCAAAAAAAAACGCACGATTTCCAATTGGTGTTTTAATCAGTTTCACATGATATGATACTAAACTGAAATCTTGGTTGAATATCTAAAAAAAACGACTCTGAAAGTCGAAAATAATTTCACGGAAAATGAATTTTAAAACCTTTGACCACCTGATGTAAAGACAGAGTTTCCCTAAAATCTTCCTGTTCCCGGAGTTAGCACGGATTACACGTCACCAAGCCAGTTTCCTCCTTTTACCTTTCTTTCAAAGAGCTATGATCAGCAATACTTTCCTGTGTTACTGTTTATTACACAGTAAAAAATAGTTATGAGGCGTGCCTGGATGAAATGCTATGAAATGCCCTTTCAATGTGGTGGAAATTACAATGCTATAAAAGGCATCCGTTACTGACCATTCAAATGAAAGCCCCTGAGCCACATCCGAAAGATGTCATGCGGTTTGTTTGTTCGGTTTTTATGCACAGAAGTAGCATTGTATGGAATGTTTATTTTTGCACTCTCTCTAATAGCTTGTGAAGAGGATTAGTTTTTAATAATCGTGCTTACTTTCACACACAACAGTAAATTTTTCGAGAGATTATCATTCCTTATTCCTTATGATATCTCTAAAAAAGCCCTTAAAAAAGCAATTAGAACACCTCGATACGACCTTTCAGATAAACATCAATTGAAACCATCACTATGATATCGCGTTCTGGCACTATAAGGAATTTAGCTTATGAGTTTTGAACACTTTGCGATCTTTACAGATGTACAATTCAACACATTCAAAATGAAAACCCGTTCCCTCCTGAAACAAACTTTTTGGCCATGCAATCGTTTAGTCTAACTAAAATTAGCTTTTCATGAAATCCTAAGTGTGACTATTCAAATAAAAGCTAGTTAGAATTGCGCATTTCATTATAATTTTAATTTTTGAGTCCGCGAAAGAAATCCTGAAATGTGACCATTCAAATAGCGCAAAGATGGACAAAATGTTGTAAAATTGTAACACCATGAACGAACCAGGATTACTGAAATCCTCACAACAGTGAGTCATGCACATCTAGTTTTTATGTCCTTTTAGCAATCATGCTTGCCCTTACACACACACACATTTTTCAAAAGGTCATCGATCCGTATCAAATCTCTAAGAAAGCTCTTAAAAAAACATGTTCCTTTTCTGTATCGACATGACAGATCGGAAAATTTGCAGTGTTAAGTTAGTACAAAAAGCGTTTTCAAAACGTTCAAAGCAAACTTCAATCGTCAATGGTTTAGCACAAATGCTCAACAGGAACTAAACCACCTTGCAATAAAAATAGAAACTTACAGGTGAAGACAAAAACGGAAGATCTAGCCTGAGAAAACAGCCGACGTTTCGGGAGGTCGCTACTTGAACCCTCGCGAAACGTCGGCTGTTTTCTCAGGCTACGGAAGATCGTCATCGCTACTTGTCTCGCCAGTCCAACACGCCATTTCTTCCCTGAAACGAGTGATTGCTTCAAACTGCTCTTATCACACGACCCTAAAGAAGATTAAAAAAAAAAGTTTAAAAAAAAGCCTATCAAGCTAACCTCCATTCCAACTGGAATGCAGAATTAAATCGTCGAGAAAGAAAAAAAAGCTGTTTAAACTGATCCAATTTCATGTTTCCTTCCAGCGCTAGCAAAATTAACCGCCTGCAGGCAATGGTTTTTTCTGACAGTTACAAAAAAATGCACTGTAATAAAACCACAAAGTTAACCGACTTGCGTTAAAACGCCCATGTTTGGAGATATGTCCATAAGTACATGTTTGACATCTAGATTCCAACGAGATATTTACAGCTAATGACATAATTTCCGCTACTTGCCAGAATATAAAATAGGGGTAAGAAATTTACTTGGATAAGATCATTTAGGTCGAACGCCGACAAGAGCTGTCTGCAATCATCCTGAGAAGAACATTGAATCTAAAGGTAGGTTTTTGCTGACAAAACGTCATTTTAATATTTAGGGATGGTGAAAAATGTAAAAAAGAACGAAAACAACGTGGCATGTATGTGTCAAGTTTCATTTGCGTTGAAGCACTAAGGATTTGGCCATTGTACTTTCATTGCATGATTTATTTTATTTTTTTATTTTTTTTTGAGTGGTATAGCTGATCGTCTCGGATAACCAATCATTTTCAAGCGTAAACAGATTTAATTTTGCCACAAACTTCGCCCATTTTTAAACGCTTTGGTTCGAGAAATAAGAACTACATAGAGTATTAAACTTAAGGCGATTTATTTTTTAATGCTGTACTGTCTGTTCTTGTTATCTGCCAACTTAACGTATTCAGTTTTCACTGTGTGAAGTTGCAACTTTCTTATCTTTTAACCCTTCAAGCCCCAACATCATTATACAAATTCTCCTTACTGGTCTCCATAGATTTTGTTGATTACTAATTGAGAGAACCTGTTTAAACATCAAAACAATTCATGTTTGGTGATCATTTGCCAAATTCTCATGATCTGTATGTGTTATAATACATTGATATGATGAGGAGAAATTTGGTGCTGATCACTATTGGACCTTAAAGGGTTAACGGAAAGGCGTCTCAGTTATAAACAAATCTTACATCTGCCATGGTGAAGTTTCCTCGTAAAAAAAGACAGGAAATGTTTCGGAAGATTTTAATCTTCCAAGATTAAAATTTCTGCAAACCATGCAGTATCACAATGTTTGCTTGTTCTAAGCAGACTGTAAAACTCGATAAAACATCACTGTTCATTGATCACAGACACTTTTGCTTAAATCGTACTGTCTGTCATACTACATACAGCGATTTTTATGTCAGACGGTTTATAATGCGCCCGAATTCGCGGACAGTTTATTACGAGAAAAATTGTAGTTCATTATTCTCGACACTCTGAGACTCAGAATGTCATGCAGTTTAGTCGTAACTATTTGATTTGAATGTTTGTTTAATTTTTTGTGAAATTAAGACTAGCAATGCTTTTATGGAGAAAGGAATTTTAAAAGTTTTTAATGATAAACGCCTGAATGCCCGAGCAACTTGAATTAAGTTGCCCCTCACCAAAATATACGTCACTACCCGACAACGACTTTTTCTAGATACCAAAAGATCATGAATAACCCCCATAAATGGAACACACGTTCTCCATCTTTTGTGATTTGGCCTTGATGCGTAAAATTGAAATAAATTTGCTGACAGCTGAGTTTAAAATATTGCAATTACAAAACTTCGTATTTGTGCGCTAATGTAATATGAGCCGTTTACTGAGCATGTTTCTCGGTTTTGCACGCCAGGTTTGTTGCTAGGCAAACATGGCGAATATCGCCGAGTACAGTTAAACACCGCTATCCCGGCCGTTATTTGGAATCCCCCGCTATCTCAACTCGAACTTAAACTAAACCCGTTTCCGTTACATTTGCTTGCTACTTTTCTGTCTTTAACTTTTGGCTATCTCGAGCTCGGTTATATCGAATTCTCTCTCCCGGCCCGCTCGAACAAAGCATGACAACAGGAAACAACGTTGCACAATTTAAAATTGTATGGTAAATTTTCTTTTTAAATTGGAATAAAAGAGACTTGACCCTTAAAATTGATGGCCAACATGATAGAATCATGCACTAGAGACAATTCTCAAACACCAATAATGTTTTATAAAGTTTTGTGTCAGTCTTGGTTCTTTAAACAAATAAATAAATAAATAATTTGACACAACTTTCGCTATCTCCAACCTGTCCTAAGCCTGAGAAAACAGCCCACGTTTCACGAGGTCGCCACTTGAGCCCTCGCAAAACGACGTCTGAGTAACGAGTACAGAAATTTCATCTTGATGACGTGTCACTACCCAGATCTTGGTAGTGCTTCTGATTGGTTGAAAGAAAATTCCAACCAATCAGAAGGATTGAAAGAAAATTCCAACCAACCAGAAGTACTACCAAGATCTGGGTAGAGACACGTCATCAGTATGGAATTTCTGCGCTCGTTACTAAGACGTCGCTTTGCGAGGGCTCAAGAGGCGACCTCGTGAAACGTCGGCTGTTTTCTCAGGCTAACCTCTGCTATCTCGAACAATTTTTTGCTTCTCTTGAGCGTTCGAGAAAGCAAGGAATCTACTAAATTTCAATAAACGTCATACCGTTGAAGGGAGATTTAATTTGAAATTAGTACTGTATGTTTAAAATAAACATGAACTTTCCTGTCAACTCGAGCAAACAAGGCGATAATCGCTGTCTAAAACGTATAAGACTTTCATATTTTCGATCTGTTAATTTGAATGAGTCTTTTACTCCGCCAGAATTACTTTTATGCGTTGGCCGAGCTACCAGGAGGTCCCGAAGCCTAAAACCTGATGCATTCTTGTTCAGATCAAGAGCCGCCTATTTAGACCAAAAAAGGCATGAGTATTCAGACAAAACGACTTAAACCGTTCCCAACATTCAAGCCAAAATGGCTGCCTAGTCCCCAGGCGTTGGTCTTTCGTAGAACGCGGTGCGCGTCAAGTTGCGGGACAGTTGAGGAGAATATACGATTCGTCTCTTTCCCATAAAGCACCGCGCTCCTGTTCTCCCCATCAATGAAAGCAGGAGCCATAATCGTTTAGGGCTCCTGATGAAAGACAATGAAGCCTGGAGACGAGGCAGCCAAAACAGCAAAAAGCTATGTGCTATACCAGGCTTCTGTCAATCCCTATACACTCAAACTAGAATATAAACCTGATACCTTATTTCAAGCCAAGCCGGCTAAAAAATACTCTCTGAGGCCGTATACACCCGTATTATAAAGAAATATTACCCCTACCCCCCCCCCCCAAGAGGGGGTCGGGGAGGGGGTGGTTACGACCAGGTTGTGCGTTTTATTTTGTTTTTGTTTTTGTTTTTTTTTTTAATTTGTATCAACAAATCTGTTTTCTCTGATCCATAGGAATGCTTAAACAACTTACTTTAGCGTTTGCGACACTCGCTTCCTTTTCAAGTTACGTAGGAGCACAGTCGATCTCATGTCAACCTTTGACAACATCAGAACTGGAGCTCAAACTGGAATCGTTTGGCGGTTATAACAAGCGCTATCAAGCGATCACAAGCAAGGATGTTAAGAATTTCCCCATCCTTCTCAATCAACCAGCGGCTGTGAAATTGCCTGTATATAAGCTTAATAGCATTATCAAAAAGCTGTTCCGTGGCAAGAGACAGGCCAACTCTTTCCCACAAACAAATTTCATAAGTGTCGCAAAGCGAGGCTCTCTCGACCAAAATGGCTACCATCGCCTGTGCACCGAGTGGTCAGCGGTCACCACGCTCTCACCCGATTATTTCCCGCGCTATCTGAACGAAGTGATCTGCGACCAGAAGGACAACGGCTGCCTTGGTCACGAAGGAGCCTGTATCCAAGGAAGTTTCGTTGTGAACGTTTTGAAGAAAACAGGTGTATGCCGAGCTGATGGAAAAGAGACCTGGAAACATGTGAGCCAGTCTGTCAGATCGTGCTGTCGCTGTCGGCTATATCAAGGCTCATCTTTAAGCGGATTATTGTGACACTGTTATGTTCGGGGGCAGAAATTATTTCTTCCTACATCTCAGTGTTTTTCCTGTAATATAGTTCTTACATCTTTCAGTTTATTAGTTGTATCATTTAATAATACCAAGCATAAGTCAAAGGCAAAGTTTCCAAGGCATAATCAGAACACCTCTTGTCTTCGTCGACTAGGCTCACTTCGTGTATTATTTGCGCGAGTAACTTGCAGCCGCGATTTGCGAGCCGGCGGGCGGAGCGAAACGTCGAGAAGAATTGGACGAGGAAAAGTTCTTCTCGCCGGCTCGCGTTTTCCTGTGAAGACCCTTAAGTTTACCTCAGTTTTCATCTGTCTGTCGAACAGTGATAGTTTTAATGGAGACGAGAACGCATCGCAGAGTGTCCGTTTTCTGTCAACTTAGTGTGGACAAGGGAACATCACGTTTCGCGGTGTGGGCGATAAGGGTATGTGCCGTCAAACGAAAAAGCACAAGTTTGGACGGAGTCTCAAAACTTAGGAATGTTTGTTTTCGGGGTGGAGGTGGAAGATTTTATTTTTCGACTGGGCTTCGTAATATCGAGGCTGCCATACATGCAAAGTAACAAATAAAGAATGGGCACGTGTTTACATGCACATAGCCTGGAAAGCATGCGTAAACATCCATTCAAGACAGTTTCAGAGGGTGCATCGCACTGTAAGTCAATAAACTAAATTCATGTTTGAATGCAGTGACACATCTGTACCTTTCAGGGAAACCACGGGGCTACATTCGCTTCATAGTGTATCGCTCCTTTTTTTATTCTGTAAAAAAAACAACAGCAAACAAACAAAGGCTAACCCTTTAAGCCACAATAGTGACAAGCATCTAATGTCTCCTTACAGTATCATTACTTGATCAAACATACAGGGAATGATCACTAAAGATGAGGTGTCTTGATGTGTAAGTAAATTCTCCCAACTAGTACCATAAGAAATATATGGAGAATAGTGAGGTGCATGCATGCTGATATCGGGGCTTAAGGGGTTAGGTCACACTTCGGACGTAGGTGGCCCTTACGGCCTACGGTTTGTTTGTTTGTTTTTTGCTGGCAGTTATTAATTTGTGAAAATACTCTCATTCAAGTCGTTAAATCGAAAAAAAAACTCATGTCAGTCCCCGCTGGGAGGCGACCTCGGTTCGACGGCGTCGCAAGCCGGCGAGTAGTCCACTAGGCCATGAGCGTTAGTGTGAATACTGAATGTTAATTTTAATACTTATTTCTTTTTTCGTGACAAGCTGTCTATCAACATGGAAATGCTGGTGTTTTTCCTGGCAAAATGTGTTGGGACCGCCGCAAAAACCATGATTGTGGTCAGAAAAAACCAAAACGCACTAGCTCTGCTATATTTGGTGTCGAAACCGCTGCGAAATGCTGCGAACTCAAGCGGCGTGCCGACTGAGTTCATAACAGAACCGACAAGGCAAATTTGAACTTTTCGCCTGAACTTTATCGCCTAATTTGTTTTCGCCTAAATTGAGCTTTTCGCCTTCCACCAAAAAGACAATTCAGTATTCTTTTGAACTTTTTTTCAATCACAAATTTGTTTTTGACATTTGTTGTCTTTGCTTGTTTTGCTATAACGCGGGTCACCACGCGATTTCGCGCCAAAAACACGGGATACAGCACAGGATTATATCAAGGGTATGCCACTTCATATTGGTGACCTTGTGGTACAGACGGAAGTACGGACGGTCACGTGACTATTACGTCACTATCAAAATTTCTTGGCTTGATAAGTTACCAAATTTGCTTAGCAATGGTGCTCCGCTGGCGCGCTAGCGCGCGGGCTCCGCTATGAAATGATCAAATGCAACAAAAAACTTACATTTTACTCTTTCAAAACAGATGTAACTACCTCTAACTTACTAGAACTTATTACAAACCAGAAATATCAGCGGGCAGTAGCAAAACTTAGGGCAAGTAATCATAACTTAACAATTGAAAGTGGAAGACATTCCACCCATAAACTCCCTTAGCATCTGAGAATTTGTCAATACTGCAGCTTGCAATAGACATGATACAATAAGAGAATGGACGATATTATTAGTAACTCTTCCGATTTCGATTCTTTAAATGCCCATCACAAAATTGCATTTTTCGTTAATAGCACTGATGCTTTTATTTGTAAAAAATTAGGTTACTTCATTTACAAAGCTTTTGCATGAAGAAATGAATCAATAGATACAGAATTGTAAATTAATCGATTTCGTTATATTTCGTTTATACTTTTTTCTTTATCCGTCTTTTTTTTTCTCTTTTCTATGTGCAATACCATTTGTAATTGGGAATGTAAATAAATTAGTGTTCTTGTTTTTGTTGCATCGATTAATTGAAGAATCAGATGGGTGTACGGTTTTTAGGGTCCTCTATCTTAACTGGTATACAGCTTCGCTAATTATTGTATAGACAGGGAATCTTTCTGGAATTGGTTCGAGTACAGTTTTAACTCTTTTAAAAAAGCATGTAGTCGGCCACGTCATCGCTGTAAGGCAAAATCACATTTGATGGAGTAAATTGCAACTATAAGTGTAACGCCATCCTGGGACTACTTTAAACAGGGTCACAGATTGAGCCATTGTGCCTTAAATGGGTAGGAAATTGTCTATGATAGGGACAGCGTCTACGAAGCTCTAGCAGCACCTTCCTAGCCAGGAAGGAGCTGCGCGAGCACTAAGCGTCGGTTTTTTTAACTATCTTAGTTTCCCGGTGTGGGATATCCTGTTGAAACACGCTATCTCGTGTGTGATACGATTACTTACATAACCATGTCCACGTTTCAAACTCACCACCTCATAGCTTCAATAAATCAATCACATAATAAGGATCAGGTGTTTCCTTGAAACATAGCTAAATGAATGCTGAAACGCAAGTTGATCCCACATAATTTTCAAATTCTTTGCATGGTTTTAATTATTTCAATACCACTTTTTTTAACTGAGCATTTCTCAGACCTACATTCTGGATTTTCTGATTTTCCGAATCGCCTTTTTTGGTTTCATGGTTCTTCATTTGTTAACTTCCTTCAAAGGAACACTTTGCCTTCCTTTCGCGTGACTTCCTACTCGTAAGATATGAGTTGATAACCTTATGAGGAGGGTCTCAATGGGATGGTGGCTTTTACGTTGAGCGGTTATATTTTTGGCTTTTTTACGGCTAACGGTTAATTTCCTTCCGTTACGGTTAACAGAAATCTTAAGAATTACTTTCCATTGTTTTTAAAAGTTAAACATTTAAGACAGATTCCGCTCAACGTTCAAGCAATAAGTGCAAAAAATATTTACTAAAAAACTACTCATAGCACGGTAACATTTTCAATGCTATAAACGCATTTAAGGTCACAGTACCATTCCGGGATGAAAAAAAACAGTAATACAGGAGACTGTCGGGTGGAGAGTCAAAAGGGGCGTGGGCCAACTGCTTTTCTTTTCGTTACCGAGGGCAGAATGTGTAGCCGTCGAATAGCCGTCGTGGCCGCACTGAACACCAGACAAAACACATAGTACTCGATGTTAAATAACAGGCTGATGTAAAATGCCCGTTTAATGAATTAAGAAAATGTTAACTGATGTATGCAATCATTTGCACCTCTCCCGCTACTCCTCCTGAAATACCGAATGCCTAGGAATGTTCCTACCTACTACTGATCTACACATTTCGGCGGACCCAGAGCATGTGTGCTTCGTTGTTCGAATTAAATTTTATGAGCACAACCTTTCCTGCAAATGGTGCTCAGTGTATGCACTAAACTGAAATCTTGGTTGAATGTTTAGAAAAATGTGACTTTGATTTAAAGACAGAGTCAATAAAAACTTCCTGTTCCCGGAGTTAGCACGGATTACACGTCTGCTAGCTCGTCAAGCCCGTTTCCTCCTTGTACCTTTCTTTCAAAGAGCTACGATCACCAATACTTTCCTCTGCTGCTGTTTTTTACACGGTAAAAGGTAGTTCTGTGACGTGAATGAAATGCCCACTGAGCCGGATCATTGCACAGTACTTAGCCTTTCCTGTGGTGGAAATTAGGCAATGCTATAAAAGATATCCGTTACTGACCATTCAAATGAAAGCCCCTGAGCCATTTCCGAAAGACGTCATGCAGTTTGTTTGTTTGTTTTAGTGCAATGAAGTAGCATTGTATGAAATGTTTACTTTTCCCACTCTTACTTTAGCTGGTGAAGAGGATTGAGTCTCAAAAACATCTGAAAACTGCAATTAGTTTTTATTAATCGTGCTTACTTAAAGCTTTCACACACAACAATAAATATTTCGAGAGATTATCCTTCCTTATTCCTTATGATATCTCTAACAAAGCCCTTAAAGAAGCAATTAGAACACCTCGATACGACCCTTTAGATAAACATCAATTGAACCATCACTATGCATATATGATATCGCGTTCTGGCACTGTAGCTCATGAGTTACAAACACTTTGCGCTCTGTACAGGAGAAAAAAATTCAACGCATTCAAAATGAAAAAACCCGTTCCCTCCCTGAAACAAACTCTTTGGTCATGCAATCGCTCATTCTAACTAATTAGCTTTTCATTAAATCCCAAGTGCGACTATTAAGATAAAAGCTACTCAGAAACGCATTTCATAATAATTTTAATTTTTGAGTCCGCGAAAGAAATCCTGAAATGTGACCACTCAAATAGTGCAAAGATGGACAAAATGTTGTAATATTCTAACACCATAAACGAACCAGGATTACTGACATCCTCGCAACTGTGAGTCATGTACATCTAGTTTTTATGTCCTTTTAGCAATCGTGCTTGCCCTTACACGCAAACACATTCTTCAAAAGAACATCAATCCTTATCAAGACAAAAACGGAAGATCGTCATCCCTTAACTTGTCTCGCCAGTCCAATATACCATTTCTTCCGTGAAACGAGTGATTGCTTTAAACTGCTCCCATCACACGACAATAAATAAGGTAAAAAACACACACAAAAAAAACAAAAAACGTTCAAAAAAGTCTATCAAGCTAACCTCTTTTCCAACTGGTTTCCAAAATTAAGTCGCCGAGAAAAAAACGCGGTTTAAAGTTGATCTAATATCATACGGTTCCCTCCATCACTAACATAACCACCTGCAGCCAATGGTTTTGCTGACAGTTACAAAAAATGCACTGTAATCAAATCACAAAGTTAACCGACTTCCGTTAAAACGCCCGTGTTTGACACCTAGATTAGACTGAGGTATTTATAGCTTGCTAGAATATAAAATAGGGGTAAGAAATTCACTTGGATAAGATCTTTAGGTCGAACGCCGACAACTGTCTACAATCATCCTGGGAAGAACACTGAATCTAAAGGTGCGTTTTTTCTGACAAAACGTCATTTTAATATTTAGGGATGGGGAAAATGTAAAAAAAGAGATTTGCAGTGATCACCGAGAAGAACTTGTTGAAAACTGACAATGTGCCTGCCATGTATGTGTCAAGCTTCATTTAGCCGGTTGCAGCGCTATGGATTTGGCCATTGTACATTCATTGCATCACTTTTTTTTCTTCTTTCTTTCCCTTTGTTTTTTGTTGTTGCTGTTTTTTTAGAGGTATAGCTGATCGTCTCAGATAACCATTCATTTTCAAGCGCAAAAAGATTTAATTTTGCTCACAGCTGAGGCGTCATTTTTAAACGCCGGTCTGAGAAACGATAACTATATAGAGTTAAGGCGATTTTTTTTGTAATCCTGCACTCTCTGTTCTTCTCATATGCCAACTTGCACGTATTCAGTTTTCGCTGTGTGAAGTTAAACCTTTCTTATTTTTAATGGAAAGGTGTCTCAGTTCTAAACAAATCGTACATCTGGCATTGTGAAGTTTCCAAGGACAAAAAAGGCAGTAAATTCTTTGGAAGATTTTAATCTTCCAAAATTAAAATTTCTGCACTCCATGTATATCACAATGCTTACTTGTTCAAAACAGACTGTAAAACTGGACTAAAATCACTGTGATTGATCACTTTTGCTTAAATAACAAATGTCTGTCATTTTACAAACAGCGATTTTAAGTCGGACGGTTTATAATGCGCCCGAATTCGCGGACAGTTTATTACGAGAAAAAATATAGTTCATTATATTATTCTCGGTACTCCGCAACTCAAAATGTCATACAGTTTAGTCGTTGAATGTTTGTTTATTTTTTGTGAAATTAAGACCAGTAATGCTTTTATCGAGAAAGAAATTTTAAAAATTTTGAAATGCTAAAACTCCGCATGCGCGAGCCACTTGAGTTAAGTTGCCCCCCACCAAAATGTACGTCACTGCTTGACAACGGCTCATAAAATCATAAATAACCCGCATAAAAGGAACACACCTTCTCCATCCTTTGAGATTTGGCCTTCATGCGTAAAATTGAAATTTCGTATTTGCTGACAGTCGAGTTTAAAATATTGCAACTACAAAATATGATATTTGCGCGACAATGTAATATGAACCGTTTACTGAGCATTTTTACCGGTTTTAGACACAACAGAACTGGAGCTCAAACTGGAATCGTTTGGCGGTTAGAACAAGCGCTATCAAGCGATCACAAGCAAGGATACTGATAATTTCCCTATCTTTCTCAATCAACCAGCCGCTGGGAAATTGCCTGTATATAAGCTTAATAGCATTATCAAAAAGCTGTTCCGTGGCAAGAGACAGGCCAACTCTTTCCCACAAACAAATTTCGCAAGTGTCGCAAAACGAGGCTCTCTCGACCAAACTGGCTACCATCGCCTGTGCACCGAGTGGTCAGCGGTCACCACGCTTTCACCCGATTATTTCCCGCGCTATCTGAACAAAGGGATCTGCGACAAGAAGGAAAACGGCTGCCTTGGTCCCGAAGGAGCCTGTATCCAAGGAAGTTTAGTTGTGAACGTTTTGAAGAATACAGGTGTATGCGCAGCTGATGGAAAAGAGACCTGGCAACTTGTGAGCCAGTCTGTCAGATCGTGCTGTACCTGTCGGCTATATCAAGGCTCATCTTTAAGCGGATTACTGTGACACTGTTATGTTTGGGGCAGAAATTATTTCTTCCTACATCTCAGTATTTTTCTTGTAATATAGTTCTTGCATCGTTTAATTTATTTGTTACACCGTTTAATAATACCAAACGTGAGCCAAAGGCAATATTTTCATGGCATTATCAGAATACATCTTAGTAGCCTGCGAGCAGGCTCACTTAGTGTATTATTCGCGCGAGTAACTTGGAGCCGCGATTTGCGAGCCGGCGAGCGAAGCGAGTCGGCGAAAAATGGGGCGAGGAAAAGTTCTTTTCGCCGACTCGCTTCGGCTCGCCGGCTAGCAAATCGCGGCTCCAAGTCCACCGCGGTCAAACGTCGGAGGCAGTTTTTTCGTTTTAAGTCGCAAGATTTATTCACGATGCCGTCGAGACATGAGCAAGGATATGTAAAATAGTGGGTGAGTGTAAATATATTTTCATTTCTCTCAAATAAACGAGTTTCTTTGCTATTTAGATGTTCCGCACCTGAACAAAATTACCTTTACAAATTGCGCCGACAAGTCCGTTTCCCGTTTTCAAACACTTAGAACTTTTTAGTAAACATTTTGGTAAATCAACAGTGTACTGGTAAAGTATCAAACTTTGATCAGTGATAATAGTTCCCTTATCTTTGAAGTACTTTTCTTATTTTTCTCGTTTGACCGCGGTGAAGGCTCCAAGTTACTCGCGCGAATAATACACTAAATGTGCCTGCTTGCAGGCTTCCTCTTAGGCCCTGTCCTTACTGATGCGTTTTCCTTTGAATACGAACATTCATTTGACAGTTTTTATGTAGACGAGAACGCATCACAGTGTGTCCGTTTTCTGTCAACTTAGTGTAGACACGGGAAAATCACGTTTCGTAGTGTGGACGATATTAGGGTATGCGCCGTCAAACGAAAACGCACGATTTCAATTGGTGCTTAGTGCTAACCTCAGGTTATTTCACGTGATAGGATACTAAACTGAAATCTTTGTTAGCACGGATTACACGTCACCAAGCCAGTTTCCTCCTTGTACCCTTCTTTCAAAGAGCTATGATCAGCAAATACTTTCCTGTGTTACTGTTTATTAAACGGTAAAAAGTAGTAATGAGGCGTGAATGAAATGCCCACTGTGCTGGATCATCGAGCAGTACTAAGCCTTTCCTGTGGTAGCCTCCCACACAGTCGTTTTGTGGGGAGTAGGGTGATACGACTCCTCTAAAAACGACTGCGTGGGAGGCTATTCCTGTAGTGGAAATTACAATGCTATAAAAGGTATCCGTTACTGACCATTCAAATAAAAGCCTCTGAGCCATTTCCAAAAGATTCATGGCGTTTGTTTGTTTGTTTTCATCCACGGAAATGGCATTGCACGAAATGTTTACTCTGCACTCTTACTTTAGCTAGTAAAGAACATTGAATCTCAAAAACATCTGAAAACTGCAATAAGTTTTTGCCAATCGTTTCTACTTTCACACAGACACAAAAAAAATTTTCGAGATTATCATTCTTTATATCTAATACAGGCCTTAAAAAGGCAATTAGGATACATCAATACGACCTTTAAGATAAACGCAAATTAACTGAAACCCTCGCGTTCTGTCACTGTAAGGAATTAAAGTGCAACTGGAACCAGAATTTTGGTATTCCATATTTTTGCATTTTCGAAAATAGTCTGTGGTTGTAGTTATCATGCCAAATTTCAACTTATTACGACGACTGGAAGTCGCTTTTTTCGGATGGTTTTTGTCGAGATTTTACGGCCGCCATTACTGGACCTTGTTCAGGAAGCTGGCTTGCGAATTAGCGGAAGTGACGTTAGAGGCTCACCTCAAACCTAGTACCTTCATACGGTTACTTGCCGCGGGAAATTTAACTGTCGTCGAGGGAAGATTTCCTGCCAACTGTTTGCTGTACGGCCTGCCGCAGTTATAAAGGGTATTACTTGTGTTGTACAATGCTACAACAATAAATCCAGCCACCGCGCTGGTATTTCGCTTCATCAAAGCCTTGCGAGCGGACCCGCATTGGAAAAATCGATAATGTTCGTACTCACACACAGTGCAATTTTCATGAAATTTCAACCCGAGAGGTATTTTTGTCGGCTGTTCTGATCACTTCCCGGACGAGTTTTTCCAGAGGGCTGTTCATGTCGAAGGATCCCAGAGGTCGATTATTCCATTGTCCATTCCAACTATACGGAAAAAAGATCCGGAAAAAACGAGACGAAAGGTACCTATGCATGTGTAACGCAGTTGAAGTGATTGTTTCTTTTTCAACGCATCCACCGTTGTGCAAAACTTATTTTCTTTTAACGTATTTTAAAATTTATTTTGCTTGTGGAAAACCCTTTTAGTTCTACCGTCTGCTAGCGCGAAGATCTTCGGCGTAGTCTTCATAAAATGCATCCTGGGCGAATACAGGACCGCCACGATTAAGCCAATAGTTTGTATTGCTTGGCTTTTTTAATTTTTTTTTATTTTTAATTCCGCGTGTGTTAATTTCAAAGCAGTTATCGCATGGTCATTTATTTTATAGCATACTGTCCTGAATGTCGAGAAACTTTTCTCCTTATTCCCTGTCGGTGAAGAGTCGATTGACATCATTGTTCGAAATGTATAAAGGCTTCAACAGGTCGGCTCGTCTTGCGTGGACACCACTATTTGTCTAAGGGGTTTACAATGTTATTTCTTTTAACTGTCATAGCAATCTTAGTAAATGAACTACCAAGAAAAATGAAATGATTAGATATCAAGCTAATATTTTTACGCAACGAATAAAGCAAGGGAAAGCTTCGTTTCCTCGGCGGTCCGCATGTTGTTGTTAAGCAGCAGAAAATTTTCCTTGTGGCTTTGATTTCCACTACAAACATTTAGATTCTGGTCACACAAGGCCTACAGTTCTTAAAAAAGGGTCTTGGTTTATTTCACTTTTTTCGGCTTAAGTTAAGAATTCTAAAAAAACTGTTCAAAATATTTGGAAACGCCAAGCACTTGTGTTTCAATGCATTAAGCGACAACTGAACTGTGGTGAACACGATAAGCTTCATCAGCTGACTGCCAGATGACTACAGCATTACGGCTCTTTAAGAAAGTTTCCCATACTAAGCTAAGAATGGCCAAAAATCTCAATGCTTTACAATATCTAAAGAATATAAACAACGGCAGACAAAATATGGCTTCTTTTACTTCTCCAACGAAGCGAACAATAAAATCAATCGACCGATGCTTGAGAATTCGCGAGCATCAAATTCTAGAGTCTTTATAGGTGTTTTGTCGAAATTTCCGAAGCTTAAAACATCAGTTTTTCGAATAGCTGGACAGCGATTTATCCGTTAGATAAGAGTTATCCGCTCTTTGAGCAACTTGTGCCCGAACTGTAATCACTGTATTATTTCGCGCATATTTTGAACTCCCGCCAATATTAAAGGAGAGAAAAACAACTTTGAACAGTTTGAATATTAATATATGAAATAACCATATATTTGAACTGTGGACAGAGATAGAATTATATGAAGATCATCGCAGTGAAGGTCTTTCAACTTAAGCAGTTGAAAAGAAGAAACCTGAAAAAATTCAGGCTTGAACGGGAATCGAACCCATGACCTCTGCGATACCGGTGCAGCGCTGTAACCAACTGAGCTATCAAGCCAACTGGGATCTGGTCAATTGAGAGTTCGTATTTATCCCGTAGATGAAGAAATGAATATTAATATATGAAATAACCATATATTTGAACTGCGGATAGGGATAGAATTATATGAAGATCATCGCAGTGAAGGTGTTTCAACTTAAGCAGTTGAAAAGAAGAAACCTCAAAAAATACAGGCTTGAACGGGAATCGAACCCATGATCTCTGCGATACCGGTGTAGCGCTGTAACCAACTGAGCTATCAAGCCAACTGGGAGCTGGTCAACTGAGAGTTCGTATTTATCCCGTAGATGAAGAAATGGATATTAATATATGAAATAACCATACCTTCACTGCGATGATCTTCATATAATTCTTTTTGAACAGTTTGTTTACAAGCTTATAAGCTGAAATCTCCTGACATCAGTTCTTACATCGTACGGTAAGAAAAATTGTTCATTTGCCGGATGAAATGAATCCTTTGATGCTTTGGAAGTTTAAGACTGTTCCGAATCGTAGAAATACTCTTCAGAGGTTTCGCAGTCGACAGTAGGCAGGTGAGTCTCTGACGTCAGAAGTTATTAAATTGCGCAATCACCCAGGAACACGTTTTCAGTAATGGCGGACACATTTTACGCAACTTTGGAGCTAAAATATATAAGGATTGGCGGTTTCTTGTTCAGTTTTCTGGGTAAATATAGACACAACACGATATTCTGCGACAGAATTTGCCCGAAATAAAGCTACGAATTTTCGTCTCAGTGGCACTTAAAGGTTATGAGCTCTTGACTTTTTTGCTCTATGTACAGTTGATTTCAACGAAATCAAAATGAAAACCTGTACCCAAACATTTTAGCCATGCAATCGTCCAGTCTAACTAATTAGCTTTTCATGAAATCCCAAGTGTTACTACTCAGATAAAAGCTACTTAGAAGCACATTCCGTTGTTGTTTTACTTTTGAGTCTGTGGACGAAATCCTGAAGTGTGACCATTCAAATAGCGCAAAGAAGGACAAAATGTTGTAAAAATAAACGAGCCGCAATTGTACATCTAGCAATCGCCGTGCTTGTCCTCACACTCAAACGCGCCTTTCAAAAGATCATTCTGGCTTATTCCTTATTATTATTCCTTATCAAATATCTAGCAGAGCTCTCAAAAAGAAAAAAAAAACAATGACAACACTTCCGGTACCACCCTTAAACCTTCAAGCCCCAATATTATATTTGCTACGATATCAGTTGGAAGAATTTGAATAAGCATCAAGACATTTCATCTTTAATGATCGTTTTCTTGATTCTCATTAACGGTATGATTGATCAAGTACTGATATTGTTAGGAGAAATTAGGTGCTTATCACTATTTGGGTTGAAAGGGTTAAGAGTTAAGATGAGCCAGTATTAAACTTTTACCATTATTATCACGTTCTTGTTACCTATCGACGCGAGCTTAGAACATTTGCAGTGCTGGTACAAAAAGCGTTTTTAAAAACTACAAAGCGAACTTAAATCGCGAATGGTTCAGCACAGGTACTCAATAGGAAGTAAACACTTCGCAATAAAAATACAAATTTTACAGGTGAAGACAAAACAGGAAAATCGTCATCGCTACGTGCCTCGCCAGTCCACCATATCATTCCTTCCGTGAGATAAGTGACTGTTTCAAACTGCTCTTACGACAAAACACTACCGGCATAAAATACGTAGAGGATATTATAAGGCAGCGCGAAGATCAGTGAGATTGTAGAAACAATATTTTACGAACGAGCGCAGCGATTAAGTAAAATATTGCTTTTTTAACACGACAAAATAAAATTCATATCTTCAGCCGCCGTGTAACTTACTTTTTATTATATATTATAGAAAAGAGCGTTTTTGCACAAAAAAGTGGAAAAGCGAGAAATGGCGTCATCGATATCCTAACTAGTGAGGATATGGAAAATACGCCACTCCTGGATGGTTTCCTGGATGTTGTTTCGTATAACATGGACTATTTTCCACTAAACCACTATTGTCTATATAATCAAAAACGTCAAAAAAACCTGTCGAGCTAACTTACATTCCAACTGGAGCAAAGTTAAGTCGTTGGAAAAGAAAAAACCAGTCTAAAACTGATGCAATTTCATTTACTTCCTTCTATCCCTAACATGATCACCTGCAGTCAATGATATTGCTACCAGTAACAAGAAAATGCACTGTAATAAAATCACAAACAGACTTGTATCTAACGCCCACGTTTGACATCTAGATTCTACTGAGATATTTACAGCCAATGACATAATTTGGCGTCATCGATATCCTAACGTCATCGATGTCCTAACTAGTGAGGATATGGAAAATAAGCCACTCTTAAATGGTTTCCTGGATCTTGTTTCGTATACTATGAACTTTAAGAGTGGTATATTTTTCACTAAAACACTATTGTCTATATAATCAAAAACGTCAAAAAGACCTGTCGAGCAACTTCCATTCCAACTGGAGCAAAGTTAAGTCGTTGGAAAAGAAAAAACCAGTCTAAAACTGATGCAGCTTCATTTACTTCCTTCTATCCCTAGGCAAGGATATTGCTATCAGTTACAAGAAAACGCACTGTAATAAAACCACAAACAGACTTGCATCTAACGCCCATGTTTGACATCTAGGTTCTACTGAGATATTTACAGCCAATTACATAATTTCCGTTATACCAGAATATAAAATCAGGGTAAGAAGTCGACTTGGATAAGTTAAGGTCGAATGCCGACAAGAGCTGTTTACAATCACCCTGAGAAGCACATTTAATCTGAAGGTAAGCTTTCGCTAACAACATGTCAGTGTTATAGTAGGGACGGGAAAAATGTAAAAAAGGATATGCAGTGATCACCAAGAGGAACTTGTTGAAAACTGTCAATGTGCCATGCATGTGTCAAGTTCCATTTACATTGAAGCGCTATGGATTTGACTCTTGTTCCTTCATCGACTCTATCCTTTTTTTCGTGTCTTCTGTTTTGTTTTCTGTTTTTTCGGAGAAGTATAGCTGATCGTCTCGGAAAGCCATTCATTTTCAAGCGCAAAAAGATTTAATTTTGCTCACAGACTTGGCCTGTTTTTCAACGCTTGAAATAAGACTCGATTGCTTGTTTTAATGCTGTGTCTTGTTGTCATCTACCAACATGACATTCAGTTTTCTTTGTGTGAAGTTATAACATTCCGATTTTTTAACAGAAATGCTTCTCAGCTCTAAACAGATCTTACATCTAGCATTGTCAAGTTTCCTAGTTAAAAAAAAAAAAAACAGGCCGCATATTTTTTGGAAGGTTAATTTCTGCAATACCGTTATCAGTGTTTGCTTGTTCTTTTTTGCGAAATTAAGACCGGTAATGCTTTTTTCGAGAAAGACATTTTAAAAATTTTAAAATGCTAAAAATCTGCATGCGCGAGCCACTTGAGAAATGTACGCATAAAAGAAACACACGTTCTGTGTACTTTTGTGAGTGGGCTTTGGTGCGTAAAATTAAAATTAATTTGGTGACAGCCGAATTTTTTATCTTGCAACCACAAAAATGTCTATACGTTGAAGGCGTTTACTCAGCATTTTTACAGTTTAGGACGCCATGTTTGTTGCTAAGTAAACAGGGTAGATATCGACCAATATCGCCAAACACCACAGCATACACCCGTTTTCCCGTCTATGTTGAATAATCCTGGTTATCTCGAATCCCTTCCTTTCTCAGCTCGAACTGAAACATGTTTCCATAACATTTGCTTCGTCTTCTTCTTTTATTTACTGTTGGCTTTCTGGAACTCCGTTTACCGAATCCCCCCCTCCCCCCACCCATCTCGAACAACGCGTGACAACAATTAACGGTTCACGAGTTAAACTTGTATGATAACATTTCTTTTTAAATTGGCAAAAAAAAAAAAAGACTTGATTGATTTAGAACTGATAGTGTTTGCCAAGGAGGCTTGGTATCCTTCGATTGCAAACATGTTCTTTGCATATGTAGTGTCATATACCTCAGCCAACACCTGGAATAACTTTTCGAAAACTAACAATATGCCATTTATGTGTCAAGTTTTAAGTTGAAGCTCTGTGGATTTACCTATTGTCCTTTCATTGCTTCACTTTTTATTCGGTTTTGTTTTTCGGGAAAGTAGCTGATCGTCTTGGACAACATGCATTCATTTCCAAGCGCATAAAGATTTAATTATACTAAAAGGTTTCGCCCATTTTAAAACGCTTCGGTCTGAGAAATGAGAACTACACTGAGCTACATACAATAAGACGAGCTTATTACGACGACTCATTTTTTCTTTTTTGTGGCCTTATCTGTTCTTGTCATTTGTCAACTTGACGTATTCAGTTTTCGCTGTGAGAAGTTGTAACTTTCTCAGTTTTTAAAGTAAAGGAGTCTTTGTTCTAGACAAACCTTGGATCCGGCGTCGTGAAGTTTCCTATTTAAAAAAAAAAACGGGATATTTTTTTGCCTTTTCTTTCTTTCTTTTCTTTTTTTTTTCCAACGTTTATTTCTGTATTACAATGTTTGCTTCCTCTGAACAGACCGTAAAACTGACAGAATATAAAATCACATTTCTAAAAGGCTTCTTCATTGATCATTTTTAACAAATGTCTATCATTTTACACACAACATATTTCATGTCAGGCGGATTATAATGCGCCTGAATACGCGGAAAGTTTACAATAACGAGAAAAATTAAAGTTAATCATTCTCGACACTCCGAAACTTCAAATATCATGCAGTGATGTCTCAGTTAACTATTTGTTTTGAAAGTTTGTTTATTTGTTTTGAAATTAAGACCAACAATGCTTTTATCGAGGAAAGAATTTTAAAATGCTGAAAATCCGCTTGCGCGAACTACTTGAGTGAAGTCGCCACTCACCAAAAGGTACGTCACTACTTGACAACGACTTTTTCTAGATACCATGGAATCATGAAGAACCCGCTAAAAGAAACAAATGTTCTGCGTATCTTTTGCGAGTTGGCTTCTAAGCGTAAAATTAAAATCAATTCGCGGACAGCCGAGTTTAACAACTTACTTACGGGAGCGGTCGCTTACGAGAACTTTTAATTACAAATTTTAAGTGACAATTCAAACGGTATTTCACAATTCTCGACGTAAGTAGAACTGGTCGCTTACGAGAGCGGTCGCAAGGAGAGCTTCGACTGTAGATATTTGTATTAACGAATCTGTTTTCTCTGATCCATAGGAAATGCTTAAACAACTTACTTTAGCGTTTGCGGCACTCGCTTCCTTTGCAAGTTACGTAGGAGCACAGTCGATCTCTTGCCAACCTTTGAAAATATCAGAACTGGAGCTCAAACTGGAATCGTTTGGCGGTTATAACAAGCGCTATCAAGCGATAACAAGCAATGATGCTGAGAATTTCCCCATCCTTCTCAATCAACCAGCCGCTGTGAAATTGCCTGTATATAATAAGCTTAATAGCATTATCAAAAAGCTGTTCCGTGGCAAGAGACAGGCCAACTCTTTCCCACAAACAAATTTCACAAGTGTCGCAAAACGAGGCTCTCTCGACCAAAACAGCTACCATCGCCTGTGCACCGAGTGGTCAGCGGTCACCACACTCTCACCTGATTATTTCCCGCGCTACCTGAACGAAGTGATCTGCGACAAGAAGGACAACGGTTGCCTTGGTCCCGAAGGAGC
Source organism: Siderastrea siderea (assembly GCA_964030785.1). Classification (NCBI taxonomy): domain Eukaryota; kingdom Metazoa; phylum Cnidaria; class Anthozoa; order Scleractinia; family Rhizangiidae; genus Siderastrea; species Siderastrea siderea. The sequence continues at coordinate 65,788,180 of OZ034968.1, forward strand.
CTGTATTCAAGGAAGTTTCGTTGTGAACGTTTTGAAGAATACAGGTGTATGCGGAGCTGATGGAAAAGAGACCTGGCAACTTGTGAGCCACTCTGTCAGATCGTGTTGTAGCTGTCGGCTATATCAAGGTTCATCTTTAAGCGGATTATTGTGACACTGTTATGTTTGGGGCAGAAATTATTTCTTCCTACATCTTAGTATATATTTTTCTTGTAATATGGTTCTTGCATCGTTTAATTTATTTGTTACATCGTTTGATAATACCAAACGTGAGCCAAAGGCAATGTTTTCATGGCATTATCAGAATACCTCTTAGTAGCCTGCGAGCAGGCTCACTTAGTGTATTATTCGCGCGAGTAACTTGGAGCCGCGATTTGCGAGCCGGCGAGCGAAGCGAGTAGGCGAAAAATGGGGCGAGGAAAAGTTCTTTTCGCCGACTCGCTTCTGCTTGCCGGCTAGCAAATCGCGGCTCCAAGTCCACGGCGGTCAAACGTCGGAGGCAGTTTTTGCGTTTTAATTCGCAAGATTTATTCACGATGCCGTCGAGACATGAGCAAGGATATATAAAATAGTGGGCGAGTGTAAATAAATTTTCAGTTCTCTCAAATAAACGAGTTTCTTTGCTAATTAGATGTTCCGCACCTGAACAAAATTACCTTTACAAATTGCGCCGACAAGTCCGTTTCCCGTTTTCAAACACTTAGAACTTTTTAGTAAACATTTTGGTAAATCAACAGTATACTGGTAAAGTATCAAACTTTGATCAGTGATAATAGTTCCCTTATCTTTGAAGTACTTTTCTTATTTTTCTCGTTTGACCGCGGTGAAGGCTCCAAGTTACTCGCGCGAATAATACACTAAATGTGCCTGCTTGCAGGCTTCCTCTTAGGCCCTGTCCTTACTGATGCGTTTTCCTTTGAATACGAACATTCATTTGATAGTTTTAATGTAGACGAGAACGCATAACAGTGTGTCCGTTTTCTGTCAACTTAGTGTAGACACGGGAACATCACGTTTCATAGTGTGGACGATATTAGGGTATGCGCCGTCAAACGAAAACGCACGATTTCAATTGGTGCTTAGTGCTAACCTCAGGTTATTTCACGTGATATGATACTAAACTGAAATCTTTGTTAGCACGGATTACACGTCACCAAGCCAGTTTCCTCCTTGTACCCTTCTTTCAAAGAGCTATGATCAGCAATACTTTCCTGTGTTACTGTTTATTACACGGTAAAAAGTAGTTATGAGGCGTGAATGAAATGCCCACTGTCCTGGATCATTGAGCAGTACTAAGCCTTTCCTGTGGTAGCCTCACACACAGTCGTTTTGCGGGGAGTAGGGTGATACGACTCCTCTAAAAACGACTGCGTGGGAGGCTATTCCTGTAGTGGAAATACAATGCTATAAAAGGTATCCGTTACTGACTATTCAAATAAAAGCCCCTGAGCCATTTCCAAAAGATGTCATGGAGTTTGTTTGTTTGTTTTTACGCACGGAAATGGCATTGCATGAAATGTTTACTCTGTAGTCTTACTTCAGCTAGAAAAGAACATTAAATCTCAAACACATCTGAAAACTGCAATTAGTTTTTGCCAATCGTTTCTACTTTCACACAGACACAAAAAAAATTTTTGAGATTATCATTCTTTATATCTAATACAGCCCTTAAAAAGGCAATTAGGATACATCAATACGACCCTTACGATAAACGCAAATTAACTGAAACCCTCGCGCTCTGTCACTGTAAGGAATTAAGGCTATGAGCTCTGGACTTTTTGCTCTATGTACGGTTGAGTTCAACGAAATCAAAATGAAAACCTGTACCCAAACATTTTAGCCATGCAATCGTCCAGTCTAACTAATTAGCTTTTCATGAAATCCCAAGTGTGACTATTCAGATAAAAGCTACTTGGAAGCACATTCCCCTGTGGTTTTAACTTTTGAGTGTGTGGACGAAATCCTGACCAAAATTGGCCAAAATTTATAAAACCGAGTAGTGATGTACAACTAGGAATCGCTGTGCTTGTCCTCCCACTCAAACATGTCTTTCAAAAGATCATCATTCCGGCCTATTCCTTATTATTATTTCTAATCAAATATCTAGTAGAGATCTTAAAAAAAATCAATGAGAGCACTTTCGATACGACTTTTCAAGTCCCAATATTATATTTGCTATGATATCAGTTGGAAGAATTTGAATAAGCATCAAGACATTTCATCTTTGATGATCATTTTCTTGATTCTCATTAACAGTACGTTTGATCAAGTACTGATATTGTCAGGAGAAATTAGGTGCTTATCACTAGTTGGGCTGAAAGGGTTAAGAGTTAAGATGAGCCAGTAATAAACTTTTGCCATTATTGTCACGTTCTTGTTACCTATCGACGCGAGCTTTGAACATTTGCAGTGCTAGTACAAAAAGCGTTTTTAAAAACTACAAAGCGAACTTAAATCGTGAATGGTTCAGCACAGGTACTCAATAGGAAGAAAAACACTTCGCAATAAAAATACAAATTTCACAGGTGAAGACAAAACAGGAAAATCGTCATCGCTACGTGCCTCGCCAGTCCAACATATCATTCCTTCCGTCAGATAAGTGACTTTTCAAACTGCTCTTACGACAAAACACTACATAAGATACGTAGAGGATATTACAAGGCAGGGGGAAGATATGAGATTTATTTTAATGGTAAAAACAATATTTTACGAACGACCGCAGCGAGTAAGTAAAATATTGCTTTTTAACACGACAAAATAAAATTCATATCTTCAGCCGCCGTGTAACTTACTTTTTATTACGCTCGTGTCGACGTGACACAAAGCGTTATGGAGCGAATAGCGAATTCCTGTGTTAAACATTCTTAGAAGGTAGAAATATGAACGGAATGTGCTATTTTCTTCTATTAGCAGGATACTGTAGTGAACGAGTAATACAACAGGAACACGTTTATGGTGAGAGTAAAGATTTGTTTCCACTGTTGCATAAATTTTACGTGCGTACGGGCGTGAATTTAACTGGCTTTACGTGCGTAAATAAAATTAGAGAAGATGTATGAAGTTGAAAGTTTTCAACTTTTTACGTGTACGTAAGCCGCTCATACATCGTCTCTAATTTTATTTACGCACGTAAAGCCAGTTAAATTCACGCCCGTACGCACGTAAAATTTACGCAACAGTGGAAATAAACCTTAAGTCGAGTTTATAACAACAGGGAGAAAAATGCTTTGAGCATAGGGGAGGGAAAAAGAGCAAAAAAATGTCATAATTGTGTTACTGAGCGCGGGAAGTATTTGAAGATTTTTAGATGTGGTAGATAAGCTCTTAAAATATTTTTGAATTGCTCGTTCAAGAATACCTATATATTGGTAAGTGTATTTGGTGTTATCTTTGGTGTTATCTGTAACTTACCAGCATGCAACGAACCTTTCCAGCAGTCATACGACCTATTCTGTGAAGATCTAATGAAAATGGTAGTATTCCTGATGCAAACCAGTCTGAGAGAACACTTCTTAAATCCCTCTACTTTTAAAATCCATCAAACGGCAAATCCTTGAATCAACTTGATAATTAGTGGCTAAAGGACAAAACATATACTGGAAACATACATTCCCATACATGAATCCATACAACTTTACCGCAGCGATTTTTTTTCTGCTGTGTGTGCATCTCCAAGCTCAACTTATTTTCTTGATAACTTTCTCCTTGAAAATTTTCCAGTTCAGATTTCAAAGGTGTGCTTCCAGATTTTCAAGGCTAGCCGAACTTCACAATGGACAAAATAATGAATTTTGAAAAGTATAAACCTATTGACCGCCAAAGTAATAGTCCGTGGGCCAGGAGGCGAAACCCTCCCCCCCCCCTCGGGGAATTTTGGGGACATACATCGTTTTGAAGCATAGGCTGAGGGTGTTTCAAATCAGGTTGTTCGCACTTCTCGAGTGGAGGCGTTTGGCCGTACGGCCACATTCTTTATGTGAGGCAAACAAACCACAGGCTCCCCAAGTCGTGGTTTTTGAAAGTTACACCTAAAGTGACCAGGCAAGACACATAACACTCTAAAATGTGTATGTATTTCTATCAAAATCACATATATAACACTGTCCAAATAGGGAGCCTGTTAATTGTCATCACCGTCTCCTGCAGTATTTTTTATCTGAAACAAAAAACCACAGGGTACCCATGTCATGATTTTGTTGACAACCACTCAAAAAGGCATTCAATATTCTAATACTGCAAAAGGGCGCATGCATTTGATATGACGACACACCTGTACGCCGTTTCTACAATGCATCAAAAATCAAGTCCACAACATTTTCCAGCTCGGGAATCCCTTCGTCGTCTTCATCGTCTCCTGCAAAACTGTCAACTTTGATATCCGCCAGCTCTTGAGACATCAATTCACCTTCCGTCCCCTTAATTTCTAGAGCACCAACATTGTTCACTTCCCAACCAAGACCTTGTGGAGGAGGAAGAAGACCTTACTATACCTAGCACGGATTTGGATGCAGCTCAAAGCGTAATATTCGTCGTAACAGGGTTAAGACGTTAAGTTTGTACATATCCTTAGCCCCTCTATATCGGTAGTTTGGTGTAATTAAAGCCATAGCGTCGTAACAGCGGAACAGCAAATATAACACCGTAACAATGTAACATCGTAAAAGCTTACTGAACAGAAAACCCAGGAAACAAAAAACCCGGAAATAGCGCAATAAAATGTAAAAGCATAACAGGTTCACTTGTGTATAATATTGGATGTAACGTTGTAGCATTGCCTTTCACCCAACCTTTATCAGCAAACTTTGATAAAGAACGTTTTTATTTGTCATCTTATTGAAAATTTCGACACTTTTTCATGTACTTATAGTTTCAATGTTACGATGTCAAGATGTTACGATGTTACGGCGGCGTGTGGACTTTCTCCATGTACCGAACGAAATGAGGCCGTTAAGTCATGGAATAACGGCTGCGCTTGGAGTTCAGCTGGGAGTTATACCGAACGAATCGAGACCGCGTTTGGTGTTCTTCTAGATACCGAACGAAACAGGGCCGTTAAGTCATGGAATAACGGCCGTGTTTGGTGTTCTTCTATGTACTGAACGAAACAAGGCCGTTAAGTCATGGAATGACGTGACATCAGAAGCACACCACCTTCATACCGACATTCCAAGACATCGACCAGTGTCCGGATTCCTCTGAAGAAACACTGGAAAGTCTAGAGAGCTTCACTTGCCTCACGTATTGTGGTAGACTTGCTGATGTATGCTCTTCTTCTTCAATCTCCACAAGGCCTTGGTTGGGAAGTGAACTATGTTGGCGCTCTAACAATTATATGGACGGAAGTGAATTGGCAGATATCATAGTTGACTCTCCTGCAGGAGACGATGAAGACGGCCAAGAGATTTTCGAGCTGGAAAATGTTGTGGACTTGATTTTTGATGCATCATAGAAACTGCATACAGGTGTGTATTCATATCAAATGCATGTGCACTTTTGCAGTATTAGAATATTGAATGCTTTTTTAAGTGGTTGTCAACAAAATCATGACGTGGGTACCCTGTGTTTTTTTTGTTAACCGGCCGTCGCCATGGCGACAGCCGGTTTATAAAATGGGCACGGTTTTGTGATGATGGTCAGTTGGCTTAACATACGAACAAAGTGCTGTAAAGGTTGAAGTACGGTTACTCAAGAGCGGTATTGTCTTATATAAGACGCATGCGCATATTAGTCTGCTGAATGTAACCTTCGTGCGTTCTTGTTTTTTAATTTACAGTATTTGGCGAAGGGTTGTTAAGTTTGGAGTTTCTGTTTGACTGGCGAAAAATGTCTGCGCAGGCACCGCGCAAAAAATCACGTGGTAGGTTTCCGTGAATGTTATTGGTTCTCGGTGAGAAAATGCTCTCGAGAAGGAAAGAAAAATGGCCGCCGGTTGAGAGTTGACAGACTTGTGGTTTTCTTACCTTTTTGAGAGATCAAGGCTTGTTTTATGGCCGATTTCAAACGGAACTTATTCTGTGGAAAATATTACGTTGGGACACCATTTAGCAAGTCGCTTCCAACCAGTAGTCGAGTACAAATCGACGTCTTGACATGATGTCTTCGCCAGAAAGGGCTGCGAAAATGGTGAGTTATTTTTGCGTTTTTTGATAGTGACAGTCTCTTGCCACGTGGTACAAAAAGATATTATAAAGGAACGAAAGAATGATACTTGAGCTTTGTGTAGGTGTATAAATTAGCTTGTACCACGTGGCAGGGAAAGTGCATTGTTGTGTGACATGCAGAGTATTTTTGCATGTTTTATCTCGAATATGCAATCGGCGACGCGACCTGAAGATCGATGATTCGATAAAGTTAAAATTCTATACAGACTAAAGACAAACTGTGATCATGAGATTGAGAAAATTTTCCGGCCATTGAAGATGGTGAATACCTTATTTCATGAAGTTTTTCGACAAAAGCTTAAATTTCGCGATTTTTGTTGTTGTTGTTCGTACAGGTAGCTATTCAATAGATTGTTGCAGTAAATTCGGTGGTAAGTGTGTTGATACTACGTAATTCTGGCATTTCTACATGACTTTAAGCATAATTTGCAGATTTACACGTTATTTGTTTCCTAATGTTTGCGATCTTTATTTCCTCGTTTCATATCTCTGCCAGTAAATTTTTAGCCAGTAGATTTTCACTCTCTGCCATAAACATTGCTTGATGAGCAAGCCGGAACCATTTGCAGTCGTTATTAACTTTCAACGAGCAACAGTTTTATTTTGTTTTTCCTGGTCTATTTCACGATTATTCACGTGCAATGAATATTTATAGAAGCTGCGCTTGTGTCCTCTCGTGTATTTATAATTCCTTCTCATAATAATAAAAATTCTCGTCTTCTGAGCTTCTTCCTGGACTCTTTGCCATTATTCTTTAAATACTGACTAACGTTTTAGCTTTTTTAATTACGGATTGCATACATGTTAACGCCCACGATGGCTTTACACTGGGGCCGAAAAATGACGAGAAACAAGCTCAGAAGATGAATATTTTTTTTTTATTATGAGAACGAATTATAAACACACGAGTGGACACAAGCGCAGCGTGTATAATTATTCGCTGCACGTGAATAACCGAGAAATAGACCAGGAAAAACGAAATAAAACTGTTGCTCGTTGAAAGTTAATAACGACTGAAACTTGACCAAGATTCAGCCTTCTTATTTAATAACAGAAATGTTTATTCAGCCTAACACTTGCTGGAACATCAAAAAAAATTATTATTCTAACGTTAATCAATTTAAGAGTAAAATCTGTAAGGGCAGTTTAGAAATAATTCTATTTATGCAAATTACGGACTTTTTGGCTGATTTGTACTGCATTTTAGCAGTTTTTAAATATAAATATCTTAAAATCGCAGCCACCTAGGAAGCTCAATGTACATTAAGAATGTTTTGATATCATAAAAGATCCTTCAACTGAAAAGGGAAAGTGTTAAGTTTTATCTTTCTTGAAATATTGGAGAAAATTGCAGGAATGACCAAAATCCGCCCGTAAAAAATGGATCACGATTTACGTGAAAACGCTCCTACAGATTTTTCCCTAATTTCGCATACAAGTTGTGTAGGTTGAGTAGTTCAAATAGTTCAAGTTCCGTCATAAAGTGTCTGACTAGTTTTCGAGATATTCGACATTATTTAAAATGAGGGGTTATCCATTACCGTTGCTATGGTGACAGCTGTTGCTAGGGAACCAGTGAGAAAATAAACTTTGATCATATTTTGAAAAGGTGGTGTAGTATCAAGGAAATCGAAGTCTATCTTCCATGCGAAATTTTGACTTCAAAAGATACACTCCAAGGCCAAAAAAACTGTTGCGAGCCTCCTTAAGATCTATTTAAGGCTTTAATGACTTATGTCATGTTTTTAAAGACATTCTCCCTTCTCCCTTTTTATGCTGGTTCTCCCGTCTCCCTATTTTTATGCGTCCTTTCTCCCTCCTCCAGCTATTTTTTGGGCTGTTTCTCCCTCCTCCCTAAACCGTTCCTCTCCCCTCTAAAATGATTGAGATATTTTTAAGGCGGCAAAGGGTCTTCCGTGTAAAAAATTAGCTGTTTGATTCGTGACCCGACAACCACAGCGTAACGTGTGATTTTCTTTTTTACCAGCGCTGACTCGTGATGTACCTATCACATTTTCATGTGTTAGGGAAAATGTTTTGACTCATGAAAATTAAAAGGCTAACATTCGATGTAAATATGGACTAACTAAGATTCAGTAAACCGTGACACGATTTTCTGCTTCTCTGAGCTTCGATCTTCGTGGTGGGTACAATCATTACACCACCCAGGGTAAAGCATGATTTCCCTAAAATATAAATTTGCTGTGTTTATAAATTCAGTGATCGCTTCCGGCAATTCTACTTTTCAAGAAACCTGGATCTAGAAAGTGCATAACTCCATAAAAATCACGTCCTGGTTTGTGATTTACACGCAAAACAAAAAATATACCTTTTTTATCGATTTCACTTGCGTTTATAAAACCTAAAATAAGTGCCATTTTTTTTTAAGAAATGGCGGAGTATTTTGAGGCAATTCTACTTTTCAAGAAACATGGATCTAGAAAGTGCATAACTCCATAAAAATCACGTCCTGATTTGTGATTTACACGTAAAACAAAAAATATCATACCTTTTTTATCGATTTTACCTCCGTTTATAAAACCTAAAATAAGTGCCATTTTTTTTAAGAAATGGCAGAGTATTTTGAGGATTTGTCTCAGATATTGCCTATTTTCTCAAGTCATTGTTTTATTTGACTAATCCCGAAAAGAGTCAAAACCAGAATTTCCTCGATTTTTGTCAGCTTTTCACCTTTTTCTCTAAAATAAAATAGGCGACATTTTACCGTTTTCTTTGTTCAGCCTCTTGGTTGACAGCTGTGAAAAATGGCGCGAAACTGAGACTACAATGGAATCGTCGCGTTCAGTTAGCTTGGATAGTTTCCGCCGTTCCTCGATTAGTGACCTAGTAACCTGCACTTCAGTTTGAAGCCTTGTTTCATTACGACTAGGTTTTCCACGATTAAAGTGGAATACTTTAAGCCTCAATATGTTTTCTTGTACTTTTATCTTGTATCTTAACTGCAAAATGACACGAGGCCCTTTTGATTATATAGGAAAGAGCGTTTTCGCACAAAAAAAGAGTAAAAGCGAGAAATGGCGTCATCCATATCCTAACTAGTGAGGATATGGAAAATACGCCACTCCTGGCTGGTTTCCTGGATGTTGTTTCGTATACTATGAACTATTTTCTACTAAAACACTATTGTCTATATAATAAAAAACGTCAAAAAAACCTATCGAGCTAACTTCCATTTCAACTGGAGCAAAGTTAAGTCGTTGGAAAAGAAAAAAGCAGTCTAAAACTGATGCAATTTCAATATTTACTTCCTTTATCCCTAACACGATCACCTGCAGGCAATGATATTGCTACCAGTTACAAGAAAATGCACCGCAAGAGCTGTTTACAATCACCCAGAGAAGCTCATTTAATCTAGAGGGAGGGAGGTAAGTTTTCGCTAACAGCATGTCAGTGTAATATTTACGGATGGTAAAAAATGTGAAAAAGGATATGCAGTGATCACCTAGAAGAACTTGTTGAAAACTGTCAGTGTGCCATGCATGTGTCAAGTTCCATTTACATTGAAGCGCTATGGAATTGGCTATTGTTCTTTCATTGCACTCAATCCCTTTTTTGCGTTTTCTATTTAGTTTTCTTTTTTTTTCGGAGAAGTATAGCTGATTGTCTCGGATAGCCATTCGTCTTCAAGCGCAAAAAGATTTAACTTTGCTCACAGACTTCGCCCATTTTTAAAAGCTTCCGTCTGGGAAAGAAGACGCTATTGATTCTTTTAATGCTGTGACTGTTGTTGTCATCTGCCAACATGACATATTCAGTTTTCGTTCTGTGAAGTTATAAAACAAATCTCATTTTTTAACAGAAATGTTTTCAGCTCTAAACAAATGTTACATTTCCAGAAAAATGTCTATACCTTAAAGGCGTTTACTCAGCATTTTTTACAGTTTAGGACGCCATGTTTGTTGCTGGGCAAACATGGCAAATATCGACCAATATCGCCGAACACAGTGCACCCCCGTTTTCCCGGCTATGTCGAATAATCCTGGTTACCTCGAATCCCCCGCTTTCTCAGCTCGAACTGAAACATGTTTCCATAACATTTGCTTCGTTTTCTTCTTTCATTTACTGTTGCCTCTCTGGAACCCAGTTTACCGATTCTTCCCCCCTTTCATCTCGAACAACGCGTGACAACAATAAACGGTTCACGAGTTAAACTTGTAGGATAAAGTTTCTTTTTAAATCAGCAACAACAAAAAACTTGATTGATTTAGAATTGATAGTGTTTGCCAACGAGGCTTGGTACCCTTCGATTGTAAACATCAGTGTTGGTTGGATATGTAGTGTGATACACCTCAGCCAACACCTGGAAGAACTTTTCGAAAACTAACAATATGCCATTTATGTGTCGAGTATTATTTACGTTGAAGCTCTGTGGATTTAGCTTTTGTCCTTCATTGCTTCACTTTTTATCCGGTTTTGTTTTTTCGGGGAAGTAGCTGATCGTCTCGGACAACACTGATGCATTCATTTTCAAGCGCATAAAGACTTAACCATACTAAAAGGCTTCGCCCATTTTTAAACACTTCGGTCTGAGAAATGAGAAATACACTGAGCTACATACAATAAGACGAGCTAATAACGACTCATTTTTTTCCTTGCCCTTTTTGTTCTTGTTATCTGTCAACTTGACGTATTCAGTTTTTTCTGTGAGAAGTTATAAATTTCTTATTTTTTAAAGTAAAGGAGTCTAAGTTCTCAGTAAACAAACCTTGGATCTGGCGTCGTGAAGTTTTCTATTTAAAAAAGACGGGATATTTTTTTGGCCTTTTCTTTTTTGTTTTACACTGACAGAATATAAAATCACATTTCTAGAAGGTTTTTTCATTGATCACTTTAACAAATGTCTATCATTTTACATATAACAAATTTCATGTCAGGCGGATTATACTGCGCCTGAATACGCGGCAGGTTTATAATAACGAGAAAATTAAAGTTAATCATTCTCGACACTCCGAAACTTCAAATGTGATGCAGTGATGTCTCAGGTAACTAGTTGATTTGAAAGTTTGTTTATTTGTTGTGAAATTAAGACCAGCAATGCTTTTATCGAGGAAAGAATTTTAAACTTTAAAATGCTGAAAATCTGCATGCGCGAGCCACTTGAGTTAAGTTGCCACCCACCAAAATGTACGTCACTACTTGACAACGACTTTTTCTAGATACCATGGAGTCATGAAGAACCTGCATAAAAGAAACAAATGTTCTGCGTATCTTTTGTGAGTTGGCTTTGAAGCGTAAAATTAAAATCAATTTGCTGACAGCTGAGTTTAAAAAATTGCAACCACAAAACGTTATATTTGTGCGTTGATGTGATATGAGCCGTTTACTGCGCATTTTTCGCTGTTTTGGACGCCATGTTTGTTGCTAAGCAAACGCCGACTCAAACAAAGCATGACAACAGGAAACAACGTTGCACAATTTAAACTTGTATGATAAATTTTATTTTTAAATTAGAATAAAGAAAACTTGACTCTTTTAAAATAGATGACCAACATGATAGAATTACTAAAGTAATTACAGCATGGACAGTGTATAGAAACCCAAAGAGACGATTCCCAAACACCAGTAATGTTTTATATTTTCGTGTCAAGTTTAGCTCTATGAACAAATAAATAAAATAAAATTTGACAAAACTCTAGCTATCTCCAACCTCCGCCATCTCGAACAATTTTTCACTTCTCGTGAACGTTCGAGGCAAGTAATACTCCTGCACCTGGTTCCTCTTCCGTAACTGCCCTTGCCACCGCTCTTAATTTTTGAGACTAATATTATCTGCATCTTGTTTTTTAACTATAGTTATAAGTAATAATTAGATTTTTAACTATAATTTTTAACTATAAGTAATTAATTAGATTTATTGTGTTTTTTGTTTTTTTGTTTTTTTTAATTTAAGATTTTTATCACCATACTAGTTTTTTTAGGGTGGCGCCTCGCATGGGTAACATTATTTTCCCGTTCGCGCAATTCCTTTTTGGTCCTTTTTAATTATTATTGTAAATTTTGAGACCAATAAAGTTGATAGACTATCTATTAAAGAGTGAATTCGTATAACCCGTTTCTTATATGATAATGAGAAGAACAATTAAGAAACTGAGCGCGCACAACTGAAACCGTTGCTTCAAATTCCTTATTGCAAACATTTGAAAATAACAAGCGTTAGGGTGCGTTCGATTGGAAAATCTGGATTTCGATTTTGGATTTCGGATTTCCCAATAAAACGCGAAATCCAAAAACGGATTTCGACCAGCTGAAATGTTTTTCCAAGACGGATTTCAATTAAGGACCCTTAATTGAAATCCGTCTTGGAAAAGGATTTCGGTTCATCGAAATCCGTTTTTGGATTTTACAGCTAACTACAGTTAGCTGTAGAGTTTAGGCTTCAAGAGTATACATCGTTTTATTGCGACAGTTCTGTTTCGTATGGACCAAAATTATAAGGACCACACTCATCAGGCAACTTTAACGACTGGGTGTTAAATTGAAAAGCTGGCAGTTAAATGCGAAAATTTGAATGGTTGCTATAGCAGATGCGTTACATGGTTATTTGAAAGTAATCAAATAGTTGCCAGGTAACAGATGCATTATTTACAACGCGAGGGGTTGTATCTTAATTACGTTACTCTAAAGTTCTGAAGTACGTATCGGTTTCTCTGGGGACATGAACTCGCTAATTCGTTTCGTCTGTTAAGGCTACACAACTCTTTTTTACAAATGATGATGAATTTTTCATACAGACAAAGATTACATTTAAACCCTATAGCAACATTAACAAAGTTGTTCCGTGGCAAGAGACAGGCCAACTCTTTCCCACAAACAAATGTCATAAGTGTCGCAAAACGAGGAAATCTGGATACCATGACTGTGCACCGAGTGGTCAGCGGTCACCACGCTTTCACCCGATTATTTCCCGCGCTATCTGAACGAAGTGATCTGCGACAAGAAGGACAACGGTTGCCTTGGTCCGAAGGAGCCTGTATCCAAGGTAGTTTAGTTGTGAACGTTTTGAAGAATACAGGTGTATGCGGAGCTGATGGAGAAGAGACCTGGCAACTTGTGAGCCAGTCTGTCAGATCGTGTTGTAGCTGTCGGCTATATCAAGGCTCATCTTTAAGCGGATTATTGTGACACTGTTATGTTTGGGGGCAGAAATTATTCTTCCTACATCTCATTGTTTTACTTGTAATATAGTTCTTGCATCGTTTAATTTATTTGTTATATGTCGTTTAATAATACCAAGTGTGAGCCAAAGGCAATATTGTCAAGGCATTATGAGAACACCTCTTAGTAATCAATTAAGGGAGAGGACTCTGGGAACGAGGTTGGGTAGCACGTTCCACAGTTTTGGAACAGCTATCACACTGAAGCGCGGACACCAAGGGTTTTCTAAGAAATTAAACTGGGATGGCGCAACAAAGCTCCTTTATAGTAGTCGCGGTGCAGATTATAGCGCCCTGGCGTCACAGCGGATAGATGGTCACAGAGATACGTCAGCCATGGTTAATTTTAAACGCTAAAAGCGAGATCCCCAAAAAACGTATGCGTTTTTCACTGGTAACTAGTGCAGCTCACGAAAATTGACGAAATGTGACAAAACTTGGGGGCTTGTTAAACAGCACATTTTGCAGTCTTTGGAGATTGGGGATATGACAGCTGGGTAAGCCAAATAGAAGACTTGAAGCAATCGAGCCTTGATGAGAAGAGGGCGTGGATGAGAGATTCAGGCAATTTCACTAGGCGATCAATATGAAATGATCAAATGCAACAAAAAACCTACATTAATGTACAATTCCTGTATCCATTGATTCATTTCTTAATGCAAGAGCTTCGTAAATGAAGTAACCTAATTCTTTAGTAATGAAAGCATCAGTGATATCAAAGAGAAATATAATTTTGTGATGGGCATTTAAAGAATAGAAATCGGAATATTTACCAATAATATCGTCCATTAAAGATTTTCTAATTGTATCATATCTATTGCAAGATAAGAGGCAGTGTACTTTATTTTCAAATTCTCAGATGCTCAGGGAGTTTAGGAGTGGAATGTCTTCCAGTTTCAATTCTTAAGTTATGATTACCTGCCCTAAGTTTTGCTACTGCCCGCCGATTTTTCTGGTTTGTAACAAGTTCTAGTAAGTTAGAGGTAGTTACATCTGTTTTGAAAGTAGAGTAGAGTAAAATCAATTTCGCTATATCACTTTTGTACTTTTTTCTTTTTCCGTCTTTCTTTTTTCTCTTTTCTATGTGCAATAGCATTTGCAATTGGGAATGCATCGATGAATTGGGTAAGGGGGGGGAGGGTCGGGGCTTATGTGGTCTCCCCGGGAAGGTACCTATGGATGGGGTACAGTGTTTAGGGTCTTCTGTCTTAACTGGTATACAGCTTCTCAGATTATTGTATAGACAGGGAATCTTTCTGGAATTGGTTCGAGTGTAGTTTTAACTGTTTTACAAAAACATGTAGTTAACATCGGCCGCGGTGTAAGCCGGGCAAAATTACATTTGATGGACGCCATCCTGTGGCTACTTTAAACGGGGTCACAGATTGAGCCATTGTGCCTTAAATAGGTTAGGAAATTCTCTATGATGAGAACAGGGTTTACGAAGCTCTAGCAGCACCTTCCTACCCTGAAAGGTGCTGCTAGAGCACTGAGCGTCGTTTTTTTTTTTTTTAACTCTCTTAGTTTCCCGGTGTGAGATATCCTGTTGAAACGTGCTATCTCGTGTGTGATACGATTACTTACATGACCATGTCGACGTTTCGGACTCACCGCCTCATAGCTTCTATAAATCAATCACATAATAAGGGTGAGGTGTCTTTTGAAAGATGCATTTCTTAGACCTACATAGTACACCTTCTCTGGCTTTTCTGATTTTTCGAATGGCCTTTTTTGGATTCATGGTACTTCATTTCCTAACTTCCTTAAAAGGAGCGTTTTGCCTTCCTTTAGTGCGACTTCCTACTCGTAAGATATGAGCTGATAACCCTATTAGGAAGGTCTCGATGGGATGGTGAGCTTTTTCGGTTTGTAACGGTTATATTTTTGGCTTTTTTACGGCTGACGGTTAATTTCCTTCCGTTACGGTTAACAGAAATCTTAAGAATTAATTTCCATTGTTTTTAAAAGTTAACAGTTAAATTACCATTATTATAAACGCATTCAAGGTCACAGTACAATTCCGGGATGAAAAAGAAAAGGTAATACAGGAGACTCTCGGGTGGAGAGTCCACGGGGGCCTGGGCCAAGTGCTATTTTCTTTTTACGGTACCGAGGGCAGAATGTGTAGCCGTCGAATAGCCGGCGTGCCCGCACTAAACACGAGATAAAACACATAACAGTCGATGTTAAATAACAGGCCGATGTTAAATACCCGTTTAATGAATTAAGAAAATGTTTACTATGCAGCCAATTGCACCTCTCCCACTACTCTTCCTGAAATGCCGAATGCCTAGGAATGTTCCTACCTACTACTGATCTACACATTTCGGCGGACCCAGAGCATGTGTGCTTCGTTGTTCGCATTAATTTTTATGGGCACAACCTTTCCGGCAAATGGTGCTCAGTGTATGTACTAAACTGAAATCTTGGTTGAATGTTTAAAAAAATGTGACTTTGATTTAAAGACAGAGTTTCACTAAAAACTTCCTGTTCCCAAAGTTAGCACGGATTACACGTCTGCTCATCAAGCCCATTTCCTCCTTGTACCTTCCTTTCAAAGAGCTACGATCAGCAATACTATCCTGTGCTGCTGTTTCTTACACGGTAAAAAGTATTTGTGACGTGAATGAAATGCCTACTGAGCCGGATCATTGAGCGGTACTTAGCCTTTCCTGTGGTGGAAATTGCAATGCTATAAAAGGTATCCGTTACTGACCATTCAAATGAAAGCCCCTCAGCCATTTCCGAAAGATGTCATGCAGTTTGTTTGTTTATTTTATGCACAGAAGTATCATTGTATGGAATGTTTACTTTTGTACTCTCTCTTTAGATTATGAAGAGGATTGAATCTAAAAAAAAACTGCAAACTGCAGTTAGTTATTAATAATCGTGCATACTTTCACACACAACAGTAACTTTTTCGAGAGATTATCAATTCTTATTCCTTATGATATCTTTAACTTCTTAAAAAAGCAATCTTAAAAAGCAATTAGAACACCTCGATATGACCCTTCAGATAAACGTCAATTGAAACCAACATTTATTCTATGACATCGCGTTCTGGCACTGTTAGGAATAGCTTATAAGTTCTGAACACTTTACGCTCTGAACAGATGAACAATTCAACGCATTCAAAATGAAAACCCTCCCTGAAACCAACTTTTTGCTCATGCAATCGTTCATTCTAACTAATTAGCTTTTCATGAAATCCCAAGTGTGACCTTTCAAATAAAGCTACTCAGAAGCACATTTCATGAGAATTTTAATATTTGAGTCCGCGAAAGAAATCCTGAAACTGTATGGGTGACCATTCAAGTAGTGCGACGGTGAAAAAAATGTTGTAAAATTCTAACACCATAAACGAACCAGGATTACTGAAATCCACGCAACAGCAGTCATGTACATCTAGCTTTTATGTCCTTTTAGCAATCGTGCTTGCCCTTACACACTGATGACACATTCTTCAAAAGATCATCGATCCTTATCAAATCTCGTAGAAAGCTCTTAAAAAATCATGTCCCTTTTCTGTATCGACATGAGATCGGAAAATTTACAGTGTCAAGTTAGTATAAAAAGCGTTTTCAAAACGTTCAAAGCAAACTTCAATCGTCCAGCACAGGTACTCAACAGGAACTAAAACACCTTGCAATAAAAATAGAAATTTACAGGTGAAGTCGACAAAAACGGAAGATCGTCATCCGGCTATGTGTCTCTCCAGTCCAATATACCATTTCTTCCGTGAAACGAGTGATTGCTTCAAACTGCTCTTATCACACGACACTAAATAAAGTAAAAAAAAACAACAAAACAAAAACAAAAAGAAAAAACGTTCAAAAAAAGCCTATAAAGCTAATTTCTTTTTCAACTGGGAAGAAAAATTAAGGCACCGAGAAAAAAAAACGCTGTTTAAAATTGATCCAATATCATATGTTTCCTTCCATTGCTAACACACCCACCTGCAGGCAATGGTTTTGCTGACAGTTACAAAAACTGCACTGTAATCAAATCACAAAGTTAACCAACTTGCGTTAAAACGCCCATGTTTAACACCTAGATTTCATTAAGATATTTATAGCTTGCCAGAATATAAAATAGGGTAAGAAATTCACTTGCATAAGATCTTTTAGGTCGAACGCCGACAAGAGCTGTCTGCAATCATCCTGGGAAGAACACTGAATCTAAAGGTAAGTTTTTGTTAACAAAACGTCATTTTAATATTTAGGGATGGGGGAAAATGTAAAAAAAAAAAGATATGCAGTGATCACCAAGAAGAACTTGTTCAAAACTAACAATGTGCCTGCCATGTACGTGTCAAACTTTATTTAGGCTGCAGCGCTATAGATTTGGCCATTGTACATTTATTGCATTACTTTTTTTTGAGAGAGAGGTATAGCTGATCGTCTCGGAAGACCATACATTTTCAAGCGCAAAAAGATTTAATTTCCTCACAGACTTCGCCTGTTTTTTTACGCTTTGGTCTGAGAAACGAGAACTATACTGAGTATTGAAGACGATTTTTTTTTAAATCCTGCACTGTCTGTTCATGTCATCTGCCAACTTGACGTATTCAGTTTTCGCTGTGTGAAGTTATACCTTTCTTATTTTTAATGGAAAGGTGTCTCAGTTATAAACAAATCGTACATCTGGCATTGCAAAGTTTCCAAGGAAAAAAAAGGCTGGTAATTTTTGAATGGAAGATTTTAATCTTTCAAAATTAAAATTTCTGCAATACCATGTAGTATCACAATGCTTACTTGTTCTAAACAGACTGTAAAACTGCATGGGATTAAAATCACTGTTCATTGATCACTTTTGCTTAAATAACAAATGTCCGTCATTTAACAAACAGCGATTTTTAAGTCGGACGACTTATAATGCGCCCGAATTCGCGGACAGTTTATTACGAGAAAAATTGTAGTTCATTATTCTCGGTACTCCGAGACTCAAAATGCCATACAGTTTAGCCGTAACTATTTGATTTGAATGCTTGTTTATTTTTTGCGAAATTAAGACCAGTAATGCTTTTATCGAGAAAGAAATTTTAAAACTTTTGAAATGCTAAAAATCCGCATGCTCGAGCCACTTGAGTGAAGTTGCCCCCTCCCCCCCCCCCCCCCACCAAAATGTACGTCACTGCCTAACAACGGCTCATAAAATCATAAATAACCCCCATAAAAAGAACACACCTTCTCCATCCTTTGAGATTTGGCCTTGATGCGTAAAATTGAAATTTATTTGCTGACAGCCGAGTTTACAATATTGCAACCACAAAACGTGATATTTGCGCGCTAATGTAATATGAACCAGGGCGGGAAAAGGTTGGGCGATGAAACGAGCAGTCCGCTCTTCAAGCGATGTGTGATGCGGAGAAGGACTGGCACGAGCGCTCTTTCCGCGCTTCCGGTGCGTTTGGTGGCCGGCAAAATTTACCTTTCAACAAACCGGAAATCTCATTTTCTTTCTTTATTTTTCAGCCAGCCGTGCACTATGATTAAAACGTTTTTCCACAGTCCTGGCTCACAGCTTAAAATGCTTATGTCTGCGTGGACATTTGTCAATCTTTTTCACAGTAAGTTCCCGAAAAATGCGCTCAATTTGAGAGTGTCGAATGCTTGCTCTTGCCGAAAAACATGACATGGTTGTCTTTCCTCGTCTCTTTTAAAAAAGCTCCAAATTACTCCACCCTAAATCTTACATATATTAAAGGCCGATAAATTTTACATGACATAATAAAAAATTAGCTGGAGATATTTGGAGATAGTGGCGTTTTGCAACTTTAAACTTTGCCTCCTTGTAACGCGCCAAGGCGATGATTCGCCGCAACGCCACCAGCTGTATGTAAACAAATTAAAAGTGAAATTAAATTTGCAGATTTCTCCTCCCTTTATCTCACAAAAACAAAGCAAAGAAAACCGTCTAAACTGAGGAGCAATTCTATTTGTAGTGCCTAAAGAAACAGACAAGCATAGGAGAGGTTTTGGGGAAAGAAGAAGAAGAAGCGCGGTGTTAATGTTGATTTGATTTAATTAATTAACTAGGGACGTGTCCTGATTAACCTTGCACGAGCTGCACGAATTATAAATACGCGTCATGCCACGCGTCATCCAAACGCCATTTTCCATCTTTTTACTTTGCTCTGCTCGTTTTAAGACAGTTTTTAGCATCGATTAAGGCGGAAAAGACAAAGAAAAGATAACCCAAAGTTAACGTTTTTCGGAAACTGTTAATAGATTATTAGGATTTTGAATTTGGATCTTTGAATTTTGGTCTAGCACCCAATTCGATCCCAGTCCACTGCATCACACCTTTTTGCTCGGACACGCTTGTTTCATCGCCCAACCTTTTTCCGCCCTGATATGAACCGTTTACCGAGCATTTTTCAATTTTTTGGACCCCAGGTTTGTTGCTCTACTAACATGGCGAATATCACCGAGTACAGTAAACAGCTGCTCTCCTGGCGGTTATCTCGAATCCCCCGCTACCTCAGCTCGAACTTTAACCCGTTTCCGTTGCATTCGCTTAGTACTTTTCTGTCATTAACTTTTGGCATCTCGAGCTCGGTTATATCGAATTCTCTCTCCACCCCCGCTCGAACAAAGCATGGCAATAGGAAACAACGTTGCACAATTTAAACTTGTATGGTAAATTTTCTTTTTAAATTGGAATAAAAAAGACTTGACTCTTTTAAAATAGATGGCCAACATGATAGAATCCTGCACTAGAGTAATAACAAAAGAGACAATTCTCAAACACCAATATTGTTTTATAAAGTTTTTGTGTCAATCTTGGTTCTATAAACAAATAAAATAAAATAAAATTTGACACAACTTTCGCTATCTCCAACCTCTCGTATCTCGAACAATTTTTCGCTTCTCTTGAGCGTTTGAGAAAGCAAGGAATCTACGGCATTTCAATAAACGTCATACTGTTGATGGGGGATTTAATTTGAAATTACTACTGTACGTTTAAAATAAACATGAACTTTCCTGTCAACTCGAGCAAACAAGGCGATAATCGCAGTCTAAAATGTATAAGACTTTCATATTTTCGATCTCTTAATTTGAATAAGTCTTTTACTACGCCGAAATTACTTTCAGGCGGTGGCCGAGCTACCAGGAGGTCTAACAGCCTAAAACCTGTAGCATTCCTATTCAGATCAAGAGCCTCCTATTTACACCAAAAAAGGCATGAGTATTCAGACAAATCGACTTAAACCGTTCCCAACTTGCAAGCCAAAATGGCTGACTAGTCCCCAGGCGTTGAACTGTCGTAGAACGCGGTGCGCGTGAAGTTGCTGGACAGCTGAGGAGAATGTACGCTTCGTCTCTTTCCTGTCAAGCCTCGCGTTCCTGCTTTCCCCATCAATGAAAGACAAGGAAGCCTGGAGACGAGGCAGCCAAAACAGCAAAGAGCTATGTGCTATACCAGGCTTCTGTCAATCCCTGTACACTCAAACTAGAACTATAAACCTGATACCTTATTTCAAACCAAATCGGCCCTCTGAGGCCGTATACACCCTTATAACCATGGGCGAAGTGGGGATACAATCGGGTCATACATTTTATTTTGTTTTGTTTTGTTTTTTGTATCAACAAATCTGTTTTCTTTGATCCATAGGAATGCTTACACAACTTATTTTAGCGTTTGCCACACTCGTTTCCTTTCCAAGTTACGTAGGAGCACAGTCGATCTCTTGCCAACCTTTGACAACAACAGAACTGGAGCTCAAACTGGGGTCGTTTGGCGGTTATAACAAACGCTATCAAGCGATCACAAGCAAGGATACTGAGAATTTCCCCATCCTTCTCACTCAACCAGCCGCTGGGAAATTGCCTGTGTACAAGCTGTTCAAAAAGCTGTTCCGTAGCAAGAGACAGGCCAACTCTTTCCCAAAAACAAATTTCACAAGTGTCGCAAAACGAGGCTCTCTCGACCAAAACGGCTACCATCGCCTGTGCACCGAGTGGTCAGCGGTCACCACGCTTTCACCCGATTATTTCCCGCGCTATCTGAACGAAGTGATCTGCGACAAGAAGGACAACGGCTGCCTTGGTCCCGAAGGAGCCTGTATCCAAGGAAGTTTAGTTGTGAACGTTTTGAAGAATACAGGTGTATGCGGAGCTGATGGAAAAGAGACCTGGCAACTTGTGAGCCAGTCTGTCAGATCGTGTTGTAGCTGTCGGCTATACCAGGGCTCATCTTTAAGCGGATTATTGTGACACTGTTATGTTTGTGGGCAGAAATTATTTCTTCCTATATCTCATTGTTTTTCTTGTAATATAGTTCTTACATCGTTCAATTTATTTGTTGTATCGTTTAATTATACAAAGCATAAGGCAAAGACAAGGTTTCCTAGGCATAATCAGAACGCCTCTTAGTAGACTGCGAACAGGCTATCTTCGTGTATTATTCGGGCGAGAAACTTGGAGTCGCGATTTGCGAGCGGCAGGAGGAGCGAAACGTCGACAAGTGGACTTGGAAAAGTTCTTCTCGCCGGCTCGCGTTTTCCTTTAAAGACGCATACTTTTTTATTACCTCAGTTTTCATCTGTTTGTCGAACACTGATAGTTTTAATGTAGACGAGAACGCATCACAGAGTGTCTGTTTTCTGTGAACTTAGTGTGGACAAGGGAACATCACGTTTCGCGGTGTGGGCGATAAGGGTATGTGCCGTCAAACGAAAAAGCACAAGTGTGGAAGGAATCTCAAAGATTAGGAATGTTTGTTTTGGGGGTGGAGGTGGAAGATTTTGTTTTTCGACTGGGCTTCGTAATATCGAGGCTGCCATACATGCAAAGTAACAAATAAAGAATGGGCACGTGTTTACATGCACGTAGCCTGGAGACCATGTGTGTATCACACTGTAAGTCAATAAATTAAATTCATGTTTGAATGCAGTGACACATCTGTACCTTTCAGGAAAAACACGGGGTTAGATTCGCTTCATAGTGAGTCGCTCCTCTCTTATTCTGTAAAGAAACCAAAAAAAAAACAAACAAACAACAAAGGTTAAGTCACACTTCGAGCATAGCTGCCCCTTTTTAAACAGCTTGCGTGAAAAGAAAAAAAAAACAGGTTTTCATAACATCAATTACTACTTCTCCCGTGTGGAGTTCAGCGGTACGCATTTATACTCGTGGGTAAAGAGGAAGAGTCAAGTTTCTTGTCTAAGGAAACATAACGATAATGCAAAGAGCAGAAGCTAGACTTGAGGCCTCGACGCTGCATCGAGAAACCGACTCTTTAACCAGAGGCGCTGACTTTAGCTCATTGCTGTCTGCAACCAAACAGGATAAGCTCAGTTCTATCACCGTTCGATAATAGTGCACCGATACAAGCATTTCGTCCCAGATTACACAAGGAACCCTCGTTGCGGTGCTCACTAGGCATCGATGAATTGGGGGAGGGGTGGGGGGGGGGGGCAATTCCTTATGTGGTCTCCCCGGCAAGGTGCCTTTGGGTTGGGGTACCGTTTTTAGGGTCTTCTGTCTGAGCGGGTACACAGCTTCGCTAATTATTGTATAAACAGGAAATCTTTTTGGAACTGGTTCGAGCACGATTTTGAAAAATGCGGGACCCTCATAACTCGACATGGATTAAACGGTTGCTAGATGAAAAGCATTTTAAAATATTTACTTCTTTCTAACTCAAATATTGTTCAAGTGGCTCTATTGAGTGAAGAATTTTAACTGGAGTGAACCTTTCAATTACTGCAAACTCAACTTTGCGGTGGACATCTTCAGCGCTCGAGCTCGATGCATAAAATGGTATGACATTGCGAAGTGAGTTTCGTGCGGAGTAAAAATACGCAAAAAATTGGCTCGAATGTCCTTAAGCCTAAGAATAATGGTTTACATTTGTTTTCAATGGTTATTCCAGTGCACTGAAACAGTGTTTGGCCACTCGTTGCACTAGTGATGGAAGACATTTGGAAGCCAGCTGGAGACGGTAAAGAAACAGCCTCGCTTTGCGATACTTATGAGATTTGTTTGTTATACAGCGTAAACGGTCGGAAATTTGGGTATACGAAGTTGCCTGCGTGGCAGGCGCCGAAACGCAGGCTGGTTATGAAGGTGCTGCTAAAGCTTCGTAAACACTGTCCCTATCATAGACAATTTCCTAACTTATTGGCACAATGGCTCAATCTGTGACCCCGCTTAAAGCTGTCACAGGATGGCGTTACAGTTGCAATTTACTCCATCAAATGTGATTTTGCCTTACACCGATGACGGGCCGATGTTAACTGGGGTATTTTTCCTTACACTTTATCTCTGAAACGAAGTCGTCGGTGAGCCACGATCCAAACTCGTCATCCTGTGGTCCTAACGCCATCTACTTCTTTCCAAAGTTTCCACTTCGAAAGCTCGAGCCAGTCTCCCAGCTGACAGCGTTAATAACATTTGATTGTCCAGCTGATTGATTCGATTTCAATTTCCAACTCAAAACAACGTTTTCGTTCGCATGTGGCGTTCGATCGCATGTTCGAATGAAAAACAGCGCTTAACTTGATGATGAAACTCGGAGTCGTCACGTTCTAGAACTATAGTTTCTTCAAAAATCTACCACTAACAATGGATTCGGATTTAAAGGTAGATTTGCAACTTCAGTACGACTACCTGTTCAAAGTTCTCATGATCGGCGATTCCGGAGTGGGAAAATCCTGTCTTCTTCTTCGTTTCGTTGATCTCGACCACAGAGAGGCTTATGTAAACACGATTGGCGTAGATTTCAAAATAAAAACCATCAAACTCAATGGCAAAAGGATTCGCCTTCAAGTCTGGGATACTGGTAAGTTGATACTAAACTTTGACGCTATGAACGCACGTGAAAAACGGAATGAACTCTGATCTGCTTCAACACGAGCAGTTGCCATTGCCCTTAGGCATTGTCTAAATATCATGCTTTGTTCCTTCGCGATGTTTGCACTCTTGAAAAATTAATGGCTTCCGAATTGGTCAAGTTCTACTTGAAATAATTTTCAAGATCGAGCGCAGACCGATGGCGCAAGATTGAAATCGAATTTTGTAACGCGGGCTTTTCGTCACGACCCACGTTCGCGACGGAAAATCTGCCAGCTTGCGTTCGTGAGCAGAATGGAATATTATTATAAGCCCATTAATTTCGAGAAATCCCACAAATAGAACTGTTTGCATTCTTAATTGCAGCCCTACGGCACCCCAGGGTATAAGAATTATTAGTTTTAAAAAGCTTCGGCTCCTACACGACTTTTTGTCGCACGATCGCAGAACGAGAACACAAAACAAAAGCACGCGATGCCGAAGAAAAAATGCTAATCGGCCATTTTACTTTAGAAATATTTAATTTCACACAGATTAAGCATTCACGTTCAAAATCTAGCGATTGTGATTGATGATATGATAAGTACAGGAAACGGTACTGTACGCAAGTGTTGACTTCCTGATGGGTAAACAGTGAATTTTATCAAGTGTAAACAACACGAGTTATAAACATTTATACAATTCAATTACAGCATCTTTAACAGCTGCAAAATCTCGACTGTAGAGAATCTGTATTCCTTAGTGCTGCTTCAGTTACTTCCAACATTTCGTGCGTCCTGGGCAGTCACAGGGATTTAGATAATAAACAGATAAAGAGATCCTTTTGTTGTCGCAGCCGTCCTGTGCAATATAGTGTTCTTGGATCTGACAGTTTTGTCAAGAAAGCCAATGATCTTTAAAGTATTTATTCGCTGAACGTAATATTTTCATAATTCATTACCTCTAGTCTACTATAAGAATTTGAATTCAAAAAAATCATATTGTGCTGGTTTACAAAAGTTATGAGATAATTGGGTGGTGCAACATCACAAGCATCAAGACATCAACAACTTGGTACTTCAGTGCACAATTGCATTTTCACATTTTGCCAAGGAACTAGGAAGTCCTAAGAATGATCAGTAATTTTATCCTATTTTTGGAAACAAAGAAGAACCAAAGACATAATATTGTCAGAAACTTATGAAGATGCCTGGTGAGCATTTGAATATTAATGCCATACTCAAGGGGTGATTTTTTTCTCCTTTCCAGCTGGCCAAGAAAGATTCAGAACTATAACATCCTCATATTACAGGGGAGCTCACGGTGTAATGATAGTCTATGATATAGCAAAGAAAGAAACTTTTAATAACCTCAACAAATGGCTCAATGAAGTAGAGACTTACGCTAATGAAGGAGTGCTGATGATACTGGTTGGAAACAAGACAGATCTTAATTCACAACGTCAGGTCTCCGCAGAGAGTGGAGCAGAGTGGGCGGCTCTCAATGACATGCCGTTTATAGAGACTAGTGCCAAAAACGCCACAAATGTCACTGAGGCATTCACAATGCTGGCTGAGCTGGTTAATAAACACGTTAAAGATAACCATGCTGAGCAAAGAGCATTTGTGCTTGGAGATAGCCTGGAACGTGGCTTGAGACCAGGAGAGGGTAGCGAGAAAGAGAAGTGTGGGTGCAGCAACTAAGCCTTATACATCTAAAGGGCTTAGTGCAATAGCAAAGTGAATAATGTTTTTGGGGGAAAAAGATAAAATGCTCTAAGCTTGCTCACACAGGGTTTTTTTTTTGTTTGTTTGTTTGTTTGTTTGTTTGCATGTGAATATATGTGTATGAAACATGTCCAATTTAAAATTCACTATTATGATGGTAATAATTATTACTGTGAATTGAAATTATTGACATTTGTTTAACAATAAATATACTGGTATAATTATGGATTTTACGGCAGCAAACTACCAGTCCTTTCTGCAAAACAATCATCATTATTAAAATGTTTTGCCATCATGGATAATTTTTAGTCTTGAGACAAACAAAGAACTAGATCAGTACAGTCATGTTTTAGCACATAAACTCCACATGCAGTCCATACAAAAACTGGGCAAGTTTGGAGCTTTTTTCTTTTTTAATTTTTGGCCAAAATAATCACTTGTGACCCTAAGCACCAAACCCTTTGGCTACAGGGTGTATACATGAACTCTTAATTTATTCCAGTACAAGTAAAAAATTTTCTACTGGATTTACATAAACTGTTTCCATGGCAGTGTGATTTCTGTTTGGGAACAAAATGGTGGAAACTTAAGAGGCTCCGACTGTAAATATCGAGAATCGGCGGACAAGCTCAGAAAATCGAAAATCCTGATAACTTGCCAGAAGAACACTTTTGGGGAGCTATCTTCGAAAATATTACTTAAACCTTCTGGAATTCTATTGTTTTCGGGAAATTCGGAAAAACGGTTTTGCTTAATTTATTACGCAATAATCAGGCTTAAAATTAAACAAATTGAAAATGCTTGCTTGGAAACCGTTTGCAACGCCAGAAAACAATTTTAATTTAAATGATCGCAATACCCTTATACTTTCTATCAATGGGAATTGCATGGAGTTTTGCTTTATTTATGTGGTTTGGTGGTTCTTTGAAACAAAGGCATTTTGCGCACTTCGGAAAAAGGCAAAAATTGGTAAACTACAGCGGCTTAAAATGGGTCTTGGTATGTCTAATACTGAGTTGAAATAAACACTGTGATAAAGTTTGGCCCTACTTTTATTAAGATATGAAATAAAAAATCTGGGCAGTTCAGGCTCGCGCTGACAAAAACAAAATCCGCGAACCAGTGTTGCCAAAATTTGCATAATGAAATGAATGAAATGAAAAGAAGTAGTTTGGGTGAGCTCAATTTAGAGGATTTTATTCACTGAAGACAAACAAAGAATGAACTGAAACATTTCTTCAATCTATTCTTGCATTGTTTTGGGCTTGTACTGTTTCTACGTAAAACTAAAGAGAAGGAGAAGACGTTTTAAAACTTCTACACAAGCTGTTGCCTGACCCGTGTCACGTGAATATTTTTGTCAATTTGTCAACCTACTTGTGGTAGTTTTTGAATGCGGTCTTCTACATTGGCCGCTGTTTTATGCATGGCTAGTTCTCCAGCGAATACCGTACGCATCCCTGTGTTTGGGGCATACTGTCATGTGCAGTTGATATTCTACTAGGACGAAATTCCGACAGGCAAGTCTAGAATTAGTTTCGTATACGTATGACACCTTTCTCTTCGAGAGAAGAAAACTGCGACATAGTATGTTGTTGTACATGTACGTGACTCGATCGCTCTTTTGAAACGGCTACTAAGATTTTGGGCGACTTTTTGAAATGACACTATTTTGGTCAGGAAACAAAAGTGTATCATTGTTATTATGATTTATACGTATTTGTCAAAACGTGCTATTTCTATCAATATTATTACACTTGTATAAATATGTTAAAAATTAAACGCAAACCACGGACGTCCTGGCAGCGGGATCGGTATTTATGAGTTCTTAATGCGGCTGTATATCTAAGAGATATCAATACACAGTTTGTTTGGTTTTACTTTGCAAGATCGCTGAGAACTCTTTC
Organism: Siderastrea siderea; assembly: GCA_964030785.1. Taxonomy (NCBI): domain Eukaryota; kingdom Metazoa; phylum Cnidaria; class Anthozoa; order Scleractinia; family Rhizangiidae; genus Siderastrea; species Siderastrea siderea. The sequence continues at coordinate 65,815,928 of OZ034968.1, forward strand.
ACAGTTTTGGAGGAAAAGATTTTCATTGAAGAATATTTTCACGTTTGCATGAACGTGCAGTGATCGGTTGTGTGACTTGATTATTTTGAGAAGTACTTTGTGTTCCTTACTTTACACAGCCATTTTAGCTCTCAATTTATACGCGTACGTCAACTTTAATGATTAATAAAAGAAACCGTTTGGATTTTCGAGAACATTAGTATTTTCCCAAAGAAACTGCAAATAACAAAGAAAGGCCTCTGGTGCTGCAGAGTAAAGACATCTGACAAAATATGATAACCCACTGCACTCTTAAGTTTCACCAACAATTTTCCAAATTTGTTCGTAATTCTTCAGAAAGATAAATGAAGATACCAGCGAATGCATCATCTAGTAGAAAGACCACCTGAAAATAGTTACGGTAAACTATTTGTCATATTTCAAGTCATCCTTCCATTACAGTTTTTTTTATTATCCAAATTATGCAAATTTTGGCAACACTGGTTCGTGAATTTTTGTTTTTGTCAGCGCGAGCCTGAATTGCCCAGATTTTTTATTTCATATCATAATAAAGGTAGGGCCAAACTTTATCACAGTGTTTATTTCAATTCGATATTAGACATACCAAGACCTATTTTAAGCCCCCGAAGTTTACTAATTTTTCCCTTTTTGGACCACCAAACCACATAAATAAAGCAAAACTCCATGCAATTCCCATTGATAGAAAGTAGAAGAGTATTGCTATCATTTAAAATTAAAATTGTTTTCTGGCGTTGCAATTTGTTTACAAACAAGCGCATTCAATTTGTTTAGTTTTAAACCTGATTTTTGCATACTTAATTAAGCAAAACCGTTTTTTCCGAATTTTTCGAAAACAATAGAATCCCAGAAGGTTTAAGTAATATTTTCGAAGATAGCTCCCCAAAGGTGTTCTTCTGGCAAGTTATCAGGATTTTCGATTTTTTGAGCTTGTCCAACGATTCTCGATATTTACAGTCAGAGCCTCTTAAATAGCCAACATAAAACAACCAAGCTGTATCTCACTCATGTGATTCCAGTATGAGCTTCTTGTGTATCTAAATGAGAATCTCTTTTCGGTACAATTAAAGTGGTCATCTTGCATTTGTATGACTCTTTCCAATAAGATATTTTGGAGTGAGGTATCACATAAGCGAATACAGAGTCAGAGGAATTATAGGAACATTTTGTGGGTGGGATAAACTTGTACTGGTGTGAAAGTCATAACCAGTCTCATCCAAGCACCCTCTAATAATTATTTTCAAAAATTCTTTATAATTTTTTATTTCAACTGCAGTCTTCTATTATCTAAAGGGTTTCCTCTTAAAAATGGCAGTAAATTGAGCCAAGCTCTTGCAAGTTCCCTTTGGTAGTTTGTCATAAATGTACCATTAGTTTGCCATACTAATAGGGAATTGCTTATAACATTTCACTCTAGACCTTCTGGATTGTTTACATAAGTTTTCATAAATGTATTCTCTAAATTTTGGTTCTTTTGTGCAAATAAGCCTTTCCCCTAGATAATACATACTCCCTCACTTGTCAACCTTGAATCTCCTCATGTGATGCTTTGCACAACTTTTGAGTCAGAAGTTGAAGTTCAAGAATGTGACCATTCAAATGAAAGCTGATGAACAGAACTGCCATTTGGCACAGTGAAAGTTTGATTTGTTTTTACAAAAAATAATAAAATTTGCACAAAGAGTTGATGTAGGATACAGTCAGTTGTTAGTAATTATTTCAAAAAATTGTGGAAAAGTGTGATATTTGCAATATATTATTAGACAATAGTAATGCAGATAATGTGCTGATATGAAATACTTTGGAAGGGATGTTTAACAGAGGTGCCTTGTATTTTGTTTACTTAACAAAAGTAACGTTGCCTTCCAGATAATTAAATTATTATTTGGTGTAAAATCTAAAGTAAAGAGATAATTTAATGACATTAAACATGATTATAATTTTTTGTTAACATTTGTATTAATTATTATTAATTATGATATGTTCCTTTACGTCCGAGCTTAAATCTTTGCTGGGACATATATATACATGGCATACAGCAGCTGTGCAATATTATAAAAGAAAATTATTATGAACTTACATAGCTGGTCAGACCTACTCTATTCACTCACTGGTTACTAAATTTTCGCGCTTCAAATGTGGTGCTTATTCGAGGGCGGTGCTTATTTAAAAATTGGATACGACAAAAAATATTTTCTTTTAACTTAACAGTATATTTTCTATCTGTACGAAAATTTTACAGCAACTAACAACAGAACTACGTATTGCGAGAATGCTGGATAGAGAAGTTAATGGGTGAGTGGTGAAATATAATCACTTTGAACTGAAGAACATCGCTTTTGCTGAAAAGAAATTTCCAATGCTGTTTTAGAGTTGCTTTATAGTGTTTTTTTTAGTTATACAGAATTCCTCGAATAAGCACTGCATCAGGGCTACGGTGCTTATTCGGGTGCAGCACCTTAATTATTAACTTTTTTGTCCCAAATGAGGCACTTTTTCAAGGGTGGCCTTTATTCAGGGGGGATTATTCAAGCAAATCGGTAATTTCTTATGCATCCATGATGAAGGACTATTGGTGAAGAAATGAGACCCTAATACATCCTGCTTCAAGATTTCTGGCAGTCTCCTGTAAAGTCTGTAAAGGGCTTTGATAGCTGGTCTTAATTATGACCAACGTTCAGACCATGCTAAACTCTTGTGGGGCCCTCGGTGATGTTTCAGCTCCCTAGAATAGTACTTCAAGAAGCCCCTCTCCACTGCATATCACTAAAGGTCCCAAGGCAACCTGCCACTGGTGTTTTGTCCCGTTTAATGGTAATTTGCATGGCCCCATGAACAAAATTATCTGTCTGCTTATGTCATATCCCTGTTTACATGTTTCAGTCAGGTGATCTTATTTGTGTATGTGGAGCTACAAGGAACTACAAGTAGTTTTAAATAAACTGAAACTGAAAAGTTTTGTTTCCGCTGCATTTTTCTTGCCATAAATCAAGTTCTGCCTGTTATCCTGTCGTTCAATGTGCCAGTGCTTAGTATATTAAACTGAACAATTAACTACACTTCTGAAGGGAAAGCTCCCGCTTCTACATATAAATGCGGCCACTACGAAAATCATATGATGAGCTCGTGTTTTTCATCATATTCATAGAAATGGACCCAAGCTCGAGGAGTAAAAAGTGCCTCAAGCTTTAGTATTTGTGGCTAGGTTGAGTCAGGTAAAGGGTCTCTAAAATGATCTAATAACGTGAAATAGCCTCTACAGTTTTGGAGTATACTCTTCTTTAGAACAGAAGAAAAAGGAGAATATTCCAACTTACCAATCGATGCTTCCACGCCGAGTCTTTGAATTTTTTCCCGCGCTACAGCCCCACCATAGCGACCTCCCCTCTCCCAGGTGATCTTGCGCTCGCACAATCCGGGAATTTTACAAAAGTCGTAGAGTGTCATGGGTAATTAAAATGGCGGCGTTGTACGAGTGAATTTGTAAATGACCTGAATTTACAGCATAGTTTCCTCGAAATTTCTCCATAGTTTCTTCTGATCAAAGAGGTAAGGGTTCCACATACTGTATTCTACATGTTCGTCTGATTAAGGTGTTTGTTTGGCGGGCAATCCAGAATATTTTAATCGCCACCTGAACACCTTGAAAAAACTGTGAGATCACTTGTTCCGATCTGTCAACTGTAAGGTTGCAATTAAACTTGTGTTAGGGTTATTTAGGTTTTTAGGAAATGATAATCAAAGGAACTTGGTTTTAGGAACGTGCTTTTAGTTCCAAGTTACAGTATTAGAGCAGTGTGTTGGTGTATGCGGTTACGGCTTAGTTTTGAATAGAATTTCCGGATGCGTTCATATTCAATGAATTGCAAACATAGTTAATAAAAGAATCTGGTTATGAAGCTCAGCAAAGTCTTTTGTTTTATGTTTTTGTTACCGTTTTTAGCCTTGACCGTGCACAAACAACAATAGGTTTGAATTTTGCATGAGCAACGAACCAATAAAAATGCCACAGCTAAGTTATTCAGCTATAGTGTGCGAACGTAAAACAAAAGATTGTGCACGGTCGTAGAACTTTCAACATAAATTGCAGCACCTTTGTTTTGGCCTTTGAAACTTGCAAGGTTTCATAACCAGTCCCTCGAGTAACTATGTTGCAAATAAGTGGCTGGGTATTCTAAAATTAAGCCAAATTTCCTGCGCTGTCTTCAGTGAGATAACAAAAGCACTATTCAAGAGAACTTTGTCAAGGCTGCTGCCTAACGGGCGCCCGGTCGCCAGGGGCGCCTAAATTGTGCATGCGGGCGACCAAATTTCTGTACAAGGAGCCCGCACGGCACCTATAAACCTGAGATTCTCTAGGGACAATGGCCCCTACTTCCCGATAAAATTTGATTCTTTTAGCTGAGCTTCAAACAATGCAACTATTTTTGTTTTTGGCGTGAAGCCATACATGGAAGAATTTTTCACAATTCTGTAACAAAAGTGTTCAACAGCGAAGGTTTGCAAAGCCATCGTTTGTCTCCTGTTGGCAGTTGGACACTGGGTACAAGATGTGATTCCCAAATATGGAATATCAAAATCATGGGCTGTTTTTCGCAGGTGATCACGCACTGGCGGCAACAAAGAACTGTTATGTCGATTTGATATATATTTTTTCTTTTTGTGAGAAGAACGGGCAGTTAACTTGTGTGCTATCGACTCGACATGCCTGCTATTCGATTTCATCTACAAGTTCGCCCTGAATCATTCATCATTCATCAACTACGCAGTATGTGTTCCTATAAATGTGATCTCGTTATATTCAAATAAAGAAACCTTAAGCTTATATTGTGAACTTGGTGTAATCTTTTATACTTTGCTGCACGCGTTCAAGCGCTCATTTCCTGCGAAAATCACCGAAGGTTTCCTTGACTTTAACCGAGTATAACCCGACGGCAGCGATGGAGTTCTCGCAGCAGGAGTAGGTAAAAGATATAAAGTTGTTTTTCTCCATTTCTCCATATACGGAAACATATCTAAGCTTCCAGTCTTGATAACGATTTGAAGACCTTGCAAAACAACAAATCTTCCATATGCTATGCGACTTGCGTTACTTCATACTTGATCGTACATTTAACATTTCTTAAACTGGTGTAGGATTTCGATTATGGACTAACCGTTCCACTTCTAGAGAAGTCACCGATTTTGAGTTCAAAGACAGCGTGACAGATTGTAATTCAATTTGATATTTCCCGCACAAATTGCTTTTGTCAGTTGATCATTTGTATACAAAATTTTCTTACTAAAATTGACTTTATAAAAATACTAGTAAGTTAATTTGTGTGTAAAAACATAAACTTTTGCGTCTGGATGTCAAGTATCAGGCGTTAAGTGAAATGGTTGTGTGGAAAATTGAAGTCAAACTGAAAATATAAGCATGCCGCTGTGTGACCCATGGTGCGACCCATTGTCTGGGGCTAGGGTTTTCGTTTGTGATGCAGTGTAAATAAATAATTAATTAACTCATCCTGGGCTCCTAGCAATGTGTGTTGGGCTCCTAACTTTTGATTTGGGGAGCCCGAAGGGCTCCCGAAAATTTTCCTTAGGCAGCAGCCTTGTTTGCCAACCAGGAAGTTGACAAAGTTCCCCTGTATAGTAGGTTTTGTAGGTTACTCTGAAGATCTTTGGCATTTTGGGCACAGAATTTAGAAAACCTCAGTATTTTTTTCCACATGAAATTCGCTCGCAAACTTGCACCATGGCCTGTTCATATGCAGACCTGTCAAAATGATTTGAAGTAGCAGGCAACATAGCAAAAGAAGTACAGTGCAGGCAGCAAGGAGCAGGTCTTTTTCTCTGCAAGGAGGTTCCATGGGAACTCCTGTGTGAAGCAATCTACAAATGATTGCCCATAGGTGGCAAAATTGCCAGCTACTGCTGCATTTTAGTTGGACTGCATATGACCACTGACAGGCTAGAAAAGATGGTCATATCATTAAACAAGTCAGGTTGAGTCAAATTACAATAGCCTGCAAGGAGTAAGAAAGTGCAAAGTGTAAAACAGCAGAGGAAGGCAGTATAATTTTTAAAGAACATTGTACATGTGACTGGCTACTAAATATAGTTTGATTGGAACCTCAACATAACGAACCACTTTATAATGAAGACTGGTATAGCGAACAATATTCTTCAGCCCAGTATTAGTAAAAAGTACAGAAAAGAACCCCAGTATATCAAACCCCTGTTATGAAACACATTTTGCCAGTCGTTCGGCACTCCGTTATATTAGGGTTGTGACTGAGTTTTTGTTTGGGTTGTCATATCAACAAGGTAGTCATAAGACAGGGTTTCACTGTAAATGTTATTTGTATGTGCAATATTTCTGCAAAATTTTGACGTTGAGATTGTATTTTTAGCTAATTCTTAATTGACAACTGGTGTATTTTATTCAAAAGTTAGAAATTTTAACTATTCTAGATCAAGTGAGTGTTGTTTTTTTCGAGCCTATAAATTGTCCCTTCATACTGCGCATGGGGTTGTTTATTACCAACTGCTAATTTAGTGAAACACATACCTTAATGGGTTAAGGTTCGTATGGCAGCGCTCCAAGCTGCGACCATTTCGGTCGCCATGGCGAGTAGAAAAAAATTTTGGCGAGTAAAATTTCAGCAAAGGTCGCCAATTTGGCAACTTCTGATCTGGTGGTAAGGAGCTAAAATGTTTTGATTCTCTCTTTTTTAATTGCTAATACAGACAAAATGAAGTTTGACCATGTAAGATTTTTTCACTATCAGTTTCCCCATATTTTCCTCAGTTCACTTGTTTTTCTGGTTGCATGAAGTCTTGAACAGATGCTTATGCATCACAATTTGGTTTTTGGATCTTTAGAGCGGCTATTCGTGAAAACTAAAAATTAATATACATAAGAAGATAGATCTACAAATCTATAGACTACAAGGTACAAAATTTTGTCCAGCCCTAGTCCCTAGTAGCTAGATAGTGCAAAGTTGTCTTCTATCAACTTGGAGAAAAAGTTTCCTTTGCAAGGTTATTTTCCTTGTTGATCGAGTTTCAAGTGACAAGAAAACGGGACAGAGTGATATCAAATTACATTCTACACAAAATTTGCATAAGTCTCAGCTTTGAAAGCACAAGCCGAATAAAATCACTCAGTCTATTAAAATGGACAGAACAATGAAAAACAACAAGTAATTCTGTTTAGATTTGTTTCTTCTTTTCAAAGGAAAGATATTTTCATTCATGAAAAAGAATTTTCTTTACAGACATCGCAGTTTTTCTGAAGTTGAAAAACAAGTGCTTAATTAAATTACAATACAGACATATGAAGCACGCAACAGTTTTGTAGAAAGTTTGAATAATTTTTGCAGAACAAGTATTTACATTGCAGCTCCATATATGAGGAGAGCAGTAATGATTTTCACTTAGGAATAATTCGTCCCCTTTCTCGATTGATTTCCACATGATTTAAAACCTCAGAGAACAGGGAGACTGCTCAAGCTACAAATTTGTTGGATAGAGGTAAAGGTATCTTGTTTTTCAAGGCATTTTATATGACTGTTTACTTGTCCAAAATCCCTAGCATTTAAACGACTACTGAAAATAAACATTTTGGATCGCAGAATTCAAGAAATGCTTGTGTTATGGGTGTAGGGTCACGATTTCGGGGCCTGAACTCAAACGAGTGTTTTTCGGCTTGTATCATCTTTTATTGTAGTTTTTGCTTTTTGGATAAATTAAGTGCTCCTCTGAAAGACCACTGGTACAGAAAAAATTTTTGGACCAGAGTTTGTTTACCTTCCAACCTACTACAAAAAGTTATTCATAGTAAATACATTCAGGAATCGAGTCTCAACTACAAACACTCTATTACTTTAATTAAACTTCTCCGGTGCATCTTCCAGTATTAAAAATAGAATGTAACGAAGACTTTTGATTACTTGGGTTGCCACTTTTGCAACAAACTTGGGGCGCAATTTCTTGCCCTGTGATGCCAGAAAGAGTCCATATTTGTAAGAAAAACGTGGTGATTGAAAAAGGAATGTTTCAAAGGAAGGAATTAGCATAATTAAGTATATATTCAATGAGGAAAAAAACGCTTTCTGGCGACCAAAATTTTGTATCTGGCGACCTTTTTACGGGTGTAAGTCGCCAAAAGGCGACCTGGGAAAAAATTCAGCTTGGAGCACTGTATGGATATTTTCTGAAAACACACAATGGATGCCTTCTAAATCACATCATATTGGTTTCTGTACAAGACGAAGTTACTTGATCTCAAATGTTTTCTTAATTTCTCCCATTTTCAGATTAGTAAAAAGTCATGAGGCACAACATGCCACCACCTCTCATGTCCCAAAGGGCTCTCCCACCAAATGTAAGAGGACCCACGGGACAAGGGCCAAGAGGGTCCCTTTTAGGTCCTCCTCCAGGTCAGTTTATGAGGGGGCCCTTTGATCAAAGGAACATGATGAACAACATGAGACCTCCTTTTGGAGGACCTCAGGGAAATCCTCCTTTGTTACCAAATTTACAGGTATGTTTTATTCCTGTTGCTCATTTGTGGTGGGTGTTGATTTTAATATTTCAGCTGTGCTTTACTGTACCACATACATGTAATGACTATGTAAGTGTAAAAATATAGAAAAGATAGGCTTGACACAATGTGGCTTAAATAACTTGATTTTATTCTCAAAAATATGCTGCTAGCTTTTTTAATAACTTCCACTGTAAGGTTTAATCTTCAATATGATGTTTATCAGGACTGCCACAATCAGGTTTCAGGGAAATACCGGGTATCAATGAGTATCGCACGTGCAAGGGAACTATTAATGCCACATTTTGAGTCAGTAAAACATCAGGATTTTCAGTTTTGACATGGCATAATGTTTGTTATCATCAGTGATTTCACTAGACTTGCCCACAAGACAAGCTCAGAGTTTTTCTTTCGGAATCGCAGTCGCGGAAGCACCAAAAAAACCGAGTGCGGAGCTCACCACCTGAACCAGAAATGAGAAGCGAAGGACTTTTGAGAAAGTCTGTGATTTCACTATCAGAGGATTCCTTGTGCATTGTCATAGAAAATAAGTGTGGACCAGTAATTTTTTGGTTATGCTGATGGCATGAGTGGCCTAGCATTTTCTGCCAGTTTAATCTGGCAGTGGTGTTCCCATGAGGATAACAAATTTAACGGTGTGCGTGTATTTCCCAAATATTATCAGTCAAGGCCAATGATGCCAAATCAAATGCCTCCACAAATGATGCCAAACCAGCCAATGCAGCAGAACATGGCCGTGCCGAACAAAGATCCTCCTATGATCGATGCCAATGGTGATATATGGCTTGAACACAAGACCCCCGAAGGAAAGGCCTACTATTACAATGCAAGGACAAGGGAGTCTGCATGGGAAAAGCCAAAGAACCTGGTCACCCCTCCCCCACAGAATCAACCACCTACACAGCAACAAGGACAGCAACAAACTCAACAGGCTCAGGTACAGCTATCTGAAAATTATAGCTTTTTAGTAACTGAAAATCCAATTCAGTGATACACTTATACAATGTGTTAGAGTAATTTGATCCATAAAAATGCCATCTTAAAAGGAAGGTTATAATGTACTGTTTGTGTATGTTTAATAATTAATGCCAGGAAAATGAACATTTTTTTTTTTGCTGTGGGAAATTTTGATTTCTTTGGCACTATATAAATAATTGGTTTTACATTGTTCTTGCAGGGTCAGAATGTTTCTACTGAAGGACAGCAGCAAACATCATCAGAGCAAGATAACAAACAAGGAAATAACCAACAACAAAACCAGCCGCCGCTGCAAAGTGATGGTCCACAGACAGGAGGTGCTGGTGCTACTCCAGATAAGCTCCCACCGCAAAGGTACTTGTAGACTGTAATGATTTTTTCACTTCCACTTCATTTCAAGTTAAGCAAGTGAGTATGCTCATAAGAGCTAGCAAAGACTTCAGAGTAATCATCTTTTGTCAACTTTTTTTAGTAACCCTGGGATGCCACCACCTGGATCATTTGTCCCTGGCATGCCCCCACCCCGGCTTCCGCCACCTGGAATGATTCCTGGTATGATGCCTCCACGCATGCCCCCACCAGGCATGCCACCTCCAGGTCTGAGCATGCCTCCAATGGGGATGCCACCTCCTCCAAAGGGGGAGTGGTCTGAACATCGCACAGCAGATGGACGGGTGTACTATTACAACTCAAGAACACTTCAGTCCACCTGGGAGCGACCTAAAGAGATGGACCAGGCTCCACCACCAATGCAGGGCATGCCGCCACCAGGTAGAGTGTCATGCATGAACTTTATACAGACATGACTTGTTATAAATTATTTTAACCAGTCTGGTTTTAAACTTCCTTTTTTTTTAAATCATTATGAAAAAAAGAATCTATGAAAAAAAGGAATTAAATGTCAAACTGATTTGAGCTATATGGTGCAGCAATCCATACAATGTTCTGAAACCTTTCAGCTAATATTACTGTCTTGTTTCTTGTCTAGGAATGCCACCCCCTGGAATGATTCCTCCTGGTGTTTTTCCGGGTCTTATCCGACCAGGATTGCAACAACAGCCCCCACCAGGGGGTACAGGAGTCATGCCAGATCCAGCTCCTAAGGGGGATGCTGGGGATAAGGACAAACCCAAAGATGAAGAAGACAAGAGTGAGAAAAGCAGTGAAGAGAATACAACAACAAAGGGTATACTTCTATAATAATTATTTAAGGTAAAGGTAAAGTCACACACGAGCCAAGGAGTCCAACACAGGCAGAGCTTATCCCAGTTTCTGTAGCATGAAGCAACTGAGAGTATTGCTACTCCTCCCTGGATGGGATGCGACATGTAGTCCATCGTAGGATTACCCCCAGCAGTATGTCGTCGGCACCAAGTTCTACACCTGGGTGGAGAGAGATGATGTGGGGTAAAGTTTCTTGTGTAAGGAAACAACACAATGGCATGGACTGGGCCTTGAGCCACCAACCTTCAGATCTCAAGTCCAGCACACTAACCACTACACCACTGCACCCCCACCTTTCAATAATTTAAAGCAGGGCAATAATGTTGGAAATATTGCAAGTTATTGTCGGTTTCAGTTTCTGTCAGGCCAGGGATTTCAACAATCTTTAGTTTAAAATAGTGGCATGCTTTTTCCCTAAAATGGTCATTTTTATTTTTAGTGAGTCCTGCCTTTCTTAGAAGACTCCTCTACAAATACTGAAAACAATAATTGTCTAACTACGTACAACTGTTCTTGATTCGTTAAAACAGAGGATGAGAAAGAAAGTGAGGAAATGCAAAAGGGTGAGACTCCGGAAGAAGATGCTGACAAGAGTAAACCTGTTGCCAGCCAGCTAATCCCAGGAACAAGCTGGTGTGTTGTGTGGACAGGAGATGAAAAGATGTTCTTCTTCAATCCGACTACAAGGCTGTCCATATGGGAAAGACCTGATGAGCTGGAGGATAACAAAAAAGTTGATGAGATTGTTAGCAAAGGGCCACCAAAAAAACAGCCAGCAGAAGAAAGTATGTGTGGTTTCAATTTTTTTCATAATGATTACATTTAAACACACTATACAACTGACATGTGACTGAGCAAATCATCACATTTGCATAAGAAACAGAATTTCAAGGTTCTATCCTACAACTATGCTAAGCTTATTGATAATGACTGATACTGTAGAAGTGATCCTACCAAAGAAAGATTCACTTAAGTTTCAATTTCAGGAATAAACTAAAGATTTCACACCCTTGAAAATAATGTGGATTTGAAATGTGCTTTAAGGATTACACGGCATGGTCTCTCTGTTGACTCTCATTCACTCATTTGTCTCCTTCCTTCACAGCAAAAGAGAACAAGTCCCCTACAGCTGACATCAGTGATGACGCGCCACCTGCCAAGAAGCAGAGGTACAATACCACTCAGGAATAAGCGAACCATTAAACGCATTGGCAGCTCATTGACAACGCGTTACCTGGTTTGCTTATTTCTGAGTGGTACATGCACATTTTATGACTACATGACTAGCATTTTCTCTTTTCAGGGCTTCTGAAGTGGTACAGGACAAACTGCAGTGATCAGTTTATTTTTATGTTCTGCAACCCTTTCACCATTCTGTATTTCTAGTACAAAAATCGCCCCAACCAGTGGATTTCTAGCTATGTCAAATGTTCAATCCAAAACACTGTAGCATGGAATAATTTTCAAACAAGGTTTGTGCGCTTCAAATGAGCTTTTGTGTTCCAAAACTTGCAGCAGAAGCAGGAAAATCCAAGGCAAAAACATCTTGACAAATTAGAACATTGATTTCATTCAAAAAAGAGCAGAAAATTAATGGAAACTTTGCACAACTCTTACTGCATTGTTCAGCCGCATGATAAACGTGTCTGTAAAAAACAGTAGAACAGTTTAAGTTTTGGCATCAGAGGTCTTTGATAACTCAAGCCATTCACCACTGACAAATTGTGAAGATAATTCCCTCCAGATCTTAAAACTGGCCTCAAAATTTTAAGTCTTAGAAATAGCATTTTCTCACTCAATTGAAATATGGCGGAAAATATTACTTTGTGTGTCTTTACTTCATTTTTTAGTGGACTATTCTTTGCTCATTGTACGATTTAAGGATGCCATTTTGAAGTCAAACCATGTGATTTCAATTTACAATCTATTGGACCCCCTCTAAGAGACTAGTTACAAGGTTTCGGATCTCAAATCTTAAGCGGTCAAATTCCTGGAAAAGAGGTTGAGTCGTTCCAGTGGGGAAAACGGAATCCTGGTTTTTCCGGTTCAGTGCGGCGAAAGGGGTAAATAAGGAGAGAAGTGTTAGGTGATGAACGGATCATGTAATGGTACACAAAATACTGTACCTTGACATCTGACCACCAACAAGCAAAGAGTTGTTCACTTGAAGACAGTGCTTCCTAACACAGAGATATTTTTGATGTGGCTAAATGGAATTTAGGTAGAGTTAAAATCTAGCCAATGCTGGTCAGCAGTATCACTAAAATGTGGGGGGTCCCAGGGGCGCTTACATGTGCTTCTGCTTTGCTGTGTTTTGCTCTCGCTAGCTAATTTTGCTGTCCCTCCCTCTCCCTTTAAAAATACAGAACAATGCATGGAATTTCCTCTCCAAATTATAGCTCAGTTATTTTTGAAAAATGCGTGGCTAGCCCCAATTTTCTTTTTTCGAGTCCTCTAACCCTTGCTAAGATATGCTTTTCTGCATTGTCATAAACCGCACAAAAATACCTTTGTATTATTTAGTACTGTTCTTAAGAAACCCGAGTCTCTCTGACCATCCCAAGATGTGCAGAACGCATGTGCAGTTAATACCGTAACAAAAGGAGACACCTTCCTTAATCTTGGCAATTGTGGTTCCTTTCAAATTTCTCTTCCACATTATAATTATTTAAAATGTTAACAAGGTGAAATTAAAGAGTTTTGCTTAAAATATGGTTAAATGTAATTTAACTTAGTTAACGACTAGGAGCAAGTCAGCTTAATTGTTGGCATGGCGTTAGCATTCATTGGCGTATTGCTTGTTGGTGTTCCTGTAGCATTTCAGCGTGTTGGGGTTCATAGAGCATTTTAGCGTGTTGGCATTTCTCATTCTTAGGTTTATCTTTTATTTTATTTAGTTATTTGTTACATTTTAGTATTTCCACTGAACTTCGTGCTTCAGTGTGACAGGTGCCAGGGAAAGGTTTCCGGCGGGGGTGCTCGTGGCTGGGTTGCGGGTAGGGCAGTCCTTTGGGGTGTTCTACTGGCTTGGGTTTGGGTTGGTGGTTTTTAGCCCCTGATCTCATGGGCACCCATCCTCCACTTGCAACGAAGGCACTAATTATATTCAACATTTAAGTAGTGGTGTTTTGCAAGAAATACGTCATTTTTTTATGTGTTGATTAATATCAATCTATATTTATCTGATGCAATGTGAGGCCAATTATGTGAAACATCACTATTGCAGAACATCAGAAGCCCTAAAGAGGAATTGTGTTATTTTATTGCAGGATGGAAAGTCAGGGAGAGGAGTCGGAGGATGTGGAGATGAAAGAAGAGGAGAACAAGGAAGTGGAACCTCAACCTGAAGTTTTTGAACAACAGAAACCAGTTGAGCAGCCTGCTCCTGCAAAAGACAAGAAGATGTTATCAGTTGAGGAAAGAATGAAGGAGTTTAGAGATATGATGCTTGAAAGATCAGTAAGTGCAGACTATGTGAGATTTATTTTTTCAAACCAAGTTTTCAGTTATGCTATAGGCCACACCGCCATATTATAGTACAAAAGACCACACCCCCATCTGGACAAACTTTTGCAAAAAAGTGAAGCCTGTGCATGAATATGAAAATATGCTAATATGGTACCTTTTTTTTTTAATAAGGAAAAAGGTATTTATGACTGACTACACCACCAGGAGGTTTCTGTCACAACTTCTTTCATTTGCATGTCCAGACTCAAAAGTTAGAACCCCACCTAATCCCTGTGCTAATTCGTGAATAACTCATGAATTCGCAAAATCAGTTAGCTGAAGAAAATCAGGAACTTAGGAAAGCTGGAGAGAATAAAGGCCTTGAATCTACACTTACTGACTGAACACATTGAATGCAGCTATAAATAATTATATACCTTGAGTAAAAAAAATCTCTGGGCCACTCTTGCTCAACTGAAATCCTGCAAAAAAAGGCAAGTGTTTAAGTACTGGAGATGTTTTCATCTTCAAATTGAACCTTCTGTGCTGAAGTTTTTGTACCACTGTTGATTTCATTAGGTGTCAGCTTTTTCAACCTGGGAAAAGGAGCTGCCTAAGATAGTGTTTGATCCACGATACTTGCTACTCACCCAAAAGGAACGGAAGCAGTGTTTCGAAAAGTTTGTACGAACTCGGGCAGATGAGGAGAGGCAAGAAAGAAAGAACAAGCTAAAAGCAAAGAAAGATGAGTTTAAGTCTTTGGTGGAAGAGGCTAAAACAGCAGGAAAGTAAGTTTGCTCATTTGTAGTCTTCTACACACATTAATTCCAGTATATTGTTAGCTAGACGTGCTTATGAGTAAATGCCTCCTGTTATGGGTGCTTGCAATTGCATTGTTAACCCAAAATGTTCAAGTTTTATAAGCCACCTCAGATCTACATAAACATGTATGGCTACATAAAGTTACATGTACTGGTGATTCCTCACTATTGCAGATGCGCACCACTATTGTGCATAATTTCTCGCATCATCAGCGCATGCCTGAGCCCACGTGCATGAGCCCACTTGCATTCTAAACCAAGTGGGTTCCTTTGAGACCAAGTTCTCCAAATAATAATTGCCTATTTTGTCCTAAACAACCACTGTGACCTATCTTTTTTGTTGCATCTATTATATAACTTTGGTGTGAACATTGTCCCCTTTGAGTTGAAAGAGTAAGAAAAATTATTCACCAGAAAAAAGGTTATCGTATGTTAAATATATACACCTTATTTGGTGTTTTGGTAGATAATACGCACGGATATTTTACGAGTTGCATTAAGTAAAATGCGATCAATGAGTTAAATGCCCGCATGTATTGTCGACCAAAACACCGAATAAGGGGTTAAATATTCCACTGCATTTTGTTTTTGCTTTGTCCTCCTTCAGCAAATATCTGGTCAAACAGAGATTGTAGAGTGTGATACTCTGGCATACTTTGCATGTTCTCTTGCCCTTATATGGTAAAATGACACAACAGTGGAATAATTATAATAGTAATTTCTTCACTTTTCCTTTACCTTTTAGCAAGTGTTACTAAAGCGATAAATTATTACTTTTTACAGAACAACATTCAGTGAATTTGCCATGAAATATGGAAAGGATGTTCGCTTTAAGGGCATTGAGAAAATGAAAGAAAGAGAAAACCTGTTTACCGAGTTCATGGCTGAGCTGAAGAAGAAAGACAAGGAGAATCTTAAGGTCAAGCAAGATAAGGTGAGTTTCTTGTTCCTTTGGGGAGGCGTGAGAGTGTATGCTGTCAGACACTCATGAAAGTTGGGGAAAGGGAGGGGGCCAAAGCGGGGAGAAAGGAACAGTTCCTTTGTCGGGTACTCTGTTTTAAAAGTGATCGGAAGGTATTGGGTGTTCTTATGATAATCAAATTGTGGTCTTATTTGAACCTTCCTGACACTTTTAAATCTCAGTCCCCCTACCCCTCCCCCCTCTTCCCCTCCCTGCCCTGAGAACAGAGCAAGTACTGTGAGGGCTTTTTTAGTGTAGCAAAATGAGGTTAACATTAACTGTTAGTTTAATGGTGAGGAAAGTGATAGTGAGTGACTATGTGCAAGGAGGGTGTGTAAAGAGAGTTTTGGTCTGTGGCGGAGTGTTAATAGCCAGTTCTAGTTGGCACAAGAAAACGTGTGCCTTTTACGTTAAATATGTTACATTGTGTTATTAGTAAACACAGTTACTTTGTTGTTTGTATAGTTGTCTTGATGACTGACTAAATGTTGCTTGCTTTAAATTTACCTCATTCTCTAACTACAGTGTATTATTTACACTGCACAATGAAAAATCCTTTCATTTGTTTGTTACTGAAGCATTTGTTGTATCATGTGTAAGATGATTGTTATATAGGCTTCCAAACAACTAACTTTTAAAGCCTCCTATTAACAAGTTTTTCATTGCCCAACAGTCGGTTATTCTGCCTGTTGAATCTGTGATTATCACAATAAATTATAATCATAAATGATCAAAGAATATTATTATCCCTGCCTTGATTTCTTTAAAAGAATGTTCAGTTCCTATTGGAACATTCTGAGTTTCCTTGAAAAGGCCCCACTGCCCTTCAGATTAGACATTTCCTCATGCCAGTTCCCCTATGGAATTTTCATTTTCATTGTGGTTGTCATTTTAACCTTGTCTCGTCCATCCAATACAACACAGAATACAGTTGGCAAGGTAGCCTTGGCCAGTGAATTATGTTCTCCTTTTTTTCATCTGTCTGTTCAGTGTTTTGCCTGCCCCACAAGGTAACTGAGATTTTTCATAGCATTTATATCTGTGGTTTAGATTTGTGTGTACCTTAGCAATCACAGCATTAATGTTGCTGTGGTCGTTTATGGTACGTGAGCATTTTATTACAGGTGTAGAGGATCGTTCTTAACGATAGTCCATATTTCAACAGGATGCAGTTCCAGCAGCATAGATCGAGCAACACCTTCCCAATTCAGACAAGTTAAAATGTTCTTAAGTTTGATCTTGCAGTGAAACTACAGAGCTCAAAATGTTGCTGGATTACTAGTTCCAGATCCTGGTTAATTTTCCAGATTTTTGGGGGCATTTTTTGGCACAAATTTTTGGTGCTTGATCATTGCTTGTGATTGGCAGGCATCTTTCAGTATTTGTTGCAAATTGGCCACATGAACACAAGTTTGTTTTTTGAATTGCAGTTTTGATGTGCAGTTCATAATCAGTTCTTTTAATAGCCCTTCTCCGGTCTTTCAATGCTCTATTTAAAAAATCCAAGATGTCTTCCTGGACTGCTAGTACCAGATCCTGGTTAATTTCCCGATTTTAGGGGGAACAGGGGCTTTTTTTTGTTACAAATTTTTTGTGCTTGATCGTTTATGGTAATGTTGCTTGTGCCAGGTATAATCTTTTAGCATGAGTTGCAAATTGGGTGCAAGAATGCAAATTTGTTCCTTGAATTGCACATTAATTTTGTTAATATGCAATTCCTTGACACTCCATTAATATGCTTCCCTCAGTATCTCAATGGTTTAGAGCTCCAATGTCCTTAAAGCAGTTCTCTTTTACTTCTTTCCATTTCCACCTGAGTATGTTAAAGTGCCAAATTAATTAATAATAATTAGAAAAAGAAAGGAAAAAGCACCAAAAGGGAACTTGAGTGTCCAGAATCTTTGACTTGTACATGACTGTACATGACTTGTACTTTGACTTGTACTCTGTCAAAAAAAAGCTTTTAGTTAACATCTTTTGAATGTATACTGCTGTGTTTCCATCTGCTGAAAAGTTAATTAAACAAGAGATCCCTGTGATTTATTAGAAGCCAGAAATTATATAATTTATGTCAGTGATGAGGATTCCATCATATTTATATCACATTCAAAGACAGCAGTAGAGATTATCTTAAATTTGTAATTTATTTTATGCTTTTTGACAAAAAGGACAAAGATTTGCTTAATAGTTGAAAGTCTTTTAATTTTGTCCCTTTGATTTGTCATTCAAGTCGAGCTGGTTTCAAATCAGTGGAGGCTGAACTTCAAATTTTGATTGTCCCCTTGTGTGCAGTGTTCATTGAACAAGTCCATGGGACCAATCAAAAATTTAACCAGTCCCAGAGGAAATCAAACTTCCAGCAACAATATCCCACGTTTATGCAACAAGTATGAAAACACTACAGGGAAATAATATCCATAGGACAAGACCGGCCTTTGTTTCTGTCGGCCTTAATAAGTTATTCAAACTATAGTTCTTCAGCTAATTATTCAAACTATAGTTCTTCAGCTAACATAACTTCCAAATGAGCGTAGAAAATTGCAATTTTTGTCCAATAATAATTACTCAGTTTGAGATTAGATTAAGATTGATGTGTACTTCTCAATTTTGACACTCTTGCGACAGCTGTGTTGTAAGTATTATACAGAGTCCTCGATGTGTGGGGTAATATTTTTATTTATTACATGCAAGAGTGTTTTAGTGGAAAATAGACCACTCGTAAAGTTCGTACGAAACTACATCTGGGACTCGAGTGGCGTATTTTCCATATCCTCACTAGTGAGGATATCAATGACGTCATTTCTCGCTTTTACACTGTTGTTTGTGCAAAAGCACTCTTGCCTATATAATAAAAAGAAAATTACACAGCGACTTGAAGATATGAATTTTATTTTCTCGTGGTAAAAAACAATATATTACTCACTCGCTGCACTCGTTCGTAAAATATTGTTTTTACCACTCGAAAGTAAAATTCATATCTTTGCGCCGCCGCGTAATATCCTCTATATATAACTCATAAATTGATA
This sequence comes from Siderastrea siderea, assembly GCA_964030785.1. NCBI lineage: Eukaryota > Metazoa > Cnidaria > Anthozoa > Scleractinia > Rhizangiidae > Siderastrea > Siderastrea siderea. The sequence continues at coordinate 65,834,954 of OZ034968.1, forward strand.
ATAATATTTATTTACATATAAGAAATTAATATTTTCTTTTCCTGTTGTGTTATTTAAATTGCTTCAGATTAAAAATGATTTTATGGCATTGTTGGCTGAACAAAAGCTTGACAGCAAGGCACAATGGCGCAAGGTTCGTGGTAAGATAGAGAAAGACCCACGCTACAAAGCTGTGGAGAACTCAGTGCAGAAAGAGGAATGGTTTCAAGAATACACTGAACAACTTTATAAGGTAACAATGCCATAACAACAAAAATGATGTACACTACAACAGGGAGTGGGGGGGGAGGGGTTGGGTCAAGTGGTATGAGTCAGTGATTCAAAAGTCCAGGTTTCTATGTGCTGGTCCCTCAGCAGATAGATGAGAAACTTTGCTCCACAGTATCTCTCTCCATCCTGGTGTGTGTCTGTACATACTGGGTAAATGCATGTGAACTAATGAAAAAAAAGGAAAGAGATAAGAAGAACCAGCTTTACGCACTAGTGCATTTGTGTGTGAATTCCAGTTGCAATGATCTTCATTAAATGTGACTTCCAGTAATTTCAGGTGCCTCTCCTCTGTTCTCTTCACTTCACTTTATTTCCCATTTCAATTTAAATATAACATTACATCTTTAGTTTGACTAAATATATATAATAATTACTACTTAAATGGAGGAAAGACCAAGTAAACCAGACTTGGGCTGTCTATGGACAATAAGACACTCCATGGAGGCTTGTCTGCCTCAAATGAAGTGAGATACAGTTAGCTGTGTAAATAGACCCACGTTGTAAACCAGTATTATGGTCAAATAGAGCTTGCATGTAGCCAGATCAATAATATCTAGACTTCCCCTCAACTGGGGCACTAACTTCAGTATAGCACCATCAGCATACGTTAATAATAGATTTCTATTTGGGTACTACTACATCAGCGACCATTATGGTGGTACAGTACACTACAGAACCTGACACAGTTCCCTAGGGAACAGTTCTTTCAAAAACAATCTCTGTAACAAGGCCATCTAGCACTATACTCTCTTCTTTCCATTACTGATGATACTGGGGTATTAGGGTTATTGGCAAACCAGTATTAAGGAAACCCAACAAAAAGCTGGTGGTAACCCTGTACATGTAAAAAAAAACAGGAGCAAAAACAGTTTTATCAGTTGTGTACTTTGCCTTTGCCTTCAGGAAGAGAATGCTGATAAAGAGAAAGAAAAAGAGAAACAAGAAAGGATGGAAGCTAGTCTGAGAGAACGAGAGCGTGAAGTCCGAGCAAGCCAAGCTGAACTTACCAAGGCCAGAGAAAAAGAAAAAGAACAACATCTGAGAGACAAAGCAGAACAGCATTTTAATGCCTTACTTGCAGACATGGTAGGGAAGAAGGCTGAAGCTGACTGTTAATAGTTACAGGGCTATTGTGATTTTATAAGTTAAATGAAATGTTCATGTCCAATCTCTATGTGGGATTTACAATATGGCAAAAACAATTTTGTGAATAATATTAGCACTGAAATAAAGAACTCACAAGTTTACTAAGTGAAAAATAATTTATTTTGTGCTCTGTAGGTTCGCAATGCTGATGTTGGATGGAAGGAAACCAAAAAGACTTTACGTAAAGATCATCGCTGGGGAATGGCTGATGCTCTGAGTAAAAGTGACAAAGAAACACTTTTCAAAGAACATATAGAAAATTTAAACAGAAGGAAGAAGGAGCAATTTAGAAAGCTACTAGATGAAACTCATGAGGTGTGTGACATGTAATTAATTCTAATAAATATTAAAACTGTTAAATAACAAGAAAAGCCCTCGGGGCATTAGACCCCACCGTTGTTGTCCCTCCCCTTGGGGTGTAAATATGTTACGGTCACTGAAGATACAAGCCCTAGCCTGAGTAGCGAAAGACACAACGAGTATTTGTTTGGCCGAACAAAAACCGGAGGTCTGGGGCAAGTGACCACCAAAAAAAATGGAAAATAATGAAAAAAATGGGTATTGCTAGACCCCATCCTGACGGCGGGGTAACAAGAAAAGCCCCAGGGGCATTAACCCCGCCGTGGTTCTCTCTCCCCTCATTCCTTCGATGGCAGGAACTTCCACTTTCAACGCACCATCAAACGCCACGCCGATTGCACCCTCAAACGCAATTGAGAGTCTGCCCGCTCATCAGTCAGCGGATGGATACCTGCTCCCAGCTTGGCCTTGTAGCTCAGTTGGTAGAGCGACGGTGATCTAATCCGGAGGTCTTGAGTTCAAATCCTGCCGGCTCAAAGATTTTTCTTTCATCCTGGTTCTCATTTCTAATTTCTTTTTTAAAGGTCTGTGGTTGGGGGAAACTATGGAGGGCAATATTGCTTGCTTCTTGGCACTCATACACACACTTTACATCATAACTACTATAAGCTTAATAGCAATCACAAGTTCGTGCCAGCTTTCAAATTAAAGCTCGTCCTTGCTCTTGTCGAAGAGAAGTTAACCCCATTGAATTCCTTGTAGTTTTCTACACAAACATCTCTAATGATTGTGGTGAAGCAAAGCAAAACTGCCAAGAAGTGCAAGCTTTTTAATATTGAAGAATGTCTGTTTAGCAGGCTCGGGTATCGAATCGGCGCCTTTCAAAGCTTGTTAGCATCTTTGTCCTTGCTCTCATCGAAGAGATTTTTAGGCCATTGTATCCCTAGTGGTTTTCTACACCGTCTTTCATGAAGATTTTAGCGAATCGATCCTAAACAACTGGAGACATTGCTTATGTTGACCGAAAGTGTGCAACGCAATATTTGTTTGGCCGAGGGAAGTCTGGGGCAAGTGACCACAAAAAAAACAGAAAATAAAAAAAATGGGTATTAGTAGACCCCGTCCTGACAGCGGGGTAAAAATGATGAAGAAGAAGACAAGAAAAGCCCCAGGGGCATTGGACCCAGCCGTCTACCCCCCTCCCCTCGGGGTGCAAAATACAGCATGGTCACTCAAGATATGAGCTCAAGTGGTGTAAATTTTTGAAGTTGGTGATTTATCTTACCTTTGGCATGTTCGCTGCCACCCCTGGGGCAAGTGACCACCAAAAAAAATGGAAAATGATGAAAACAAGAAAAGCCCCAGGGGCATTAGACCCCGGCGTTGTTGTCCCTCCCCTAGGGTACAAAATATATTACGGTCACTCAAGATACGAGCCCTAACCTGTGAAGTGGAAGACACGACGAGTATTTGTTTGGCCGAGTGAAAACCGGAGGTTTGGGGCAAGTGACCACCAAAAAAAAATAATACTGGACGAATTAAAAAAAAATGGGTATTACCAGACCCTGTCCTGACAGCGGGGCAATAATGAGATACAGTCCAGTCTACTGGATTTGTTGAAACATTCAGCAACTTAGGGAAATGGTCAAAACTATTGTACTTAGACAGGACCCACTACTCTGCAAAAAGTCAGGTGGTCTCTTTATGTGCCCCCCTTCCCCCACCTTAAAAGCTGGTGTCTTGTTTGAATAGCCCCCACTCTATCAGGAGTAGAAACTAAGAAAAAGATTCAAACCTCCTTGTGCCATGTCTCCAGCATTGCAAGCTTCATGCACACCCAATATGAAAGTCTCAACTCAAATTTTTGAGGCCAATGAATTTTGTCCATTTGGCTAATCAAACAGGTGGTATCTTGCATAGCCCCCCTACCCCTACACAAGGTGGTTCCTCATCGAGTACACTTGTAAGTGACCACTTCCCTTAAAGGGGTTATGTCACGCTGTTTTAGTATCTTTTTAAAAAGCTAAAAAGTGCCTTTGCATCAGTTGAATTCCAAAAATAATGGTCTAGCTTTATTATTTAAGACTATCTTACGGCACTGAAGCTGTTTCCTGTCGTCTGTTGCTACTGATGGCAAGGATGGAAATGGATTGAAACTTGAAAAAATTGGGCCAATTTTTTCAAGTTTTGATGCTATGTCTTCAAAAATCACCAAAAAATTATTATGGTTAGCTCTCCCTGATAAAATTCATTTGATATCTTCCCCATAGCTTTACAGGAGCATTTTGTGTATGAGTAAAGACACTTAGTAATGATTTTAGCACATAATTGACCTAAAATAGCAAAATCCTCGTGACGTAGCCCCTTTAAACTCTTTGTTTTGAAACAGAAACAATACCTGCCATATGAAAGTACAGTATGTCTCTTATAAACAGCTTTCTTTAAGACCATCACACTTTTCATCCATAAATTCAAACAGAGGAACTGTATTACTTAGCTTATACAAAATAATACATGTGCATGTAAACATCATCAACGTAGCAAGAACAACCTTAAACCTTATATGCATTTGGCTTAAGGGTTTGACTCCAGTCATAACATTTTATTTGTTCTGCAGTTGACTCTCACTTCGTCATGGAGAAGCATTAGAAAAATAATCAAAGAAGACCCAAGATACTCCAAGTTTTCAAGCCATGACAGTGTAAGGAATAATTTGCATTATTAATTAAATCACAAGTTGTTTGTACATTATTAGAAACTTTTATTCAAAATTTATTATATTTTTATTTTTTTTTATCATTAATTTTATTAGAAACTTTTCATATACCCTGAAAAATAACTTGAATTCCAGCTTGCCTTCAGGCAAGCCACCCTCAAACTTTGCTTGCCTGAGCCAATTTCCAACTTACCCAGAATTATGTTGAGCAAAAAAATCTTACCTGACTTCAAAGGCTACCTTTGTATAGACCAGACAGGACTTTTCTTGAACACCAAATTTTTTGGTCATTTTACTGTGATTTGTTAAACATCAAATTGCTGGATAGCTTTACATACAAACAATGTTGGTTAATACCAATCCATAGTTCGTATGACATTTTCAAACACTGAAGGATTAAATGAAAAACTGGATGCATGAATAGACCCTGCATAGTATTTAGCACAATTAGATCAATTATTGATGTAAGTCTTGTAGACATCAACTTGACGTATATCCATGGCTGCAGGCATTGCAAAGTTACCATTGCCTTAATTTCTGATGATTCCACAGACGGTAAAAATTATTGTACTCAATCTGTTGCAGAAACGTGAAGAGGAGTTCAATAGTTACCTTCGTGACAAACTGGCTGATGCTAAAGGGGACTTCAGGCAGCTACTCAAAGAAACACACTCTCTCACATACAAGTAAGTATGGCTGATTTCACTAATTTGGTTGGAGTTCCCACAGCATAAAATTATTATTTTCTTGTTCTCCCAAACTTTCAGTTGTGTTACCACCAGTTGCTAAAACGTGGAAAGTGTTTTCGGTATTTTTTGTTGTTGTTGTTGTTGTTGTTGTTGTTGTTTTATTTTTTTGTGGCAAATGAAAAAATGCTTGACAGTTTTTTACTTTTCTGCGAAGTTTAAGTGAGTGGGTCTCACAGAGTGCAATAACACATAGTATATATCTTGTTCATATCACAAAAGAAATTGTGTATAATATTTTTAAGTAGAAATAGAAATCATTGCGGCTTTCATTGGTGATGATTGTAAGAAAGTAGCTTATCATTTCCTGGGTCAAAAATCGTTTTCTTGTTTTCCTAATTTCTCTTGTTGTTCTGAGAAATTTGTAGTACATAAATAAATATTTATTATTCTTCGTTCCTCAGGCATTTTTATAGTTTTTTAATTACCGTACTTGTATAAATCCTTCAATTGCTTTAGGTCAAAGAAACTTATAGAGGAATCTGACAAGCATCTAAAGAATATTGAAGATACTCTAAAGGTAAGAACATTTTTTTTCACTATCAATCAATTGAAAATTCAAAATTTTATGGTTGAAACTGGGTAATATAATTATGACACTGACAAGATGAACTTAAGTGTCCATATTGATAAAGTACCTGTGTCATAATCACCATACATCTGCTAGAGTTACTTTGTATGAGTTTCGTTTGCCATGGTGACAGGCCTTTGTCAGTGGAGGTGTCTAAAGGGCTCCAGGTGTTCAGCTTACAGTAAAGTCCTGCTTTATAACCACGCTGTTTCTATGGCCACTTTGTCATAATCATTGTGTGGTTCCAGAAGATATCCAAACCCCCCACCACAGAGGGTAACTGGAAATTCCGCGGAGGAGGGAGGTCTTAAAGGCCCAATTTTTTAAGGGAAAGTATTAGCCTTAACTGGAATTTCCAGAGGGGTGGGGGTTCAAACCGAAAAAACCCTCTGTGGGGGGGGGAGTATGGATATTTTCTGGAACAACACATTATGACCGTATATCAGAAAAGCAGCCCTTTTCTTATTATCAAAGAACTGACAATTTGTATTGGCCCTTCATCAGAGTTTTACCTACATTACCTAGTAATTGTGCATATTTACCTAAAGTGCTCTGTTGCAGTCAAGAGATTTATAGTAATGTAAGATCTTTTGTTCAACTTGCAGAAAGACAAGCGGTACTTGATATTAGAATGTGTTCCAGAGGAGAGGAATAGACTGCTTCATTATTACATCGAAGAACTATACAGAAATGGTCCACCCCCACCACCCACAGCCTCAGCACCTTCAAACAGATCCAAGATGCACTGATAAGTGGCACAAATACGTCATGGAGTGGACTATTTTAGCTTCATTTATCCTCCACTTAGACCACCGTCAAGTCTATAAAAAGAAGTCAATCCAAGATACATGGATCGATGGAACTGAAATGACAGTAGCAAGAGCTACACACTTTTTGCTGCCATGTGCCTGCTAGCCTCCCACGTAGTCATTTTTATGGGAGTCGTATTACCCTCCTCCTGGGGAGGAGGGTAATACGACTCCTGTAGAAACGACTGCATGGGAGGCTATGTGCCTGCATGGTTATGGAAATTGTGTTATGTAACTAGTACAATTTGCAGATCAAAGGACAAAAGGAATTTAACTGGAGTCAGTTTTTTAGTGGTTTTCACCCTTTCATTTCATTTGCCATGGTACACAGTTACCTTTGTAGATGACAAATTAGAAATATTCACACCCTTGTCGTAATGGCAACTTCTTTAACTAAAGAGAAACTGTTACTTTTTTATAGATAGAACATAGATTTGTTTGAGATTTTTGTAAATGCAAGGGCTAGCTTATAAAATATATCCGCTCTACAAAGTATGTTAAATCAGATGTGACCTTACCCACACATTCATAACACAATAAATTATTTTGTCCAATTATTGTGGGAAAATCCCAGTTACTGTATGTTTAAGACAGCACCATGACTTCAAATTTACTGAAAACAATGCATTTGTACACTTTTTGAAGACCCTCCTTGATTCAAAGAACCCTTTTGTAATAGTCTTTGAGCACTTAATAAACTACTTCAACAAGCTGCTATATTTTGGTCTTCTTTTATTGTTCTAGAGCTTTTCAGGATGTGAAATTGACTTGGGTAACAACCTGAAATTATCAGTATTTAATAACATTTTTAACCTTGTCCAGGGGTTTCAATAAAATTTGAAGTAGGCAGCTCATCTGAATAGAGTAACCGACTGTATCAATTAGGGGTTTGAAACAATCTTCCTTTAAGTACTTTAATTTAGGGCAAAAAGTAGCCGACTTTTCTGAGCGAAATAGCCGACGCTTTTCGTCGGCAGTCGGTGCTTATTGAAAGCACTGCTTGGCCAATGCAAAATGGAACTGCGAGAACCTACAACCATTGCAATTCATCCCTAATATTGTAATGTATTGTTGCAATTTTGTCTTGCATCTGATTGTTTTGTTTTCCAGAAATCATTCCAGTATTCTGTCTTCTGTTTTTCAGGTTGGACTCTTGGGTGTTGGTGTTTGGAACACACAAAGCAAAACACTTCTGTTAACTCATTTTGTATCTTTTAATATTCAGAAGACAATTTGGGCCATGGCTTCAATAATTCAGACCCATCATTCATAATTGTGCCTCCTTTAATCTAGAAAGGAAGGTTCTGAATTTTGATTTACAGTGTTGTTAACAAATACCGCAGAGCTAACTTTTTAAACAACAGGAGCCTTTGGAGATCTTGGAAGTAGTCTGCAACTTGCACATTGTTTGCCTTGTTTGAATTTTCTGACATTTTCTTATAGTTGGCTCTCTGAGCCACTCGACAACTTTTTTGTTTATTCTAACTAATGTCTTTCAAGCTCAAAACAATGCAATAAGTTGCAAATCAACCACAAAACTGGTGCTAGAGTCGCACATGACTTGTCCCATAACAGATTTCCCAAGCGAGTTGATTTGATCCTGGCTAGCTTCCAAGTGGTGTCAACTTTACCAAGCATCTTTTGTCAACTGATAACAAATAAAAGTGCATCTATTTATACATCAACTCTAAACTACAAATTTTTGTTTAACAACATGTTAACCTAATGGTAGTCTTAGACCATTAGGCCCAGTTCAGACGCCGTACCTCTCATGTGCCGTACCAAATACATTTCTGCTCCTAGGTCGTATTTAAGCAGCAAGCTTTGCCGTACCCTGAGATTTTGGCTTGCCTAATTGAGATCTGTCAAAAAAAACTCATTTGAACACCGTACAACTGCCAAAAAACTACGTACTACTTGGTACAGCACATGAGAGGTACGGCGTCTGAACTGGGCCTTAGTTAAATAACAAAGAAATGTTTCCCAGCTGCCTGGTAAACAAGTGACAGGAAGATTAGTTGGGTTCAAGAAGGGTAATGAGCCACTGAAAATAACTATTTTACATCCTGGTACTACACAATGTAACCCTCTGGTACCAAAAAACAGCAGTTAAAGAAAATCTGTCCACATGCTGGCCTTCCTGTCACTTTTATTATGGTAACTAAGTAACCCTCCCCGAGCTTTTAGCTTTAAACTTTTTTCCTAAGAAAACACCAAGTACTCTTCTATCAAATGAAAGATGTTTATGAGGTATTTGTGCCTATTACTCTTCTTTATCTAACTTTGAAACTTTAAGGTAAGCCTTTGAACTCAACTATAGGCTCAACATTTACTACTGAGGGTGATCAACCTCAAAATTCTCCTGATGATATTGATACACTATAAAGTGGCCAAGTGAAGGGATTCTAATAAGAAATCTTTAGCCACCAACTGTGTTTATTGTCTGCACATACCAAAATATTTGTCCAAAGTTGATAGTGCATCATAACATCAGTAAGGAGTATTTTGAAATTCAGACTTGCAGTATGAACAAACCTACAGGACTGCATTAAATTTCCCCATGTTAAATATGCATCTTATGGCAAGCTTCAGATTTGGCAAAAGTGTCTGCCTCTTCTGATGTTATTTTCATCATGTACAGTAATAAAGTAAACAGTCAAGATACTAATTAAAAACTGTTACAATGGTGGATACCCTATGCTCCTCCAGGAGTGCTAAGGAGTGATGATGATGACAGTGGTGTCAAAAAGCTCTCTAACAAACAAGGCACATCCTGTTTGCCTACTCTGAAGCTGTCCACTGATCTACATTTTGAGGACTGCATGTCCACAACAAAACCTTGCATTTAAAATTTATTTTGTAGGTTTTTTGTTATTATTAGATGCCTGTGACAGCTCCCAAGAAAATCTGACAATGATGTCCTACAAAATCAACTTATTTGAACAAAGTAGAATTATTATGTCCAATGTTGATCTTCAGGTAGTGTTTCATTAACTGGTTTTCCTTTTGAAAGAAAACTAGAATTTTCCAAACATATGGAAATATCCCTTTCCCCTAAATAATAAGAATGAGTTTTTCCCATAAAAAGGGATTGTTCATTTAAATAAAACAATATTTATTACAAGGTGAAGAACACCTTTAACAGCTGTCAATGAATGTATTCAGCAGCTGTCGATGGGCTTAGTGCAGTGCAAAATATTAAAAACTGTGCCCATGGCAACAGAATCTTTTAACCCTTGTATATACATTATTTGTTGGGCAGAAGGGATAAACCTTACCCTAAACCTTCATGTGCTGTGAGAGTAAATTGCATGAGATTAAATAATATTTCAAATTTGGTATTACTAATATAATATTCTCTAAACTATCTTTAATTATATAAACAAAATTTCAAGCAACGAAACTGTATGTTATGTGTAACGTATATCGTGTATCCACATGTTCTGATTCTGAATCTTAAATGAAGAATTTGTTACAACAAAACCTGGCCTTTACTGAAGAAACCATTATCAACATGAAAGTGAATTAAATTTAGTTGCAGCAAAACCCAAAGAAACCTATATCAGTGTGAAACAGATTGAAAGGCTGGTTTTGAAGAAAAATACAGAATCAAGACTTCAACTATGAAAGGTCAATTAAAATTAATTAAAACCAGTTGATAAGGATAGATTTGGTGTTGGGTTCAACTTCAACTGTAAATAATTACGCTGACAGAGCAAGAGGTTGAACAGTTTCAGAAATTGGCAAATAAAAGCTATGGCCACGATTATCATGAGTATAATAATACCCTCTTTGTGGCCCTGGTTGCCATTGTTGAATTCCCTGTGCAGGACAACTCTGCGGCCGTTCACCAGTGTAGGTATCTTTATATGTTGTATTCATGAGCATATCCCCACTTAAAGGTCGATGGAAATCATGGCGCGCAGGCTTGGCAGGCGGCACATATGCCCCTCTGTAATGACTTCGCATGGTGGACTCGCCCTGGAATTTACCAGACGGCGGTCTGTACTCATCAGGTCGGCCACTCTTCTGTGTAGGTTGCATTTCCCATGCTTTAAAAGCATCCTTATGTGTTGTGCTCTCGTCAAAGGGTTTTCCTGAAGCAAAGGATGTAACAGGAGGCTTGGCACTTTCAGCAGGTGGTATACCCCAAACAGGGTAGTCATGCTTGAAGGTGGTGCTGGAAGCAAACTTGGCTGACGGGGGCCTGTAAGCTTCCTTTGGACGTACCGCACGTTTAGGAATAGCCCACTGCCTGTAAGACACACCAGTGGTAGTATCCCCTTCAAAAGGTGCATTTGACTGCACAATGTCATGTGTGGGTTTGAAACTGGCGGCAGGCCTGCCACCTCTGTAGGCAAAATCATCCGTAAAGGTGGTATTTCCTCTGAAGGGCTGTTGAGTGCTCGGTCGCTTTTCCACTGGTTTGGCAGATTCTGCTGGTAGCACCTCCTTTCTGGTGTAATCAAGCCTGGTAGTCGTGTCCTTTTCCATAGGACCTTTATTCACCCGGAGTTCTGAATCAGGGGGCCTTATCTGTGGACGCCGGCCCACAAGGTAACCAGGGTAATCGGTTTGAAAGATACTCTTGCCATCCATCTTACCAGTACGAGCAGTGGGCGTTGTGTCCGGTTTCATGCTACCAACTTTGCACAGTCTTAAGTCCCACGGCCTGTACGTATCCTGATGAACTGTGCTACTGTCAAACGGAGTGTCGTCAGCGTGAAACGATACCACTGGCTTGGCGGATGTGGCGGGAGGAACTACGGTTCCCGGGTAGTCATGTTTGTATGTGCTGTCACCTTTCATCTGTCCCTGAGGTTTGATATACTGCGCTTTGTCGCGTTTCGTTGGTGGAGCGTAGGTATGTGGAATATAATCAGTTCTGTAGTTTGTTTTTTCCTCCATGGGCTGCGTGGATGTTTTCACACTGAACTCGGGCTTGAAAGGAAAACGACGTTCGAGAGGATGTCGCTTGTACCGATCTTGATACTCGGTAAAACGACATGGATGGATCGGAGTGCGTGCTTCGGGTTTGTGGGCGCATCGATGCCTCCTAAAAGCAAGAAATAAAATCCAGAATTAACACTCACTCGACCATTCTGTTTGAAGTAAACCTAGTTTTCCATCTGTTCAAAAACCAAAAGTCATTGAAAGCAATGCGTGGCGGGGAAAGCAAAGGGCAAAGCCGACTCGAAGAGAAAGAATCGAAAACAGCAATAAAAATCTTACCCGCATGTACATATTTGACATATACAAAGTGGCTTCATGATTTTTGAAAGCTCTACGTTTTGAACCACATGAGAAAACAATATATAAACTTGTTTAAATCACAAACCCTGACGCTTTCCGTGATAGAAAGCTATGATCAGTTGTTTATCGGCGTTGCCATTGCCGCTTCATTGTTGCCACGCGCGCAAGTGAACCTGGTCAACACACAATGGCCATTGTGAAGAACGGAATGTAATTGGTTAATTGAATTTTAATTAGTGACGTAACAAGTGGCTAAAAATAAAAGTATACAGGCACAGTGAAGGCAATATTTTATTTTCGCTAGGTTCTCATCAGAGTGATAAATTAAACTGAACATTTGACACTTGCGTTTAAGTAATATCGGCTGGCGTAAATTATTTTCCTTTCGTTTTTATTCAGAAATCTCGTCGCATAATTAACCCTAAGTACAATTCGTTTTGGATATGTTTTGCATAATAAAGTTTCGTAAACAAGTGGTTTCGGTCGGCGTAAATCTGAATATTTTATCAGGGGGCCTGTTCAAATTCTTTTTCCTGTAAATTCTTTTATGGAATAGCCTCTCCAATTCCTTTGAATTCATTTTCAGAAAGAAATTCTGATAACAAATCTCGCCGCAGAATTAACCCTTAGTAAAATTGAATTTCTTTAATTTGTTCCTCGAGAGCCAATACATTTAATATCATCTCGTTGTAATCAAAACATGTACAAAAGTCTTTCAAGCGTTGCTGTGCTTCACCTAGCAACAAAAGAAGAAACTGAAAAGGATTTTGTCAATGTTGATTTCCTAAGGCTGCAACGAAGAATCTAGACAAACAGCGCGATGTACAAAAGCGGAACAGCTGAAAAAAAACCTTTAGTCAGTTAATCCCTTGATTACCGTTTTCAGTTATCCCTCAATTGCTTTCAATAACGTTTTCACAGTCGGGGCGAATCTTAAATAACTAAGTTGTACTCTTTTTGTTGGGTCATTTGAATACTTTGTCTACTTTAAATTTATTTGATGGTTTAAAGATGAGGACATGTTTCTGATGTTTCAGTTCAATTTATTTTACGATAGGACAGACTGACTGAGAAATTAAAATAAGTCTGTGTGCGGTGAAGAGGGACACTTGCGATTTATTTACACGACCGCGTCACTAACAAACTTTCCTAACTGTGGTTAAATAAAACTCTGCTAGGTACGTCTGGCCATTATCGACTTAATTATGAGATGTGACAGACGTATTATCAATTATCAAGAGACAGTTCAGTGCGCAGTTCAGTTTCTGGTTTCGATCTGGTTTCATCAAAAGGTTGAACACCGGATCGGCAATTTCGCCGGATCGCGAGTGTACATTCTCAGTTTAAGCTTCCATTAATATGTGTAAAACACTAATTAAACATTGCAAAGTTTTATACAGAAAAATTATCAGATTGTTGGCACATTGCTCGCTGACTGATACGCTAAGGCTGAGCTTCAGGGTATAGCTGTTTTCCCTGAGACAGCTGTAGCCTTACTTTATTCGAAAACATTTGAAAATAACAGTTTCATTGACAACTTGACTTCCCAGCTGTAAATTCCGTATATTAAACAGAACGTTTTGTTTTGAGCCATGATTCCATGACTGCATTTACCAGAACCGTCCAAACTTTCCCACTCCTCCCTGCTGGGGATGCCTATTGTTAGTCTTACCCATCCACCCCCCCCCCCCCCCCCAGTTGCGCGCCTGTGGTTTTTGGCGGGAAAACTTATTGCCACCCGCGACAAAAGTAAATCAAACAAGCGAGAAATCAGCTGCAACGTAAGCTTATATTTTTATGACTTTTTTAGTGTTTTTTTTTTCGGCCTTTTTTTTGGTTCAACAGAGAAATTCGGAAGGATCACTGGAGGCCGGAGACACCGTTTGTGAAAGAGAAGGTTTGTGGTTGTGCTGGATATCAGGTTATCTATGACCGAAGGACGACTACCAAAAACTGTTAAGTATTAAAAGCTTACTTATTAGGAAAATGTTTCGAGCTGTGAATTCTTATCATCAAATACGGGATAAATTACTCAATGATAGCCAGTGTAAAAACCCTGAGACTGAGAGGACATTATAATAACGAAGACTCTTCAATCGATAATGAAAACATTAACTTTTACTAATAACAGCGTCTCTCGCCCATGTTGTAGGGTCGCAGCGAATGGGTATCAAATTTACATTCTTAAGATGTACTTTTTGCGTTAGTGTACTATTGTGACTATTTCACTCTTTATTTCACAGTTTGTTAACATGTTGAGAGAAAACTGAGTGTATTATTTTTATTCCTTTCTTTTGCAGAATTCAAATGGATTTGAATGACTTTTACAAACAAGTTGGAACGAGAGATAATGAAGACAGATTTTCCCTCGAAACACCAACTCGCTTGTCAAGTTGGCAAGCTAAAAAGTTACACGAACCTGAAGCTTGGAAAGATGTTTTAGAAAACCCTAGCGAATGCAGAAATCCCATTCTCCTCTCAGAACCCGGGCAAAGGGTTATTAGAGCAATAAGACAGATACATGCATCGCGTCAACCTATGAACAACAAACACACACCAAAGCAAGGTTGGTCGTCAAATAGAATTTCGTTTGATTTAGTAATTAGCTGAAGTATTTGCTTGTTCAAGGAAGGAATGCTGTAGAAAGAGGACGCCCTACCTTCCCCTGGTAGACCGCTATCCTTTATTTCGTGCAACAATTCCTTTTTACTACGTGTCAATGGCAGGCTTTTCTTCACTTCCTATTCACAGTCATGTGAACGGCTGAAATAAGCTACATTTGCCATAGATTATAATAGAATTGCAATAAGTACTATTCTTCAGTATTTCGAATTTCAAACTGTACTGATTTTCCTGAACAAAAATTAATGCTCTACAGTTTTGGTTCTTATAGTATGCTGTAACTTCCTATCTTTCTCAGTTCGATTTGCCTCAGCCCCGCCTTCTGTGGCCACCAATAGTTTTACTCGAAATATATATAGATTATTTTATTGTCTCATTGTTTTCAGCCTCAGAATACTACCATCAAGAACCACAGACTGCTCCAAGAAGACAACTCCATTCTACTGGTGAACACGGAAATGATTCTCAGGTACCGCTGAGTGCAGAGCTTCCTTGTGGTATAACGCAAAGATTACAAGCCAACATGAGAAAAACAAGGTACTGTTTGCTTAATACTGCCGGTAGCTTAAGCTCACAAATTTAGATGTCAATGTTTGTTAACTATATAGCTGTGATACGTATACACTATCGATCGTCCTCCACCCGACTTCTAGGCGGCCGTGAGTGTTACATTTTTAAAACGTGCTATTGACTCTGTACACGGTCATTCTTGTTTTCTTGCTATTGTTTTCTTCAAGACGTGGAGGAGAAATCAATGAGAACATGGGATAAGCGTTGTCATCTATATTGTTATTAATTGTTAGGGTTGTAAAAAAAGCAATTGATAACTATTTTTCGCAGAGATTTATTTGAAGACACCGTAGCTTCGGTTCCTAGTATTGAGAATGTTGCTTTCTAGCTTCTCCTGTGCCAGGGGTGATAATTATGTGATTTCAGTACTAGATTTCAATACTAGTGGTTGTCGAAATTCCTTGATCAGACTGCTCACCCGCAATTTACCTGCCAATTTTTTGTCTCAGTTTTCTGAACAGTAAGCCGTGGAGTGAGCTTAAGGTGATTCCATTCAATTGCATTGCGCATATTTTCTGCGCATCATTTTTGCGTGATTAACGCGCGCACGAGCACGCGCGCGTTTGGAACTTGATAGGTTTTCTATGGAAGCTGAGCTGTTCAGAGAAATAAATGGTCGTTTTCTCCTAAACGAAGTCGGTGACCCCACTTTTTTATTCCATTTATTTAAGGAAAATACGACTTTACATGATATATTCAAATTTGAAGAACTTTTCATAATTCAATTTTGAAATATTCTGGTTGATTCACTGTTACAGTCAGATTTTAGGCGTTTCACTGGAACCGTGCAGACGTTCGATTTGCCCATTATTTCAAATTAGTTTCATTGTTACGGCAATTTTAAGACGTTTTGCCGTAACATTGTACTTCTATCATAAGAATAGTGCTTATATTTCATTGCTAGTTATAACTTTGTTGAAGTAATGGGTGTCTCTAGTACAAGGATAGGTTTTTTTAATATTGCTGTCTAGAGATAGCAAAGTACCTATATACTACAGCCCTGTAGCGTGAAAGTGTAATTAGTAACTGTGCAAAGTTTCAACAAATTCTCATTACAACTTCTTTTTCGATGGAATCACCTTAAAATCTTCCCATCTGGATGAAGACAACGTTTCTTCTATAGTCGCTCGCCTTCTCATATGGGTCAATATTTTCTTTTAAACTTTTAGAGAAGTGGAGGAATCGCCTTACTTCACTAACACAGGTAAAAAAATATAATATTGGTAAAAAATTAATAATATTAGATAACATTTCAGGTCACTTTGCCAGCTGACAGATCTAGTTCATTGAGGAGGGCATCCCTAGAGAGACTAATTTCAATTTTGTGAATTGCCAGTGCACTTCCTAAATATGGGTGCACTCAATCCCAGTATAGAGACATTTACACAATCATTTAGTCGAAGAATCTAAAAGAGGACGAAAAAAGTTCAATGCTTTGTACTGCTTCAGTCTCTCGATCTGAGATCTGATCGTTCCTTGTCACATCTATAGAATTCACATTTAATAGTAAAAGACAAGTTATCCTCGTCTCCTTTGCCTGCATTTATTTATCTTCTGGATTTAAAATCATTGAGCTCTTTACATTTAGAGTATAAATCTTTGATCTTTTCTTTGCTGCACGTTTTAAAGACGAAAGGACGAAAGCCGAACAAGGAACAAGCAATTCAACAAAGAGCAATGTGATTTCCAACAAAAGGAAAGCCCAACAGAGTCCCATCACTAATTACTTCCAAGAAAGGAAAAATACTCATGTGAACGGAGTCAAAAAAGCTAACCTGTCGAATACAGGTGAGACTGTTTCATTTCCTTTCGTGCAATTCTCAGTTGCAATTCATCAACGAGAACTAACAAAAGCATGATGAAAAAAATACGCTTTGGCTTGTGAATTCCAATTAGTTTCACTCATGAAAGCTTCAAAATTAGAATGAAACAAGCAATTTCTATTTTTAAACTGTATTTTTTAACCTTGTATATTTTTGTATAGCTGCAAACGAAATTGGGCCTTAGTCCGGTTGCCTTCAAGAGTGCTAAAGCGTTTCAAACATCTGTATAGTAGGTTGAGCTTGCTATCAGTTAGTTTTCTAGCTGCTTAGTTGTTACAAGGAGCCCCGTTTACTTTACTCAGCCTCAACAAATATGCACGAAATGAAAACTTAACTACTGCTCATGTGCACATCATGACATGTTCGAAGTGGCAAAGGGTTAGTTTCCTTTATCAACTAGACTACGTAGACCCGTCAAAAGAACATGCCCAAACCAATCAGAATACGGGACTCAGTAGAAACCAAGCTGTAAAAGTTACGTCGATGAATGCAAGTCAGAGAGAAGCGTTTGAACAGAACCTTAAATCAGCAGAAGAGGTCGCTTGCACCTTGCTGTATGAAGACGGGTGGTCACTACTGAGACCGAAAAAACAGGTATGGTGCGCAAGCTGAAAGAAATGGGATGTATTTGTGATCTCACTGACCCTGATGCTAACGTTTTTCTATGAAAATATTGAATATTATAAAAGTGTGGTACTCAAGACGGCTCCTGAACTGAATTCATTTGCAAAACTACAACGGCGGAGTTACCAATAACGTTACAAAACAAAAGTGTGCCCATGCGTTGTACATCAATGATTACACGCGAAGTTTTAATGAGAAGGTGAAGTTTCCTCTCTCCCGCTCCGCGCTATCACATGCTTTCCCACTCGCTTTGCAAACATTAGTTTGAAAAATGCTGTGAATAGGCCGTCGGTCCGAAAAACTTGAAACTGAACGGTCGAAAAACGTGTATTTTGTCACAGACATTTCTCGTGGTGTTGCCGTCTTGGTTGTGTAAGGTTGTTTTTATTCGTTAAGGTAGCCTCAACAATCTTACACACGGGAGAGAATAATAACCATTTTACATCTGGCCGAGGGAGTTTAGGAATCTATCAACCATGTTCTCGGTGAGGACTGTGAATTTTGGGAGACGCTGTTGTACAGGAACTTCCAGTTCAACCGGATAAGGAGCAACTTAAACACACATTTTCCCGCACGATTTGTTGAGCGCCGGAAATGTGAGCCAAGTGGCCAGGTTTTCGCGCTAAAAATTTAAGCCAACATCCTCCCCGTCCTCTTGTAACGTCCCCCTCCCTGAACACAGAGAGCAGAAAAAGCTAATGTGCGACCCACTTCCTACACTTCATGCTAATTCTAACCATAATGTTCATGAAATGTCGTTTACTTTTTAAGAAAACAAAGAAACAAACAGAAGACGTTACTAGCAAAAAGGTAGGAAGTATATATGACTTTTTCGTTATTATTATGTGGCTATCAGTATCACAAAAACTTAAGAAGGTGTCATTTGGACAACTGCCTCCATAACTGAAATTCTCAGTAGACAGCTAATAAATGGTCTATGACTGGGTTCCATAAAACACCCGTAGGTTAAGGGAGGTTTTCGTGCGACTGTCCCTGGGTATCACAGATTTTCCTCAAACCAGGGCCATTGCGTGGCGCACTCGGCTTGAGGCCGAATAACGAAAATAAGAGACACTAAGAGAGCAAGTGAGCAAAGTTTTCTAAAACGTTGCAACCGGTGCTAGCCTGCGAGCAAGGTCCGGCTTCGGGTCCAGAACGGACTGCTGCCATATATATATTTCTCCCACACAAAGCAAAGCCTTGTGCATGAACCATTATCAAAACGGATACAGGGCTTCACGTGCTGGCATTTCCTGCCTGAACCAGAATGATACGTTGTGAATCTTAAATTTACTTTTCAAAGGTCGTTGGGTTGATCATAGCACTACCTTGGACCGATATGACCTCAAGTATCACTGATTATGCACAGCACTATCAGAGCCGACTTACCTTCGTGGAAGTACCTTTTGATAGCAAGGACGAAACTTTAGCTAAGTGGTGCAGGTAGATATAGTATCAGCGAAACATTGTTATGCATCAACTTTCTTACATTTTTCTTTGTTGGATGTGCAGTGCATGGTGCGAGAATTTCGGCTTTTTTCTTTACCTTCAGTTAAAAATTTTTAAGAAAAATAGCTCGTAAAGCCTGACTTTCAGGCTTCTTTGTCAGTTACAAAACATGTACTATCTAGCTACAGGTTAGTTATAAAACTTAATTTTCGGTAAATTATGATCGTCCGGGTGAGTGTAGTCCTTAGAAGGACTGTTCGTGATGACATTCACTGACGTTTCGACAACCTGAACGGGAGTCATCATCAGAGTCAAGTGAACCGTGAATCGTCAGTAGAAGTTATAAGTCTCTCGTCGTTGTCCTGATTGGTCGACGATCTTGTTATGTTATTGGTTGTCTGTCAGTTAAGCCGTGATGTTATTGGCTGTGAAGACTGTAAAACGTGAGTTGTGCTCATCTACTGACGATTCACAGTTCACTTGACTCTAATGAAGACTTCCGCTCAGGTTATCGAAACGTCAGTCAATGTCATCACAAACACAGTCCTTCTCAGGACTACACTCACCCGGACGATCATAATTTACTGACCTATGATATGACTCCTGGGTTCAAACCATTTACCGTTTTAAAACCTAATTTGTTCTTTGTCTAAGTTTTTTGTAAGTTTGTGTACACAATCGCCACACACGGCAGGCCTCTGGAAGGCGGAACGAGTCAACTATAATAATCCCGTAAACTGGTTAAAGGTATCCCGATGACATTCACACCATTTATGGCTACTAAAAAGAATTATCAGCTAGAAATACAACAGCATATAGTGATAAGACTGTTGCATATGTGGCTCCGAGCAGGAGTCGACTGCAGAGAAAAAATTCCCGACGGGAGTTGAACCCACGTCCCATATCCCGATATAATGACATTTCATTAATATCATTTAACAATTATTATGCCTTGCAAAAAAAGCATTCCAGCAATTCTGTTTGTTTGTAACATCCTCCATGTCATAAAAATTATGTTTAAGAAGAACACGTTTAAAAGTAGTACAGATGATATTTCAGTAATGGATATCATCCTCATGCATCCTTATTGATTATGCTCTTCGTATGTTTTAGGGACGTGGTAGATAATCTAATGACATCATCAGCAACAAGGAAAATCTGCTACAATGCCCAGAAGATAGTACGGTATCTTGTTGGGACGACATACTATGACGCTAGAAAAGGTGTTAAATGTGCCTTTGTTACTCCCTAATTATTCAAGCTTTGAACTAACTTTACTATAAAATAATGGTACCCAACAACTTCATTTAGTGTGTTTCCTTCCGATCTGGTCTAACTGCAAATGCTATTCTGGTATTTTAAAGTTACAATTCGCATTGTTTCCGTCCTCTTCAGTTTGTCTAAAATGGCGCCTTCTTGATCCTAAACTGGCTGCTTGGTTACTAAACCCAGATCATCCTGCACAGTCCTTCAGTGAGGTTCTCACATCAGTTGAACTCCACCTACCAGAGGTACGTACACATATCGCATACAATGCTTATTTCTTAGTAGAATAAGGGATAGCTAACTAATTTAGGTATTCCTTACGGGCTTTCTAAACTGTAATTGTGTTCTGATTAGTTTACGGTAAGAGTAGGACAAGGGCAACGCAAATCGGTAAGACTTATGCCTGCCAGTTCTCACGCATGCGCGAGCCTGCGGGTCTGAATCGTCCATCTTATGCATACGGGTTAACTTGGTTAACTTCCTACCTCAGATAAAAAAAACTTGGCAATTAGACCTAAAATACATCTCTTTACAGCGACTTGTACAGTCGCTCGATACAATTTGGGAAGAAAAGGTGATTAATCACGCTAGGAGTGGTACTGAGCGAAACAGTTTCAGAAATCAAATAAAACATATCTCACGCATTTAAACCGGAAAAATTAGAAGGTATACAAAGTACATTTACTCACAAGGATCTGTTTGGTTGTCTCAGCCTGCCTTTAATCGCGGCGTTTGATTTCAAGTTTTTCTCTAAATGGTTTTAAGGAACAGACAAATGAAGCTTTGCGTTTTTACCAGCAGGATACAGGAGAGTATAACATGGTTTGTAAGGACATTGCGATGCTTGGCCCTGTCATGTTGAGACAGTTCAACAAACTTAAGGTAACTCATAAAAGGTAAACCTTGGTAAGTCAGACAAGTAAAACAAACAAACACAACAATAATGCGCCGATCAATTCGAAACTTCAACATCTCCCCCCCGGGCAAACCTCGGCCATTTGACTGTGCATCGTGCCCGGGGAGGGGGGAATTTGAACGTTGCCTTGTAGGGGTAGGGAATTTGAACCGGATTTATCTCTTATTCTGACGTATTAAATACGCTCGTAAGTTTTTTTCGGTTTTTGCAGGGTTTGATGGCTTTACAAGATAGAATTTCGCCTTTGTTAGTGAATAACTCTTTCAAAAGGGTCTTTAAAAGAAGTTTGAAGGTGTCATTCAGCATATCTCTCTGTGAAAGGCGTTAAAGTGTTTGATTGAAGACGAAATTTGTCTTTGAGGAGAGGTAGTTCAGTACTAATTGGTGGGGCATTTGAACGGCTTTTTTGCCCCGAGGGGAGGGAATTTGAACAAGCCAATCTTCAAAAGTTCAAATGCCCGGGGGTTGCCCGGGGGGGGGGATATTGAACTTTCGAATTGATCGGTGCATAACAATGAAATAAACCAGTAGGGGATCCAGACTTTCTTGCAAGATGAGAGCCCAGAGTAAAAAATTTAGGGCTGGTTGGGTAAAAAATTTACAGCCAGTTGAGGGGCGGTTACCGGTGACCGTTTGAAAGTCGCGACCCTCAAAAGGTTTGAGCCGGTAGAGGGGTGGAATGAAAATGTTTCAGAAAGCGGGTCGGTTTCCCGGGCCTCTCCCCTAAAGCTGCCTTTAGCAAATGCATGATTTCACGAAGCAATGCACCTTGTTATTTCAGATGCTGTCACTCTGGGATTTGTTTATCAACATAGAGACTCCACTTTGCTCAATGTTAGCAGGTACTGGTACTGAGGGATATATTGCTAGCTGTATGATTCAAAATATTCAGCTGCTCCTATGATTATGACTCTTTACTGCAATTATAAACTAAACTAGTTGGGAATTGGCAGAAGGGTGGGGCTGTGGGAAGTATTCTTTCATGGGAGAAATATAGCTACCCACCCACACACACACCAGAAGAGTAATGTTGCTGGGGTGTTCAAGTCTTAAGTACGGCAAACATTTCGACCCTTGTGATCCCAAATGGGGAATTTTCCTTTTTTTCTCTCTGTACAGGTTGTTGACTTTTTGGCCTGAAATGGCGAAAATATTCTGGGTCTGCAGTAGGGCATAAAAAATCACATTTTGATTTGTAATAGCGTCAGGGCTTCGAGCACTTGACCGCACTTTCCCAGCAAAAATTCCGAGAGGTAATCTCTAGTTGAACAGGGTGACCTGGAAGGCCTCTAAACAAAACAAACTTTACAGGGGTTAACGGTTTATAAGCTAAAATAACTGTTGATTAAATCTTTCTTTTCTTTTTTTTTTCATAGTCATGGAGACTCAAGGAATTAGCATCAACTCCCAGGTCTTAATAGATGCCAGCAATACACTTAAGGTAATAAAATTCTCATTTAATTTTAATCAAATTTTAATGTTCAAGAATGTGGTATTTAACTTATCTTCCCTAGCCTAAGTACATTCCATATCTTGACTTCTTATTTCTGTTTGCAGTTGAAAATTCAAAAGGTTGAAACAGAGGCCCACAGGGTAAGAATGGAAACGCGTGTGCACTTGAACGTGTAATTGCCTTCTAAAAGCCTCTCTTGTCTCTTCTCCTGTCGATAGCTGTAAGTCATAGTCCCCTTCAATAACCACTTTTGTTTCAAACTTTGTCATTTTTACAGGCTGCGGGACATCCTTTTCTCATAAACAGCCCACAGCAACTCAGAGAGGTAAGTAACAATTAATGATTAATTACATACTTCTATACATGATTCATTGTGATTCTACCTTTACGGTGAATTTGGCAATGAAAACTTAAGTTTGTAGCAAATTTTATCTCTAACTTACGAGAACTTCAAGCACTGCCAACAAGCTGAATCTCTCACTTTCAACGCTTTTTTGTCACCCAAACATGCAAGGAAGCCGCTTATCACACAGCCTCTTCGCAAAACCATACACCATTTTTAAAATGAGAGGCAAAAACTCTAGTTTCAGTGTTTATTTAAGTTTCTTTTCAAAGGAAACAACAAAATTCAGCACTGAGGGAAAAGGTCTCGAACCACTAACCAACCTTTATATCGCATGGCCGCCTCATGTACTGGCCCCTAGCTCACCACACCTCGGGTATTGGAAAATCCGTTATCTTCAATTTTCCATGTCTTTTTATTTCATTTGATCTTTTTGTGCTTATTATAAGGTGTTGTTTGAAGAGCTGAGGCTTGACCAAAAGTGCAAGAAAAAGTTATCAAGAACGTCGATCAAGAATCAGAAGTCCACCTCAGAGGCTGTGGTTAATACAATTTATACCCCTAACTTGAATTAGTACACCATTATTTCTTTGTACTCCGATTCCACCGGTCACTTCAAACGTTTTGAATTTACATCATCCTTTGTGGTTCGCGATAATTAAAAAAATGAATTTCTTCGATATGCTGGAAACAAAAACAAAAACATAGTGGCCTTTTTGGGGCCCTTTTTGGTCTATGGGGAGTGGGAGGGTGGATTGCCTGCAAAGGCAAGACAATCACTCTCTTAGATTGCTTTTAGCAGGTTTCAGATCTGTAATTCTACAATAGAGGCTTGCTTTTTAATTTGATCAATTAATTTGCTTGGTTCAAGCTAGCTGGTTTTCATTTGATTCAAACCTACGTTGTTTGTGAAATTGGTTTTTTTTTTCATGTTTATTTCTTTTGTGTCTCGTCAGCTGCTTCATCTACAAGAGCTTCACCCTTTGCCAAAACTTGTTCTGCAGTACAGACATGTATGTCGCATCACGGAATAAATTTAACTATAACCTAGATAAAAGCATTTAAATTTCTATACCGAGTTATAAACGCTTATATGTTGAAATTTTGGGTAAGCGGAATGAATCTGACTTTTGAATAATATAATTCTCTTTTTGGATCAACAGCTAGTGAAACTAAAGTCAACGTATTTTGACGGAATTCTTTCTCATGTCAGTGAGGTAAATACAACGTTATTTCACACAGCACCAGAAACACAGTTCTCTGTTAGACAGTGAGTTCTGTATACTGGTTTTCCTTGTCTGAGCTTATGATTTTCTAATGAATGATTGATGTGTTTGCCATTTATTTTCCTTTTAGGGGATTCTTTTTACAAGCTGGTAAGTTCAACGACCTATCAGAGCAAGCTTTCTAGCACCTTTTCCAAAACTGATTTGAAATTTTAACTTGCCTTTTATATTGTACATTGTTTAATTGTTTTTAATTAACAAGTTTTTTTAGTGGAGGTCACAAGTTTATTGGTACAAATTGTTCTCTCTGACTTTTAATCTCCCTACTTCCTTAACGATCACTCCTACCTCCCACTCAGAGTAAATTTAGTTTAAATACATCGTATTAAACATGCAATGGTCAACTGTGGTTGCTCTATGCGTAAACGGGGCAATGGAAGTCTGTTGAGAGTGACGCTATTTTCTTTTCCTAGGGACCAAACAGCTGCAGCCACTGGACGACTTACCTCAGCCAATCCAGTAGGTCCTTTTGGTCATCCTTGTTCTCAATCTTTGATACCTTGACTCAGTTGTATTGCACTACTACAAGGTCTATGTACACTGTCAGGTATTTGACTGGTGTGGCCGGTTATATTTTGAAACAGAACCTACAGGCTATCCCAAAACAAGTTATTGAAGTCTCTGGAATTAAGAAACAATGCATCGTAGGTAAGATAAGAATATGATTTTATAAACAACAAACAACTAAACGAACAAAACCATCTGCTCTTTGTTTGAGTCACGGAGGCAGTAAATTGTCGTAAGAAAATCAGAATTGAAGTTTTTCACTGAAAGACATGGTTGTTTCATAAATTTTTGTGCGCCATGAGCAGCAATGTCAAACCGTTTGCATTACTTTCTTTTAATTCAAGGTAAACCGGAGGAAGTGATAACCATTTATGCAAGAGATGCTTACAGGAGCCGACAGGGCTGGTTGTTACTTGCAGCAGGTATTCAGTCCTAAATTCTTAAGTTTCCATATGTCTAAGTTTTATTGAATGTTTTAACATAAATACCTAACAGCGTTATAAGTAACAGTTTGTAAATTGTTTTCTTCTTGTTTTCTTTCTTTATTTCCTTGCCTTTTTCTTTAATCCTTTCTTCTTTTAACATATACTGGGTGCATATTTTTCGTACTGTCTTCAGCTCCTTGGATGCTTTATAACAGAACAAAGCACCGTGAAAACTTTATCAACCTTCAGTCTGTCTTAACTTGAAATGCAATCCCATCGTTGTTCCTCAGCAGATTTTCAGTCCATTGAGCTTCGCTTGCTATCTCACCTATCTGAGGATCCGTCCCTCCTACACATCTTCAACGACAAAGAATGCGCCGACGTATTTACAACACTCACCTCACAGTGGTAACAAAATGCGTATCAACTGTTTCTGCTCATGATTTGTACAGATTTTTTTAAATTACTGTTCATTTCTATGTTAAGCAATTTGATGTTGGGAGTTCGTGAGTACATGCTTGTGAGGTAAAACGTTGTAATCAGTCCTGTGTCTGAAGGTATATTTTTTTACAAACGTATTAGGTTGGGCAAAAGCTTTGAAGAGGTGGAATTTCAAGAGAGAGAAAGAACAAAACGAATTGTCTATTCTGTTATATACGGTGTTGGTAAGAAAGATACGCTTGTCAGCTTTTTCTCATAGTTTTGTAGTGCCTGATATCTTCCCCAGCGTCGGTATGCCCATGATATTCGATGGTTTCTATAAGAATTTCTTTAATACTTTTGAGATTTTCTTTACTGAGATAAAGTAGAGTTCAAGTATTTTGCGAAATAGCTGCCTCAATATTTCAAACGGCATTGACAATGACAGAAGAGAATGATGCCTAATGTTCAGCTCGGTTAATTTAAGTGAGGAAGGTGCCGCCCCCGTCCAAAGCTGATAGGAACTCAGTAAAATATTTTGAATGTTCGGCGATAGTCGTACTCATGGCTGTATTAAAACATAATGATATTGGTCGGATGGTTTACCCACTGAGCATGGATACACGGATGTGTGTTTTGGAGTGTAGCAAACAACATCGTTTATTTATTCGCTTACAGGCAGTGAAAAACTTGCACACACCCTCAAAGTGAGTGCGGACGAAGCTAAAGGATTTATGGAGAGCTTTCTAGGTGTGTTGGTAAAACTAGACACGTCTGATCTACTGTAAGACTTAATACGCATAAACTGCGATCTTTGAGTACTTTATAACAGAAGAAACAATGCTCCATGTGTCAGGCTTGGTGCTTGTTTCACGTAATGATGTTATTTATCTGTTACAAAACTGCATACGGCAACACAATGGTTATATGTCTTTCCGTTACATGCCCACCACTTTGCTAACAAAACATTTGCTAACAGTTGCATTCCCTCCGAGTTACCACATCATCAAAAAGGGCATTTATTTTTCAATAAAGTTACACAAATTCGACTAAAATAATGGTTCGCGTTCACTATCACAATATTTTGTGCTTGTCAACCAAATAATCCTTACCAAGCTCAGGACTTATAATTGGTATTTTACGAAGCCCAACTGGAAAAGCTGGTAACTGCTGCCTTTTCTTTGTTTCTGTCTCAGGCCGATTCCCACGAGTTAAAGAATTCACCCGACGCACTATTGAAAGTTGCCAAAGGAATGGTGAGTTAGAATAATTCACATCATGCAAAAGATTGATTTAAAAAAAATCAATAAGTTTTTATTTAATTCCACACGGCCTTCTATCTGTCTAAATATCAGATCACGTGTGACTGGTTCGATGCCGTTGAACGATTTAAACTCCACCCACCAATTCTGATGCGATACCTCAAAACAAATCCCAAAATAAAAATCACATCAGGCACTATAAGAGTTTCCTTGTCAGACGAATGATTACCTTATATTTCTTTGAACACAGGTTATGTCTCGACTATTCTCAAAAGAAGACGCTGGCTGCCGCATATCAAGTCTCACGATTTCGCCCAGCGATCCCAAGCTGAACGGCAGGCTGTCAATTTTATCGTTCAGGGTTAGAGCGAATACAAATTGCAAAAGTTCTTTCTCCATTAAATTTATCATTTGATTCCTAACAGTGACACACAAATTAATGAACTGATATACTGTCTACACGTTAAATTGTACCGGAAAGAGCGAGGATAAAAAGAATTTGAGGGATTCCTGTATTCTGAGGTCTTGTAGGTAGGCTTGGATAAATTCTGCCGCGGCAGAATTTCGAGCATAATAAGCGGCGATTTTTGAGGCGAGCATTCTGCCGGCATAATAAGGCGTTTTCGAGCAGAATTTGAGCAGAATAAGGGAAAATCAACGACACCAATGATATAACAGATGTAAGAAAAATTTAAAACTAAATACAAAACAAATAAAAAATACTTTGTGATTAATGTGTTTAGTAGCTAAAACGCAGTCACACGATTCACTGTTTCGTCTAACAGTAGTGACATAAAGTAAGATGAATTACAATTTTGCTACGCATAATGAATATCTAACTAGTTTAGAATAAGGGTGTCTGAGCAGAATTTCGAGCAGAATAAGCGATTTTTACGAGCACTGCCCAGCAGGCAGAATAAGCCATTTTACGAGCAGAATTTATCCAAGCCTACTTGTCGGGTCTCAATTTAAATATCTTTCTTAAACTTTAAGGGTCAGCTGCCGACATATGCAAAGCGGCCATGATTCAAGTAATAACTGCCGTAAGCGAGAATGATTCTATTCACTCAAGGTAAGTGGCACAGCAGTTTTAGTTTAAAAAAATGAAAACCAACGAAATATGAAAAAATTTGCTAGCTTTAAACTGATGGACTTATTGTTCTGAATCTCTTCCATCTTCCTACTTTGTTTTTTTCTTTCACTTGAATGTGTTTACCATGTGCCTGCTTTTACAAACTAGCTATAAAGATTAGGAACTTGAGGTTGAGAAACAATCACCTTTCCATTACGATAGTAATTCTCGTCATTCTTTTCAGACTGCTGTTACAAATACATGATGAGCTTCTTTTGGAGGTCCCTGAAGATGAAATCAAGATGGTGACAGGTAGTAGTAACACAATGTTGTAGCCTCTTTTTATCGTCTCTTGGCCGGACTGGGTAGAACAAAGGAAAGGATACACACCAGGTTGAAAATACAAAGAAAACACTTAAGACATAACTGATCCTACAAGAAATTAATTGAAAGAAGATCTGAGACACTCTTATTTAAGAACGACATAGTAGATATTATTTATTCACACTTTGCCTCCCTTCCCTACAATTTATCAATGTTGTACGAATTTCGAGATTTCATTCAACTCTGCCAGTATCAACATTAAAAGGGGATGG